>JAWWLZ010000118.1:83778620-83810624 GCA_035041345.1 Poliocrania exsul
CACACATCGAACTCGGTCCGGCAATCCCTTGCTCTCCTCCACTCCTGCATATCCATATAGTCCCCATCCCCAACATTGTGTCAAGTCCTGATAGCAACCTTGCAGTATCTAAAGGGAGTCTACAGGGAAGTCAGAGGGGAAGTCTTCACCAGAAACTGTAGTGATAGGACAAAGAATACAAATTGAAAGAGGGAAAGTTTAGGCTAGATATTAGGAAGTAATTTTTCACTGTGAAGCTGATTAGACACTAGAACAGGTTGCCCAGGGATGTTGTGGATGTCCCAATGCTCTTAGTGTTCAAGGTCAGGTTGGATAAGGCCTTGAACAACCTGGTCTAGTGGGAGATGTCCCTTCCCATGGCAGTAGGGGTTGGAATTAGATGACCCTGAAGGTTCTTTCCAGCTCTAACATTCTACAATTCTAGGGTTGTTTCTCCAAGGTGGGGGGTGAGGTGGAGGGAAGGTCTGCTATCTACAGCTGATCTGAAATGTTTAGGTTAAAGTAGGTAATAGGAAAAGAGCTGTGGGCATCCAGCTGGTCTGTTTTGTTTACTGACTGATAAAATAGAAGGTATTACTTCTATTACCTCCATACCTGAGAGGTCCAATCTAACATTCGTAACTCAGAGCATGTACAGCAGTTGCTCTGAGATACAGACAAAGAGAGTGGGAGTGCTCACCGTGAGTGGCTGCTGCTGACCTTGCTGTCAGCAAGGCAGGCTCTGCTCTCTTACAGCAGCAGCCTAAATGTTGATCAAGATCCTTGTGGTGATGTGGCAGAGGAGAACTTGCTGGAGGGGATCTGGAGTGGTACAGCATGGTTGACCTGAGCACCTCTGCCTAGTAAAACAAGCTCTGGGGGTTCATATCCCTTTCCCTCTTCCTCGTGTCCCAGTGCCAGTGCACAGCCAGCCTGCCAGCTCCAGGGCAGTGGCACCACCTTCCCACCCATTGAAATAATGCCAGCTTTGGGGAAAAAAACAATTATTTTTTCTTTCCATCAGCTAATGTGAAGCTGCTGCTGTCCATTCTCTTTGCCTTTCACTCCTGCTCTCCCCTTGTAGCCCAAATATGATTTTCCACTTTTTGCTTTTCTTGCACATGAAAACCATTTTCTTTTCACTCCATTAGAGCAGAGCAGATATAACAATTTAGCTCTACCTTAACTTTGTGTTCCTCAAGTGTGTGTGTCCTGAAAGCTCTCCTTTAGGGTATTGTGATTTGAAATGATGGCCAAACAATGGCACTTTTCAATTTAAACTGTAGTCATTTCGCATAGAACATCTGTGCTCTCCCATCAAAAAGCTGTTCCTCGCAGTAGCACTTCATTATGTCAATGTAGTGAGGGGTTTCTTGGTTTTGCTTTTTTTAACAGCCTGAGCATTTTAAATTGGCATCTGCAACTTAAACACCTGGCTTGTACTAGGTGTAGAGAAGTAAGGCCAGGTTTCCAGGTACTATAATATACTAAGTCTGAGTTTCCCAGGCTAGCACAGTTTGGGGCATTTATCAGAAGGACATCTAACTCCTACCCAGTTAATGTGCCAGTGTGTAATTTCTTTGCATTTATAGAATCTATTTATTTCCAGATTTTTCTATTTGTCTTAGAAAATTGCAGTATCCTTAGTAATTCTCTACTCTGAGCTCAGCTCTGTGCTGTCATCTTGTAGTTACTTTTTTTTTGTGAGAGGATACCTGGTCTTCGACCCACTTCTTAGGTAGGGTTAATCTCCAACAACATTGTGTACAGCTTTCCCTCTGTGAGTTTTCTCATCTTTGGGCTTAGGTCAGAACCTTTTTGATAGCTGTTCCTGAAAGAAAAACTTTGTATGAGTGAAAATGTCCAAACAGCAGAGGGTGGAATGTTCCCAGTTCAAATTTTGGTGGTGCTTTTTTCACACTTGAATACACCTTTTTTTTTTTTTTTAATTATAATAGTAATAATCCCAAAGGAATAAAGATTTGATGCTCACAGTATTCTCACAGCAGCATGTCTTCATCCAGTCTTGTAAAACTGTAGGAAGTGGAAAGCTCTAAGGAGGCTAGGGAAAGAGGGAGTTTATTTCAGCTTTAGATTCTTTGATCTTTCTCTTACAGGTCTGTTAAAAGAAGAAAATTGTTGTGTCTGTCAAACTTCTTTCTTTGTGGAATGAAATCCCCATGCATAAAATATCTGTTACTGAAGGGTACCGTTACTCTGTACCTAGACCTTATAAGTAATGTGTGTGTGTTTAAAGATCTGTACAGTTCTTGGTTTTATATATTGGTGTAAATTTGGGTAAATTTTTTTGACAAGGAAGCCCACTGCTCAGAGCACTCACTTTTCCCTGTGGTTTTATCTGCAACATGCTGGACAGCAACACTGCAAAGCTCTGTCAAATATATTGCAGTTAGCAGAAAGAAATGAGGAAATGGTGAAAGGAATACTTTCCCAGAAAGCTCAATATAAAATTCAGTAAGAATTTCAAGAGTTACAGAAACAGAACTTTTTAAAAGGGTTTAATTCCCTGCATTCAACTGAAATATATTGAATATGTGACGAAGCTCTGCATGTGTAACTGAAGAAGGATTGAAGTGATTGACATAATATATTTTTCTCATTCAAAGAGACTGTGCTTTTGATGCAGTTTTACCAATTGGATGAGATGACACAGTGCATGGTGCTTTCTGGTTACTTGTTTTTGCAGGTAACAGGCACCTTCACTGCTATGTCTTCTTCCCCATCTTATCTCTCCCAGCATAACACCAGATTGCTTCTACCCAGAACAGCATGAGTGAGTGTTCTTATGAGCACTCATTGCCAAAAGGGAGGAGGCCATCATGAATCCAGCAAGAACCAAATGTGGCAGAAGTCAGGATGGACTAACTAATCTCTCCCCCTTCCACATGATACAGAGTGATCTGGATTCTGAATTTTATACGAATGATAAAAGTCTCAGGTAGGAAGGTTCCCAGAAAAGGGAGTAAGTTGTTCTTAGCTTTTCTTTTAATGTGGGATTTCAGAAGATGATTTCAAACCTATTAAAATTTTGATCCCTAATAAGCTTAACGTAAAATACTGGAGCTTATTAATCTTTTCAGCCTCTGTGTTGAATAAAATAGAAAAGAAATGCATTCTACAGATGGGATCTAGCATTTTTTACTCTGAAGGAACATTAACCTTTTGATAGCTGTTTTATCTTTGAGCATGCCAAATTAACCAAAAAAAGTATCAACAACCACATGTGTAATTGCTTCTTTTAAAGGTATTTCCTTTTGCAAACAAATTAGTATCTTCTAGGTAAAACAAAACAGCAGTTAAAAAAATAGACTCAGCACCTCAGTCATTGAATATCTATGTGTATTGACACAGAGCTTACTACTAGCTATTTTTATTTAGCCTTTTCCTGAAAATCAGCCATATGTTCTGTGGGAGTTTTATCAGCTGATTGAATGTAGCAGAAGTGTCCCCAGATGCAGGATGTACAGGAGCTCTTGGGTAAACTTAGTGAGTGGTAGAATTTAGTCTTTAAGATCTCTGTGCATTTTCTGGTAATTAATCATGATTTTAAATCTCTTTGGGCATTTCACAGTAATTAATCACAGTGAGATAAACATCTCATTGACAGCCCCCCTACTTCTGAGGAGCCAGTTATCCACAGTCAGTGTACGATCTGTCTCATGCATAGGTGGTGTAAAATTGATCTATGCATCTGAAATAGACTTGGGCAGCAGGGAGCAGTAGTGTGACACACAGCAAAATAGAGTGTACTGCAGCCTTGAGAGACTAAAATAAATAAATTACAGTGACCTTACATACAGCTGGAAAAATTCAGAAGCTAAGGTGTGTTTGAAGTGCGACAAGTTGGAGTGCTAATTCATTGGATGATTCTGAAGACACTCCAAGTTTTATGGCTAAGACTGCTATAGCTGAACTCCTGGGGTACACAGGCTCAAGTCTTTACTTTTGCCTACTATATAATATCTCTAATAAGAAGAAAAAGCTGAATAAGATGAAGAGGAGCACATTCATTTATTTAGATTAGCCAGCAAAGTGACAAGTATGTCTTGATGCCAAAATGAAGCTATGTAAACCATCCTCCTGAGAGTAGGCATATGGAGAGGAGATGCTGGAGCACTGGACCATGTAGGAAATGATGGGCAATACAAAAAGCTGTGACTTGATGTGAAGAGTGCCACCTTTTAAGTCCTTCTTGACTGCAGTGCTTTGGTTAGTGACCCACTTTTCAATGCCTCGGGCACTTTGCTGCTTCTCTGGGCATGGCACCAGCCCTCCAGGCTCCCAAACAAGGGCATGGGCCCAAAGACTGTGGTGACATGCTCTAGAGACATGTGAAACCTGGCACTGGACATGGAGCACCTTGAGAGGAAAGACAGAGCTGTAATTATGGGTCTCACTGTGAAATAATGACTCTGCAGTCTACCCAGTGCTTTCTGCTACAGACAGGAGACAAGAGATAGGCAGTACTTGAGGAAGCCTTATTTGCACTGGAAAAAACCCTGAGTTCTGGCATCTTGGAGATATCTGGGCTGGGTATTTTTATTTTAAGGAGAGAGATCTTATTAACTGCAGGTGAGTGTTTTTCTCCTTTTACTTCTTAAGGCAATCACAAAATTCTCAGTCCAAAAGAAGCAAGACTAAGCACTGAAAAGGCTGACATTTCTTCTTCCCTTCCCCCATCTCCTATCTCCTTCTTTCCTCTCTCTCTTCCTTCATCCCATCCTTCTTCTTTCCTCAATATCACTGATGTCTTGTGCAAACTTCCATTGTTTCCAAAATACCCTCAATGTGAAGCACTCAGCCAGCTTTCTGGTTGTTTGTCTCCTTCCTTAGGATCTTCAAGTCACTGACTATTCCTGAAGGCCTAATACATACAACACTGCTTAGTACTCAGTCTTCTCACCAAAATACCCTTTATACATTAAAAATACCACCATTGTCCTTTATAATTTCTTGCAACATCCAGGTTATTAAGTGGAGCTCCATACTTAGGCACCCAGGGATCAGATGTGTAGGGTGAGTAGCAATTGCAGCTCAGCAGGACATCAGTGGCATGTTTGAGTGCTTAACTTGATATGATAATATGAAAAATTCACCAGGTTTGCAGAGACAGCACTGGGAGCATGATCAAGTACAGGATATCCCTTCTTGTTTTAAAAACCAGGAGATACATGTATGTATTTAAACAAACATTAGAAAGGGTATGGAAAGAAATTGGTAAGCAGTATAAAGGGAGGAGGATGGTCTGGTGTTGAGGGAAGGCTGCTACCTGCTAGGATTGGATGTGGGTTGGTAGGAACAAAATTTGCTTTGTGTAATCTGAAAGTTAACTGAAGCAGAAAGACCAAGGAAAAGCTGCAGTACTGCTACTGTTACTAGAGAAACTATTCTGAAGATAAACTCTGAAACCCTGCAAGATCGTCTACAAGCACAGTAGCTTGACTGGATGGACTTGTCTACTGCTGTTGCACAACACTTCCCAACCCATGCCTGGGATAAATGGTCAGCAGTCTGAACTGTTCAGGAAAACAGATTGGCCTGAGGTATGATGCAGACCAAATGTCTGCCCTTTTTGAGCTCATCTCATGCTTGATCTCCAGGATTGTCTTTATTTGGCTGAAAGCACTAGAGTTGTCATCTCAGAAAATTGGTTTCCTTTCTGGTTTTTAATGTCTCTGCTTCAACCCCCTAGGTAAGGAGGCGTTTTGTGCAGTGAAGGCCTTTACTACAAATGTGTTAAAATTGCCACATATGTTTCTAAGGCAGCTCATATATACCTGTATATTATTACTTGGAACATGAATGACACAATAAGGGTTCTAAAATGGCAATGCACTGACAGGGGATACAATAATTTAAAACTCTTGGTTAATGCAGTTCACAAATCAAGTTATCTTCACCAAGCTGATTTTACTGTTATGTGTCAGAACGTACAAATCACTTTGGAGATAAGTTTATAGGTGTGGGAGAAAGAGAGGCTCAGTGTGGAAATGCACCTGAATTATCTTGCTAACCAGTTAAGTCCCTTTCCCAGTCAGGGTGATGGGAAACCTCCCATCCCAAGGAGAGTATTGTCTTGGAAAATGAATCTCAGTTGTCACGATGCCCTCTTGAAGATACTCATAAGGAAAAGGTAATGTGGAAGTGTAGCATAGGCTGTGTCCCTCAGAGAAACGTGTCTAATTCTTCAGCTTCACAGACACAAACATCCTGGAACTGTGTCTCAGTCAGATCACTTCTCTTGCATATCAAACACTGCAAAAAGGAGAGGCATTTAGCACATAGCTCAGAGAAGCAGTTATAGTAACAGAAATCCAGTTCACCACCTCCCAGAAAAATGTTTTTAGAAATGTGCCAAAGGCAGAAAAAATGAATTAATCTAATAAATCAAAGACTTCTGGATATATCATATGAATGGCAATACTGAGATTGAACTTGTAAATAGGAGATGTAGGAACACAGATACTGATAACCTTCTTTGCCCAACTTAAAATGAGGGTCAATTAGTGGACAAAATAATGAGCAGATGGCTATTCTGAATGATCACAATTTGATTTGTATACTGGTAAGATATGAAGTTAAGACAGTTTCCCTGCCCAACACTCCAGAGCCCACTGTATTAATACCACTGGACCATTATCATCCTGACTCTGAGAGATGCCATGGCCTGACAGTCCTAAATGGAGAGAGCAGACAATACCACGATCACTGTCAGGTTTGTTTTCTTTGCCAGATGCCTTTGAAAGTTATGAATTCTATCACTGCCCTCATCCACTGCTTTTTCAACCAACTTTTCCTACCATGTTTCTTTTCATTTCTGTTTTTCCTTCTGGCCTCTGTTTAAGGAGTCTTTGGTTTAGCTAGTTGAGTCTGAGTCTTTTGGACACCTCCAAAATGACAGCTAAAAGCAGTATATTACACAGATTACTACTGCCTTCAGATTGGCAGCTTTTAAGGTGGTTGACAGAGGCAAGTGCTGTGCCTACATTTCTCTAATAATGAAACTACAAGTAAAACTCTGAAACAAAAGTCATGCTTCCTGGATTTGCTGCTGTTTCTTTTCCTCTGTTGTATATGCTTCACTTGTTTGTCTTCAAGAAAGAAGAATCAGGTCACAGTTTTATCTCCAGGCCATCACAATACGTTTATTTCTTTTTCAAAACCTTGCCAGCAAGTTCTGAAAATGTCACACAATTTATAGAAATTTTAACATGCATGTTCATAGAATTCCCTAGTGATGATGCATTTGTGTTGAGTAAGATTTAATAAAACACCTGATTTACTTCTCCAAGCTGCATAATAATATCAGAGATGACAGGTTTTACCTCTGCATCTTAGGAACCCTTTAAAAAAACAAATTGGAAAGTAAAAATTCCAGTCACTTTTCATTTCAAAATAGCAAAGACTGAATTGCAGTACCTGGTAATTGTTATTGCTATTACTTATCAGAGTCAGTCAGAGGAGTTTTCTTTAAATATCTTTAAACTCAAATATTCAGGTGTCAACAAAACACAATGACTAATCTAAACAGAATATTTTAAAGAAAATTCTTGCAATTCTTTTTAAATCTTCAAAAGAGTCTGTTTTATACTTTGCTGAAATTTACTCATTTGGTAAGATTTGGCCCACCCATTGTTGAGCTACTCCATAATCAGTACACATTCATCAACCTGAGGACAGACAGAAAGGTACCTCAATAAATGTTTAGACAGATTTCCTCAACGTTAAAGAATATCACTAATAAGAGGTTATTAAAATAACCATAGAGGGAAAACCATGTTGTAGGAACTTCTCTGAGTGAACTATGAAGAAAATTTACAGTGCAGTCACATCAAGTTCTCTAAGAAAAATCTGTCTTTGTTTCTTGGTATCCCACACTTTTTGAGCATCTAAATAACACAAAACAATAGAGAGGGATCATAAATACTATAAAGTATTGTAGTGTTGTGGTAGCAGGAACTGAAATTCAAGTATTGCTACTGGCAGTGTCTGCTATATATTCATCAAAGTCCTCGCAGAGACTGAATGACCTTCAGATGTTGTCCTTTGATGCTGCAAGGTGACCTGGTTCAGAGCTCTTCTTCTTCAGAGTTACAGATGTGTAGGACCAGATGTCAGGGTGTTAGAACAAAATTGCTGACAAGTAGTTAGGAATACCATTATCAGCTAGTGGAAAAGTTTAACAGAGCCAGCTGAAGGCTTTTCTTTTTCTTTATCTGTTAACAAAGAATCCACTTCATCTCCTTAAATTCTGCATAAACAGATTCCTTGCAGGTGGATGCAGAGGGTGCATTGCAATGAAAATGTCCCTGACCAGAGAACTGGAACATCTTTTGTCCTCTGCTGACTATAAGGGATGCTCAGATCCTTGCACAAGTGAAATGGGGATCATTAATTACCCTCATTGCTTTTCATGACAGCTTATGGTAGGCTAATACCCGCAGTCCTTTAGTACCTATGTATCACTGTCTTAAAGACATTATCTCCTAGCTTACTGACCAGATTTGACACTAAAAAATTAAGTGGGTCAGAGTGGCAAATTTAGTTTTTAAGCTGTGTTTGAGTATTACTAGTAGCTATTTCTGATTACCTCTTGCTAATTTATAAAATGAATGTCCATATATGCTACAGCCCTTAAGGCATAATACCAGAACTTCAGAGGAGAAATATCTGTTCAGAGCTTGCAGACTGAGGTGTACACACCCCACAGATAACAGGGTTATGTATCATCAATGACTTTAACTGCACAATACTGTTAGACAAATTAAGTACGGTTCCAATACTCGACATTTAGGTTTTGGGGTTTTTTTAAACCTACCCTTAATTTTACCTTCATTCTCCAGACTATGAAATGGCAATGTTTTAAGTCCTTTCATATTACTTTTTTCGTTTTGGAGACTACCTTAAAAGGGAAAACAGACTTACGTGGCTTTCTGAATTGAAATTTCCTTGTTTTCTATAATCTCCATAAAATCATCTTCCATAGCACTCTGCTCCTCATATCATTCATTTAAGCTCTCTGCTCCTCCTATCATTGATCTGAACAGTGTACCTGTTTCAAAGTTAATACAGTCTCCCAAAAAAGGGTACATTCAGATCCATTGCATGCTCAGCATCTTGGAAGACTGCTCTTATGCTGAAGGGAGAATTTAAACCTTTCCAGAGTGAAAAGAGAGCTATCCATCTGTGAGGGATTCTGAGCTGGGTGTGCTAAATTTTGTTAGTGTTCCTCTTTCCTAGGGTAAGTCAAGGTTTGGAACATGTCATTGATTTATTGTTTTCATTAACATGATGGAACACAACAAGTAGAGAGCTGCTGCCGTTCAGTTTGCTGCACCTCTCCTGTAATGCGATACTTGGCCATTATCAGATGTAATTAGCATGTTTGAGGCAATATATTAGTCCACCACAAATGCTTTTTAAAAGGAGAAGGGAGGTTGTATATTGAGTGCTTTATGACTTTCCTGAAGAGTCTAAAAGCTTTTTAAAGGAGTAAAAAACTGTTCACACTAGAAGAGCTGAATCAAGGATCTTCAGGAAAACACTATTAGGGAGGGAGAATTTCTGTTAGCAAACCGGTGACTTGGGAAACCAAATGAAATAAATTTTAAAATGTTGATAACAAAGGTATGAGAAGAAACTTCTGGCAGCATCATTCATTCACAAAGCCTCCACACATTACAGCTTGTACAGGAAGATCAATATCATGGCAATAGTTGATGGAGGGCTGAGCCCTAAAAAATTTGGGATTTTGAATCTAATGTATCTTGAGTAGTGAAAAAAAGAGAAAGTCAGGGTGGATGAAGGATACACACATATGATATCTTTTCTTCTATGCATACAACAGATTAAAAGGGAGTGGTTTCTCTTCTTTATGAAAGGTGTTCAGAAAAAAAACAATGAGTGAGGAAACCTATGAGAGTTTCTCACAGAGGTATCCAATATGAAAACTTATAATTATAAAAAGTAGACCTAAGTGCAAGTTTTAAAGCAGCCCAAGATGATCTGCCACCTGCAGTCTGGGGCCTAATGCATGTGATTTTGTGCATGCTCAGCAGAAAGTTTGCTTACTCAGAATAGCTTGTTGCACATAAATGGTAGAGAAAAAACCACCAAGTATGTGTCTTCTGTTTCATCTTCTACATATGGTACTCATCTTCTGTAGAAAATATGGCTTTATTTTTTGATTAGTGTTGAAAAAGGATTTTCTGATATTTTAAGCACTTTTGTTTCTCCTTCCAGTGCTAAGATAAGACAGAATATATGAACATGCTGTACAACAGATGAATGATAAACAATGAAGGGAATAAATCCTTGTTCAGCTTTCTCAGTCCTTAGCAACTGTTCTCTCACTGTCCAGCTCAGAGGCTCATCAGGATGCTGAGGAACTATCACTTGACCTGCACTTCTGTTTTGGGCTAAAGTAAGGAGTAAAAAGGCAGAAAGTGTCTCAGTGTTTGCACTAACATCTACTAGCTGACAGTTGACCAAATAAAAAGTCAGGACAGTAAGCAGGGTTTTTTTCCCATAGTTAGGTCAAATATCTGCTGGGGCAATTTATGAGATGCTGTAATAAGTTCCCTTTCCTTTGGAATAACTTCCTTTTCAATTGGAATGTTTCTGAAACAAGGGAGTTGTCTAAGGAGATGTTCCACAGCTACCAGGCTTGAACCAGCATCCAGTGGTCTTTTCTTGTAAGTCAGAAGAGAGGACTATGGTGCCTTGGAATATGCTAAAGTTTCATGGCCATTTCAGATTTTAAAAATGCAAAGGATATAACACAAGTATACTAATATTTAAACATCAGCCTATTCTGGCCAGTGACACAGATGACCAAATACTGATGACCAGCAACAACTCGGTATTGACATGGTACTATGCCCAGAGCAAGGGAGCCTGTGCTTCCTGCTTGAATCTGTTCTGTCCACAGACACACTGTAATGGAGATTCCTCTTCCTGTGCTGTCAGTTGCCTCACGGTGTTTGTTTGCAATATTGTGCTGAAGAGAAACATTCTAGAGAATATTGTTTTGTCCTTTCTTCTTTTTATAAGGTGTTCTCATCCAGATTGATAGCTTATTATCTTTATAGCACAAAGTGGAGGAGCTGGTACAGAGAATTCATCTGAAGGCAAAAACCAAGAGGTTATTTTGTGTGTGTAAAGTAATGTGATACTAGAGTGACAAACATGGCAAAAAGGCCAACACTGAAGAGAATTTAATTTGTTATTGAAAACAACTGACAAAGCTGCAACCATACTTGGCTGTGTGGTATAAGTAAAACTATAATAGTTGCCATTTATATACTCACTTGAAAACAGGCTGCTGTGCCGTTTCCAAGTAGGCTGATGCTGTGTGTTTTCTATACAAGATTACTTTTTCCCTTTGCTTGCCACCTCCTTGGAATCCATCAAACAGATTATTCCAAAGTGACCTTGTTCTAATAGTATGTATATTAAATTTATACATAGCCTCAAATAAAGCACAAGTTTGCTTTATTGAATATATGAGTAGGGCAAGCAGTAGCAGTATTAATTTTATTTAATGTTATGCCTACTATATCGAGTTAAAAGATAGGAAGATTTACTATCCATTTCAAGGGAAATTATTGCAGTTTGATGCTAACATTCTCAGCATTTTCTTTTCTTTCTTTTTAATCTGTAGTATAGTAATAGAAAAATAACAGCAAATTTCACAGACGAATGTACTATAACCACCAGTGTCCTGACTGCCTTGTTGGGGCTCAGAGTGACAGTGGAACTGGATGAAGTCAGTACTGGGGTCAGCCCAGCCCCCATGGCTCCCCAAGGCTGGTCCTGCCATGGTGAAGCTAGGAGTTCCAGTACGTGAGTGTGGATTGGAAGCAATGGGCCCATGGAAGTGGTAACCCTACAGGCTGCCCGATAGCCCACTGAACCCCCTGAGGGATGGGGCTTTCCCTGGCTGTGCTGATGGGGTGCTGGCCCTGAGCCCAGGCAGCTGAACCCCAGGAGGTAGGACGCTCTCACCACTTTTACAACACCAAGTAGAAATGGGCAATGCATAGACACATCTATGGAGTGATAGCATACTGAGCTTTAGGGAATGCATTTCTTGGAGCATATATAAGGCACATGTTTGCATTATTGAATGTATGAGTAGAGCAAGCAGTAGGAATATTAATTGTATTTAATGTGGTCCATTCCATTTAATGGTCCATTTAATGTGGTCCATTGCTCTGCGAAGCTACATAAATACCTCCTACATAGCTCCTCTGTTGTACCACACTTTGTCCCTGTGCTCAGCACTGGTGAGGCTGCATCTTAAATACCATGTTCAGTTTTGGGTCCCTCACTTCAAAAAGGACGTTGAGGTCCTGGAGTGTGTCCAGAGAAGGGCAACAAAGCTGGGAAAGGGTTTATAGCACAAGTCTAATGAAGAGTTGTTGAGGCAGCTGGGGTTGTTTAGCCTGGAGAAAAGAAGGCTCAGGAAGTACCTTATCACTCTCTACAACTACCCAAAAGGAGGGTGTAGCAAGGTGGGGGTTGGTCTCTTCTCACAGGTAACAAGCGATAGAACAAGAGAAAATGGCCTGAACTTATTCCAGGGGAGGTTTAGGTTGGATATGAGGAAAAAAATATTCACAGAAAGGATTATGAGGCATTGGAACAGGCTGCCCAAGGAAGTAGTAGAGTCACTGTCCCTGGAAGTATATAAAAGACATGTGGATATGACACTTAGGAACATTGTTTGGTGGCGGACTTGGCAAAAATGGGCTAACAGTTGGACCCAATGATCTTAAATGTGTTTTCCAACCTAAGGAATTCTATGATAATATTAATATTTTAGCACAGGTCTTTAGATGAGAATTTTCTCTACAACTACAGACGTCCACCTTTACTTTGGTATTTTCCTCATTTAGTCTGAGAGGAACTTCGGGTAATGTGTCTAAGCAGTGCAGTTAATTACTGCACACATCTGTCCAAAGCTGAGGATGATGAGAAACAATGTGGCTTTTCCTGTTCACCTTCTTGGTGTGCAGACTGTTCTCAAAACTGGGCTCTCTGCTTCCCAGCTCGTTTGCAGTTGCACAGTCTCAGCCAGTGAAACCCACACAAGTGGCAGGTGGGGGCAGAGCAGTGGCTGATCAACCCAGATGCCCACAGGCAGCATGGGGGGGATGAAGTCATATCACATCTTTGTCCCAGTGTCACTGAGTATAGGTTCTTCTCCCAAGAGCTCTGCTCCTTCTCCTCCTGCCTGGGGGCACAATTCTGCTTTTCTCCTCATGGCTTTCTCACCTTCTAGGTGCTCTTCAGCCCTCTGACTGGCGTGGTTGAGCTCACGGACTTGGGCTGCCTCTTTGTAATCCCCTATCAGGAGGCACTCAATCAGCATGATTGGATACAGGGCATTTCACTCCCTAAGCTTTAATTCCCTGTGCAAAAGAGAATCCTGTTGTTGAGATGTAAACTTGTGACACTAATGAAAAAGCAATTACATTGCAAAACACATATAAAAATTATGAGAGTCATCTATTGTTCTGAAGCTTTTGCAGTTTTATTCAGGTTTATTGAAGGCTTCTTTTCCTCTAAATGACATCTTTCTGTAGGTCCAGTTCATCTGCCAGAATATCGAGTCATCACAATGTTCTCAATGATGAATCATTAGAATGTCATTAAAACATGGTCCTTGGTATCGGTCATGGTCACAGGAATGAAATAAGCTAAGCCATGGCAGCCCACTTTGAGCTATCTAAACGTTTTTTGAAGGCTAATACACTTTTCACTTAATTACATTTTCAAATTATACAGCCATTTTGCAGTGATTCATTGTAATTATCATCTGTATTTAATTTAGAGCAAAAAACCGTAGATAATCGTTTTTGGCATAAACACACTTCAGTCAGTGGGTTTGTGGCAGGGTGAAATTAACCCCACAAAGAGACCTTTTCATTACTCAGCTTTCTCATACAAAATATTAATTAAAATACTCCTAATACCAAGACAAAATGTGAATGACTGTAGTCATGTGAAGCTGTGTAGAAAATCCCTTCAAATTTGCCAGAAAAATGGCCTAGAAGTAATGATTTTCCATCAGAAGAATGTGACAAACTCTCAGCTTACTGGTATCTATGTTACCAAAAGAATTTTTGACAGCTTCTCCAGGAGCAGCCTGCGTCTTTACATTGAGTTATCACCTGCAAAGTAAAGTATGTGCACTAAATGCTCCTGAGCCTGGACTCCTGTGCATATGGTTAGTAAAGGCAACCCACAATGAGTATCCAAGCAAACAGAAAAGTAAGTAGAATCAAAAGGCCACATCAACAAAATCATATGCAAAATTCAACTTAAGTGTAAGATGAAATGACCCGTGGTGAGGCTGATCATGCCATATATTTTTGGATAAATTTCACTGATTTTAATAAAACTGGATAGACTGCATTCAGAGACAGAATTTGATAGGATATAACGCATATTTAAAACCCCTTCACTCCTGATGCTTACTACACTGGTTTCCAAAGCTCAAATAAAAGCAACCCCACACCCAACACAAACACACCTGAGGTAAATATCAGTGACCTTTCTCTGGAAGTCTTTGTTTACTTTTCATGAGGGAGTTCTACTGACCATCTTCTATTTAGGTTAGCTCCAAAAGTACCATGTTATCAAAAATCTATGGCTAGTTTCCAAACAACAGTTCACCTAATGATTCGAGGTGGATCACTCTGTGCTGATATAAATAAGAACAGTTTTAGTCCTATGTATTGTAATAGTGAATCTGCTGTTATTGTGGCAGTTTTTTGTTTAGTGCTCTTATCTGTTCACACTTGAAGGGAATTATTATCCCAGATTATCTGCAGCTGAACACTTTTAAATCAATGGAGTTACAGAAGCAAGAAATTTGGCTTATTATTATAGTTATTTATTCTTTAATAGCACCTGAGAAAGGACTGGATATTCATGACAATGGGTAACATCTGAATTTAGAGGAAGAAATTCTCTTGTGAGGGTATTTCATTTATATGTAAAACAAGATGGAAAAATTCATTAAAAGTGATACGAAAATGGAGGACATTCTAAGAAGTTGGTATTGTAGGGTTGGTTGGATATGTAACCCAATAGACCTGAATGAATTTGCTTTATTAAAAAAGAAATAAATAAATAGGGACAGCATTCCCCTATTGACCCTCATTTCTTTATTGCAGTAAATGAACCATTTACAAGGAACTGAATGGCTCATAGCTTTCTGCATTTAGCATCCTGCTATTTGCCAGAACATTTGCAATTGAATCAGATCGACTGAGAAGTTGCTCTGTGACTGATGTTGCTTTGATTGCGTCAAAACTCAATGTTTTGCTGAACAGTTGCTGTTCTCTGGGCACAATATTTTCCTCAGTCACATGTTAACAAAATTTTCTTATGCTTCACCATCTGAAGATTGATGATATTGATGAGCCTCCTGAATCCTAGGTAATTGAAAGCTAGACTACTTCACAGCATTCTGAGCCTGGAGTAAATCTTGCATGTGAGAAGCTGGTGTGAAGGAGTCGCTGTAATCAGGAATCCTGCCATGGTTCCTTTCCCTACCACTCTTTAATGAAGACCCTTTCACAGGCACTTCTGAAAATGCTGCCCACCATCCTTAACATACTTGGAACACTTCACTTTGGTCTGTAGGGTTGTATTGTACTGTAGGGTTGTATTGTACTATGGCTGCATTTGTGACTTGCATGATAAACCCACTGTTCAGGTTTTCCTGTTGTCTGTCCTCTCAGAAAATATGGACCCTTGGCCTATGTAAGGTTCCTTTCAGAAGCAGGACCTAAGTCAGCAATTAAAATGATGTTACTCTCCCCTCATCCAATATAGATATTGTTCATTGGGATGACAGTTGTCAAGACAAAGTACAGGTGGAATACAGCAGTTAGTTAAGAGATGAGTACCCATGAAATACAACAGTCAATAGATAGAAAAGTGTTGAGCAGCAGAAGTCCAGTTTTGGCTTATGGCTTTTGTATGGGAAGACCTGTCACTCTGTCTGTGTTCAGTCTCTTCCCAGTGCTACCGGATGCTGTATGTGAAGCACAGAAGCAGGGCTCCCTCCTGGATGTTCAGGTGCCAGCTTGGAGGTGGTATGGCCAAGGACAGCCCCTTCCTTTGGTGAACCTGGATCCAGGCTCCCAGGTGGTGTGGTGGGAATGGCCTGCCCAGGGCTGACCCTGCTTTCTGGGGAAGATGACTTTAAATTCAGAAACTACCAACTGGCCTGCTCTGTGCCCTGAAATATCAGGGGAAATAAAAGTGTCAAGACTTGTATTTCCCCAGATTGCCAGGAAAAACTGCACTCAGCCTATTTTATATAATGCCGTACTGGTATGCTTCAGCTTGCAGAAATTATGATCAATTTGACCACACTACTTATAATATCACCTGATGTTTTCAATCAGCCACTTTTGCACAGAGAAGGAAAGCTTTTCAGAAAAAAACTTGGGAATTAAAGTCCTGTGAACTTTTCAGGCTCCTTACTCAGAGCAAATTCATGTAAAACTGCAATGCTCTGTCTTCCTCTTCAGCTGCTGCCAACACATGATGTCAGGAACAAAGGTTGTCAGAGATGCCAACCTAGCTCCTCATAACTTGCATTTCTGTAGTCTCTTGATATATTGAATGCTCACTGTTGCTCAGAAAGAAGAGCATTTTTCATTTCTGGACTAAGGAAGTGGCAAGTGTAGATCCAGCAGCCTTGATTTTGCTTTATGGCATGTACATCCTGTTGAGGACTGACAAACTAGTTTTGTGGAGTTAATGGGTTTAGGTAGTAACTAGATGCACACAAAATCATCAGCTGTGTTTAGGCAGTTCAGATGCCAGCACCACATTCAAGTCTACACAGAGCAAAGAGGCTCCCAAAAGTATACTTGCCTGCTTTTATTGAACAGAAAACTTCATAGGTCACAGTTAATGTGCAACTCATGTTTCCGGAAAGAAACATGGAAGTTGCAGCAAAGGAAGACAGAGGTCTCAGATCAGCTAAAAATCACTGAAGAAAAGAACGTGAATTACAGCAGTTCTATCCTCTGAGGGTTAGAGACCCTTAAATCAGAAAGGTCTGGTCATACCTCTGCCAGCCTGGGAACATTCTTTTTGAGAAGAAAAGAAGTAAATTTATACCAGCCCATATTTCACTAAATAATCAGACCCCAAGTAACCTTCTAAAGCTCCTCCAAGGATTTTCTTTCTTTTTTTCCCTTTTTTCCTCTTTTTTTTGTTTGTTTTGTTTTTGGGGGTTTTTTTGGTCAAAAAAGTTTATGTTTGTTGAGATAAGTTCTCTTACTGTTTAGTACTGACTTGTGGGGAGAAAAAGATTTACCCTATGCCTGCGCTTAGATACAGCTTTGTAGCATTTTACTGCACATTCTTAGGCTGTACTTTAGAGATGCTGGTGCTCTGTGTTCTTGGGGTATTTTTATTTAGTTTGAACACCCACCTAGAACTTTAGCTAATGCAAATCCCTGAGAAAGGAAAATGTTATTTCTGCATAGGATTAGCTGCTCATTTGGGGAATTTATAAGTGTTGCACTAGAGCAGAAGAGTATTGGTGGCCATAGGCATGTACAATTCCTTCCAGATATCCCAAAGCTTCAGTTTGCTCTCTGTCTATAAAGTTATAAGGAAAAAGACTAAAATATAAATAAAGAATTTATATAAATACTGGATCAAACCCCAACAACAACAAAAGAATTAATGAAATATTAAGTTCCTAATTTGCAGTAGATATTTGCTATCTTTGAGGGGCTAAGGAAGTAATGTTTCAGTAGTCATGCTCTAGATATAAACAAAATTCCAGCCACTTTAAAGCAAGAATTCCTGGGAATATTTTGAATATGTGTATTGGATCCAGCTGGGTGGAGTTAACCTTTCTTATAGCAGCCCTCCTCGTGCTGTGCTTTGCATTTGTAGCTATAACAGCAATGATAAGACAGCAATGTTTTTGTCATTGCTGAACAACACTCACACAGCATCAAGGTTGCCTCTCCAATCCCACCCAAAGGCCAGTGGGCTGGGAGCAGGCCAGGGGTTGGGAGGGGACACAGCTGAGACAGCTGACCCAGACTAATGAAAGCAATATCCCTTACCTTATGATATCATGCTTGGCAATAAAAGCTAAGAGACAGGAAGAGGAGGACAAGACAGTATTATGACATTTGTCTTCTGACTCAACTGCTATATGTACTGACTCAACTGCTATGTGCACTCAACTACTTCCTGGACATCACCTACTTGTTGGAGGTAGAGAATAAATCTTTTTTCCCCTTTCCATGTGTGACCTTTTCTTTTCTTTTATTAAACTGTCTTTATCTTGGCACACAGAATTTTTATCTTATTTTTCTGCTATTCATCTGAGAAGGGGAAGTATAAGAGTGGCTTGGAAGGGACTTGGTGGCCAGCCAAGGTAACTCAACACAGTTTCAAAACAGTTTTAAATTCATCTTAAAGTTTTGCAAAGCATAATAAGGTATGTGAGATGCCTTCAAGTAGTTCCAGATAGTAAGAAAATCCAAATTCCTTGTTCTATAAAATCACTCAAAGTCTATATTTAGAATACTTTTCATTCTTTCCATGCTTGAAATGTCTTTCTAAATTGCTGGAACATATGACAGAGCAAGAGATCCAGCCCAGAAACTTAACTTAAACTCTTCTTGTTGCAAGGGAAGGTCTTTCATGAAGTTGATTGAAAATTCCCAGGGCTCCTCATTCTGAAGATGTTCACCTGCATCTATAAAAGTAATTTATAAAAATATGGGATCAAAGTAGTATAAAGCAAATGGCTATTTCCCCAAGATTAAAGAACATTTTTGGTTACTCAACTAGAAATTAAAATTGGCTCTATTAAATGTTTTAATTTGTACATTAAGATTCATAAAATATGTTTTATGTAGGTCACAGATTTTCAGACACTATGTTATGTTATTCTATGTGACATTATGTTATGTTACATTTAAACCAATCTGAGTTTCCTATCAGTTTTAATTTGCAAACAAATCTCTTGAACCTAGGAAACATTTACATATTACAAAGTTTGTTGATATACGTAAAAAGAATAAAATACATCATTGTTAAATTATTTGATTGTTGGAAACAGATACTGAGGGCCCCCTAAGAATATAAACAAAATTTGCAAACATACTGTAAGATCGACACTGTTATTTAGTGAAATTCAGAAAAGCACTTAAACTATTTGCTTAAGATATATAAAATTCAATGGCTATAAGGTGTATTTAAAAACTCTATATTCTAAAGACACATATCAGAAATACTTTGTCTCTTTGCTGTGTGCTGGCCCATATTAGCTAACATATGGGAATTAAAATGTGTTCTAATCTGAGGTGAAATTCCTGTTCTAACTTTAGGAAAATTCTATGTACCTCTATCTTGAGATAATTCTTTAAAAGAGGTAGGCTGTCTGTCTTTCAGATCTTCTTATCGTGATTTAATAACATTAGGATAACCAGATGTGACATTGTTAGATAAATAGATAACATAAATAAGTAAGACTAATTATAAACAATTTAAAAAAGGAAAGCAATATCTTAGTGCATCAGTAGCTAGCAAGGAAAATTGATTTTTACTTATTTTCATAATTCATTAAGTATATATTAGTTTTGGGTGTAGGGGAGTTATTTCAAATTCCAGCTGCTAAATCTATCTCAGTAACATTTGTCAAGCACAGAGCCCTGCCAAATAGTTTACAGACAGGGGATGCTTCTTATGTTGCTTGGGCATGGCAACTTCTCCAGGAACACTGGGAAGAGGAGAAGGCTGGCTATAATTTACTGCATTGGTTATGACCCTGGAGTAGGGCCAGGCTTAGTTCTGCCCACCTGGGATGTCTCCCCACTTGTCCTCTGGCATTTCCCACAAGAAAATACTCTGTCTGAACCAGTTCTGACAGAAATTTGCCCAAACACTTCTGAAAATACAAGAGACAGAAAAGACATCGTCTCCCCTTTGTGACCTATTCCAGGGATGGGCCACTTGTGCTGGTAGAAAACTAGTCTTGCCCTACCTTCTGAATTTCCAGTGTAAACCTGTTATACTTAATCCTTTAACCAGTTGACTTGGAGAAGAATTTATTTTCTTCCTTTTAGTAGGAAGCTTTGAAATGTTTCAAAGACTGTTATTGTGTTTCCCTTTGGGTTTAGGCAATTAAGACTGAAACACTCCATTTGTTTCAGGGCGACAGATAATTCAGGCTTGTTGCATCACTGACAGATGTCCTTATGGTTGTGTTGCATATCCCTCATGCTTAGAAGTTTTAGTACTGAACTAGAAGCAATGTATTAGTACCTAACAATCCCCATACATAAAAACATAGCTCCCCAAAACATAGATCCAGAGTCTCTTTATACTAACTGCTGATCACATCTAAAATGCCCTTTGTGCTAGGTATGAATAGAAATTGAAAGGACAAGTTAAAACAGCTGAGCCCATTGTTATCCACAAATGTTATAATTTTATAAAGTCCTTTTGTTTTGTTAAACCACAGAAACTGTTTTAGAAAATGTGGATGAATACGGATGCTTTATGTTGTATATGGTCTTAATTGTTACGCTTAATTGTTATGGTCTTAATTGTCATAATTTTCATGTATTTGAGGTTAATCTCATGGACTTTAACAAAAATCTAATTGTCCACAAAGAAAACCAAGGGGTAAAGAAATACAGCACTAAGCTGTGAGTTAAGAAATATAAATGTGAATTTGTAGGAATCACTCAACAATAAAAATTAGAAGTGGCTTTCTGTTTTTAAGGTACTGTCCCATTTTGGTGTGATGGGTTGGTTAATGATCTCTTCAGAGCAAGGGTGATGTGATATTGAAGTATGTAAATGTCCCACTGTACCAATAGGACATGAGATCCTAAAACCAATCAGGCAAGCTCAAACGGAATGGAAAGCTAGGCACCTCCTCTCTCCCCAAATACTAGAAAAATCAGAGCAAACCACTACAGAATTCTATTTCTAGCACCTACAAGGCAGCTAATAAGTGCATTTTCACAAAACAATGCCTTGAAGTTATCCTTCTTGTCCACTTTCAGTGATTCTTGGAGCTCTAGTTTTAACTAGATGTATTTAAGCATGGCAGGAGTAGACAAGACAAGGTAGCAGGTGAAAACCAAAGAAGATTGCACAATGACAATTGATTACTCAGCTTTTCAGTCCCTCAAACAGTATTTCAAAGGCAACTCTCCGCTTTCTAACTTCCCTTATCCCCCTCAGGAGCAGACCTGGTTTGTCTAATAGGAACCCAAAAGAATGGCCTGATGTTGTCTCAGGGGAGGTTTGATTTGGATACTAGGAAAAGGTTCTTCATCCAGAGGGTGGCTGGGCACTGGAACAGGCTCCCCAGAGCAGTGGTCACAGCAGCAAGCCTGCCAGAGTTCAAGAAGCATTTGGACAATGCTCTCAGAGAGATGGTGTGACTCTTGGGGATGGTCCTGTGCAAGGCCAGGAGCTGAACTCAATAATCCTTCTGGGTCCTTTCCAATGTGGCATACTCTGTGATTCTGTGATACTATGCTTGGAAAGAGATTAGATAGAACAGATTCAAATGTAATTGTCTTTATATGTCACTTAGTAATTTATCTCAAACAATGGAAGACACAAGATTGTAATTAAGGCTTCCAGCTAATGGCAAGATAAAATGTACACCATGATAGTAAAGCAAGTGGTTGAACGGGTGCAGCATGTCATAAAGTTATTGCCTCAGAGAGAGACTATTGTTCCCTTCTGAGCCTGTGTACTGTTCTCTAATTGACTAGGAAATTAGGAACAGATGATGATTTTGGAGGCTAATCTGCTTTTCCTCTAGAAATGTTAAATTTATCTCATGCAACAACGTCAGCTTGGCAGAAGAGAGCACAGGTAAACAAAAGGTTTCTCCTTGAGGTGTGATGACATGACCCAAAAGTGACTCCCTGCGTCGCATGAACTCTAAGCAAACCCAAAAGTTCTGTGTATATTTATATGTATATATATACACACACACACACACACATATGTTTTTAATTCCATTAAGACTGGCTGGACTGGATGTGTTCTCCAGATTGAGAAAGTAGGATTTGACCACATGCCTGGGTAATTAGGTGACTGGCAGCTGGTCCCAGCAGTTGTCTGTGTGCACACAGAGACCAGCAATACAGCCTGGAGGCACTGTGCCCTGGACAGAGCCTTTAGGTAGGGCAAGGTGTCCCTACATCACCTTGCACCATCACAGTTGTACTAGAGCTGAATTGACTCTGGCAAGGCATGTGGCCAGGCTGACATGCTGCGAGGTGTGAGCTTGCCCAGCATGGCCTTCTGCCAGAGTTTTGAACTCAGTCAGTGTACCCAAGTTTTGAGTGTTTTGGTTTTTTATCTCCTGCAGAGAAGGAAGGCTATTTACTGCCTTAACAGAGGAACTCAGTAAGTCCAGCATCCTTGAGATGTCTCAGAAACAGAAATCTCTGCAAATGTGCTACATTCTCCATCTAATTTCACTCCATTAAAGGGTTTATCTGAGAGGGCAGAACCTTTCCTGATGGAAATTGCAGAATGGAGTTCAGTGAGAGTATCTTAGCTGTCAGGTGCATGTTCCAACCATCAGGCTACAGCCTTTTTAGAAATAAGGTTATTTCAGACTGCAGTTTCTCGTGACAAAGCAATACATTGTAACACTTTTGTAAAATATCTTGCCCTATTCTTCCATCTCTCATCCTTCTCCCAGATCTCCCTATCCTCATTGTTAGGCATTCACTTTCCAGCTGTGCTTCCTACAGCTATGCTGCAAAATGTATCCATTGATTTTGATTTGAAATAACCCCGTCTTTCCTTTAATGACTTTCTTTAATGACTGGCTTTTTTTTTTCAGCTGGGTAGTTACCTGAGTCACAAGTCACACAAGCAGCTGTTCAGTCCTGCAGAAGAGCAATGACACACAGCACCAGGTAGGAGTGAGCTGTAGGGCATGAATATCTTAAACCTCCTGGACACTTTTTCCTGTGAAACCTCAGCTTAAGTCATTCCTATTAAAGTTACACTCCTGGGCACAAACTATGTATAGATTGATCAACAGTGTAAAAGCATATAAAAATGACACTCTGCTCTACTGTTTGGAAACTCCCTGGATGGTGATGGATTTCCAGGCTTGATTTACAATGATTGGAACTGTTGGTTGAAAAGAGGGAGAGTACTCCCAACACATCACATCTGCAAATGGGAAATATGGAGTCTAATCCTCAAAAGCAGCAGCAGCAAACAAATCTGTATTGCTCTAAGTCCAAAAGCAATGTAAAAAAGATAATATTTTCTTTTTCTGACATTGCTAGGGATACAGCTTTGTATGTCCCTAGGCTTTCTTGGAATGAAATGTTTTGTTTCAGGAGAAAGGGACGCTTGTTGCTGGGATTCAGTTCAAAAACAAGATATCCAAACTAGTTTCCACAAGCAGACATTTGCCAGGAGTTTAAGCCTCTGTCACAGTCAATGCAGTAATTTACACCTGTAGAACAGTTATCTGACCCCAGAGCAGCTGCTCAGGGTGGGACTCAGTTTCCTGAACAAAGGTTTCTTGTGGTGCTTGATATGCACAGATCTCCCCAGGGCAGACAGATAGTGCAGGCACAGCCAGACCTTCACCCTCTTGTGGCAGCAATGAGGACATAAAAGATAATTCACAGCATCTAAAATTACACTGGACACCTATGTTTAGACTATTGAATCTTACTGTAGCAGTTAGTCAGTTAAATAATTTTACAATCTCAATATATGATTGATGGCACAAACTTCAGTAAGATCTCACATGGACATATTTGAATCCCTTTACATAGATATAGAGATGTAGATGTCTTACTCTCAATTCAAATCCCTGTCCTATCTGTCAAATCAAACAAACAAGAAGATGCTTATTTTTGAGAAAAATCAAGTGTTGTTTAATGTGAATACTTTATGTATATATGTATGTAGCTCTGCTGATAAACTGAGAAATCATCCCATTGTGACATCTCTGGATATGCACATATTTGGCAGTGGCTCTGTGCACTTCTGGTCCTAAATATTGCAATATCAGACTTTGGCACTTACACAGGGTGCCATGTGAGACTCAGTTCTTATTTTGTGCACCTAGTTGGAATGAGCAGTAA
Source organism: Poliocrania exsul (assembly GCA_035041345.1). Classification (NCBI taxonomy): domain Eukaryota; kingdom Metazoa; phylum Chordata; class Aves; order Passeriformes; family Thamnophilidae; genus Poliocrania; species Poliocrania exsul. Next base: position 83,802,779 of record JAWWLZ010000118.1, read on the forward strand.
ATGGTAATTAGTTCAAAACCAGCCAATATTCATGCTCACATGAATGCCTCGATGATCCTTGGGGGTCCCTTCCAACTCAGCATATTCTGTGATTCTGGCTGTGGTCGTACAATATTATTTCACTGAGGATCTTTCTGAACAAACCCTCTTTGCATATATGAATAAGGATGAGAAGAAAAGTTGAAGGAAAAAAGCTCCTCTAGTCCATTCAGACAACACATAGCAACTGAAAGATGTTATATTTAATTGTGTATTTTGATGTTTCAACCTTTCACCCAGACATAGCAAAATCATTCAAAGTTTGAATGTCCAATTTTTAGTACGAAAACTGTACTTCCATGTTTTGCAAGTGTAGCTAAAAACCTCCTTTGTTTCTAGCACAGGGTAGATTCTCCATCAGACAGCTAAGTGGGCAAAAAAATCACCCCAAAACAAACCAATAATGAATGTTCTGAGGAAATTTTCTCAATTGGATAAAACCAGTATTCCACTATCATTTATTTTACTTTCTTTGTTTGTTACTACTTAGTGTCAGAATAATTCAAGAACTTTTTTTTACAGGTGCAGCCCCAGGAAAGAATTTATGTCAAAGCACTGTGACTTATTCCTTTAACTGATTGAGACTGACTAGAGGAAATGTGTTTAAAATGTGATGAAAAACTGGAAATCTAGTCATAAGTAGAATAAATGACGGTGACATTTACATGTTCAGCATTAGCAAACTAGTGAAGAATTACTCCTATTTAAATTTGGTAACTTTTTAAGCAGATAAGTATGGTATTTAGTTCCCTGGACACATTTTTTTTAACCAGAAATTAACTATAGTGTTGCTTATATTTCATTTGGACAGTGGCAGACTTTGGCATCTAAAGTGAATATTTTCTTGGGGTTTGGATTTACATCTGATATACTACCTTGTCAGGAAGAAAAGATCTACTCATGGAAAAACGATTGGCAAAAGCAGTGAATGCTGATTTCTTTTCCCTTCTAATATCGATCAAAGTTGCCAATAAAGAAGTACTTTATTTCCTTGCTTTTAGAATTTGAGTTTCTCCCCATCCTCCTCTACTCCACAGATTTCCTTTAATCTATCTTTAGCCACCGAGAATGTTTCTGGTTTGGAGAAGAAAAGACCTTCTAGCATTGCTCTGCCAAAGGGAACTTGAGTCTTCAGACACCCTAATCAGACTGATGTTTCAGGGCAGGCCAGAAGTAAAGAAAGAGGAAAGAAATAAACCACTTTAGAGGAGAGGAAATTAACCAGCACAATACGGAAGTTCTTGAAGCAAGAGGAATACATTTTCTTTTGATCTATTATTGTTAGTGTGCAGGCCTGAATAAAATGGATAGATTAATTGGAAAATAGCCCATAGCCCATTCATGGATAATGAACTAATGATGAAATCTTTAAACAACATGGCATTGCAGATCTGATGACTACAGGGCTTACAGAGGTGCTGCTGCTTCTGATTTGGTGATAAATCTCATTTGCAGTAAACTGACAGACCTCTCAAGCTACCACAGGGCATTCTAGTAACCGACAGGGTTTAAAATAAGGTAAATGTTTGCTATTAAAAAAAAAAATGTACATTATGTAGTACTACTTGAAGTGGCTTGAGCAGAAATGGAAATAAGAAATAGGTGTGTTTGTGTCACCAACTTCTATGCAGAACCTGGATGCTTCTGGCATCTCTAAAGGATAACGGAGGGACCCATCCACCACTAACACTCATTTTCATAAGTTCCATGGTCCCATGATCCACAGTCAACCCACAAAGCATCTTTTACGAGAAGGTTTGGAGAGAAGTGGAATACCACCATGCTGGCCACTGCCAGGCATGCAGAGGGCATGGTACCAGTCGGCACTGGGTCTTCTTATGAGGCTAAGCTGGCTGTTCCTGGGGGACTGGCAGGAAAAGAAATAAACTCTGCCACAGGCAGTGACAGAGTGATAGCTGCATTTGTAAAGCCAAACCAGACCATTAGCTCAGCATATATTATTGAATTTTAGGCAATTATTTTATCTTGAGTGGTGACTTGTACCTGACGAAAATACAGCTGCAATGCTTCTTTAGCTTATTCACACTAATGTGCTTCTACTCGCTATTAAATTCTTAGAGCTCTTAAAATCTGATTTCTGGTGTAAGAATTTTATGGAAAGTGAGTCTTGATGTTAGCGTCCAACACTCATTTAAAAATTGCTGATTCTTTAGCTCTACCAACTGTGAAAGCTATGCATTGGGCTATTGCTGGACACAGATGAAGAGTATTCATTAAAAAATATAGAAACAATAATTCACTGACATTTCTTACTGTATTTGCCTAGCTCTATTAGTTCCTAAATCTCTAAGACCTTTTTAAACATGTGGAGTGAGACTGAGAAAATAAAATGAATCTATTCTAATGGAGACATTTGTCACCGAGGCAGGGTACCAAGGCTTAAGTTAAAGAACAGACACTGGGAAATTGAGAATGTGGCTGAAAAAAAGGTTAAAAACTATGATCACAAGAATGCATAAACTGAAACAGTCAAGACCAGCTGCTGCTCCAGACTTCATCCAATTCCGTTTGTCTGAGCAGTGAACTGGTGCAATGATGATAGGTAAAGTGCTGGCAGTCTGCAATACAGAGATGCTGAGCATCAGAAGTAATTCTTTCCTTAATAAATGCCCTGGGAATGGCTTAAAAACTATGTAGCTACTTAAAATATTCATCAGTTACCTAAAGGTCAGAAGAAAGTATACTGAGGTCTAACTACATGACTCAAGCATTGTCTGACCTTCAAACTTCGAGATACTTGGAAAAAACAGAAAAGAATTTGTATAGTCAGAAATTGTAAACTTGAGTGATGAAGAACAAATTTTCTGCTGTTTATTTCATGTGAAACATAAACTTTTAAGCATCTGTTATTTACAGTATAAGGTACATTTAGAAAAGGTGCTTCTAATCAACCGTGCTATCTCTCATTGTTAGAATATGGAATATATGCTAAATGTAAATCGGGACCGAATATTTATGCATACTTGTATATATGGACAAGACACTTTACTCCTCTGCTTCATATCTCTACTTCTATTTCTACTTATTACTGTTGGTCTTTTCAAGTGTATATGAAACAGGGTCCCAGGGAGGTTGAGGAATCTGTACTAACACCTGCTTTTCAGACAAAGTATCTCCCAGAAATAATCAGCTTCCTTACAATGAAATCTTTTTTGTACCCTAAGAAACATAGATAGTAATTTCTAGTAGTGTGCAAACAGTTCATTGCAGAGCTATAACAAAGTAATATGTTCTCATTGTAATGAAAAAAAATAGGCAAATCATATACTATTACTGGATGTACAGAGTATGGTGCTATTCAGGAAATATTTATTCTACAGAGCCAAGTGCTCCTGCTTTCACTAGCACAGGGCAGCAGCAATATATATTCATACCTGTACTCAGAACTGCTGACATTTGGCTGCTGCCATCCGCATTGGCAGATAAGCCTTTATTTTTTAAGTTGATAATTTTTACATTTGAAGGACCAGAAGCAAAAAAAAAATCAGAACTATATTTATAGGATGGAAAACAAAGCAAAAATTATGGCCACTAATAGTGTGCAAAAACTAACATATTGCTCTAGAGATAGCAGCATCAAATGAATATGAACATTTGAGTTTTAAATTAGATAAAACAGGCAATGGGGTAACATTTTCGTGGGGTAAGGTAATAAGAGCAGGAAAAAACAGGTAAAACCCCCATCAATAGCTGATTTTGAAACATAAGAGGTACATGGATGTTGAGATTATAAATGGCAAGTGGAAGCATGTCAGGTCCAGTTTGTTAAGTAGGAAATGAGAAATAATGATAGCAAGATAATAGGCTGCAAGGAACCATATTTTCTAATTGTGGATTGTGCAAGTTGTGGGATTTGCTGATTAAGACTAATAATATTTTTTAAATTATCAATTATTTGCATATGAATGCATCCATAAAACATTTCTTTCCCAGAACTGTAGAAGCTCTTGTTTTCTATAGGAATTATGATCAAAAATTATTACATTTGACATCCACTTGAAAATAAGGACAGAGGCATGAGAACCCTGGTGACAAACCCTCATTTCAGGAACTTCACCCACAGACTTTCTTCACCTGACTTGATGACTTTCACCTGACTTGACGTGCTTCACTGGAGTGGCCTACACAGGTCTACACAGAGGAGAAAGATCCAGAGCAGCCCCCCTCTTTCTTTCTTCTCCGTACTCTTTCCAGGATAACCTTGCTAGCCTAGTCCTTGAAGCATTTCATTCTTTAGAAAAAGGCAAACACAAAAAATACAGATATGGACTTCTCTTCAGATCTAACAGCAAATTACTCTATCCCATCTCTGTCAAATGGAATGGGGAGAGTTGAAAATGTGACATTCTGGGAGACAAGACATAGCAGCCATCCTGGCTCTCTGCTGCTCTTGGGCACTTGCTGCAGCAGCTGACTGGACAGGTAGGTAAGTAGGAGATTTGGGAAATGTCATGTAAGCTTTTTCCTTGATAAGCATAAAGGATGTCTTTACCTTTATCTCAAAGGTTACATTTGATGAGCTAAAATACCCTTCAAGCATAGAAGTAGCTATTTCTCAGCTCTTATTTCCTCCCATCTGTCCTAACTCTTTTGAAAGTAAAGCATTATATTCTACAAGAACAGTAAAAACTTTGCAATGGAGAAATGCCATTTAGAGAATAGTACCTTTATGTCCAGAATATAGCCTGTGTTCTTTCTTTCAACTATCTATGCATTTGTTCAGGAGCTCATCTTACTGTCTTTTCAAAGAAGTAAATACCTCTATTTCAGTCACTTTCAGTTCATTCTGTGTTTCCTCTGATGTATATGAAAGATTGATTAGGTTACTTTAGAATGTGGGTTAGATTAATAGTTGTGAATTCTTGCTTGGAATTTCATACCGTAAAACTGATTTTTCTCTCAGTAATGCATTCTGCTATAACATGTTCTATCAGCTTCTAGGATAGAGTATGTACAGTCACTTGAAGCTACTTACCCTTGGCAGTGCTGGCAAGAAAAGTACATAGAGTCCATGTTTCAGCTTACTTACTTAATAAAATATTTTAAACTCTGAAGTCAGTTGTTCTTAGTAGATGAGGGAAAGGCAGTGGGTGCTGTCTATCTAGACTTCAGTAAAGCATTTGACACTGTATTCCACAGCATTTCTCCAGGAAAAGCTGACTTCCCATAGTGTGGATGCGTGCACTCTTCCCTGGGTGAAAAACTGGCTGGATGGCTGGTCCCAGACAGTCATGGTGAAATGAACTCAATCCAGTCTGTGGAGAGTCACAAGTGGTGTTTCCCAGGGCTCACTACTGTGACCAATTCTGTTTAACATCTCTACTGATGATCTGGATGAGGGGATTGAGTGCATCCTCAGTAACTGCACAGATGACACCAAGCTGGGTGGGAGTGTTGATCTGTTTGACAGGCTGGCTCAGTGGGATGAGGGCAATTCTATGAGGTTCAATAAGACAAATTGCTGGGTCCTGCTTTTGGGTGGCAATGTCTGCAAGTTCTACAGTTTAGTGAAGAGTGGCTGAAAAGCTGGCCTGCGGAAAAGGACCTGAGAGTGCTGTTTGAGAGCTGGCTGAACATTAGCCAGATGGCCAAGAAGGCCAATGGCGTCCTGGCTTGTATCAGAAATAGTGTGGCCAGAAGGACTAGGGAAGTGATTGTCTCTCTGTACTCAGCACTGATGAGTACCATGTTCAGTTTTGGGCCCCTCTCTCCTTTCAAAAAGGACATCGAGGTGCTGGGATGTGTTCAGAGAAGGGAAACAAAGGGTCTGGAGCTCAAGTCTTATGAGGAGCAGCTGAGGGAGCTGGGGATGTTTAGTCTGGAGAAGTGGAGGCTCAAGAGCTACCTTATTGTTCTCTACAACTACCCAAAAGGAGGTTGCAGTGAGGTGGGGGTTGGTCCCTTCTGCCATGTCTCAAGTCAAAAGGATGAGAGGAAATGGCTTGAGCTGTGCCAGGAGAGGGTCAGATCAGATGTTAGAAAAAAATCTTTTCACTGAAAGAGTTAGATAAAGGATTAGAGTACGTTGCCCAGGGAGGTGGTGAAGTTACCATCCCTGAAGGTGTTTAAGAAGCATCTGGATCTGGCTCTAGGTGATGTGGTGTTTAGGAGTTACAGTGGCAGTGCTAAATTGACAGTTGGACTGGGAGATCTTAAAGGTCTCTTCCAAACTTGATGATTCTATGATTCTAACACTGCATGATTCCATCTCAGCAGCCTTAGTGATATCCATAGACCATAGTCCTTCTTGCTCCACTGGTAACCAAGTCAGTGATCCAAGCTGTGCTAATGTGGCATTTCCCAGACAGCATCATGACCTCATCCAAGCCAGGGTCCAGCTGTTGTGCATACCAAAGCAATCTCCAGATTTCTTGTGAGTGATCATGCTGAAATGTAGATGCTTGCATTACTTGTAGGGGCCTATGTGCTTTTCTGGCCTTCAATGCGTTATTGACCACGGTGACAGGAAAACAAAGGCAGGTAAACAGCACAGTTCAAGAAGGAAAGGCTAGATATTTCAGGAGGGAGTCTCTGTGGTTTCAAAGATGAGATCCAAGAAAAGAAAAAATGGAAAAGGGAGATACATCAATAGACCCCATACAGAACATGAGTGCACTTAGAAAAATCTTAAAACACAGTATGTGGTTAAGTAAATGTGGTGACTTAAGCCTGGATGGATTACAGGTAGCCACCAAAACCACTCTATCACTCCTCTCTGCAGCTGTTCCAGGCAGAGAAAATATAATGATATAGTCTCATGAGTTCAGATAAGTGCAGGGAGAGATCACTCACTGATCATCATTATGGGTAAAACAGACTTCACTTTGGGAAATTAATTGAATTTATTGTCAATTAACTTCAAAGCACGATAATGAGAACTAAAACAATTCTTAAAAAACACCTTCCCCCCATCTCTCCTTTCTTCCCAGGCTCTATGTCTTCCCCTCCAGCAGCACAGGGAGGTGGGGAATGAGGTTATGGTAAGTTTGTCAAATGTTATTTCTGTTGCTGGTCCGAGAGGAGTCCTTCCTCTGCTCCAGCATGGGGTCTCTCTCATGAAAGGCAGTCCTCCAAAAACTTCTGCAATATGAATCCTTCCCATAGAATGCAGTTCTTCACAAAGTACTCCAACATGAGTCCATTTTGACAGGGTGCAATCCTTCAACAACAGCCTGATCCTGCGTGGGTTCCCGTAATACCCTGGCCCTGGAGCTGCAGGCTCATGGGCTCAGCCAGGAGTTTTTCTTTAAAATACAGCGTTCTTTAATACCTTCAGTTCACATTTGGAGAAAAAGCTACACACTTTTCTCTAAGAGATTTCTTTTAATTTAGTGAGAAAATAGGGGTTTAGGCAAAGAGGGTTTACAAGAGTAGTGTACAACCAAGGAAAATATTCCACAAAACATCACTTATAGCAGGCTACTAGGAACAAAAGGACTTCCCTGCCTCCCTCCAAACAGCCTTCTGAGGTCTGCTCTGACACCCTTCCAAGGGTTTTACTAGCCATTAGGCATTGCTGTGGAGTAGGGAACCTTTAATGCACTTAGCAAATACTAACCCATACTGTGGGGTGATGGCCCTTGATGAGTTGATGAGTTGATCAGCCCCACCCCCGGAGTGATGCTGATAAGTCATGGGTGTTACCAAAGAATGGAATGTTATTGAATTAGCATGACCTTTCTTTGCCGCACCCTAAGGCACCCTGAAGACTCAAGGAGCCACCCCCTCAGCATTGACTTTAGTCACATGAAACCATCTGAAGGAAAAAAAAAAGTATAAAGAAGTG
>JAWWLZ010000118.1:83810724-83826183 GCA_035041345.1 Poliocrania exsul
CTTTTGTTTTGTGTTACAGAGAGAGTGGTGTGCAAGCTATTTTATTGCCTTATGTTATTGAAAGAGTGTCTAGATAACTGTTTTAGGGGGCTGTGTTTCCAGCTAGTAGTTTTTTGTTGCTAGTTTCTGTCTGTTGTGAGAATGGAATACACTGCTGTGTTGTTTGGTGTGCTTGTCTCTGTAAAATGTGTTTTGTGCTCATTTCTTTTGGGGTCTTTTATTATCAATTAAATACAATCTTGAACCTAAATGTTATCACCGGCAACGTGAAGCCCATAATAACTGTCACATACTTGTATTAATAAATGTCATTTTGGGAGCTGTTGTGGAGAAAGTTCTTTTCTTGCTATTAAGTGTGGTCTCATAGCAGAGCTTAGAAATCCTTCTAACCTGTGTGCTGTCCATAGTCGATAGGCAGTGTTGGGAAACATAAGGCTCTAATTTTCTGGAGACACTTATCTAGCTATAAGTTCTTCCTTGCCTTAAGTGTGGTCTCATAGCAGAGGTTAGAAAACCTTCCAACCTGTGTGCTATCCTAGTTCGGTAGGCAGTGTTAGGAAACATAAGGATCTAATTTTCTGGAGGTGCTTATTGCTAATAAGTTTCCTTGTTTTAAGTGTGGTCCTCATAGGGGAGTCAAAAATCTTTCCAGCCTGTGTTCTGTCCAGAGTTCAGCAGGCAGTGCTGGGTTCATAAAGCTTTGATTATCCTGAGGATGCTTATAGCTAACAACTTTATATTAATACAAGTGGGACTAGAAGTCTTTGCATTTCTGTCTCTCCTCCCTTTCACATGACACATACTTAAGTTAAATACTAAAACTGAAGTGAAATACTGCAATCGGTTTTAAGTTACCCAGAAGAGGAAACAAAGAGTAAAGGAAGAGAGATTAAGAGAAGAAAGAGAGAAAGAGAGGAGACAAAAACATAGTTACTGCCAAGAGGTCACACATTGGCTGATCCAGAGAGAGAAGGCCGAACTAAGGCACACTGTATGTGTCTCTTTTATAGATTTTGGTTACTGTGACCCTCCCCCCCAGGTGGGACATCTGGTTCACAAACCACTCTCTACAGAGCCACAGGTCTTACCAGGACCTCGCTCCACCGTGGGCTTCCCATGGGGTCACATTCTTCTTTTGTGCATCCATCTACTGCAGTGTGGGTCTCCTTCATGGGTTGTGGGTGGATCCCTGCACTCTTGTGGTCCTCCACAGGCTGCAGGGGCACAGCTGCCTCACTATGGGCTGCACCACAGGCTGCAGGGAATATCAGCTCCCATGTCTGGAGCACCTCCTTCGCCTTCTTCTCCACTGACATTGTTGTCTGCGTAGTTTTTCCTCTCACGTATTCTCACTCTGCACTTCTCTGAGCATAGTTACTTCTGTGCAATAACTTTTTTCCCTTCTCAAGTATATTATCAAAGAGGTGCTGCCATCATTTCTGATGCGCTGGGCCTTGGCCAGTGGCATGTCCATCTTGGATCCAGCTGGCATTGGCTCTGTTGGACATGGAGGAAGCTTCTGGCAGCTTCTCACAGAAGCCAGCTCCGCAGTTCCCACTGATCCCCCTACCAAAACCTGGCTATTCAAACCCAACAAAATAAATCAAGTATACTGTAATTGTGAGAACCTTTCTATGGTTTAAGTAGTCAGTAGTAAAATTTGTGTATGAGGAATAGGAATGCTGATAGTACCTATTCATCCATGCCCTTTTCAATTTATAGCGGGTTGTTTTAGTTATAGACACAAAATATTAATAAATCTCTTTCAGGAGGTAATTTTCTCATATGTGTTCATTTGTGAGCTTTTAGAGGTTCAGCAAATGAAATCTGCAACACCTGGCTGAGGTATATTTAATATGATGTAGCGTATGAGCTGTGGAATAAATTTAATATAATCACCAAATACTGAATAAAGTTGTAAAATAATTTATTGGAACAACAGGGAGTTATATGGTAGATCTTATGAAGAAAATAAAATTATAAAATGTTAATGAAATAGGCATTTAAAACTGGAGTTGCAGTGTATAATTTATTCCATTATTAAAGTATTAAATTACTTTTGTGCAATAAACCAGGATAAATGTAAGGTAAATGATGATGAGAATGACAGGTAGGGAAAGCAAATTAGTATTCATTGTCATGGTGTAGAATCAAATGGATACAAATGCAGCTGTGTAGTAGCAAATGCAAAATTTTCACTGTAATACTATATATAACAAACTCATCAAAAGGGCAGAAATTACATCTGCCAGTGAGGGCATTTTTGAGATTTAAAAATTTTTCCTGCAACAAACCACAATAAAGAAAAAAGAGAGTAAATTCTAATACACTCTAGAAAATAAGAATAGATAGTTAACAATAATAATAAAAGTAAAGACTTATTCAGGGAAAGCTATAGATAGGAGACATGATTATAACCAGAAACATTAGAAAGAGTGTGATTAAAAGGAGGCAGACAAGAGAGATGGGAGTGAGCAGAGCTGAAGTAAAATAAAATAAGTTAGAACTCAATTAGTCAAAGTTCTCAGTCATATCTGAAATCTTTCTGGAGACATAAAAACATTCAAATGGTAAAAAGGAAAAAAAAAAGCTGCAAAAGCCTTTCTATTCTAAAAACTGTAGGTTTTTCTCCAAAGAAACAAAGTAAAAGACTTAAGAAAAGTGGAAAATGGCAAAAGAGAAACAAATTAAAAGAAAGATGTGAAACTGAAGAAATAAAAGGGAAAATGCACCTAGCTTTAGGACAGAAGCATTCAATATAATTTATTCATTTCAGCTTGTGATTTAGGGGTTGTCAGGAGATGACTTACTACAAGCAAGCCAAGGGATTTGCTGTCAAATTCACATCCTCAAGCAAAACTGTGCTGTCAAAGCTATATGTTCATTTTTTAAAAAATTGCGTTACACTCCTTTCACAATGCAAAACAGAACTAACATGGACTCAAGAGATTGCTGAAGCAGTTACCTTGGTTTATTTGCGAAATAGCCTGATAAAATTGCTCTAAAACTTAGAGTTGCTCCACTGAATATTATCATGGGACGTATATTGCAAAATTTGGTCCTCTGACTGACCATATTTGTAAATGCATTTCCTTGAAATATATTTATTGATTTTCCAGCTCAAATATCTAACCATCCTTCAATTATTGCCAGATAAAATGATCTTGTGATACAATATTTCTGAAGCAAGCTGAAATTTAAATAAATAAACCTAAAATTTATAGAATTTCATAGGAAAATAAGTGGCATGGAAAAAATCTATACCAAGATATTTTATTGGCATATTTAACTCAATTAAAAAATTACTACAATACAAAATGAAGCAACATGTTAATCAGCTTTCTTAAATTTTCTGACCCAACACAACAATTCTGTTCTTCTTTAACATGGTGCTCCAGAAGTCATGGGCTTCTCTGCGTGTTTGAAAACGGGTGGGGAACACTCTCAGACATTTGTTTTTGACGTTAGGCAGCACCTCTAACAACTCAGATTCCCCTTGACCATTAAGAGATAAACAAACTCTTCAGCAGACTTTTTTAGTTGTGAGCAATCTGGTGGAACTTTTTTGTGAGAAGATGTGTGCAGTGGTCAGATGTACTGAGGATATTGGCATTGTAGGACTGGATGTCGTCTGGAAAGGGGCCACAAGTGTAATCTGTATCTTTAAGAGCTTTCTCTCATTCTCAGCAATATCACTGAAAAAGAACATCTGGATGTTAATGGCTTCTTTAGCTGACTGGTAAAAGTAATTTCCAGTGGTAAGCAGTGGTTACCACTGAAGCATCAATGAGACAATTGAATTAGAAATAAAGAACAGCTGTAACACGATCTGACAGTGAGAGCAAGCTCGTCAGAAGAGAAGTACTGAGTTGTTTGGGTACCTTTCTGTCTCTAAAGGCTCAAAGAAACCAGAGTATAGGGTTTAAATGGTTAAATGTTCTTGGGTTTGGTTTTCTGGTATCTGCATGAAAAGTAATGTCTTTTGAGATACAGAAGGTCAGACATTAATGATCCTGTAATCTCTGACCTTAATCTGCAGAAACACAGAAATTATCATGGTTATGTAGAGGGAACTGAAAAACCCCTTTCTGCTCAGCTTTTTTTAAAAATCAAGTAATTTTGTTAAGTGTTTATATTGCTTTGAAATCTGTTGCATTTCTGCATATAAAAGTTGGAAGCATATTTGTCAATTTTAAGTTTCTCAGGAAGATTCTCAGATATTGGAGAATTTTATGAGTGTGTGCACTGTTTGCAAGACTGATAGCAAAACACAGGAAGCTTTGAACTCCTGTTCATACTTGATACCTAAAATCAGAATCATTACAGTTGGAAAAGATCTCTAAGATCGAGTGCAGCCATTAGTCAGCACTGCCAAGTCCACCACTAAGTCATGTTCCTAAGGGCCACATCTACAGGTCTTTTAAATATCTCCAGGGATGGTGGCTCCACCATGTCCCTGGGAAATCTGTCCCAAACCTTGCTAACACTTTCCATGAAGAAATTTTTCCTAATATCCAATGTAAACATTCCCTGGTGCAACTTGAGGCCACTTCCTCTTGTTTGGTCTCTTGTTACTTGGGAAGAGACTGATCCTTACCTCACTACACCCTCCTTCCAGGTAGTTGTAGAGAACAACAAGGTCTCCCCTAGCAGGCTTTAGGTATGAAAACACATTATGTGAGACTTCCCTTTTTTACTTCCTCTGTTAATGTTTGACTTATCTCAATAAAACAGTTGCCTTATGAGTGACCATTGTCTGATATATTTGAAAATGAAAACTACATTATGGTACAGCCATTAGCCCTGAGAATGCTATTATTTGAAATACAAATTCACACTCACTCAAATGAAATGTATTTTTATTTTATAAAGCCCATATTCAAGATCTGTGCAATTTAAGCCTTACTATTTTTTTTCTTAACATCATCATCCACATTTCCTCATTTTTACCACAATACTTTTAGCAACAAAATGCTGTATTGTGCTTAGAAAACTATTCAAATTTGTTCAGCCACCTCTGTTTTATGGTAATAAATTGGGGTGCATCCTTTAAAAGGGAAAGAAAAACACCCATCAGTTTCTACTTTAAAATAGAAAACAGAAAAATCTGAACTGCATTGCATGTTTTTATTAAATTCAAGTGAAAATTTTCCCTAGTGGGCAGGCAGGGTCCTAATAAGCTTGTTTATCAAGGTTTTGGTAGTGTGCCTAAAATTAGAATAGGACCAAAGCAAACTGTTTCCTTTGTGCTTGGCAGGTTCTTTATCATAGAACAATAGGTTCAGGTGACTGACCAAGCAGCTGATTGAGGCAGCACTGAACTGATATTTAATGGTGATAATAAATGGCAAATAAAAAAGGCAACACTGAAGTTTGGTGCAACTCACTGATAATAAATTCATCAAGCAAGCTGAACTCCATTCAGCTTCTTAGTGCAAAGCAGCTGTCAGCATTGATTATTGACATATCTTTCTCAACATCAGTTGTTAGTGAGAAAGCAAAGTCAAGAATCTTCACTAACTAGACAGTGTTATGCAAAGATTTCACTTGAGCTGAGCATATGTTTGATTTTGTTATAATTTCCCTTTTTTTCTGTTTATCTTTCTCTTGTCCCTTTTTAGATTTTCTTAGGGATCTCCTTTTCATTTCCAAACTTTTAGGGGAGAACCTAGAACCTAGTTTTCTGCTTTTCATTGCCTGCACCTTATTTCTGAGTGGTTTTGTGGGAAGCTGATTTGTATCCCCCTCCATTTTCAGCCATCATTCCAGTGTTTTTTATAAAGTATTCCCTTATGAAACCAATTCAGGATGTCTGTGGTCTTTACTTAGGATGGAATTAGACACAAACAGCCCCTATCAGAAAGCTGGCAAAATTGCCTTTTGCTGGCCTGCTATGGGCTCTGGGACTTGCAGGATGACCTTTAGTGTAACATATTGACTTGAGGTAATCAATTTCTTGAAAATAGCCATTGAACTGCCTACAACATTAGGTCAACACTTTCAATAGGATATTTTGCAATAGTTTGCCTTAGCAACAACTATGATATCCAACTGAGGGTCTACCTGCTCTCCAGTGAGCTCTGATGATCTCTTCTCCAAAGCATTACATCTTTCTTTGAACATACAAAATATGGTGCCCTGTGGCAACTGCTCTTTCATAAAGGCTTCAGAGAAGACTTATTCTGTAATGTACATTTAAATTGCTTATGGATTAGAGGTGGGGTAATGTCTTCTCTTCTGAGCTGGTTTTCATGTGGTTTTGGGAAGGTCAGTGTTCTGCCTTACCTAATGGCAAAGCCATCAGTATGCTTGTCAAAGCAAATCATGCGGTTGCTAAAATCTAAAATACATGTGGAATGGTGACTTTAGGTAAAAGGCCACGTATTGGTTTGAGTGGAATGTCAGCAGAGGGCAGAGGACATGACTTTAAAAATTATGTCTACCTGCTCTGAAAATCTGAATTTCTAGAAGGATGTCTGCCCTTTGGGAACAGAATTCATACAGAGCTGTGCAGCATGGTCAGTGTTGAGTTACTGCACCATCATCATTCATCAGTTACTTGCTCAAAGGCCCATTTTTAAAATGAAAAGCTTAGTTTGAAATGTGTGACCACCTTTTCACCTAGTTAGACTTTATGGCTTATGAGGTAACTGCGCAAAGACAGTGGTTGAGGTCCAATGAGATGTTTCTCTATGGCAGAACAACAGTTGGTTGTAAACTCCCAACCACCTGTGTAGGAGATACAAGGCAAATCATTTCAATGCCACTCATGATCTGAAGTTTTGAAAGTGTCTGGTTTCCCTGAGCTTGAAGGTAAGGCGATGTTAAATCTTAGGCTTCAGACCATGGTGAAGAGCCTAGGGGCAAGATCTGTTGCCTTTCCTTAGTTTTCCAATTTTTTTTCCCCAAGGGATTTTGTACTTACTCATTATTTCCCACCATCAACAGAAGATAGTGGCTGAGACACAGGGTAGAGCTAGACACTGTTTTAAAAAAGAAATTGATTTTTAGATTTTTAATCCTTTTCAAAAAGGAATTGTTTTGTTTTATTTGTGTCATGGATGTAACATTTGGGAAGTACTTTCTTTGGAAAAGAATTTGCATATCCAGGGAAGGTATTTGAGCAAATGTAGACTCTGGGAGTGAGAAACCAGTTTCTGACATTGTTTTTCTAAAACAGTGAGTGCCGTGGGATAGAATATGTCTGGTATCTCACTCCCTGAAAGCAATTAGAGTACTCCAGTGGGGTAAGAGGGTGCCATATTTTTCCTACAGGAGGAAATTTGTTCTCTTCTGACTCGAAAGTAAGAAACACCTTTCCATGTTATTTTCCTGTGCTATTTGGCTTTAGTGCATGATAAAGGATTTATGAATCATTTACTTGTCCAGGCAACATCTATTTCTCCCTTGAGTATTTAAGGCATTTCTTAGATAACTAATATTTTGTTTTCATAACTTCTATATATTTTTTCCTAATTTGAGATTTCCTGCTTCAGATAAAAATTACAATACTTTCACCTACTTGAGATTGAAAAGAAAAAACAGAACTTTTGCACCATATTATCATTCTTTTAATTACTAGGCATTTTCTTGACTTTCATCTTATCATTATTTCTCTCCTTGCCAATTCATTCACTGCTACTTTGTTTGGAAGCCTTTGCTCCCACTTCTCTTCATGCTCTATCCACCTCCTTGCAACCACAAGGTTGCTACAGGAGTTATCTTCATTTGGATGAAGTCTCTAAATAATGTAAGAACTGGGAGTTCTAGCTGCACAAGCAAATAAAACTTGCTTTCCAAGATGATACAATCAACAAGCCTGTTATTTACCTTGGGATATGACAACTGTAACTATGTTTTCAAGGCTGATTTTGAAAGGTTGCTTTCTCAAGAGACACTAATATGAAACCACATCTGGAATTTAAAAGAAGTTCCATGCTTGCTGCAAGAAAATGTTTGCAACCTTTTCCGTCTTGACTTTAAAACCTCTTTCAAAACCCTCTCATGTTTCCCAACACTGCCACTAAAACAGCATCCCAAACTTGTGCCAAATGTATGAATACAAACAATTGCAGGAACACAAATTTCTCGGTGTGTGTTTTAGCTCACACTCAGTGGTTTCCAATTTCTGCTGTTGTGAGAAGGATTTCTGCAACAAACTCTCTCCAAGGTTAAAAAGTGCTTTAAGATGCTAAGATAAATTTTTAAAAAGTGAAAAAAACCAGTTTATTTTTTGTGTTATCTAGCCCCATATATCATCAATTCAAAAAAAGAATAAATTCTCCATTCCTCAGAAATTAATATGCTTTTAAAATATTATAATAAAATTCATCATACAGCTAGATATTCCTGGGTGTTTTAAATTTCCTTTTAATTTCAGTCTGTTTAAGCCTTGCCTTTAAACAGAAAAGTTTAAAACTGAAACAAGAGCTAGGTTTGCTAGCAAGAGACTGTTATTTACAGATTTTAAAGCATAATAAAAGTTTCTTCTTTTTCAAAATATGAGGCTCTAGTGATAGAAATAGTTCATTTTCCCAAAGAAGAGTAGCCACAGGTTTGCATATAATGAAAACTGCATTAAAGTTTTGGATAAAATAAATAGGAACCATTGCTATAGGCAGAATGATTAATTTCATTAACACATGGAAACAATTAGTGAATCAGCTGCAGCGTAGTCATTTCAAAGGGCAAGGAATTTATGTTTTTCAAGGACTGTCCTTCCTGGAAATAATTAATCATGAAAATTAATAATAAAAATGCTTTTTTTACCATAATTTGAAAAGATGCCTGCTAATGCTGATAGGTTGTAAATCTTGTTTTGAATACTAAGCAGCACATGAATAGAGCATGATCTCCATTTAATAAACCAATGCGATTATTACTACAAATATAAAAAAAGGTATTTCAAAAATATATTTCAGAGTATTTGTATCTGAAATGACTGTTTGTTTCTACTAGGTGGTATTTTTGCACAAACAAATGTTTAAATTTAAATTAATAATGGAACTTGCCTGGTGACTGTTTGCAAGCCTTTCTAAGGTCCTGGAACAAGGAGACAAATAACTTGAGCAGCACAAAGAGGTTATGCCAGAAATGCTTAGGCTGATAAAAGAAGGAAAATCTATTATGAACAAGGTGCATATTTTCATGTTTAGATTGACTGCAACATTATCCTCAGCACCCATGAACTGACACTAAAGTCAGCAATCTCTCTGGCACCCTCTGAAGACGGGTAATGAAATCTGCAATCCCAGATGAGTTGGTGTGCAGAAAAATCTGTCAAACTTGCAACCCACTGTGCTTAACTTGCACAAGACATCTTTTCCCTTGTGGTATCAGAGGGGTCCACATGATGTTGAAGACATAAATACAGCTTCCTTCACACAGCTATTTCAGTGGGAAGGTACCACCTAAGGTCTGGCTGTAAGTTTCGCAAAGAGGTTGGTGCACAAGGGTCCCTCCACCTAAACAGCATTAGTGAGATGATAGAAAACTGCGTGCAACTTCTGCTGAATACCCGACAAACCCGGTTTTGGTCATATTCATCCCATGGTTATGAAGGAAGCCAGCTATTCCATAAAAGAAAAGAAAGATTTGACTGTAATGAAATTTAGTTTCTGATGTAAAACCCCAAAAAACATTGGAAGGTGAAAATTGCACTGAATACTTTTCCATTTCCCTTTCCTTAAAAGGATGGGAA
This sequence comes from Poliocrania exsul, assembly GCA_035041345.1. Classification (NCBI taxonomy): domain Eukaryota; kingdom Metazoa; phylum Chordata; class Aves; order Passeriformes; family Thamnophilidae; genus Poliocrania; species Poliocrania exsul. Next base: position 83,820,425 of record JAWWLZ010000118.1, read on the forward strand.
ACTGTTTTGGGATGTAGGACAACCCATCACATATATAGAGCTCTATATGGCAAGTAATGAAATCTTACAATGGCTAGAAATGACTCACATAATTAATTCGGGGAGGGGCAGGATAATTCATCTCACCTGACTTTAGCTATTTGAAACTTCCAGTCTAGAATTGCCATCTAGGCTGACCACAAAATTATAGCAATTATGGCAACTTATAAGAGCTAAAAATTCACTTTTGATGCTTAGAGTTAAGTGCAATTAATTATAACCTTAATTATTATAGCTTGCATGTTTTTTGACAAATATATTGTGAACAGAAAAAAATAGATCCAGTAAGACATTAGAAATAAATTTTTGTAATTGCACAACAGTAGATATTAAGGACTGTTTTAATGACCTAAATATGTTCCTGTTGGGAGTCAAAATGTCTGAGTCTATACCTTGATTCTGCTTAATTTACTTTTAGACTTACCTCAGTAAAGAAAGTATCTTAATAGCTAAATATTACTGCTGGACCAAACTGTATCACAAGTGGTTGAACAGTGTCACAAGTGGTTGAACAAGGCAGAAACTGAAAAAGGCAGAGTGCTTTTTTCCAGGACAACAGTTATGAGTATGTCAGCATCACCCAGAGCAGGCACTGACTTGTGAAAGTAAAGCCCTGATCCAAAGTTGTATACTCTTTGGCACACAAGGGAACTTTTAGGTTGGCAGAGTTCAGGAATTTCCATTTCTTTCCTACAAGAACTTTTTGACCCGAGCTGCACATTAATCAAAAATAGTTCTTGATATATGCTAATTTAGCAGCTGAAACAAGTGTTCTGTAAAAACAGAGTAGTTAAAAGCCATGTCCATCTTTCTCTCTGCTCCTCCAGGCACCTGCAAAGCTCCCAAAACCTTAACCCAACTTACATCTAAGTTTTAAAAAAATATGTTTTTATAAGTAAACAGAGCAGTGGACACAAGCCTGTTCCATCATTTCTACTGTTAGTTTTCTTAATATAGTTCTCAGTGCAAATCTGGTGTGTGACAGCTGCTGCTCACCAAGATAATGCCTGGAAGAACATCTGAGTTCTTGAACACTGGAAAATATTATACTCCTCTGAGAGATGTGGCCTCAGCTTTGGAGGAATAGAAAGTTTGGTTGTATAGACCTGAATTCAGCTATACCAGTGACTGATAAACTCCAGGTTGTATAAACCACGTATCACATTTAGGAGAATTATTAAAATAGCTAATAAGAGCTTATACACAGACTATAAAGGGTACCTTAAATTAGAGGGCATTTACAAAAGCTCTAGTTATCTTTGTGATTACGAGACACTGCAACATTTGTATGGTTTGTTTAACAGATACTGTGTAGTTTAAGGCCAAAAGGGACAATTAAATAATCTAAACTGACCTGTATTTTACAGGCAACTAAATTTCCCCCAGATACTCTATACCAGCTTCATTGGCTTGAATTAAAGCATTTCAGTCCTCATCAGACTATAGTGTGTACTACAGAAAAAGCAAGACCAGAGCCTTGAGACTTAAATGGCAGGAGCTAATGTGTTCAGGTGATCTTGGAAGGTATAACACATGCTGCAAGGGAAATGCAGCATGTGACTGAACTTCAGGAAAAGATCCAAGTCTGGCATTTTTTTGAACTTGAGCTAACACATATAGTGTGAAATATGCCAGATCCATTAAGTAGCAAGTAAAAAGTATAAAAAAAATACTATTTTTTCCCATTCCTCTCTGTTTTCTCCCTTCCATCTTCCTTTCTTGTTTTCCCAAAAGTGAGAGGCTGAAACTTATGTAAAAGGACTGAAACACCCCAGCTATGCAACTGTTTGCTGTGACTTTGGAGCAGGTATACAGAGTTTCTGTAGTTCTGCTTTGGTGGCACAGGAAACAGGTCAAACATGTTGTGAGCACAGTGTATGGGTAATCACTACTCCCTGGCCTCCTGGACAGAGCTGGGCACTTGGGCCATCACCATTTGTTCAGTACTTCTGGATGTCCTAAAGGCAGGTGGAGGTGGTGCTCTGATCAGGTCACTTGACATCCACCTGTCCTGGACAGATGTGCAGCCTTGCTGGTATGAGTCACTTTCTGCATAATCCAGTTCCTGAGACTTGAATGTCAGTAGTAGACACAGACTACTCTAGGCAAAATAGGACACAATCTTTGCCTCCATTTACGGAGTAGAACAAGTGAAGTCCTGTGTCGTAGAAATGTATAAAGCCATTTGTAGTGGTTTGAAACAGTGGAATTATATTTGAGCTAAAGGACCAAGCTAAGAATACATGAAAAATCAGAGTGTCCTCTGAAAAACAGATTTATAAAACATCAATAAGAATTTAGAAACTGATTAGAAAGTCAAGGAAGCTTTTCTAGTCCAGTGATCCATAGGAATAAGTTTTTTAATGCTAAGGCAGTGGCAGAAAGCAACAGAGATGACAATGCAGGCTGAGATAAATTTGGTGAGTTAAATTTATATCAACCTCAAGCCTGCTGAAGTTTTGAAGCTGCAGATTTGACTTAAATGATTCAGTGGATACAATCCATTTATTAATAAACCCCTAGTTACCCACTAAAGCAAGGAACTGTCCTCAAAAGCTGTGGGTCATGAACGCTAGTGGACTTTAGGTGAAAAAACCAGTAGATATAAATATGACTTGTCAAATGCAGTGATTTAGTTTTGATCAGCCCAACAAAAGATACACAATAATTTTCTTATTACTGTAATATTAGTAACTCTGTATTTTTTTCAGTTCAAATCCAGGTTTTCAAATTCTTGATGCTTGTTACAGCATATAGTCAAAAGAGATTGCAATTTACCTACTGGCTTCTTGACAGAAAATGCAATTTACAGTACTTAGATCATCTTTGATACAGAAGCTAAACTTTTTCCCTCTTTTTTTTTTTTCTCCAAGGAAGGAAAAAAAAGAGTTAGAAGTGACCTGAAACCTGTTGAAACATTGTCCCTTGATGATACATCTTGTTAAAGACCAAGAAACATAGAAAACCAAAACCTTACTCCACAGATGGCTCTGTAGTTACTTTGCAATGGCTAATCCAGTCTACATGGCTCATAAAGATAAGCAACATAAAAGCTTCCAAACCAAAGTTTTGGTTGTGTCTGACTTTTTTGAAACTCTTGCTTCTGCTATTCTTGCTCCTAAGATTTTTCTAAGGATCCTTTATAGATTTGAAAAATCTTTTTACAAATGAAATACAATATTGTCTTACTATTTTATTTAAGTTTAGGTATAGGAAACGCCCTGTTTTCTAAATTACTCTCTTTTCTAAGCTATCCTGTTTTTTAAGTTGACCCATTTGACTCTACAGAGACTTTTCTGTGTAAAACAAAGAAATTAATCCATCACAAATCTAGTTCAGAGATTTACTTCTCCATTTAATCAGTTCTTCTCTCTCAGATCTCCTCTGTTCCTTCTCTTAACCAAGCAATTTATTTTAGACTTTGTACTGTCAAGCTAATCAATGCAACAAAGATTATTTTCCAAAGTCTTGCATCATTTGAGCTCTCTTAGACTCAGGTCAACTTCAGTTTCTCCCCCTGAGTGTTATATGCTTTCTTTAGATGAGTTTGGAGTAGGATAAATTTGTAATTCTTTTCCATTCTCCAACTGTCTGTATACCAGTGTTGTCTACTGTCTTATACCGCTCATTTGTTGAGACAGCAGAGATTTCACTCAAGAGAGCTGAAAGCTGTGGTTTTCTTCCCTCTGTAGTGGTATTGGTTTTACTTCTCTCAGGCAAAAATTTCCTCTCAGAAGCAGGAGATGTATTACTCATTAAAACCTCATTTACTGCTTCCTCCTGACCTTACTAACTCACTTCAGTTGACTGCAAGAAAAAAATGCTGTAATATATTTATTCTCTGTTGATGATGGTTCATGGTAGTGATTACATTTATGCAAAGCAGTCTACTGTACAGAGATGCATTCCTGTGGTAAGAGCTGAGAAGCATCCTTTAGAGCACATAGCAAAAGGGTGCAGGTTCTCATCTCAGTTCCTTTATTCTGTAGTTACTATGCTGAAACCTACTTACAAAGGTAGAAGTTCAGGCAGTGTAGGAATTCACCCTCACAACATAGACATTATTATACCTAGAACTGAGGCTGCATTCATTTTGGTAGTGTTTCAACTTCAGTGTTTCAACACTCATCAGCCAGCCTTTATCTATCCTGGAAGCAGAATATCCTGTGGACCCAGTCTGATTACCTGGTATCTTACTCCTTGTTTATCTTCAGTTCAGTTCATTGATAAAACTCATTAGCAACAGAAGAGATGAAGAGGGTAAATAAGACTGTTTTCATCTCCTTTGCCTTCTTACTTCTTTAAAAAGATGTCATTCAGGAAAATGGTCGTCATTTTTTTGTACTGAGGTGGACAGGCAGACTTGGAATTATGGATCCTGACAGACTTTTATGGATGGACTTTCATAGGTTACACCACTTGAAGCAGGTCAGTCTGGCCATCTCTTTCATCTCTGCATTGTCTAGAAGAGATATCTTAATAATTGTGGTTGATTGTGTGTGTGTAAACTGGGCAGTACTCAGAGATTGGCAATCGGTACATTAAAGAAACCTTTGTAGGTAGTGTGGTGTTACTCTCCATCTCTCTAGAGCATGAACTTCTTTATTAGCTCCTGTGTTTGTAACATGTCAGAATGAAACTTGGCAATTTTAGCATTTGGTTGTAGTGTTTCATTGTGCAAATAAAAGTACTTCAGGTAAGGATTTAGAGATACACGAGCAGTGCCTTAACTTTGTGAACATGAGGAGAATTTTCCTGTTGCAGCAGAAGTCATCTATGTGCACAGCCAAGGTTTGGACTCACAGAAAGGCAGCCTGAGATCTTGGATCGAAATAGCTACTTCACTCGTGGTTATATCTTGAAATCCCCATTAATATTTTCTTATATCAGGTTTGAGGAGAGTTTCTAGATGGACTTTAACACTGTGAGTAGAAAGCTCTGCCTCTTAATCAAGATCAGTCTCCAGGCATGAAAAGATGCTGACAGTGGTAGTTTCACTTCATCATGCGTCAGCTTAATAAATCTGGTTCATTTTACATCACAATACTCTGTATTTGACTGTTCTATTGAATTACTGTTTTACTGCATTATGTAGTACTGGTTGCATTTCCAGAGCACATGAACTCTGCATGGCCTGTTAGAATCTTATAGCTCATGTAGTCAGGTCCAGCAAGAGCAGCCTGGATGCCAAATCGCATCCTCTGTTTTGTATAACAAATTGGGTAACTCTTCATCTCTAAAGCTGAAGGAAGGTAAAGGAGAAGAGAAAAATGGAAAATTTAAGATTGTATCTTGGCCTGAAAGAAGCAAATTTCACTGTCACTGATCATCACATCTCTCATGACCATGGGACAAAGTCAAAAGCTCTGACATTACATGACTTTATCAGATATTTCTATTTCCATGTAATAAGTTTTGTTTATTTAGTCAAAGTTGCATCTTTTTCAACATGATCATGAGCCTAGGACCAGAGACACTAATAAAACACTGGCCTAACCTGACTTGAGTATGTCAGGTTATATGTCAAGTTCTGAGGTTCCTAAGATGATGATGCAACCAGAATTTTGCAGCAACGGGCTAATCCACACAATGGTAGAGATGCAGAATTTTCTGTTCTGTTGTTTCTTTCTTTCTCTCCCTTCACCTTTCTCTCTCTTTCCTGTTGTCTCCCCTCCTTCTCCTTTCTCACTTTTTGTCTGTTTGTTTCATCTTATTGGAAG
>JAWWLZ010000118.1:83846046-83858365 GCA_035041345.1 Poliocrania exsul
GAGGGCATAAAAAGCCCTCCATTTTGTGAATAAACTGGATCGGCTCCTTGCTTCTCAAGTGTTCACTTCGTCTCCGTATCCTCTCTGCGGGGTTCAGGCGGGGAAACCCAACTTGAGGCTGCTGAAGCACCCACCAACCGAGGCTCAGCAAGCAGCGCAAGAACCCCCGACGCTGGTCTAGTCCTTCTCCCACAAACCAAGACTACAACAAACAGGTGAGACAAAGGGGTTTGTGTGCTGATATGACTACTGGGGAATGTTATTGTTCATTACCCATTAAGTTTTATTTATTATATGAGGGCCTCCTTTAACTTCTGTACTATGATAATGATGGTTGTTTCCCATAACCAGACAAAAAAAGTGAATGTAAACATATATATAACAAGGAAAACTCAGGTGGGATTTCTATGAACATAGAACAGAAGAAGTATACTGCATTTTTATTTTTTTATGAACCAATTTTTTATGAAACAGCTATGCTCTTTCAATCTTTGGCTGTGAGCTCAGCAGACAGAGGATATTGGATTGTATTCCTTAACTTGCACTCAATTCTCTCTTCAAACTGTTAAATTCCAGCATGCATAAAATTTATGCTGTGAAACAAATTACATTCTGCTTTTCTTCTTCCCAGTAAAACGCAAATAAAATTTATCAGAAATTGAGAGAAATGTCCTTCATACTGGAACCAGTTTCACGAACTCAATGCATAGTTAGAAGAATTTAACTTTATTGGAAATTGCAGCTTAACTCTCGTTATACATTCATTTTTATATAGTTCAAAGAATTAAAACAAAGCATGTGCAAAATTTGAAGACTGGCAGTTTACAGTAAGTTTTCTTGTAGAACATGGTGAACCCTGAAACAGAATAATTCATCAGGACAGTCATCTATATTTATATTTCTTACTTGTAAGAAAAAAACAATCTGTTTTATCATATCACAATACAGTTATATGGTTAGGTGTCCTTTTCTTTACGATAACATCTGTGATATCAATTACAAGGTCATTGTTACTTAACGTTGCAATTATACCACAGTTAAAATGCAAGAGTTGATGTACCCGTGTTATAGCTATTCTATTCTTCATTGCAACAGATGAAGCCATTCCTATTACACACCCATTATGAGATAGTATTACTTATTTGTAGATGTTTGCATAACAATCATGTGCAAAATTGCACTGGCCACTAAGCAATTAGCCTTTTGGCCTGTCTCTTTGTCATAGCATTGTTTTAGAAATGAGTAACTGCTTTCTAGGCAGCAAACACTGCTTGAGATCTGCTACTGCACCTGCCTGCACATACATAATGCAGAAAGATGCTCTTCATCCTATTCCTACAACTTCCCTGTCGTTGCAGGCAAAGAGGGAAGGGCAGCTGACTACTTTGCAGTTACAAAATGAAAGGCATTCAAGCAAATTTCCACTTTCTGTGGTGTATTAAACAGCCATACCAAAGCTGTAATGTGTGATTTTAATTTAAAATATAGTAATGCATTAAAACATATGCTCAGAAAAGGTACCTGCAGATGTAAAAAAAGCAAGCAGACTGTAGTAGGGAGTGGATGTACCTGTGAGCCTGTAATGTGCTTATCAGAGTCTTGACTGAGATCTGTGTACTCTATCATTGAATCAGGAGCCAAGCTCTGCACCAGCACATCCCTCCATTCAGCAGCACAATGATTATATTTCCATTTGTGTGGTAAACTCTGTCTGAATTACTAATAAGAAGTAGGGTTGCTTGTTTCTTCCCAGAAAATCTTTTTCATGACATTTGCTCTCAGCACTGCATCTGCCCATGTCTCAATTACTTATTAAGGAAACTGCATAGGCTTAAAAGGATTCCTCTACACTGGAAACATGGCCCCAGTTGAAACAGACCTTTCTGTCGTGTTTGTCTCTAGCAGGCAATAAGTGATCTCTCCTACTTAATTAAAACTCCTTTCTCTAAAGATTTGGTGTCCTGCCATATCAGAATAACATAACAGCAATGTACCCTATGAAAAGACATTTCTTTAAATTATCATAGCATTTCCTGCTGGCATTTATTTTGCCAGCAAAGCAGATTGGAAAAGAAATTCCTAGATTAAGCACAAAAGCATTTAAAGCAATGATCAGCAATCTGATGAAAATACTGTCTTTTCTCTGACTAAATTAAAAAAAATGTCTGCAATACCATAGCAATTTTTGAACATAATGAGCTCAGGTCAGATACATCTTTGTTCCCTCCATTTTTTTTCCCCACCCGTTTTGGTTTTGTTGTTTTTTGTTGTTGTTGTTGTTGTTGTTGTTGTTTTTGAGGTTGTCGTGATTTAACTCCAGCAGGTAACTGAGCATCACAGAGCTGTTCACTCATTCCCCATCCCCTCAGCATGATGGAAGAAAGATAACTGGAAGGATATAAGTGATAAAACTTCTGGGTTGAGATAAGAACAGTTTAATATTTGAAATAAAATTAAAGTACTACTACTAATAATAATGGAAAATAGCAAAAATAGCAAGATAAATAAACCCCATGAAAGACAAATGGTGCAAATGAAAAATAATTGCTCACCATCAAGCAGCCAATACTCAGACAGTCCCTGAGATTCTGCCTCTGAGCAACTTTCCACCTACTTTATATGCTGAGCATGATGTCATATGATATAGAACATCTCTTTGGTCACTTGGAGTCAGTTGTCCCAGCTACGTCCCCTCTCAACTTCTTGTGCACTCCCAGACAACTCACTGATGGAATGGGGTGAGGAGTCACTGTGTAAGCACTACTCAGTAATAACAAAGACATCCCTGTGTTATCAACACTGTTTCCAGCACAAATCCAAAACACTAATTAATATGAAGAAAATTAACTCTAGCCCATCCAGAGGTGGTGTAATGAGTCATTGAACCTTTGGAGAGATGGACTGAAAATTTGAGAGAGACTGGAATTATTCAGCTGTTGTACCTAATTTTAAGTAAAAATTCTGATTTCTGCTGATCAGTCTCTTAAATCTGAGTTGGTAATAGATGGACAATGCATTTTAGTCATCGCTGTGTTAAAGTGATGAGGTAGTTACCACCATGGGGACAAATATGGTTACACATGGTTTAGTGCCCAGTTCATGAAGTGTAAAAAGAAAAGCACTAGAACAAAGCCCAGGGCTGCTTTTAAAGAGCACAGTGTGAACAAAAATAAACGTGTGCAAAGGAGACATAAGGTATCATGTATCACAGTTCTTGGAAAATAAAATGGCTGAAAGTCAAACTCAACCTTTGAAAGAACTGATGGTTTGGTTGGATCCAACTGAAAAAGTTACTTAGGTGAGCAACCATACAGATTAATTGCTTTCTAAAGCTCTACTGTGCTCCTTAATTTTAACTTTTCAGCAGCATTTGAGAGAAGGCAAGGGCTAGCCAGGAGACTTCCACAGTTAAGAGCTAGTGAAGGAGGGCACCTGTGATGTTGCTTTAGCTGTGACACCAACTCTTCCCAGGGTGGTGAATGAGACTCTGCCGATAGACAGATTGATCCCACACCTTGTTTCTTAAAGGTATGCCTGGCTGTGGACCAACACACTGTAGTGCTTGTACCAAAGTGTTTTTCAGTAGTAAGTGGTGAAAGCCAGTCACCCAGCAGATTTTTAAGCTTTTAAAGGTATTTATTTCATGAGCCAGTTAATAATCTTCAGCCAGAATGGCCAGTGCTTTCCTCTATGGCAGCCACACTCTCTAATGGGAGATGGGCAATGCTGTTTATAAGCAGGAACAGCCTGGCCTGGTATATGCTGGTATATAGAGAAAGCAGATAAATAAGCCAGTTTTCAAAAAATCTGTAAAATTTTGCCATGCAAAACAATGCATTTGATTGTATTTCAGCTGCCAATAGCCATCTGATTGCATTATACAAACTGCAGAGTGCAAGATGTCTCCTGGAATGAGCACTGGTCTCTGGGCTTACTAGATGAAGCAGAAGAAAGTTTCTCTGAGTTGTTACAGTGTTAATGAACAAGCAGACACTTGGGAGTGGCATCCACCTTTAGGAAACAGCCTCTCCTTCCCAACTCTTATGTCTTCCTGAGCTGACAGTACAGTCACTGCAAGAGATATTTCTTTTTCCTGGTTCAGAAAGATCAAATTGTCCATCTAAACACCTCTGTGATTGTTAAGGGGAGCAAGGAAATTGTGTCCCATTGGGAAACATTTCTTTCCACCTGTTCAGAAAGAGAAGATCCTACACTGATCAAAAAAGACTTCAGTGCCTCTAGCTTGGAGGAAAAGAGATCATAATGAGTTTATGAGCTTAAACATTTTAAAAGTGCCTAACTGTTACTAACACAGATGGGCTCATTTTAGTCTTTATAACTTAGTCCTGTCCCACTGAGACAGCAGGGCGGTGCTTTTGCTGTTTCCCTTGAGCAGAACTGGACTACAGTGACATACACATAGAAAATCTGATGTGATATGAAAGTAGAAGAAAGGTTTCCTATCTTGAAGTAAATTTTAAAAGACGACTCCTTGTTTATATGCTTTGGCAACCAGTCATGTCAGCTTAATCACTGGAGACTATGCTTTTTAGAAGTGTTTGCTTATGTTACCGGTAAAAAGGTACAGAACACACCCTGGAGCACAAAGTGGGAAAGAAAAGTTGTTTCACTTTCCAAATATCAGAACTATTTCTAGGCAAGTATTTTTACATTATCATGACATAGTACTATTTCCTGGTATAAATGGAATTACATGAAAAAGATGATTCACTTAGAATATTTGAACAATAAAACTGTAGCAAAGACTGGCTAGAGCTGATACCTGTTTAAGAGTTCAAGGAAAAATATTTTGAGGAAGAAAAGACATAGGAATAGAACAAAGGGACTCAAGATTTAAACTATGGAAAAGCTGGCTAAGAAGATCTTGTTTCAGTACATTACAGAGCATGGGAGAAAGGACTGATGAGAGTCTTGCAACTGAAAAGAAGGAGTTAAATAAAATAAGGGCCTGGAAGACAAAATAAAGGAAGAATTAGGAGAAAACAATATGGAATTTATTTCTTTACCTTAGGTCCTGCTTTCCTCTTTGATGTTTGTCCCTTTTCTCACACTTCCTCACCTTCATCATGCTACAGAATCTCTTCTGGTCTGTAGTTCTTGGTGTTGGGCCTTTCTGGACCACCATCCCTTCTCGAGTAGGGAAGGAAAAAGGTGCTGTATCATGACAGTCTTGCTACCAAACATGAACAGTGTGAACAAAAATAAATGCACTCGAAGGAGACATACAGGTATGATGTATCACAGTTCTTGGAAAATAAGATGGCTGGAAGTGAAACCAAACCTTTGAAAGAACTGGTGGTTTGGTGGTTAGGTGGAATCCAGGTGGAAGCTCCTCATATTCCACCTACCAAAGTATTTTTCCTAGCATAGGTTCTGAGACAGAAGATGGTCCCCAGAGCACAACAGACCAAGGTACTTGTAAATGTGATGTAGAAGATGCATTTATGCAAACAGAAACACCACATAAATTGCCTTGCTGAACTGTTTGATACCAAATCCATGAGAAGAACTATATAGCGTTTAGTATTGAAGAACTTTAGAGCTAATTTAAAATGTTTTTTGACTCTTCATAATTTTCATCTTTCAGCACATCCAAGAATTATCTACAATAAGGATGTGTTTCTGTATCTTCTGTTTTCCTAAACCTTTCAGTGACACATATCTCTAACACTCCACAAAAGTTTAATTTCCATTCTATTGTTGAGTTGCAAGGAAAGGAGAGAAATATATTCTCTATACTGAGTCTGAAAACAGAAACATTTGAGTGAGCATCTAACTGTTATACATCAGTACCTATGACTTAGATACTGCATTTTATTCATGCTCTTATTCAATTATTTTTTCTTAGTCTTCATGGGCTTGTGGAGCACACAAACAGTTAATCTACATTGGCCCTTAATGCAATGTTCCCATTCAAATTTCTAAATGCAAAAGAACCCATGGAGGCATCTGAGTTCAGTATTTTGATATGGATGTATGATTGTCTATTTTTCATCCAAGATTTTCTCTTCCTAGAGAACTAGATTTTATCACCTTTAGGACTGGCGTTAAACCAGGCACAGATAAAACCTTAGATTCTGTCTGACTACTAAACAAGGAGGGCAAAGGCAGAATTTCAGGCAAATCTGACAAAACTAGAGCTGAAATATTGCTGCAAAAAGAGCCACTACAGCCATGGCTTCCACTTTTTATTTAATTTGAAAGAGACCTTATTGGTCTTTACAACTATCTGAAAGGAGGTAATAGTGAGGTGGGTGTCAGTCTCTTCTCCCAGGTAATAAGTGACATAATGTGAGGAAATGGGAAATGGTCTCAAGATGCACCAAGGGAGGTTTAGATTATATGTTAGGAAAATTTTTTCATGGAAAGGATTATAAAGCATTGGAACAGACTGTCCAGTGAAGCAGTGGAGTCACAATCCCTGGAAGTGTTCAAAAAAAAAGTGGATATGGCACCTGAGGATATGGTTGACATTTGCACTTGATCTTAGAGGTTTTTTTTACAACCATTATAATTCTATGATTCTGTACAACTCATTTGTCCCATTAATTATGAACACCAAATTTTTCTCCCTTCAGAGATTTAATAGAGACATTTTGAAACATTTGAAAGTGTCAGGGGAGAAAAAGTTAAAACTGCACATTTCTGCTTTCAAGAGTGCTTGTGGTGTGCTCTGAGGGGAGTGGAGATTATGGGTGGGGTCCTGTCACTCAAAGTTGATACTGAGTGCCATTTGAGATGTTCTGGTGTATCCTACCTGTTCTCTGTCTGTTGCTATAAAAAGGTGTAGGTCTTCTATACATGTACATGGGCATGTCTAAGGCATCTCAAATAGCACCAGACACCTACATTTGGGCAATCAAAATAACAGGTCATGGCTATCACTAACAGGATCATAGGCAAAAGTCTTCATGTAAAAACACTTACAGCTCTTTTTTCATTTTCTTTTTTTTTCTTTATTTTTTCTTCCCTGCTTCAGTTCCTGCACTTAAAAGTCCTTCTCTGACAAACTTATTCTCATTCTCATTGCTGTGTTCAACAAGCATATTAAAACAGCCAAACTTCAGGATCAACTTTTGTGATATGCAAATTTATGCCTATTGCAAAAGGACTTCATTTATGTTAGAGGCAACCAGAATTTTTCAGAATATATTTGTATCTTTTCAAAAGCTTCAGTATTTTTGACTAAGTCTCTAAGAAATAAATATTGAAAGGATATTCTGTTCTTATATGTATAAGAACAACCGAAATGTCTTAAGCATTCGACCTCCCCACCCGCTTCCCCACTCCCTCCCGTCAAACCCTCCAAATCCTACCACATTCTATGAGGAGTCTTATTTACTCCTCCAGACAACATATGAATAGCTGGGCTTAGACAACCTGCTATTCCTATGTTGTTTGGCTAAAACATGTATACTTACATTCTGAACTAACCCACCATTTGACAAGTCTGTACTGGCCAAATCCATCTGTAAACCATTTCCAAACATATGGTAGAATTGTAGAATGTTTTGGGTTGAAAGGCTCCCTAGTGATCATCTTGTCACAACCCCTCTGCAATAGACAAGGAGACCTTCCACTAGAACATGATGCTCAGGGAGAAGCAGAAAGCTGAAAACAGTCAGCATGGATTTACAAAAGGGAAAAAACCAGTCTCACAGCCTTCTATTCTACAGTGAGATTTCTGGCTTGATGTATGAGGGTAGAGAAGTGGATGATGTTTATCATAACTTAAGCAAGGCTTTCAACATTTTTTCCACAGCATCCATACAAACTGGTGAAGTATGGGATAAAAAAGTGGAAAGTGAGGAGAAGCAATGCCAGCAGCTCAGAGGAGGTGATTCTTTCCGCCTACTCAGAACCAATGAGACATATTTGAAATGCTCAGTCCAGTTTTGGGTTTTCTGGTAGAAGAGAAACATGAGTATGCTGGATAGAGTCCAGCAAAGGGCTGAATGATGAAGGCTTGCAGTATCTGATGTCTGAGGAGTGGCTGAGAAGTCTCTGTTCAGTCTGGAGAAGACAAGGCTCAAGGGGATCTTATCAATGCACATAAATACATGAATGGGGACTACTAAAGAAAATGGACCCAGGCTCTTCTCAGTGATATCTGCAGTCAGGCTGGGAACCGGTGGCATCATCTGGAAATACTGGAAATTCCATTTTAACTTAAGAAAGAGGCTTTTACCTTAAAGGTTGGCAAAGAACAGGGCAGGTTACCTGGAGAGGTTGAGGAGTCTCCATGTTTGGAGGTACTTATAAATGGCCTGGACAAAGCCCTGAACAACATGCTCTAGCAGGCTCTCTGCTCTGAGCAGTGCCACTGGAGTGGACAACCTCCAGAGGTTCTTTCTAGTCTCAGTGATCCTGTCATTCTGAGCTAAATACTATCTGGGGCTGACAAATCCTTTTCAATTTACATGAGATGAAGAAAAGTGCTTTATAACCACACATGGCTTAAGTTGATGTTGCCTTCCTGATATCCCCAATAGCAGGACATAGGGGTTTTTTGGTGGTCCTTCATTGTTCAAATTTAGCAACCTAAATCTAATGATGTTTTTGTTCTAACTACAGAAGACCAGTTTCACTCTTACATTTCATATTGTCTACAGACACAGTAAAGTAAAGAACAGAAAAATGTACACAAAAGACATGATATTTCTTTTTTTATGTGAAGGCTGTATCATCCTGCTTGGTAGTGTTCAAAGCAACAGTCTGAAAATTAAGACTGTGGGGAGTACTAAAGTCAGCTGATGTTTTTGAATATATGTTTTGTATATATATTTGTTCCAATACCAGATGGATAGACAGTTATGGTTCTTGCTGTATTGACTTTCTATGCTAATAAAAACTGTTGACAAAGGATTTGTGCTAGTTTTGTGACAACTTGTGCAGGAAGATTTAACTGCTCTAATTTGTTTTAGATTAAAGAAACATTCCTTCAGAATAAATATTTTCACTGAAACAACATAGGAAAAGATGTTTTCTTTTGTGAGATATTTATTTAGTAATCTGCCTTCTGAGAATATTATTCCAAAAGATGCCAAATATACAGCAATGGAAATTGGTGTCTTTTCTTTACATGGACCAGGAAGAGCGGAGGGCCTTTGCTGTTGGGTTCCACATGGAGTCAAAAAGGTCACTCTGCACTGTGAAATCTGTCATATCACATTATCCCATTTATAATGCTGTCTCAATTGAAATGAGATGTCTTTTGCTGACAAACTCTCCTCAGTTGTTTGTGTTCCCATCCTCTTCTTCCCAGTTACTGAGTCAGGATTGAAATTCACTAGTGCAATATGCAGAGTCCCCATGCTCCTTCCTGATTTGCAACCACTCACGTATTTCTCAAATACAGCCCAGACCTTGCCTAATATATAGCCTGCATACCCCCCTACAGTGGCTATACTCAGCCATAAGTGTATGGCTACTTATGTGTGAGCATGCCTTTTTCCCCTCTCATCTCCTTTTTCTTGTGTTTTTTGCTCCAGAGTGCACCAGGATCCTTCCTTTGGCCATTTTCCTAAACATTCCACAATATGCTTTGCGTAGTACCACAAGACCCTTCCAAGAGCTGATCAGGTGGTTCACAGGACTCCCCTGAAATATCCCCCAATACTCACAATTGCCATGTTTTCCCTCCTTATTAGTGAGTTCAGATGACTGTCCTCATGGCTGGGCCTGAGCAGTTCCTTTAATGACCATCAGTGGAGAGCAGGATGTTTCCTGGCCCTTGGCAGAATTTCCAAAAATCCACATTGTGATTAAGGTACTACCAGTTGGTGGATGTCTGGTAGTGGGTCTTCTGAAAGAAGGACAATGCCAAAAGTTGGATTCATTCATAAAGGGACAGATCCTTTCCACTGCTTTGAGAACTGTGCAATGTGAGACCCATACCTACCAAATGTTTAGCATTTGATTCCAGAAAGCATGCTTTGCTCAATAGTTGTTTTGCACCTTAAACTTCAGCTTTTTAAGCTACTTAAGTACAGCACTAGCAACACTAGTCTTCTGACTAGCTGATGGGTAAAAAGCATTGAGAACAGTATGAATTTAAGTGCAGTTTGTAGGCCAGTTCTTTGAACTTAGCACTGAAAATGTACTACTAAATATTACTGCAAAGGTTGTAAGGTATAACAAAAAGTTGTCATAATCCATTCAGGTATTAACATTTATATAGTCTCTGTCTAGGCTCTGGGATAAAGTAAGCTTTTTACCAGAAAGCTATTTGGTAGTGAGAAACTGATCACGCTTACTTTGTGAATGTCACAGTGTCATTTCCTGTAGAAAGTCTCTTCCAGAGAAGCCCATATTTTTGTATGTGAATTCCTAAAATACTAGCATTTAATGTATTCACATGTAAAAGCACACATTGAGCCATAGTGTTAGTATAACAGTCTACAAAGCATAAAAGCTGTGATCACAGAGCTTACAATCATCCAAAAAAGCGAGAAGTTCAGATATAGCAGCTTAGTTGCAACATTCCTTCACGGAGGCCAACAAGTTCACTCCTGAATTAACTGACATTTGAGGGAACCCCTTAGTTTGTTCCTTAAGACACCATGATTTCAATATGAATATAATCAATTTTGTAGAACGGCAAATCTTTTATTAAAATGTACCACGAAAATAATTTCTCAAAGTAAAAGCAAGAGTTTTCATTAAAGTGAAGGCTTTATTTGTTTATTTTGTTTTTAAGAAGTAATTGAGTTTGGACTCTGTTGGTTTAAAAGAACAAAAATTCTCATTAATTGTACAGATCAGCAAGAGATGGCACAGACTGCATTGACACTGCTGTGCTCAGAGGCTCCCACTGGAGCTCTCTTTCCTTTGATTTGCCCCTTTCTGTCCAGCTTCAGGACTCAGAGTCTCAGGAGTTATCCTATTTTTATGACGAATATTTGTTCATAGAACAACAACAACAAAAAAATAAAGATCACTTCTCTATACCTCCCTCTGTTTAACAGCAACCTCATAGCAACAAGTAATGGCTCCCAAGTCATGTATGTGTGCACCGTCTGGTGACTGCACAAGCTTTAAATGACTTGACTCTTCATAGAAGAAATTTTGCCCTTGCTTAGGACATTAAATGATATTTACTGTAACTTGTTTTTAACATCTAAGATTTCACAATCAGACATTTGAATTCTGAATGTCTATTTCAGGAAATGGTCATCCTCAATTAAAAGATGATGTCTGCATTTAGGAGTGTGAATTTAAATTTGAAACTGAATTGGACTCCAAAGTCTTACACATACCTCCAATAGTTTTTGATAAAATTTGCCAACATCGTGACCAGTTTCTTGGTACCTGGGCATAAGGAAACATTCATAAAGTCCTACTAATTTTTTAAAAATTTTAAGCACATAGTGTATTGCAATCCACTATCAGTTCTTTTGTCCACCTGGTATTCTATACTAAACAACTACAACTTTCTGATAGGAAATTGCATGCTCAGAAGATGTGTTTTTAAGCAGTGCTAATTCTGCATACTTGATAGAATACTCCAAAACTCATTGTAAGATTTCTTTGTTCCCATTGCAATTTAGTCTAAATGCTATTCTAAGTGCTCTCCACTTGGGACACTTAGGAGTCCGAATTCTTTTATAAAACCATCTGGTTCCTTTTAGAGGAACTTCCTGTAGGAACCTCCACATTTTGTGAGCTCAGCTGGCAAGGAGGCTTCTCCTTTCCCTCCTTCTTTAACTCTGATCAATCATTTTCTATCCCTCTTTCACTTTTGGGATGTCTAGGGCAAGTCCAGCTCTGTTGCCGCTATTCTGAAAACTTTCAGAGTCTTCTAATTTTTTCATAAGACTTGTGTCCTCACTATTCTTCTCCTCCATTCTCATCCATGCTGTGCACACAAGATGTTTCACTTTCTTGTTCCCAAAGGGCTAATGGCAAGCTAGCTGATGTGGTGCTTACTCATCTCTATTAATCTTTGCATTCTCCAAGATCAGAATCAAAATTTCTTGGCTCCTTAACATGCCATCTTAGTTTTTTTCCTATAAAATTATATGGATGAGAGAGGAATTCATGATTTTACATGCGATAAGTTGCAGCTTTACTGTTGGCAATACGATTCTATTATAAAAATGCTGTTTTCTAGTGAAGTCAACACAGATAGTATATCTATTATTTTATTTATATTTTTATTAATTTGCAACAGAAAAAGCAGTGATGGTATAAGACATCTAAGAAAAGTAAATAGTATTCTTTGAAATAATGTATGCATATGTTTGTATGTATGTTCTTCTGCCATTTGTGTTGAGCAGCTGCCAAAGTAAACCATGCA
>JAWWLZ010000118.1:83865353-83881812 GCA_035041345.1 Poliocrania exsul
TTTTTTTCCCTCTGCCGTGAGGGCTCTGGGGGGAGGGAAGAAACAGTCTAGGGTTGGTAGGCAAGCTTGGGCCAACCTTAGACACTCTTCCAACTCAAGCAGTTCTGTGATAATTCTATGAAGAGTTTTTTTAACAAACAGCTTTTCATTTTGTGAGACAAAATCTTGGATATCTTTATCTGGAGGGTACTCATGCAGAAAGACAGGTAAAAAACATTTCAGAAAAATGTTGTGATCTTTCACATACTCCCAGGACTCCTTAACAGATCTAAATGATTTCAATTTCTGGAGGCTGGCCAATCCTAGTAGGCCTTCATAATTGTAAAAGGAAGGACGTGACTTTAGGAGATAAAATTAAAAATGTCAAATTTGTTAACTTTACGCCCCGCCCCAGAAAGGGGTTCTTGTTAATAAATCCCTTGGGGTGGATTAGAGTGAAATGACACTGAATAATCAATCAGTGTTTGGAAACATATATATGTAGGGTTTATTTTAGAACAATTTTGTTTCTAAACAGATATGTTGCCATTTTGAGTGCTATCCTCTATAGTAATAAAGCATTATTAAAGCATAAAAATAACATAAAAAGAAATGTATAAGGAATGCATCAATATAAGCCATTAAAATATTACTAAGGAAATGTATAAGGAAAAGATAAAGAAAGGAAAAAGAAGGAGGAAAGATATAGGCAGTCACCACACACTGGATCCAGCAATGAAACTTGGTCCTCAATGTCTGCTGATTAAGGTGATGGTCTTGATCCATTGGAGGTGGGGGAAAACTCAAAGGTCTCATAAGTTATTATACACTTCAAGTTCAGTTGGGAAGGTCTTGTACCTCCCCTGGGGTGGGGAATTTTTCAGTGGATGGTGTCATCGGACATGACCCTGACACCTCCTAAGACATTACAGCTGCCTGTTGTGTCAGCATTGATCATGGCCCAGCATCGTCCAGCATTTGAGATGAATAGTGCAGGCCAGATATGAAATGTTTACAAGGTTCCCCAGAGGGATTTTTGCAGCAGAGTCATCATGGAAGGGAGGATATTGGCATGATAAGAAGGATTATCCCTCCTCACAGGTTTTGCCTCTTATCAGCCTCTTTCCTTATCTGGAAATCCAGTTTGTATCTTCAGGTATACACACCCTTTTGCACCTGGGATAGATGGACAGTGGCACCCACTATCTGAATTGAAGGTCCTTTCACAGTGAGAATATTCAGAGAAGGGTGAGCTTTGCTGGGTGAGCAGCTGTTTCTTTTAAGTTTGCTACAGTGGACAAAAGTCTGTTGGTGATCTTGGAATGTTTAAGCCATTAACTATTTCAACCTCAGGCAGTTAAATATACCAAATGTGCTCATTTCCTGTATCTTCTGATACTTAGTCTTAATGCTATGAAAGATTGAAATTTTGAACCTTATCTGATGAAAAAAGAGATTTCAAAATACTTTAATTTCTCTTTTGCAGATATTTTTCTTTTCTCAATAGCAAGCACAGAAACAGAAATCGTTGAGGTATCAAAACTGCAGAACCCTCAAAATATTGTTTAAATGGGGAACAGAAGTGTTCATATTGTCATATGTCACTGAATTCTACAGTTTATGGAGAAATTTGGGAAATATGCTGAAAGCATTTTTGAGAGGATATCAACATTTCTGCGTAGAAAGGAAATTACTCAGCTTCAGAGTTCTGGATATTGAAATGACCCGGGTCATCATATGAAGATGCTCTTTAACCATTCGTCTTGTCTGTAAAGCACAGAGATGGGGATTTCTTAAATGGCTTTTTCAGCTCATTGAAATCATCAGCAGAAGCCAATAGACTTCAATGAGGACAAGGAGGGGACTACTGCTGAGTGTTTTTAAAAATCCAGCTTCCAGTCTTGTTTGAAGTAAATAAGTGTTAATTAATCTTGAACTTAACAGATTGATGATCTGCAGGCAGTTTTATTAAAGACCAGATGACCCTTTTCATTTCTGTGCAGAAAATGTGAAGTGAAAATTTTTCAACTGAAACTGATGCCAAGCATGTCATACTTGTTTGTTGTTTGATTAAGAGTACAGACAGGAATGGTTTTAACTCAAAAGAAAAGACAGAATAAAAGGGTGACAAATGGGTTGTAATACAGAGATTAAAGATTTGTACAGCTTTTTCATCCTACTGGTGTCGAGCCATGCTTAGAGCAAAGACAACTGAAGTGACTGGGTAATCTGGATAATGGACTGATTAAGTAATGTTGTAAAGACCATTGAGGAACGTAAAGATATTTTACTGCACAATGAAGAGGAAAAGGCATTACTTCTGAAATAGCAGCAAGCCTGGTCTTTCCAAATCTTTTGAAATGGCACTAAACAACAGGGAAATCTTTGCAAGGAAGGTATGAGATGGGTGTGGTGGCCTGACATTGTCTGGATCGCAAGTGCCCACCAAGGCTGCTCTATCACTGTAAAATAAATTTTTTTCTGCCTCCATAAATCTGTTATCCCAGAGGTGCTACCACTATTGCTGATGGTCTTGACATTAGTGAGTGGTGGGCCCACCTTGAAGCTGGTGGTATTGACTCTGTGGGACATGGGGGAAACCTCTAGCTGCTTCTGAAAGAAGTTACCCTGATAATGCCTTGTGCTACCAAAAACTTGCCATGCAAACCCAATAGAATGTGTCAAACTAGGAAGGCAACATAAGCAAGAGAAAAAATAGAAGTGTGCTTGAAAGTAAATACAATTAATCTGTCTCAATCTTCAAAAGCAGCAAATGAGTTTAAGAATGTGAAATTAACGTTCTGAAGAAAAGAGAAAGAAAGAGCAATTCCAAAGTCCTTTGGTCCTTCAAGTTAGGGATTATTTCATCGATGTTAAGACTTCTGTGCTGCAAATAAAATCCCTTTCCAAACTTGCTGATGACTTCTGTAGGGTGAAAACTAGATTTTCTCTTTGACAGAAAATGCTAGTATTTCTCCAGGGCAGAAAAAGAAGATTAAGAAATGATGAGACTTTCTGTTTGATATTTTTTGCTAGAACAACACACTTAGAAATTTCATGAAACAGAACTGCTCATGCTGTCATTTTGAGCTTAATACTATTTCTTCCATTTTCCTAGGGTTTATTTGAAAATGTTTATTTTCTAGCAATTCCATTATTAATTTGCATCTTTGTTTCCTCCTTGTCTCCAGAAAGGTGGAATTCAGATTGCTGTTGGAGACTGCACATCTGCAGGTGCATGTGCAACCACAGGACTTGCAGGATGTGAAGTCAGATCAGAGATTGAACTGTACTGTGTTTTCTAAGCCAGAAGCCAGAGGGAATGTCAAAGTGATTTGAAAGAATACACCACCCAAAGCAAATGCAGATTAAAGTAGTTCAAACTTTATTATTAAAATTTATTTATTGTAGTGAAAATATCTGAAGATTTGAGGAATGTCAATGCTAAGAGCAGGCCTGACCGAAGACACTCTATGACTGAGACCTTTGAGAGCATCACATTGTTTTCCAGAAGTTGTGATTCAAATTTTTGTTGTAAGGTTGTAACAGCTTAGCCATCTTCATTTTCAGGTCCAAAAATGCTGTGCTGCTTTCCAATCACAGTACACATTTTCATTGGCTTATAAGGAGATTTTAGATCTGCTTATTGAAGCATTTAAGAGAGAATGTAGTGGTATTTAAATGGCTCTTATTTCAACTAAAATTTCTGGATTTCTTTCAAAGTAAAAATGTCTCCAATCTAAGCTAGTGTTGCCCCAATAGATGCCACATAAATACTCAGCTGTGTTACTCCACTATAGCTAGATTTACTCTAGTAATTACATTGGCCCAATTCCTTTTTTATTAAACTCAAATGGAAAGGAAATAATTAGTGCTGATAGCTATCATACAAGAGAGTATACTGAGGATGAAGTAATTAAACTGTAATTGTGGTAAATTATGTTTTTCATTAAAATTGTAAGAAATCTCTGAAATGATTAGCTAAAATGTTTAGAGATTTTAAAGTCCATTCAGCTTTTTGATTCTACAGGCAGTTGAGAAGAATTTACAATCTGTGAATGTATGTTTGGATACTACACTATCTCATGATTTCAATATCACATTGTTTCCCAGCTTGTTGGATTTTACGAAATATTGTTCATTATTAATAGTGCTAAAAAATGTGTAATATAGTTTTCCAAAGAAGAAATGGAGCTGCTGTGAGGCACTCTGCAATCTAAAACCTATCTGTATACAAACAATCTGAGTAGCTCATTTACCAAGGGAACAATTTTTTTTATGTATAAGGTTAACCCCTTTATTTTATCTGTCATGCTTTCAGAACAATCATCTTCAGAATTTCTGTTGCAAAGAGATGCTTTCAAGGGAAGTATGCTTGCCTGCTTTGAGTGGGGACGCTGCTACACCCGCAGTGACTCTGCAAGAGAGCTGTGACTATGTCTCAGCCACACTGGTCACTGTAGAAGATGCCCGAATATCCTGATTTTTTTTTTTTTTTGTCTACTTTGGTTTCCAAAACCTCTGAATTCACAGAAAGTTCAGTGAATAGACAAGTAACCCAGAAGCTGTGTTTTTAACATATCATTAATTTCCTAAAGGACTTTAACCACTGATCTTGAGGTCACTGGAAATTCTTGTCTATATGAGGTGAACATGTAGAAAGGTAAAAAAACCTCAACACTCTCCAAGCAGTTGCATGCATCAGGCACTTTTTTGTGTAAATAATCAAAATCTTTCCTGATGTCAACAAGGGTTACAGGGAAAATGCTGATTATGTAAGAGCAAGTTCTCCACAGATGCGAAATATGATAGGGGAAGACTTTGAGCAGAAACCCTCCTGGTACAGTGTGTCGTGGAGAACTGAGAAGCCATGGTAATGCACAGACCATGAGGAAAGAAAGTTGGAAATGCTTTAGACAGCATTAGCCTTTGAAAAGGAGTGATTTGTCTCCAGGAGGACCTTTTACACAAACTGGGAACTGACATGTCTTAAAGGTAAGCTGAAAGCAGCCAGAAAATTACTGTGTGGCATGGACAGCCAAATAGATCTTCACCTTCAGAACATCCTAAGGAGCTGTAAGAAGAGCTATTGCACACACAGGTACTGTTTAAG
Organism: Poliocrania exsul; assembly: GCA_035041345.1. Lineage (NCBI taxonomy): Eukaryota > Metazoa > Chordata > Aves > Passeriformes > Thamnophilidae > Poliocrania > Poliocrania exsul. The sequence continues at coordinate 83,870,446 of JAWWLZ010000118.1, forward strand.
GGCAGGATGGGGATGGCGTGTGGGGGGGGTGTCAAGCCTAAGGTACTTAAAAGTTAGGTGTAGGTTAAAGGAATGAAGAGATTTTCTATCATTTAAAATTCATAAGACTCTCAGGAGTCTGCATTTTGGTCTGAGATCCTGCGACGTAGACTGTTTTACTGGAAACAGCCAATCATGTGCCTTCTTCAGTTAGCTAGAAAAAAATTGGATAACTAATGGACTGCTGAAGAAGAGACACTCCAATGGCACATCACAAGAGGTTCTTTATTTGACCTTTGAGCTATGGGCCCCATAATTTCTTCCATATTCTTCCAGCATTAAAGCTGCTTTATACATAATGAAACAAACCACTACCAGAGGAATGGCAGAACTTACAGACTTGACTTTCAGAGACTATGTCTCTAAAATCACAACTTCAACACTAGTTTGGTTTTTCTAAGGCAGGAAAAGTGCAAGGCGTTGCAATCCCATAAAAACACCAAGCTTTGGGTCATAGGGAGTCTAGTTTTCCCCCTAAGCTTTTCAGAAAGTGAATTGCTTTGTGTACAGACTCATAAAAACTAAATAATTGCTGATTTGCAGTTAAAAAAAAAAATTAACCCTTTTTTCAGAGAAAAGAAAATTATGCTAACCCACTGCAGGGTGAAGGTAAAGTTGGTTAACAAGAACTCATGGAGATGAATGCAAGTGAAGAAAACAACCTTCTTAAAGGATACTTCAGGGTTTGTTTGGTGAGAACAGGCTGAGGCTTCTCCACCATGTTTTACAGACTGTGTGTGTGGACTTCATCTCTACCATGTCACTTGGGGCCCAGAAACTATTGCAGGGCACTGGAAAGGGGTGCATGTGTAGGTGTCTGACTGGTCCCCAGAGTCTCTTTCCAGTCTGTAGTGCTTTATTTTGGTGCAGCAGAGTACCTGGCACAAGTACACTCAGCAAGATTTATATCAGCCAACTCAAGGAACCTCTGTTGACAACGTCCTAAAACTGTCATCTCATTCTATTTCTTTAGCAAACAAAGAGTTGGAAAATAAAACTAGGGCCAGTTCAAAGTGGGAAAAGGTAGCAATGAAGTATGAGATACAGTAGTATTCGGGAAACATTGTCTGAGAGACAAAAGTCTGTCCTGTTAAGAGAGAATTTTTCAGGCAAAGATGGCAGTTTACTTCAAGTTTCTGAAAGTTACATTTAATGTATTTGATGCCTTGAGAGACCACAGAATACAGGACTCTGAGCTAACTTAGTATTTAAATAAGATAAAAAGTGAAGGTCCTTTAACATCAGGCCAAGGGCCCTCAGGAATACATATCGATGCACATACTGAGCACTGATTTCCATGTTTTTTATAATATTGTCCATCCAATCCCCTATTCACCCATCCCCTTGGTCCAGCCCCATCCTGCCCCAGGCACACCCCATCAGGAATTGAGTATGGGTGAGGTGGGACCTTCTCTTCATCATCTTCATCTCCCTCATAGCACACAGGGATACTTGGAGGACTTCCAGTGTGTGCCCATGTTTATATCTCTGGTCTTAAGATATTATTCAGCCTTCTACCTTGAAATGAAGTCTAAACAGCTGAAGGAATTTGAAGGCATTGATATGGGATAGGGGTTAGAATGCATAAACACTGAACTTAAGTGCTAGAAATACTAACACACTAAAATCTGCATTTTCACTACAATTACAATTACTTCTAAAATTTATAAAAATGGAAAAATCAAAAATCAACACTCCCCATCCCAATTCATCAATTTGTATGTATTCATTTGTCCTACTACTGTAGAATGTTATTCTCATTGTTAAACAAAAGTATTAGATGACAATATTAACAATTTTTTTGACAGTGTTGAAGTTTGAAGGGAAAATGAAAACGCTTCCTAGCACATCTGGGCCAAATTGTGGCAGAGGTAGATGAAATGGCAGAAGAACACAAGATATCCAGTATTTATGGTGACAGCCTTTGCCCTTTGGGCTTGACATCTTTCTGCAGAAAGTTTAGTGTTGTATTTCTCCCATTTTTCAAATCCCTGTTACGCTGTGATCAAAGACATTTCAAATTGCTAGACCTCCAAATTAGAAAGCCACCCTAAATGAGTGACAGAGAAATGTCAAACTCACATTCTTATAGTTCCCTCTGTCATTGATCTTCCTTGGTAAAAATCACAAATAGTTTTAAGTGGTTGAAATTAAATCAAGCTTATTAGATGACTATCCCGTTTTGTGGTAACTTAGTCACAAATGCATACTTTTGAAGTAGTCATTGAAATTATTATTTAATTTTGTTTTTATATATTGTCTTATTGTCTGGAAAAAAATATTTCTAGTTATTTTATTCCCCACCCCCCCCACAACCGATCTGTAAAACAGCACTAAAACTTAAAAAATACCCAAACAGCAAACTACAGAAAATGGGAAGCATTGGGCAATGCAAAACTGGATTTTTAGGTTTTCTCTGTGCAGTAACTAGGATTTCATGCTTGATCTGATGAATAATTTCCTGCCTTTAAACACTTTTTGGGAAGATTTACCACTCTGAAGAGCCAGACTGTGGAACACATGATCTTAAATTGATTTATATGAAAAATTTAATCTTTTAAGTGGATTTAAGGAAACACTAACAAAAATTTTCATTTTTTTCATAGTGATGAAAAGTTTACTACATTTATTGCAATTGTTTTCTCTCAATTTTTAAAGTTTCATTATATTTCTCTTTGTATACAACTATTAAATGTCAAAATGACTCAAAGTTACTCCTTCAAACATGATTATAATCTTGTACAAGCAACATAAAGGATTCTTCTGAATAATAAAGGCTATTTGTTTTTATGTCAGTGTCAAAATTCAACCTGCCATCAATAGCGTTAAGTTTTTACTGAAAGTGTCTAACTAGATACTTACTACACAGTTTGGTGCAGTCACTGAAAATCAGCATATTATTTTAATTTTTTAAAAATGTGAATTTTTATTAAGATGGAATTCATGGACTGATCTGAATATCTTCCTTTTCTAAATTCAATTAGTGTCTATATTTCTATGTTAGGCAAAAGTTTATCAATGAGAAATATACAGTAGATGTTCATTTGTTTTATTTTCTTAAATTCTGTGTTACTAATATTACCATTTTGTGTTGCTAGCTGTTAGTTCATCTATTTCCATTTCTAACTTCCAAAGCATTTTGCATGAAAGATTGTTTTCCTAATTCCAGTTTTCTGAATGGAAAGATTCAGAGTCACAGATAATGTCATGAATTCAAAAAGATCACACACAGGACCAGTGACTATGTGTCCAAAACACCATCAGTCCAAGACTACACACAAAAAATACACTTTTAAACCATTTGAAAATTCAAGGGATTTCATTATATAACAAGGGAAGACAAGATTTTATGCAGGGGTTGTCATTGAATTATTTTCTCAGAATACCATTCAGCTATAGAAGAGGTTTTCTCCAGTACTAACCCTATTAATGTCTCATTTTTACCCTTGAAGTTGAGAAAGGGTGATTAATTTAGGTAATTTAGTTTGCAACTATCCTGCACTGGAAACATGAATCAGGGGAAAGCTTGCCTGTAATCCTGAAGTGTTTAAGAAAATGATTCTTCTCAAGGATATTCTACCAAAACTCTGAATATCTTTGATTATTTGAAGCCTAACATTTAAGAAAATTATGGTGTTTTCTTCTTTCTGTTTCTTCCTTTTGGCTTTTTTCTTTCCTTTTTGAACTGGGAAAAGGAAATCTAACAACATGTATGTAGCATGTTTCATATATTTTCTTTATTCTTGTAAGTTGTGTCTGTGTTCTCCTCACGTATTTAATTAAAGTTCAACAGGTTTTCTAAGGATGTGGGATAGGAGTATAGTTTTTCAATTTTCAAACTTTTTGCAAAACCAATATTTTGAACACCTTTGAGATACTTCAACTTCTGGAGACCAGAGGAAGCTCTTTCCTATCACACCAGAATGTCCTAGTTTCTTAAGAATGTTCATTTCTTTTCTCCACTGATTTCACACAAGATTTTAGTCTCTTTGTGAGTAGCCTGGGTCAATGACTTTTAGCAGTCCTTTGCACTTGGCTTGGAAATAGCCTTAAGTGTCTCAAAATGAAGGTGTCAATGAGCATTTCAAATAATTGGAAACTATCTTTCTGAAAGGCTTAGGGAGGTGAGAGGAGATATCAAAACTTCTCTCATGAGTGCATTTTATTTCTCAAAACAGCAGTAATCAGGAGGTCTGTCTATAAACTATCATGGGAAAACATCTGTCTCATACATGAATATTGCCGTGCGGGTATATGTGACAGAACAAATAAAATGTCTCCAAAGCTCTTAAGTGGTTATTTACAACACTCATTTAACAATAAGCTAATTCTTAAAACAAGGATGTAGTGAATATAGTGAACAGCTGGTGCTTACGGTATTTACTAAAGAACTTCAGAATAACTTGTTCTGTCAAGTGCAATCTGATATATATACATACATAGAGAGGGGCTCATTTATGCGTCAGGTTACAAGACAGACAACCACCCAGAGAGCAATGCTCACCTATCAGTTGGCTTAAAGCTGTCAGTGAATAAACTCTTTGTGGTGAAAATTTAAAAGGATGGCCATGGAAGAGCCCTGGATTATTAAGGGCTTTGAACCTAAACAGATCTCATTAAATCAGGAGCTCTAATAAACTAGACAAGCAAGATGCGCAGGAAGCAGTCTGCTCAGCTCTCCAAGGTGCTATGAGAGTGGCTTGATGTGCTTTTCAGACTTAATGCTCTCAGTCTGACAGCTAAAAAGACTCCCCTTTCAGGCATACAGGGGGGTCTGAATGCTTTGCCCTCCTCTGCTAGTAGCTGTGAGCTGTGTACCTGGCAGCCTGGTTAATGCAAGGTGCCACTGTGGTATCAGAAGACAAGGCTGAACCCTCAGTTCAGCCTCTGAGTACAGCATCATGGTCCCTGGCACTGAAAGCTATGTCAGCTTTAGAAAAATTATTGGCTGGGCTCTTAGTTTAAGACAAATACTGGGGCGGAGACTCCAATGAATGAGCCCGCTCCCCTTTTATTAAAACCTCTCCCTGTTTCACCAATACAGAGAGACAAAATGTGAGGAGATATAAGTGAAAAAAAAAACAGTTTACTGAAAAGGAATATAACTGTAACTATACAAACAAAATGATTTAAGCCAATAATAGATAGAAATCACTCCAAAGTCTCTTCCCCCTTGGTGTACAGACAAGATGATGGCCAGTACGTGCTCTCCCCCCTGCCTTCTGCCCAGAAGAGCAAAGAAAGTACTATGGCAGACAAGTTCCCATGGTTTAATGCGCTACCCAGCAAGAAAAAAAAACCAAAAGAAAACAAAACAAAAAAACCATGGGGAAATAGGAGCAGAGCAAAACCTTGGAAAACCCATTTTTCCACAAAATGTCATACTAATAAACTGCTCTATTCATGTCACCTGGCTAGACTCATGTCGTGTTCAGCTCATCTCCTCGTGGCTTGCCTGGGCTCTGACTCGTCTCTGCTTTGCTGGGACTCCACGGTGAGATTTCATGACACAGGATTTGTGAGGTGTCAGTGGCTGCTTCTCTACACTGCTCAGCTGGGCTCAGTTCCATTCCAGCTGGGCAGCGGCCCAGGTGTGTGGAACTGCATGGATGACAGGGCTCATGTGTCTGCTCTCTTTTATTTTTCCTGTACCAGGGAGGAGAGGTGGCTCCCAGATGGGGCAGAGTTCCACTTCCACCCCAACAGACAGGACCATCAGCATGAGCTTCTCCCCCCTCACCTGGCTGTGATGAGGGGTTTACTTTTAAAGGAACAGTTTCTTCAAAACCATGTTGGGAAAAGGGAATAAAATACAAAACCTACTTTAAGCATGACACCTGGGTTCACCTCCACAAAACTGACTATAAAAATTGTACCTGTGTAACTAGGAGACACATGTTCTGTAAATGCAATCAGACTGTGATTGGTGCATTTAGTCTTCATAGCAAGCTTGATGCTGTTTTCCAATGTCCACACAAGACCTTGTACCTCATACCTTCACTGTGGTTATAACTCCTTCTTGCAGGGAAATTACAGGTGTGCAGTCAATCTTCTTGCTTCTGTCAACACCCAAATACCATATGGCCCAGGAAAAAAAATGATCATAAGATACAGAATGGAAAAAGCCAACATATAGCTTATAACTGCCAAGACGCTGCATCAAAACTTTCTGATGGTGGCAGGCCAGTTCCTCCTGCCTCCAGCTCATCTCTGCAGATCTGGCACTGGAGGGGGCAGATATGCTAAAACTTGCCAGTCTGGTACTCAATGACAGATCCCCAACACAAATTTAAAATTAAGTATCACACTCTGATCCTGCAAGGGGGAAAACTGTCTGAAGCAGTGCTCTGTCGAAAAATCGCCTGAGATGGGAAAGGGCTTAAAAACATGACCCCATGGATCTTAGGACAGCAGAGATGCCCATCTCCAAATATATTACTTGGATGTGTGCAGGTCAGAGAACTGGCCTGCCATTCTCTGAATCCCACCAAAAGCAAGCATAATGAATGAACAATTAAAGAATTTAGCGTTTTTTTAAATAGGAAAAGTGGAACTGCTTACTGAGCAGAGTTCCAAAGACCATCATGAAAGCATTTCTGTTTCTTACTGATAAGGCTTTTGAGCCCTTACTGACACGTTTCTTCATGAAAATAGACCTTTTAGTCAATAGATATCCTCTCTGACCTCTTATAGGAGGATACGGAATTACCTGCTCTGCTGGTCTCCCTCGCCAGTGCCAAGAGAGGGTGAATTGGGTAAATCCAGGCAAGGCATGGTAAACACAGCAAGCTGGATCAAAAATCTAAAAGTTAGAGTGAGCTAGTTGTTGAAGAACTTAGCCCACACTGCTTGCCCAGGGAGTAGAAATTAGACTGTACTTTTATATTCTTGATTGCTACTGGATTCATATGCTCAGAGTTAGGTGCAAGTGCTGCCTGATAGGGGCTGTAGGCTTTTACACAACTGGTGTTAGAGATATCCCCTCCCACTCATATTCAGATGTGTCATGGGGCAGGAAGCTTCAGACAAGCTAGGATATACAGTGCCTTGTTCTTGCACAGCTGGCTTCTTGCACCTTGTACATGGGCCAGATAAGACAGAGCAAAATCAACATTACACTGGACTGGTTTTCTTGCTGGGACATGGCAACAGGAGGACCACTGAATCATAGAATATGTTGAGTTGGAAGGGACCCAAAAGGATCACTAAGTCCCATTCCTGTCCGTGCACAGGACACACCAAGAATCACGCTATGTGACCAAGAGTGTTGTTCAAACACTTCTTGAACTCTGTCAGGCTTGCTGCTGTAACCACTTCCCTGGGGAGCCTGTTTCAGTTCCTGACCACCCTCTGGGTGAAAAACCTTTTTCTGACATCCAAATTAAACTTTCCCTGACTCATCTTCATGTCATTTCCTCAAGTTCTGTCACTGATCACAAGAGTAAAGAGATTGGTGCTTGCCCCTCTACTTTCCCTCATGAGCCTGTTGAAGAGCTACCCTCTATTCATTTTTCTGCAAAAATATTTTAACCCCCCACCCTATACTGAATAGAATGGTATAAGAACACAGAGTGGTAGAATGGTATGAGAACACAGAGTGGTTTGATTTCTTGCTAAAACCTATCTAGACAGTTTCACACTGGGAACTAATGCTTTTGGTTCCTATAAATGAAGCTCTGGGGATTGAGAAAACTGTTCTTAGAGGACAAACTTCAGTCAAATTTCTTATCTAGAGCCAAAACTGAGTGACTGAAAGGCTCATTTTCCAGTTCAGATGTCTACACTCTCTAGTGAGCAATTGTGGCTCTAACTAAATCAAAAGGCATATTATTAGTAGGTTAAGTAAAAGCAGAACTCTATAGCCTATGATATATCACAAATGATGCCATTTTAAAGGATTAAATATTCTTTTTTCTTTAAATGACAGTAAAATCTTCTTTATCTGTCTTAATAGGAGACAAAGCAACTGTCTCCCATTGCAGAAAATAATCTTCTTAGGCAGAAGAAATGACACCATTTACAGGTTCTTTAATGGTACTTAATGCTTAAATAGTGTATAATACAGCTGAGGCTGAAGTAGCTTTTCTGGGAAGGACTTAGGGATCCTGGTGGACAACCAGTTGACAATGAGATAGTAATGCATCCTTGGGGATGGTGGCAAGCAGCATCCTGGGCAGCAGAAGGGGGATCATTTCTAGCAGATCAAAGGAGGTGATCCTTCACCTTTACTCAACACTGAAGAGGAGCACCTGGAATATTAGGTTCAGTTCTAGACTCCCAAGGAAGACATGGATGTACAAGTCAGTCTAGCAAAGAGCCACAAAATAATGAAGGACTTGGATCATCTGACTTATGAGGAGAGACTGAAAGAGTTGAGAATGCTCACTTTGAAGAACAGAAGGCTTAATGGGGAATCCTATCAATGAGTATAAATACCTGATGTGGGGAGTAAAGGAGGAGTCAAGCTCTTCTCTCTGGTATTCACTGAAGGAACAAGAGACAATGAGCACAATTTGAAACACAGGATGTTCTGCCTGAACACACCAAAACATATCTTTACTAGGAAGATGGTTGAATACTGGATCAAGCTCCTCAGAGAATTTGTGGATCCATGGAGACATTAAAAACCCTAGACAGGACCCTGGGTCACCTCCTCTAGCTGAGTCTGCTTGAGCTCAGGGAGTGAACCAGCTGGTCTCAAGATGTCCCTTAAAAATTCAATGTTTCTTTGATTCTGAGGGGGTTTTTGTATAGAATTTTTTTTATGTGTATCTTTTTAGGCAGAAATAAGGACAAATGTATGTATGTCCAAATAAATACTATAGGTCTTTTCTTATTAGCTCAGAAAAAATATCAAAACTGTCATTAAGTTAATTTATATAAAAACATATTAGACTGCATCAAGCTTTCTGTACGGTTTTCATAAAATAAAGTAAATCGTGATCTCCAGCTTTAACTTTCATTAAGTGCTAAAAGCATTTACTGGTGTGGTTTTGGTTGGGGTTTTTTTTGTTTGTTTGTATATTTGTTTTGTTTTGTTTTTTAAGTATTTGTCATTCCTTTCCTTTAATGCTTGGAAGGTATCCTACTGGAAACTATCTATCATAGCCTGACTTGGCCAGGCTGTCAAATAGTTTTAACATACAGTCCTGCAAACAACATGCTTTTGGAAAGAAGAAGAATATTTCAGGATGAGAAAGTGCAGCAGAGTGACATTACTTTTAGAAGTCCCATATCCTTTAGTCTCTTAAAGGATTTAGAAGGATTTAGAGCCAAATATTCCAGCTTGAAGTATGCACTGGAAAGGAAGCAGGCAACTCAAGATAAATGGAGATGGACTAATGAGAGGTACATCTCTTGCATTTGGTTTCCTCTGACCCTTTCATTTACAAGAAATATATCAATACTATTTAGACACACTTTTATTATGAATAAAGATGTCACTTTTATTCTTGATGTTTCTGTACTCTGTACTTACACTACCAGCCAAATCTGGTTTCTCCTGATTAACTCCAGAGTGTGTTTAGAGAGGCTTCTCCTGTAACATCAGTAAGAGCTTTGCTTTAGAGAGGGTTGAAAAAAACCCACACACATTGGGAAGATGAGATACAGACCAGCTAGAATGGCTTATATCCAGTGATACAGAGCAGCCTGATATGAACACACTGACAAGAGCTGCAATAGGCCACAAGCACAATCAAGAAATCCTTCAATACTTTGATTACTGACATATTTCTTGACCTCCTTTCAAACACTCTATCTTGCCTATAAACCACCAGGCTTAAAAAAAAGAATTTGCTAGATTACTTGTGAACATCATGCATATTATTTAGTAATTACTGTAATCAAACATTCAAGATCTAAATGTCTTAAGTCATAATACAGTCAGATGAACACTTATATGTCTTGAAATTGGAAAAATACTTGTTTTACCTCTGAAACTATCAGATTCAATAGATTAACTATAATCTTTAAGCGCAATCAATCTGTTCTGAAGCCTTGCTATGCTTCTAATTCATTGTTCATCTAAGTGTCTCAGCTCAGGTACCAAAGAGCTTTTACCAAGCTGCAGAATCAATATGTTGATAAGGATAAATAAGCAATAGGGAGTAACAATTATGTGCAGTCTTAGTCCTTGCAGTGCTTTTAAACCTATTGAATTTCATTAAAGCAGTTTTTATTTTCAGGTGGCAATACTTTCTGAGTGAATGGTGAAAGTCTTGATTCAATAATTTCAAAGAAAACATTCTTTTAACATAGTAAATCCATGCAGGAATTCCATTCATTCCTGGCCCTATATAGTAGAGAAATTGAACCTTGGCTACTTCAAGTTTGTTTCCCAAATGGGGAGAGAGACAGCAAAACAATGATCAACACCCCTTCCTTCTAAACTTGCAATAAGGCTTATTATAATACCAAAGATTATTACAAATTTTGTGTACTCCATGATTTTTTGTTTTCTCAGGTCATGTGTTCATGTCAACATGTTTTAAAAGGTTTTGGCCAGGGCACTCATATTGGTTCTGTAAGGTTGTATGTCTTAAGAAGATAATGAAATTGTTTTCTCCACTCAAAGGGCAGCACTACAATGGATCTTTCAACATCTGCAGGTTGTTAATGATTGTATCAGTTTAAAAACCCAAGGTGTCTATCATGGAGAGTGAGGAATTACTCTAGACTGGGAAGTGGGTTTCTCCCCAGAAAACACCACAACCCTTGAAATTAAGAGACTTTAATCACAAAATGTAGAGAAAAAAGGGTAGCAGTTCCTTACTACAAATATATATGTGCAAAATGAAGAAACCCTCCAGAACAGAATGAATAGCAGCACCACAACCAAAACTCAAATAAATCAAGTCCTCTCTGCCCCTTTGGTGCTGTTATATTCCCAGACAGCAGGAGGCGATGCTGTGCCTTGGGAGGCAGTGGCCCCAGCAACTCACTCATGGGCTCTGCCAAGGCAAAGATGGGGCAGGGAGAGGTGCTGGTTCCAAAAGCTCACATGGGAATGGTGGCCACAGGGCCGGGCCAGAACCTTTCCTGTTGACAGTCCTCCCTCTGAAAGCATTGCAGGAGGCCAGCAACATCTCTGCAGGTGGTGTTGGACCCTCAAGAAGTCTGTAGCAAATCCAGGCAGTGGTGACTGCTCTCCTAGAAGAATGGTTCAGGGCACACAGAGTCAGGGGAGAGCCAGGAAACCCCTCCCAGTGTTTGCACCAGCCCAGCAAATGGCAGCTGGCACCCAAGCAACTGGAGAATTGTGACAAACCCCAGGACATCCTTCCCTCCTCCTCCCCCCCAGTTCTCTCCCCAGCCATCACATTGGAA
>JAWWLZ010000118.1:83881912-83893799 GCA_035041345.1 Poliocrania exsul
AACCCCTCCCAGTGTTTGCACCAGACCAGCAAATGGCAGCTGGCACCCAAGCAAATGGAGAAGTGTGACAAACCCCAGGATACCTTTCTCTCCCTCCTCCTCCCCTCCAGTTCTCTCCCCAGCCATCACATTGGAATGCAAAGCTACTAGCCATCCCTTGTTTAGGCCTTAGACTGTTATCTGGCTCTGGGAGCAGGTAATGGGGGGCTGAGCTTCAACAAGCCATGTCAACCTGGCATCCAACTCCCAAACCACAGTGTTGGTAAGGGACAGAAAAACAAATCCATTAAAGATTTTGAAACTAATAATGATGCATCCAGAACACTAGGTTCCTCGCAGACACCATTATCTACCACGATATGTCACTCCAGGGTCTGACCACTCAAGCTGCCTTATCTTCCTTCTTTTAGATAAGTTTCATTGGGTTAATTTACACAAAACTATGTTAAATGGCATTAAGCTTTCTGTATGTTTTTTTCATAAAAAAACTCCTAAGTTGTGATCTCCAACTTTAATTTTCCATAACAAAGGCCTTTTGGGAACCATCTGCTGTAAATGTGTCCCTATCATAAGCATAATGCTTGCAAACACAGCTCTAAGGAAGCTGATTTTCACATGCCATTATTAACTGAAAATACAATTATATGACTGACTTGTTTTCTCTGCAAATCATAATAATAATTGAGTCATGTGTGGTTCCTGGAACCTCCCTGACTGTGAATTCTTCTCATTAAATCTGCCTGTTATTTTACTGGCTGGTAGATTTGGTATGCACCACCCTGGCTATGATACGCTTGGTGCTACTGCAATGATTTTCATTAATTCTTTCACTAAGCAAAGACTGTTATTTGTGGTGAAATACAGAAGACCATGATAAACTCACTGTTCATCTTAATGGGAAAATCCTATTCATTTCATGTGTGTCAGTATTTTTCCAATACAGTGCATGGGTTCATTTTGACCATAAGAATTTCACTGGTTCTCAAATCATGTTCTTCCCCTCTCTCCTTGCACCTGGCATTCCATGAGTGAATGAGGCATTTTCCCTCTCATACAGATTGTACATGCATTGCTTCCAACATCATTCCTCTGGGTATCATCCAGCCTTTGCAAAATCAGTGACACTACGAGGATGTGAGCTGGGGCAGGATTTGTCCCAGCATGCGTAAAAGGTTATTAAGCATTTTACAATCCTTTTGCCCAAGTACTGCTGCACTAAAAATCAATTGGGTTGCCTTCTGTAACCATGTGAATTATTGACTGAAAACAAACAACAGCCACTGAAATCTAGGAAAACCTATTAAAAATTAATCAGTCACTTCTAACCTTTTTTCAAAGTACATGGACTGCAGCAAGACCTTGTGCAAGAATTTAATAGAAATGTTATTCCTTAGCTCTCCCATTTGTTTTCACTGACCTGTAATGTGGTTATCACATTCAAATCAAAAACAAAAGGTGTTTATAGGAAACAAAAAGGTATATGTTTTGGGGAATTCAATGCAGAAAGGTCAGTTCATCATACAAAATGAGAGTTATTACAACATCTTCATTTTTAGTGTTTAGGGGACCATGAAGTCCTGATTTAGTGTCATTATTTAAGGAATGGAAGAGAAAAAATATTTCATGTCCTACTGGAAGGAATAAAAAAGCAATATTGCTTAGTTTGTAAAGAAGGCCTTTCCTGATATTTCTATCTAAATGCAGATTTTCAGTTTTCATCTCTATACAATCTATGTAAGAAATCCCTCAAGACAAAGATGCTGAAAGGAAATGAATATTTAAATTGAATTTTTTTTTTTCTAGAAAGAAGAAAAAAATCTCAAGTATGTTTTACATCACTTCAGCTTTCTTTATCTCACTAAAGCACTGAAAATGTGCAAAAGATGAAACAGGGGAAAAAGACAAGTCTAGGATTGTATTTGAAATGTGATTCTTTGTCCTTGCTTTGTCTAATTCAACAAGCATAAAAGTAGAGAGCTTCTTCCATCTTTTAAACAATACAGTCTCATTTGTCTCTGAGGTTAACATTTCTTCCAGTTTATGGGGTAGCTGGTATTAGTGCCTCTGTTTAAATTGCTCTCCATTTGGGTAAGGATTTGGAGGGTAGTTTTACTTTCCTACAAGAGGAAAAATTACATTCTCCCTGAAGAAGGCAATCCATACCCTAATGAAGAAATTAAAAAAAAAATAGCCTGCTGATTTAGATGGTAAGGGAAGATTTCTGACTGACTGTCAGTGCTCTTGACAGTGATATGTGAAAACAGTCACAGCAGCCCACTTCATCACAGAGAAATTGCAAGGTAGAGAAACTTGTTCCATTTCTTATGGATCACTGTGTACAGAAGAAAACTCAAATTGCTCAAGTCCTATCAGGTGGTCAATCAATATCAACATTTTCTTTCAGATTGCTCTCCTTTGAAGATATTTCTTCCTAATCATCTAGCTGACATAAGACTTACCCTCTACTGTGACACCAAGTTGATGAGAGTGGTAGAAGACCCTCAAGAAAGGTTGAATAGCTCAGAGAGAAGGCAGTTGCAAGCTAGAGGGTTAGAATGACACAAGCAAAGAGGTATTTGAATTCCTTGGGATAAGCACATGGCATGAGGATCTTGAAAGTGAGACTAAAACCTTCATCATCAATATCCACATCTCCAATAATGTTGCTTTCAGAAATTGTAGGCAGATATCGAACTATACTGTAGAAGGCAAGTAGAAGATGTAAGAGAGGATCTGTGAACCTTTAGCATATACTGAAATTTAAAGTCATGTGAGTAGATGTAGTAAGCCACTTGTTGAATGTAGGGAACCCAAGCAGGAAGAATAAGTTTCCAATATAGTAGACTTGGCACAATGTTCAGGATGTGTGAAATTTTGTTTTGTATCAAACTTTGGAAAAAGAAGATTTTCTCAAAGAAAATAAAAAAATCAGAATCATTTGCTAAGTAGAGAATTATTCTGTGTTATTGATGGGTGGATTGACCCTAGCTGGCCACCAGATGCCTTCAAAAACCACTGTATCCCTTTCTGGCTTAGCTGGACAGGGGAGAGAAAATGTAATGAAAGGCTCATGGGTTGAGATAAGGACGAGGAGAGATCACTCAACATCAGTTACTCAGTTATATCACACAGTTACCGTCACAGGTTAAACAGGCTTGACTTGGGCAAATTAGTTTAATTTATTACCAATCAAATCAGATTAAGGTAATGAGAAATAAAACCAAATCTTAAAAATACCCATCACTCACCATTCCCTTCTTCTTGGGCTGAATTCCCTCTCTATTTCTCTCCCTTCTCCCTCTGAGCAGTGCAGGGGAATCAGGAATTGGGTTTCCGGTTGCACTGTCTCTGCTGTTTCTTCCTCCTCACTCTCTCCCTCTGCTCCAGTGTTGGGTCCCTCCCATGTGAGACAATTCTCTACTAACTTATTGAATGTGAGTCCTTCCCACAGGCTGCAGTTCTCCACAAACTGCTCCAGCATGGGTCCCTTCCATGGGGTGCAATCCTTCAGAAACAGGCTGCTCCATCATGGGTTCCACATCATGGAGTCACAGGTCCTGCCAGCACGCCTCCTCCAGTGTGGGCTCCTCTTTCCACGAGGCCACAGGTCCTGCCAGGAGCTTACTCCACACAGGCTTCCCACATAGTCATAGCCTCCTTTTGGCATCCATTGGCTCCAGTGTAGGCTCCTCCCAGGGCTGCAGATGGGTATCTACTCCTCCATGGACCTCCATGGGCTGCAGGGGAACAGGATGCTTCATCATGGTCTTCCCCATTGGCTTCAAGGGAATCTCTGCTCTGGGGTCTAGAGCATGTCCTTCCCCTTCTTATTCAATGACCTTGGTTTCTTCAGAGCTGTTTCTTTCACAAATTTTTATTTCTTTTCTCTGGAAGCAATTTGCTTCTGCAAAGTAAATTTTTCTCTTCTTAAACCGGTTATCCCAGTGATGCTACCACCTTTGTTGATGGGCTTGGCCTTGGCCAGTGATGGGTTTATCTTGCAGCCGAATGGGATTACATCTGTTGGACATGGCTGAAGCTTATCACAGCTTCTCACAGAAGTCACCCCTGTAACCCACATTACCAAAATCTCACCATGCAAACCCAATACAAATACAAAGACATAAAAAGAGATTGACAGTACTCTGAGTAGGAATTAAGAAGACTTAATAACAATACAAACATTTTAGTTATTTTAGGATTTCCCACAATTTTGTGATGAGAAATAATTACAGCCCCACAGGAAAGCTGTTCAGATGGCTGTTGTGTGGTGCAAAGACCTGGGATCTTGGCAGCATCTCAGAGAGATTCCATTGAAAATGTCAAGAGCACCTCCACATTCTACCAGAATGCTAACCTGGAGGCAGAGACTGTTGTAAAGCAGGTATTGTCATGAGAAGATAAAAGTACCAGATAAATTCTGCCTCAGTTGCAAAGGCAGAATGTTTTTTTCTTGAAAAAACCAGCAAGTGACTCAGGGATAGAAAAATTCTATGAGGTGTGCAGCACCAAGATGGTGCAAAATGGCATGTAAAGTTATTACCACTCTCATAATTTATTTTTCTGTTTGCAACACTAGTTGTTCTTCTCTGTATTTGAACCAAGAGAACACAAACAATGAATATTAAAAGCTTAAGAGGAGACACTAGGTTATTGTTTTCTCCAAGTTTGATTTCCAAGCTAGAATCAGAGATTTTTTTGGAAGTGGTGGTGAGATGCTTGAAATTTTCTTTATGAAATCTACAAGATATTATCCTAAATGTTTCATAAGTATTTAATTCTTAGAATAACTTCTTTTCTCTTTAAAGTACATCCAGCATAAGTTTACCTAAAAGATGAACAGTTCCTTATAGTTTTGCAGTGTTTCCTTGTTTGCTGATGATGTCTTGGCCTTGGATACTGGGCTGAGAACAAAACCTTCTTCTTTCAAATAATATCATTGATTTTCTTAGTCCTACAGGTGTTTGTTGGTTTTTTTTTCAGGACTAAGGAAAACCACAAAATAAGAAGTGACAAATATAGTTCCCTAAGACAGAACAAGATGTATCTCTGTTTTAACATGTGGCATCAGTTGTATTACTCATTACATGGACACTTTAAGCAGAGTCCAGTTTTAAAAATTCAAAGTTCTAATATTCTTAACATGGAAATAAATACCTGTATATTTCCCTGGCTACAGAGAGAAGCACTTTTACATTGTTATTTTTCAACTGATTCATATAAGTAGTATGCCCTCAGAACAATAAGCATGTGAAAATACCCATTTAATTATTAAAATAAAGTGAGAGTGAAAATCACACATTCTCTAACTTGAGGAGTCATTAAGTACTGCTTATAAAGAATTAAGCTGGGCGTTCCCTGATTGTTGTTATCACATTAACACCTCAGGTTGAACAGTTTATTAAAACTGTTTATTATTATTGAATAAGAATATGATGCACTCTGCACCCCTTAACATTTGTCACAATGACTCAATGCTTACAGAGATGCAGGAGCATGATGACTATATACGTATGGTGGGATTGTATACTTAAAAAGATTCAACCTAAGATGAGTGCTATTTGGCACATTTGTGTTATGAAGCTGCCCTTAGCTACTCAAAACCACACAGATTTTCCTCATCTTAATCCCCTCTTACTGCACAGACTTCACTTTGTTAAAATAAAAAAATTGGGCTCTGAGCATCTGAAAATTGCCTCTTAAAGAATTTAGGTTGTGCCACTGTTACCTGACAGATGTTTACAGGTCCATTTGTAACTAAGGTTACACTAGGGTTTCTAAAAGATTGAAGCCAATGCTTTAGAATGGTTTAGAGGCCTAATAAAACTGCAGTTTTCAAAAAGTTTCTTCTGCAGTTCATAATTATGGAGTTTTACAAGCTTTATAATTTTCTCAGTATTTGACATTTTAATGCATGAACACCTTCACTTCACACCTGTATGTGCACCAGTTGTTATAAATTTTGAACAACTTGAAATTAGCCTTACATTTTATCTGGCTGTGGATCCAAGAAGGTGAGTGATCTTTCCCTGAAAGCAGTGGACCAGCAAGCTTCCTTGTGTACACCTCCCAGAGCAAGCCTTGCTGCAGTCACCGGGGCAGTCATGCTATCCTGTGAAACAGTGTTCCTCCTGTTGCCTTTGTCATCCTTCCATGTACTAGCTCAATGGATAAGCTTATGTCTGAACTGCAGGGTTTCATAGTCATTGCTTGCCTCCCTTCAGGGGAATGCTCTGACCTACTCCAGTGCTCTCTGCACCAAACCTCTCCTTGTCCTCTCACACTCTCTCTCTCTCCTTTCTATCAGCAACTTTGCCCAGAAGAAATCAGATTTCATACCAGAAACATGAACCAAGAATAGGACAAGATTACTTCCACTAAGGAGAGGAGATCTATGAACTCTTACCAGAAGCTGTCTCTGCAAGCTCTGAATAACACATTAAGGTACTGAAGCAGAGCAGGATTTAACACACAACGTTGTGTTCAGCATTTCCTCCTGGTTAGCTGGGATTCTGCAGTGCCTTGTAACAAGGTTATGCTTTCTGTTGTGTGCATCTTGTCAGGTGCAGGGAGTGCATAATCAGCCTGCTTGGATGTTATGGTGCCAGCATTTGAATGTGATGTTTTAGCCAAGGACTGCAACAGCATAAGTGCCGTTTATCTGAGCCTGGCTTTGACTATGAATGATACTACTAATGATAAAAATGAGTATAATGCTTGCTTTGTTGTGGTTTTGTTGTTCTTTTGTTAAGAATTTTTTACTAATCATTTACCTGAGATCCAGTAATGAGTGGCAGAACCACCCTCTAACAGATGGCAACTTATCATATCAGAGAGAAATATGGGGAACAGGGATATTGTCCTGAGTGTTTTCCCAAGATGTTTACATTGAAGTGTTCACATTTCACATTAGGACATTCTCAGAATATTATCTTCTGCTACTAGAAAGAATAACGTAACCTCCATTGCAAAAGGTTATTTTGATGTACTCTAAGACATCACAGGAGATGAATCATAGGAATTCTTAGCTACTACTTGGCTGTCTGAAAGTATAAAGATATACAAGTTAGCTATAGAAGGAGTACTGATCACTACCACCATGTAATTTAAATACTTGCTTTGTTCTTCCTTTTTTATCTGTAGATTCCCTATATCAATAACTTCCTGTGTTGTAACATTAGAATGCAGCTGTCCTAAAACTAATGATTCCAGTGTGCCCAAGGTACAGAAACTGGGCTTATTTTACAACAGAGCATTTAAACTTTACACCCAGTCTCTGTAGAAAAACAAATCGTTTCTGCATGAGATTCCTTTTCAAAATTGTGTGTCATGCTGAAATATCAATAGAGCAGTAAGTATGACCTTTGTTGCATATCAACATTTATTTCATGAAAAAACCCACCAAGCAGCAGATGGCATTGGGATATAAACAGATTTTGAAGTAAAATGCTTCTGCTTAGTCTGATATACTTAATATATGAAAAGCAATTTTCTTGAGGCAGCACAGTATGGTTCAGAACAACTTGATATTTCAGAAATTTCCAAGTGATAAGCCTCAAATAGATCCCTCATGAATAAGAGGCAGAGTCTTTGCAGAAACCTTACAGACATCCTGAGCCACATGATGCTAGGAAAGAGGGACAGCTGGAGGCTTGAACAAGTGCTGGCTGGATACTCCCAAGCGGGGAAAAATGGAGATTTCTAACTTCTGACAGAGGAGCAATTTTTCTTGTATGCTCCCAAATTTGAATTTTTAATATTAGTAAAGTGCCCTAACAGACAGTGGAGAGGATCAAGTCCATAAAGAAAAACTGAACCAAAATTCAGCACCAGGAGAAAGTGCTTGGTGAGGATGAATGCAGGAAGACAACAGCAGCTTAAGCGGGCATGTTGTCACTGGAGGTTTGGTGCTTTCTGGAGGACAGAATCTCCCATGTTGCAGAGACTACTAAGTCTTGTCCAGCCCTTTATCTCATGTTACTAAAGATGGGCAGCAATGACACTACCTAGGACCATATGGAGCTAAGTGAGAGTGCCCACAGTGAGATCGGGGGGGAAAAGTGAGATGCAGGGACTCAGTTGCTTTCCTCCTTAATCCTTCAGGTCAAGGAGAAGGGATCAAATGGGAGTGTATGTACCTTGCAGTTTAACAGTTGGCAGCATCATTAGTGCTGCAGACAGTGTCTTTGCTTTTATGACCATGGTATGTCTTTTTTTTTATTCTGATAACTTATATGGGATCCCATGGGCTGTATCTGTGAAGCTCAAAGGACCTCAGGTTTCAAATGCATCGTTTGTCAAAGCACAAGAATGATCCATCCTGATACTTGGGAGACTTGAGTGAACATATCTGGAGACCAGTCAGGATAAAGGAAGAATTTGTTTCAATGCATCATGATGAAAAGGAAAAGTGAAAGGGAAAAAAGAAAGAAAGAAAAAGGAAGAAGTATGAAGTAGGTGAAAGTTAGGACAAAGGAAGAACAATGTCCAGGCATGCAGAGATAGTATGTGGAAAACTAGCAAGGGCAACAAGAGCTTCTAACATTACCTTAGTAGGAAAAAAATAAAAAAAAAGAAAACATATGGACCTGCTGTTGAATGGGACAAATGATTTAGTGAGAGCATATGAAGATAAGGGCTTTGCCATATTCAATGTCTTCCTCAGTCTTCAACAACAAGGTTTCCCACACTTTTGTGCTTAGGAACAGGGTTCAAAGGGGGAAGGATTTTGATTTTACCAAGAAGTTTACCAATGTCATTGCCTTCTATAATGGATCTATGGCTGAGAGAAGGACAGTGGATATCATTTACCTTTGATATAACAAGGATTTTGACACTATCTTCCATGATATTCTTGTATCCAAGTTAGAACCTTATGGCCTGGATGGGTGGATGACTGGATGGGTAAAACAAAATTATTGGATCACTGACCTTACAGAATAATTAGTGGGTCACGGCTGTGGCAAGTAGATCAACACTGAGGGTTATCTTGGAATGTGTCCTGTTTAACTTGTTTGGGTATTTTCAAGGCCTGATCAGAAAAAGACATGAGTAACCTAATTTGAATACATGGTTGAACCTGTTTGATCAGGCTGAGCAGCTTCATAAGCTTTCAACTTGTACAGTTCTATGGTGCTATGAACATCTGAAAATACCTTATTAAAAAAATTACATAAGCTGTCTTGTCCTAAAAGCCTTTAGTCTGAAATTGCTCTACATGCCAGTAAACTTTTACAGATCAAATATATACTCATCAGACAGAAGAAGAGAAATGCCAACTCAACATTTCTAACAGGTCTTTCAATACCTGAAAGGGGCCTGCAAGAGAGCTGAAGAGGGACTTTTTACAAGTGCATACACTGGTAGGACAAGGGGGAATGAGGGCAGATGTAGATTAGATACTAGGAAGAAATTCTTTGCAGTGAGGGTGGTGAAGCATTGGAACAGGTTATCTGGAGAAGTTGTGGATGCCTCATCCCTGGGAGTGTTCAAGGCCAGGTTGGATGGGGGCCTGAGCAAACCTGTCTAGTGGAAGGTGTTCTTATCCATAGCAAGTTCATTGAAACTAAAGGACCTTTACGGTCCTTTCCAACCCAGACCATCATATGATTCTGTGAAAGGAAGAAATGAAAGTGAAGAGTAAGGTATTTAACCATAGATGGTTAGAGAATAACCAGGGAAATACAGTATGATCTAATGGTGGATATCAGGTTAATAACACACCCCTTTGTTAATTGTTGGTTTTGTATTGACTACCATCATAAAAATCAAACAAATAATGGAATTGCTCTAATATTACCCAACAGTAAACTGTCTATCTGAAAGACAATATATACGACAGCAGACTCAAAGCAGCAAAATCAGCCCCTCCCCTGAAATTGTCAAGGAAAGTCTTGCACTTATTTCTCTTTGAATGCAAAACACCCAATGTTATGACAATACTCTCAATGGCCCAAGCCTTCATTATAGAGAAATATGCCATGGTGTGAGGAGGATGTTTATTTGTTTTCTATCTAACTGGCTCACGATAGCTGAAACAATAAGATGTCATCAAATAGTGTTGATGAGGACTTTTATATATGTTCTTTTCTACACTTCACACATTTTTGAAAATCTTCCTCAGAGCAAAATGATCTTTTATAGGCATTTCATTATTTTTGCATGTTAATCTGTTCTAGGCCATATGGGCTATTAGTAATGAAATAAGGAATGTTACTGAAAGAAAGAAAAAAAATAATTTACTGATTTTTGATACCATACCCATAGGACCTCACTCACTGCAACAATATCTCCTTCAGAGCATGGGGAAAATTTGAGGTGTATTTGAGATTGCTGTCACTTGGGGAAAGACTAACAAGTCAGAGCTGCTAGTCACATTCTCCAGCAAGGTGATGTTAGTTTCATTTTGTCCTATGTTAAAAATCATATTTTTTGCTAGAAACAATTGTAAGGGAAACCATTGTAAGGAATACAATGTCAATATTACACTTAGGTTAATAACTTCTCTTTCTTTGATCTCCTAAAAGTGACAGGAAAATAAAAGGCTTTTTCCTAGTTTAAATTGTCATGCCTTTATGATTAGCATGTACAGCTCCATCTTTAGGTTCTTGCATTCAAAGATCATTTACATTGACATCTGGAAGGGAATAGAAGGAAGACCTGTAAATGATACATGTTCATGGACTCAGGAACTTACTCGTGTCAGGAATGGCAAGTTTTACAAGCTATCTGAAAGGCATGTCAAATATATGAAATAACGATCAGTATTAATTAGCACTCCTGCAAGCTGTAATGCTCTCTACCTGAAGCTGAGTGACATCAAAGAGATATGAAATTCTTTCTTGCCTTTGATGTTGGTTTGTTGTTTTTTTTTTCACGTAGTACATTTCTCCTCTCATCCATGCAATTCTTATGCCTATTTCATAAAGCAATTGAAAGACATCAATGGGAACCAATCCTTGGCAATGATGTACCTAGATAGTCATGAACTGAATTACTGTTAAGAAAAATATTTCAATATAATAAATAATAGTATTGTTCAAATGACTTTGAGTTCGTTAATTTTTAGGTGACCTGTTGTGAAGAGAATACATTTTCAACATACTTACATTCAAAATGGCATTCAGTTAAATTCAACTGCCAAATTGTTTTGAGGACACAACTCAAGACATGATTTTCATGTGTCTAAAGGGAGAATGAAATGCAGATTCACCCACACATCATTGTGAAGATCATAGAATCATACAATCGATTAGGTTGCAAAAGACCTCTGAGATCATCAAGTCCAACCCTTGGTCCAACTCCAGTCCATTTACTAGATCATGGCACTCAGTGCCACGTCCAATCTCAGTTTAAAAACCTCTAGGGATGGTGAATCCACCTCTCTGGGCAGGCCATTCCAATACCTGACAACTCTCTGTAAAGAATTTCCTCTTGATATCCAACCTTAACTTCCCCTGGCAGAGTTTAAGCCCATGCCCCCTTGTCCTGTTGCTGACTGCCTGGGAGAAGAGACAACCCCCACCAGGCTACAACATCCTTTCAGGCAGTTGTAGAGAGAGATAAGATCTCCCCTGAGCCTCCTCTTCTCCAGGCTAAACAACCCCAGCTTCCTCAGCCTCTCCTCGCAGGACTTGTGCTCCAGTCTCTTCACCAGCCTCGTTGCTCTTCTCTGGACCCGCTCCAGGACTTCAATATCTTTCCTGAACTGAGGGGTCCAGAACTGAACACAATACTCAAGGTGTGGCCTCACCGATGCAGAGTACAGGGGAAGGATCACTGCCCTCGTCCTGCTGGCTACACTATTCTTGATACAGGCCAGGATCCCATTGGCCTTCTTGGCCACCTGGGCACACTGTTGGCTCATGTTCAGCTTCCTGTCAATTAG
>JAWWLZ010000118.1:83893899-83909999 GCA_035041345.1 Poliocrania exsul
CTGGTGTCATCAGCAAATTTACTGATGATGGGCTCAATCCCCTCATCTAAATCAGCAATAAAGATGTTAAACAGGACTGGACCCAACAGAGACCCCTGCGGAACACCACTGGTGACCGGTCACCAGCTGGATGCAGCTCCATTCGTAATATCATAAAAATTTTCAATACTATTTTTTAACAGATGTTTGATATTGCAATACACATGCATTTGAAAACAAACCCAAGAATTCTAACTATATTTAGAATTACTAATATACAGTGTAAAAACAAGCAATTAAATGAAATTTCTTCTCACCTATTTTTAAATAAAAAAGAAGGAAACCCAGCCTACATGCTGTAGTTGAGTGTCACAAAAAAAAAAAAAAGGTAACTCAAGGAGCTTACTTCTATATTCCACTTCCATAAAATATAATGGGATTGTCAAGGAGAAAAATCAAAGACTTGAACATTCACTATATAGGACTGAGGGGGTTTTGGCTTTTGTTTTTTTGCTTGTTGGGTTGGGTTGGGATTTTTTTTTAATCTTCTGACCTATTAATATCTTGCTTAAAAGATGAGAAAAATAATCAAATTAAAATTCTTCCAGTCCTGCCTTGTGCTGAAGGAGTTGGTTCGGTTTTGGAGAGCAGGATGTTAGAAACCATGTTGCTCAAGCCCATATTTTCCTATGTCTTCCTTGGTTTCTTCTGCTATCATTCTCTCAGTCTTGTCCAAATTAAGTTTCAGTGGGTGAATTCTCACCCCAGTCCCCATCTCATGAGTGTGTGGAGAGCCACATGGAAAAGCCCTTCTGCTTCCCACCTCCTCCCAGAGCAAGCCAAACTGTTTCTTTTCTCCTTTACAGAGCCGTTCAGGAGGAGGCTGTGCCAGATCTCTGGGGACGGAGAGATAGCACAGACACAGGGACAGCTGGAGTCACCTGCCTTGTCATGGGGAGCTTGTGGAGGTCAACATTTCCTATTTTTAGGGAGACTTTTAAGCAGCCATTTTGTTTGTAACTTTCCCTTAAGTAAGGGTAGTCACCCCTACTTGGCATTTTTTAAAAATGCATTTTATTAATACATAACCTTACTTTATGTCTTATGAAGTTGAAGTCCTTCTTCATCCATTCAGTACAAAATACTAACGAATTTATGATTCCTGGATAAAAGTAGAATTTTCTCAGAGAAATCTAAAAATGTTTGAGATAATTCTTTATCCAAAACTGTATATTAGTTTTCTTTCTTCATAAACATGTATTGTATAAATATATAGCACGTATTTTACTTACACAAAATTTCTGATAAATCTGAAAAACAATTCTCTATTACTTTAATTTGTTCTAGAGTTACTGGTATAAAGTACCACTTATACAGGTTTAGATGGGTTAATTATTTAACAACACACTTTTATGCTGACAAGCTGCTATGCTTTGTTTCTTGAGTATCGTTTGCACTCAGGATAATTTAAATATTAATCGAATGATAAATGAAAGCCTCTTAGTGTCCAGTTATTAATAATCTCCTTTATTATTTAATGGATACTTTGCTGCAATTATCTTGAAACTCAGTGGGCTTGACCTTGCTTTCACTGAAATCAATGGCAAATCTCTTGCAGAGTTCAATGGAGTATGACTAGCCTTGCTATGTAATGAGCTATTATTAATGCCTGATTTTGCGACCATAATTATGCCCTGACACTAAGCACATAGTTTCTTAGTTATATAAAGAAAAAAAAAAGGCAAAATCATGCAGCTAAATACTCTAGTAAAATATAAAAGAAAACCCAGAAATTTCACCTTCCCCATAAGCATTTTTCCAGGACTATTAATATTTATATGGCATATTTAATAAGATAGAACACACAGGTTCTAACCAAACAGGTAACAGGATTAATTACTTTCCATGGATGATTTATATTTATGCAAACCCTTTAATGAACTCTATGAGTTATGGAAACTACCCCACAAGGGACAGGAAGACTTAATAACTTGGCATTAGTTATTTAGGTATTTTTCCCCATGAACAGAATTAATTCACAGTCTCACTGGAACTTATGCATCCTATTGATACCATTTACATTTGTATTTAAGTCATTAATTCTTATCTTTATTGTTATCTGTAGCTGGTTGAGGGGGAGAATAATAAATAGTGTGTTTACATGAAACTTCCAGTGCAATGGAAATGTGGGTCTGCTTAGAGCTTTGTTTCTTTATATCTACAATAGGGAACTACAGAAAAATATATAATGTAAAATGTTAACAGATGATATACACATATAAAAGACTAACTCAGAGCACAGGAGCTGATACAAGTTGGACACAATCTTTTTTGGGACAAATTTATTGTTCTTGGAAATCCTCAAGCCCTAAGTCCTTTGCCATATCTAATTTTTCTTTTTAAGTGCTATAGATCAGTCTCCTAAGTTATAAACATCTTGTTTTACAAGTGGTCCTCCAGGAGTGGAGTCATCTCAGATAGAATGTTGAGTATTCTCTTAAAAATTTCATAGAGCCAAGTATGTCTATGGTGAACTATCAGGATGGACAACATATATTATTTACCCTCTGGTTTAATGAAGTTGAGGAACATTTTAATTTCACTTCTATTCCACAACAAAAGTGAAAAGGGTTACGGTATTTATGTAAAAATAAATAAACTAAAAACTCCCTCAAATCTTAATTTAGACAAATTCAGTGTGACTTGACATGAAGAAGACACATTCTCACTGCAAAGATGAGGAACTTCATGGTAATGAATTCCATGCTGGCTAGTAAGATAAAGAATTTTTAACTCACTTGTGTGCTCTGCTCTGGCTCAGAAGTACTACGTAATCTCCTCTCTCTGATACCAATTTTAATCATTTCCCTCTGTTTACTGCCTTGCTTTGGCTAAAATCTTGCACACTTGTTGCTTTTCAGGAGTCTTTTACCCGTATGGTAAAAATTCAATGCAAGTTAGAAACAGACTATTCTACTACTTGTGAAGGACAGAGAGACTGAATAATAAAGACAAGTTACTTTATTTTTCAGGATATGCAAAGTGGATTTTTACATCCTTTGACCAAGGTGAAAAACAGCCCTGAATTGCCCAACAAAGCCTGCTCAGAAAACTTGATATGGGATATGTAGCTGGATACAAAGGCAGAAAACTACCTCTAGGAAAGCAAATATTTAATTGGTGACCTGTAGCAAATCAGTTGTGTATTTCAAGGTGAGCTATACTTGATATAATTATTTGTTTGATTCAACAGAGTGTGGACATGTTTTGTGTCTGGAAATAAGGCAAAAATAAAGATATAATGATACTTGGTAATTCTACAACCCCATGCAATCCAATCCACACATACCACACTGAAAAACATACTCATCTGAAAAAGGTGTCTCCAAAGAACTCTCACTGGAGTCTGCATTCTGGTTATTTCAATTGTTCATAGAACCACAGAATGGTTAGGGTTAGAAGGGACACTGAAGATCATCTAGTTCCAACCCCTCATTAGACCAGGTTGCTCAAAGTCCTGTCCAATCTGGCCTTGAACACTTGAGGTATGTGGCATCCACAACTTCTCTGGGCAGCCTGTTCCTCATCACTCTCACAGTACAGAATTTCTTCCTAACATCTAATCCAAACCTGTCCTTTTGCAGTTTAAAACCACTGCCCCTTGTCCCATCACTATCTATCCATACAAAAAGTCCCTCTCCCTCCTTTTTATAAGCCTCTCTAAAATATTGGAAGGTCACAATGAGCTGTCCCTGGAGTCTCCTTATCTCTGGGCTGAACAGTCCCACCTCTCTCAGCCTGTCTTTGTAGGAGAGGTGCTTCATCCATCTGATCATCTTTGTGGACCTTGACAGGGCCCACTCCAACAGGTCCATGTCCTTCTTATGTTGAGGACTCAGAGCTGCATGCAGAACTCCAGGTACTGCTCATGAGAGCAGAGCAGATGGACAGAATCACCTCCCTCGACTTGCTGGCCATGCTGCTTTTGATGCAGCCTAGGATGCAATGGGCCTGCTGGGCTGCCAGTGCTCACTGCTGGCTCATGCCCAGCTTTTCACCCATGAGTGAACCCCAAGCACTTCTCCACAGAGCTGCTCTCAGTGAGTTCTTCTCCCAGTCTGTACTCGTCTGGGAGTGCCCTGACTGAGCTGCAGCACCTTTGCTCTTGGACTTGCTAAATTTAATGAGGTTCTCATGGGGCCACTTCTCAAGTTTTTCCAAGTGCCCCTGATAGCATCCTATCCTTCTGTTGTGCCATTTGCACCACTCTGCTTGGTGTCATCTGCAAACTTGCTGAGGGTTCACTTGATTTCACTGTCTGTCACTGGGGAAGACATTGAAGAGCACTGGTCCCAAGACCCAGAGGGACACCACTTATCACCAGCCTTCACCTGGATATAGAGCCATTGACTGCAGTTCTCTGGCTGCATCAATTCCTTATCCATTGAATCATCCATCAAGTCCACATATCTCCAATTTGGAGATAAGGGTGTCATGTGGGACTGTATCAAAGGTGCTACAAAAGTCTAGTTAGATAGCATTGTTTTCCTGGTGGTATTACCTTGTCTGCTGTTGTTGTCACTCCATCACAGTTGCCTTCTTTTCACTCTGTTCTGTACAATATAAACATAAAAATGTATTGAAATAACACAGAAATATGCAAAAGGCATAAGCAATTACAGCAAACTCTTAATTTTTCATTTTAAAAGGTTTGAAAGAGTGGTTACATACAAAAATGTTGAGTTTGTAAGCTATTTTCTTGACACTGTTTATCAATTCTTGAAATACTGCTCTTTCAAGAAGTTTTGGCAATTTAGCTTTTATTTTCATTGAGTTATTTGGAAAACGTTCAGATAAAATTTTAGTGCTCAAAATTGTGCCTGAGATTATGATAGCAAGCAGGTCTGCTCTCTAGGTCTGAGGCCAGATGGCAAGGACAGCCCGTACCTATAGTATTTTCACAGAATCACAGAATATGCTTATTTGGAAGGGACCCACAAGGATCCTTGAGTCCAGCTTCTGGCCATGCACAGGACCATCCTCAAAAGTCACACTTGGTGCCTAAGAATCATAGAAACAACTGGGTTGGAAGAGACATCTGAGATCATCAAGTCCAATCCTTGATCCAACACAACTGTGACTACCAGATCATGGCAATAAGTGTCACATCCTGTCTCATCTTAAAAACCTCCAGGGATGGAGGATCCACCACCTCTCTGAGCAGGCCATTCCAATACCTGACAACTCTCTGTAAAGAATTTCTTTCTAACATCCAACCTAAACCACCCCTGGCAGAGCTTAAGCCCATGCCCTCTTGTTCTACTGCTAGTTGCCTGGGAGAAAAGACTAACTCCCACCTGGCTACAAACCCCTTTCAGGTGGTTGTAGAGAGTGATGAGGTCACACCTGAGCCTCCTCTTCTCCAGGCTAAACAACCCCAGCTTCCTCAGCCTCTCCTCACAGGACCTGTGCTCAAGCCCCTTCACCAGCCTCATTGCTCTTCTCTGGATCCACTCCAGGACTTCAATATCTCTCCTGAACTGATGAGCCCAGAACTGAACACAATACTCAAGGTATGGCTTCACTAGCGCTGAGTACAGGGGAAGGATCACTGCCCTCGTCCTGGTGGCCACACTATCCTTAATACAGGCCAGGATCCCATTGGCCTTCTTGGCCACCTGGGCACACTGTTGGCTCATGTTCAGCTTCCTGTCAATTAGTACCCCAGGTCCCTTTCTGCCTGGCTGCTCTCCGGCCACTCTGTGCCCAGCCTGTAGAGCTGCATGGGGTTGTTGTGGCCAAAGTGCAGGACCCGGCACTTGGCCTTATTGAACTTCACCCCATTGGAATCAGCCCATCTCTCCAGCCTATCCATATCCAAAGAGTATAGTCCAAATGCTTCCTGAACACTATCAGGGTTGGTGCTGTGACCTCTTCCCTGGGGGTCCTGTTCAGTGCCCAGCCCCCTTCTGAATGAAGAACCTTTTTCTAATATTAAACCTCAACCTTCCATGACTCAAATTCAGGCTATTCCCTCAGGTCCTGTCGCTGGCCACCATAGAGAAGAGATCAGTTCTTTCCCCTCCTCTTCCCCTCAAGGAAGTTGTAGACTGCAAAGAGGTCTCCCTTCAATCACCTCTTCTCCAGGCTGAACAGACCAAGTGACTTCAGCCACTCCTCATACAGCTTCCCCTCAATGCTCTTCAGCATCTTCATTGCCCTCCTCTGGACACTCCTTATTGGCTTAGTATCTTTCTTATATTGTGGTGCCCAAAACCACACACAATATTCAAGATGAGGCCACTCCACTGCAGAGCAGAGTGGAACAACTGACTACCTCGACCAGCTGACGATGCTGTGCCTGATGGCCCCCAGGACATGGTTGACCCTCCTGGCTGCCAGGGAACTGCTGATTCATATTCAACTTGCCATGAACCAAGACCCCCAGGTCCCTTCTTCAGCAATGCTTTCCAGCATTTTGTTCCCTAGTTGGTATGTACAGCCCCATCCCAGGTGCAGAATGCAGCACTTGCACCTGTTAAACTTCATATGGTTGGTGATTGCCCAGCCATCTAATTTGTCGAGGTCTCTCTGTGGGGCCTCCCTGCCTTCCAGGGAGTCAACAGTTCCTCCCAGTTTTGTGTTGTATCTAAAATTGCTTAGTATCCCTTCCATTTCTGTGTCCAAGTCATTTATGAAGATGTTGAAGAGCACAGGGCCTAAGATGGAGCCTCGTGGAACCCCACTAGTGACAGGTCACCAGTCTGATGTTGCCTCATTCAGTTTTACCCTCTGTTCTCGACCTGTGAGCCAATTGCTCATCCACTGTATGATGTGTTTATCCAGCTGTGTGCTGGACATTTTATCTCTCCTGTGAGAGACAGTATGGAAAACTTTACTGAAATCCAAAAAAGATTACATCAACTGGCTTCCCTTGATCAGCTAGATGGGTTACCTTGTCATGAAAAGAAACCAGTTTTGAAAAACAGGACTTTCCTCTAATGGAGCCGTGCTGACTGTGACTGAAGACTGTGTTGTCTTTCAGGTGTTTTTCAATACTTCCCAGAACAATCTTCTCCATAACTTTACCAGGCACTGATGTGAGACTGTCAGCCCTGTAGTTTCTGGGCTCCTCCTTCTTGCCCTTCTTGAAAACCTGGATAACATTTGCCAGGTTCCAGTCATCTGGAACCTCTACAGATTCCCAAGTCTGCTCAAAAATCATTGAGAGAGGTTTTGTGATGATATCAGCTGGCTCTTTGAGGATTCTGGGAAGAATTCTATCAGGCCCTATGGATTTGTAGGGATCCAGCTGGAGCAGAAGATCCTACACCATTTCAGCATCGACTGGGAGTTGACCATTCTCACAGTCATGATCCTCCAGCTCAGGGCACTGAGATTCCCTTGATTTGTCATCCAAACTTCTTATTGGAAATGGTTTCTTGACCATGATAAAGCCTGTGATTGGTCTGGAAATGGCTGGTGAGACTGCCAGACAGTCCAGACCAAAATTATGCCACAAAATTCTTACCACTATAGCTTTGTCCTATTTACTAGGCTGTTTGTAGCTTGACCGTGCTGGGTTTTACAGAAGTGCATAGTGAGACAAGGGTCTTGGAAATCTCTGTGCTTTAGTGTCCTGGCATGTACAAAAAGCACAAACTTGCAAAAGCAAAGGCAAAGTATTTTTCTTACATTTTCAAGCCTATGTTGTGATAGTATTTTCTAAGACATATTGTATAAATAATTTTCAATTTAATTTATTCACATAAAATTCTCATTTGAGTCATAGAATCATGGAATAGTTTGGTTTACAGGGGACCTTTAAAGGTCATGTAGTCCAAGCCCCCTTGCGATGAGAAGGGACATCTTCAACTAGATCACATTGCTCAGACTTGAGTGTTTCCAGGATGGGACACCTACCACCTCCCTGGGTAACCTATTCCAGTGTTCCACCACCCTCATCATTAAGGGTTTTTTCTTACTTTTAGTCTAAAGCTGCCTTCTTTTAGTTCAGAATCATCACCCATTGTCCTATGGCTACAGACCCTACTAAAAAATCTGTCTTGATCTTTCTTATAAAATCCCTTTAGGTCCTGGAAAACTGAAATAAAATGTTTCCCTAGGGGCATCTCTTCCGGGCTGAACAACTCCAACTCTCTCAGCCTTTCCTTATAGGAGAGGTGCTTCATTCCTCTAATTATCATGGTCCCCCTCTGGATCTACTCCAAAAGGTCAATGTTTTTCCTATTCTGAGAATGGCTTTTTCCACCACAGATATATTGCTTTCACTATGACTATTGAATAAATCTTTAAAAAATAACTTTAAATATTTGAGTGCTGAAGCCAAATGGGTATAAAAGTGGAGAGTTTCCTGTGTGCTGCTGTCAGGTAGCTACATTAGTGAGTATTAGAATAGCAACTCCTTTATGACGTGTTGTGCTCATTCAACTCCCTTATGATGTATTGGAGCAATACATAACCCAAAAAGACACATTTTGAAGATCAGTTCCTCAAGAGATGGAAGAGTCTGGAAATAAAGAATCCATGCTAATCAATAAATAGTAATTACAAAACTTAATGGCATATTTGTGAAGTAGTTTTGCTGACCATTAGATGGAAAAAAGAGACTATAAACAAATTGGTAAATTGTTCATCAGCCATTAAAATTCTTCAGTGATATGGTCTGTGAAGGTCTAAGCGTCAAGTATTTTCATCCTTGTTTCTCTACAAGTTG
This sequence comes from Poliocrania exsul, assembly GCA_035041345.1. Taxonomy (NCBI): domain Eukaryota; kingdom Metazoa; phylum Chordata; class Aves; order Passeriformes; family Thamnophilidae; genus Poliocrania; species Poliocrania exsul. The sequence continues at coordinate 83,902,616 of JAWWLZ010000118.1, forward strand.
CAGCAAAGGTCCTTAAAAGAAGTGGTCCCAAGACTAATTGAGTGGATGGGCACTGGAATATCTTGCTTTGTATACTTTCACACATTCCTTCTTTATGTAACCAGAGGACAAACATCAATCTTCCATTACTTTGCTATGTTTCTTTTCACTTGTTTTCCTGCCAATATTTTTGTAGGCACTGCAGCCTGGGTTTTAGAGTCCTGAGTACTACTTCTTGCTTTGTTAATGGCTGACTCCATAACTGGACTAGTAACTTCTCCACACTTTTTTTTTTCTTTTTTTTTTTGTTTGTTTCTTTTTTTTTGTTTTTAAATGTAAAATCGCAGAATGGGTTAGGTTAGAAGGCAGCACAGTCCAACCTCCCTGCTCAAGCAGGATCATCCTAGACCACGTTGCACAGGGTTGTATCTAGATTGTTGTTTCCTGTCATGGAGGATGAAAATATCTTTATGTCCTTGGTCAAGTCAGAGCTTCTGAAGTTGTAGTATATATTGACTTACAGAAGTAGTAAATATTTGGAAAAATTTTTACAATAGTGTAGCTCTGTTCAGCAAGGTCAAAAAGCACTTTTAAAATGCGGAGTTCTGAAGTGTTCTGCTTAGCATTGTATGCAATAAGAATTGAGGAGAGAACAGATTTTGTTCTGTTAAAAGAACATCAGCAAATGATGAATGATGTTGAAACAATACTAGCACCATCTTAGTGTGCTGCTTTGTTAACTAAAGGTTATTCCAGAAGTAGAAGTGTGATACTAGAAGTCAGTGCCAAAACAATCTCTTATTCAATGTGCTGCACCACTCAATCACGGTTATGTCTTAGATTTAATGTACAAAAGCAGAGAATTCAATTTTGTGTTGGTCTACACTCTCTACTGCACCCTAAGCTTTTGTCATGCACCTAAAGGAGTGGATTTTGAAGCATAGTAATGCTTATCTCCTTGTAAATCTCTGTCTGTAAGTATGTGGTAAGAGCTATTTTAGACAGGATTCTGATGCCAACAAAAATATAAAAGACCACCACGTGAAAAACTGCTGAAAACCTCTGAGATACGAAATAGCTCAGATAAGTACTTCCCATACTCCTTTCATCTCACAGTTACAACAGGTTATTGTTAAGTTAATAGATTCATGTTCTGATCAACAGGACTACTGAAAAGAAGTTCCACTAGTCTATCAGAAAAAAGTTATGGAAAAGTCAGGAAGTCAGACAAAAAGTCTCCATAGAATTTCTCTGAGCAAAGAATAAATAGCATGTTTACCACTCCAGTTCTTTGGGTAAAGAGAAAAAAGGGGAATCTTTTTTCATACCCTTGCTTCTCATCCTTTGCCTTCACTTGTAGCAGCACCCATAGGCTGTCTCCTGGACACAAGCAAATGCACAGCTGAAAGTTCCCTTTGGGAGAGAGTTTGGTTACACCCAGGAATAAAACAACACATATTTTTAAAGAAATAATATTTCTAAACTGGGACCTAGGCATAATTTAGAAGTCTGAAGAGAACCTGAATAAAGCTTAGACATGAGCTTGGTTTGGGAGATACAAGATCTCCTTAGCAGTAAACTTGGGAATAGCAAACTTTCTGCTATCAACAAAGTGCCTTCATTTCTAGGCTAGAACAGCCACATCCCTCAGGCAGCTTCTCCTTGCACAGCACCATCAGGTCAATCTTGCTTTCACCATGCTGACACATATTCAGTAGGAAAAAACAGGAGTTCTCCCATGACCTAGCCATGGTGGAGAGCATGTACTTCCTTCTGAGGCCCCACAGGGTACCATGAGGTTTTTGTCCTCCTTCCCATGATGGCTGCATGCTTCACCTTTCAGAGAAGTTCCACATCAGACAGTGGGTCTGGAGTGAAGACATGAGATATAATTGCGGGACAGGACCACTGTGGCTGCGTCACCTAGCCCCCAGCTCAGCAAAACTTGCAGCTGCTTTTGAGAACAAAGTCATCACAGCTTACAGGATTACAGAGCCAGTTTCCACCTGTCTTCACCCCCTCTGAGTGAGAACTTAGAACCAAGGCAGACAGAAAAGGACTTGCCCCCAAGATGTTACCTTGTAGAGAGAAAGAGTGCAGAGTGCCAGTTTTGGGCTCTGCTTGGAAGGGGAAGGGAAATCAGCCAGGTTGACATACCTAACTTGCAGACCTCGTCTGGCTCCATCACTTCCTGAGACTTCTCAGCATGTTCCTCTTCATGGTTCTTGGAGATATTCTAGAAATATTGTTCATAGTTACTACACTGGATGAAGTGCACTTTGTTGAGCATGCATTCTTTGTTGTGGTTTTCCCAACTAATGATGTATACAGAGTGCAATAGACATGGTCCATTTCAGAGAAGGAAGGTAGAGGTGATTGAACTGCTGGAGGTAGAAAATTGCCTGAGTTGGAATTGTAGCTCTGGATTAGCTTTTGAAAAAGTTAGGTGATGTGTGTGGATGCTTATTTTCCTATTTACATTACAAAAATTTCTGAGAAGTATGGAAATGGCATTTAACGAACTCTGCCAACACTTTGAACATTTTAAGAAAGGGATAATAAGATTTTAGCACTTCCATTTCCTTGGCAAAATTTATGCAAGATGAAGACTGTTCTTATAAATATCTCTGGTATAAAAGAACCCAACATACCTCATAGGTTTCTAGGTCAGTGTAGATAAACACATATTTAACTTGTAAAGAACAAAATAAACAGCATCTTTAAAGTAGAGAAGAACTAACAAGATGCTAACAGTGACAAAATGAGCATAAGACTTTGCTAGTTTGCGAATTTCTAAACAATATTTAATAATTCTGCTTCAAGGTACATGCACCTTACCAATAACATTATCTATAAAAAGTGACGTGGTGTAAATTGTATCCTTCTCACAATGTTGAGTGCTTAATTGCCTATATCCATTGTGACAGTGTTACCCTGTCAGCATGCTAAGTAATTGAAAAATTGTTTGGTGGAAGATCAATACAACTTTAACAAGCAACAAATATGATACAGTACTGAAAGAAAGCAAATAACCAAATTTAGCAACTGTGATTATCTCCTGAAGTTGCACAGGCATTGATTGGTATTTCATGGGTTCAATCATGGGGTTTCAAATGTTCATATTTTGAAAGCACTACTACGTCTGGCAGGACCAGACTGGAGAGATAGGTGAAGTTGTTGAATTTTTTACTTGAAAGCCATATATTGTCTATTTTTAATTAAAACACCTAATGGTCTTTATTGATTCCTTAAATGTGCTATACTAGATAAACCATTTGTACTTATCCTTAGTTATTTGTGTTTAAGCATTTTAGAGCTTCACTAAATGCTTCAACAGAGAATATTTGGTGGGGAGAGATTAGCAGAAATATAATAAACTACTTACCTTCTCTAAATATTTTAAATGTACATTCAAATACACAGAGATGAGCCTTTCAGTATTTTTACTCACGAAACAGTAGGCACCACCATTCAGGCAATGACTTCTCAGAAGTCAGACCTGCATAAGAAAATGTAAATTCAAAATGATTTTAAGGTTGTTTTATGCCATTATGTCCCCTAGGTTTTGAACTTTATCTCAGATTCACTATGTTATGAGTTTAAAGGATCATAATTGGTCTATGACTACTCCTATCTAGCTCAGATTAAATCAATAGAGTCAGAACAGAGATAAATTGTCCATGTCTGCCTGTGTCTGGGGCAGATATCACAGAATCTAATGCTGCTTTTATCTGAGTCTGAAACATCCCTTAGACTATCTCTTATTTCCCAGCCTAAAACAAGACTCCAGAGACCCAAGTGAGTGTCAAGAACTGATTATTGTAGGCAAACACTACAGTATTACAATGATCATTCAAAGCATTTTTAGAGGTGTGGCATTTCCTCTTCATCAGTCAGGTAACCATGCTTCCATATTTCACAGAGAGTAACAGGGCAGAATTAAGTGGTACAAAGGCAGAAAAAGTCTGTTTTAACATGTCTTTACTGAAATTGTACTGACATTTATTTTAGTTGTAGAGCCAGAGCCAAATGGAGTCTTCCATCTGCAGCTGAAGAAGGCCTTGGGATGGGAGAGAAGGTGAACTTGGAGCTCAGATCTTTGCCTCTTCTCCCATACCGAAAGAACTCCTTGGAATGGGTCACTAACTGTTTGTCTCATGTGAAATTCCTGGCCACATCCTGCATTAGCCAGCAAATCCTCACTTATGCTGATCTGTTTTGGCTGTAGTCCAGGAAGTGCTATAACCATGGCACAGGTTGTGAGTTTGCTGCCTGCATGACTGCATTTTCAGCTGCCACCAGCAGTTCAGAACTTTGTGAAGCTAAAGACCTTCACTTGGAGACTGTGGCTACAGTGAAGAAAGAAGGAGGAAATACAGCATAAAGGGAGGGAAATAAAAAGAATATGGACCTGAAGATATGCCTGCATCCATGAGGCTATATTTGTAAAATCAACATAAAGCAGCATCTGTTGGCTTGCTGGGAGACCATTAAGTTCTATTCCTCCCATTTTTATGCAGTCAGATTTTTGTAATATATTCTAGGGATGTGTCTCAGATCTGCAAAATGTGTGTGTGAATGAGGATCTGTGAATTACTTTTAAGGAGTAAAATAAACAAGAAAACCAAGTCTGTTAACAGTAGTTGTATGTCCATCACAGGTTCTTGTTTCCTTGAGGATGATGTAACGATCTGTAATCAAAAAGAGAAACTGCAAGGTTGTGGCACTTTTTGCACTTCCATAAATGTTGTAATGCACCAGACTGTGCCTCTCTGTGCTGCCAATCTATGCCCTAAGTTGACTGAGCAGCACTGTGTACTCAATATTACACCAAGGTTTAGCATAAGGTTTCTGTGTCAAATATGTGTCATGTGGTTAACGTTCAAGTAAGGAGGGAGGAGAACATACAAATAATGATTTACAAAATCATATGAGGTGAGTTGCACTTAATTTCACACCTAGTTTTGTTGAATGAAAGATTTAATTAATGCTTCAAGGACCTCCAAGGAAATGATAGAACTGAAAAGTGTTTTGATTAATGTTCATTAAACCTAATCAACATGAGCTCATGATCTTCCAACTGCAAACAGATTGTACAGATTAAAATAGAAATCTTGCAATTAATTTTTTTAATAAAAAAGTGAAATGTCATCATTTTGATTAGGTTGATGACCTGTTGTCATATGTTGAACTGCAACATTGACGAAAAACCAATGCCTTATTTAATCTGATGACCTCTGTGACTTAACATGAATTTACTGATTTTTTTCATCCCTCTATTTCTAAATCACTGTCAGAATACAATTCTTTGGATGTTAGTTTCTACTCTGCCACAGTTTGAAATGTTCAATCAAGCAGTCTGATAGAGCATTTTAGGAGAAAAATAGAAATATATATTTCTCCTATTTAAATGTTAAGAAGTGATAAGGATGACTATTGCTTATCCAATAAAATTACTTGAAGTCATTGACATTTCACTTTTCTGAGTACATATTTTTCTGGATAAACATCAGGCAGTCTTCTTTCTCTATGCATTCTTTTCATACCACCAGGTTTTATCTGACCATTTTCTATCTCAGTTTCGGCTGTCTGAAGCGGGGTTCTTTTTCAATGCAGAAAACAAATCTATGTTGTGTGAAGAGTCCTTAAAAATTAGATGATGGCAGATGGAAGTTATCAATAAAGGTCTAAAAGGATTTTTAATAGTGAATGAATGGAAAAGAATCCATTGAGTCTTCTCTTGAAGAATAATCAATTATTTGGGAAGTATTTAATGAAATATTTTTTTACTCAGTTTCACTGTAGCATGAATTATAAAGCTTTGAAACATGAATTTGATTTTCTGGACTGTATCTATGTGAAAGAACTAACATATTTAAGAGGTTGTAGCCATAATAAATATGAATGCAATGTACAAGGCATAAATCACCATGACAGTCACCCCGTGTAACTAGGTCTATTATGCACAGGAATATGCAGAAAGCAACCTATTGCTGAACTTCCCCAGCACATAGCACTGACTTTAGGCATGGCCATCAGAGGCTGACTATTGACATCTGATTTTAGTAATAATTTTAAAACACAATTTTTCTTTAGCTTTATGTCCTAGTTTAAAGGAAACAAAAGTCTGTATTTAAACTAGAGAAGGGAACTACTTCTCAATGACCAACACAACATCCCTTTCAAATTTAAGGAAAATAAAATATACTTTAATTAGGAAATGTATAGAAAAAGAATAAGTGTTCTTAACTATTATAGATATAAATATATAACTATAAACAGATCAGAGCAAACTATTCTCCCCACCATACCAGCACAATCCCCAAACCCTGGAAGTTGTTCCTGGTGCAATTATACTTATGGACAGCAGGTAGCAGTGTCGCACCTCGGCTGGCCGTGAGGTGGGCTCTCAGTCTTCCCAGCGAGGCAGAGAGAAAGGGCTGTATGACTAACATGGGGGCAGGATGGAACCCTGTCCATGGGAAAGAGCAGACTCTTTCTCCTTGTCCTTTGTTCAAAGAAGGAAAAACACTGGGAGTTTGGTGGTGGTGGTGGTGGTGGTTTCCAGCAATCCTGGTGCAGGTGTCCTCAGGAAAAGAAAAGTTTTACAGCATATCCAGAAAAAAAGTTGTGACCCTTTCTTTCTCTCTCTCTCTCTCTCTGAAGCTCAAGGTGCCCGGAGGGGGGTGCAAAAAACAGGCAGAGCTAAGCTGGAAAAAGAGCTCCCTCCAAGATGCTTTCACCAGCTCAGCAAAACGGTGGCTCCTAGCAGCCAGGAACTAACTGAGCTTCCAGCACTAGGGAAAACCTCTCTACCTCCCCCAGCCATCAAGGTGGAATTCCAAACAGTTGGCACCCCCTTAGTTATCTGGTGGCATGGGGACTTGGACATTAACTCTCAAATTTCTGTGTCGGTAGAAGGGAATTCTATGAAGGATTCTGAAACTCTAACTCTCTGAAGAAGCTTTCATAGCTAAAGCAATTTAATAATTTACTTTTACAACTCAACCATTGTCTTTTTTATCCTTAAGACAATCTTTTCTCTGTGTTATCTCCCTTTCAAAGACATTTCTAAGTGTCTTTAAGGATTGCACTTTTGGTGGTTCCTAATCTGACATCATCATGGCTAGGCTTCGTGAACAAAGATTTGGGAAGGGCACTACCCACGCTTGCTGCAAGCGTGCTGCTGGCTAGAAAGGCCAATAAGGGATAGGCAAGTCTGGTCACAAAAGGCACAGCAGAAAGTCTGCTTAGGTGATATTGGTGAGGAACAGTTCTTTCTGTGTTGTCTTTTCTCCTTGAGACTGACTCTACGTGCATTCTCAAAGAAAGCAGCAGCGTCGTGAATGGTGTGTCTCCATGAATCCCGATTGGAGGCCAGAGTGGACCATTGATGGCAGTCAAT
>JAWWLZ010000118.1:83910602-83931356 GCA_035041345.1 Poliocrania exsul
AGCTGCGTTCTCATCAGCATGGCCTCGATACTGGTGACCCCTGCCTGTTCAAGAACAGACACATTGGTCACGTAATCGGACCAGCAGATGTTTAGGATTGTACAGAGGCAGCGCTAATGGAAGCGTTTGAGGAGCCGCAGGTGGTGGCGGTAGATGACCCATGATTTAGACCCATATAAAAGAGTGTTGTCCAAGGGGACACAAAGGAGTGTCCATGGAGAAGTAATCTGGCATGCAGAAATATTAAATATCATACTAAGTAATATCCAGCAAGCCACATCAATCAAGTCAATATGTGAGCAAGCATCCTATGACTGGATTTAAACCCTACAGATATTACAGAACAAACCTGGGGCTGACAGGAAAAGAAGAACTTTTGCAAAATGCTCCAAGCTTTTCTTCCAGCACATGTTCATCAGAGACCAAGTGCAGTTTGAGAAATCTGGGAAGATGCATCATGTGAGATGTTCCAGTCCCTGCCAGGACCTTACACTGCTTCTGTCTGAGTCCAATTACAAGAAAGTTCATGATGGTATGCTGAGAAGTATGTTGTAGTTTTCTCTCCTATATAGATCTTAAGCCAAAAAGCCTCTGTAAAGTACTCCACTAATTAGTTATTCAGGAACTTTCATCAAGATCTATTGAATTTTCCCAAGCAAAGCATCCTGTATGTGCTATAAATCCGTAAAAAACACTGAGGTAATATTGTTTGGCAACACTTCAAAAGTTCATCAATAATCCCTATCATTTGAGATTTTCATGCTCTATGTAACATATTCTTCATGATCATTTTTATCTTTAGATCTACCTACACTTTTAACAGCTTGCATGGAAAACTAGTTTCAAAGCATGCAACATTAATAACAATACGTTGACTACACAGGTAGATAGAAAAAGGAGCTAGATGAACCACTCTAGTTAGCAAATGAAGACAAAAGATCCTAACAACTCGACATTTCATATTTGCTAATGCATATAAAAATTTAAAGGTCTACATCAGATGAGACCTTATTTCACTGTGTTCTTCTGTGAGCTTTTCATTTGCATATACAGTTTCCCTCTCATCTTGCAGTAGCTAACATGATCACTAAGATGATGTTAGTGAAGGTCTCAAAAACCTCATAAACACACATGAACACTTGTTCACCATAAACACATAGAGATCTATGTCACTGTCATAGTAAAATGACAGGCAAAGGTGCAGCTCCCACAAATGACCTCCCCGTTAATTTCCAGCCTTTTCCAGTGGTGACATGAAAAGTAATGAAATTTATAACAAAAATTGTTTCCCTAAATATATCTGATCTTTTCATAATTTTCTGATAGATGTTATTGTTGATGTAGCTATTGTTACATCACTTCAGAGTATAACTTTTCAGTATAATATGGTTTCCAGCCATTACATCTCACAATTCTCTTGCAAGTATTTGGCTTTAGACACAAGGTGAAGACTGTTCCTTCTGAAAAAATATGACTTAGAACCCAGAGGGCAAATGGAGAAGACACATTAGCAGTACAAAAGAAATGTAACGAAAGTAAATGAACTACAATAAATTAAATAAAAATAGTATTCAAAAGGCACTTTTGAACAGAGAGACCTGTTGTTGAACATGTGTTAATATTTGTGGACACGCACCAGACTATTGTGGCAAACTCATTTTGAGAAACCTTGGTGGACCCATCTAAAACCATCAGATTTTTACCTCAGAGCTTGATCCCTCTCCCAAAACATACCACCTACATTCAGGAGATGAACTGATCCCCTAGATTGTGCTGGATCTGAACATAATCCTAGAGTTGATGATATTTTAAGGCAACTCTATAGCATGCCCTAGAGTAAGGCAATGCAGTGTCATTTAACAGTTATTCAAAATCCCTTATACTGTTAGCTCTGACTATGATTTAGAGCTTTGTAACTAAGTCAAACAAAAGCAAGCTTATTAATCAGAATTAAAAAGTACAACTAATCATCTTTACAAATTTCAGGAAGATAACCTAAGCTAACATATTGGGCTTATTCAGAGAAAAACTAATGCAGCGGAGAAAGTAATTTTTTTCAGTCCTTCCCTTAAAAGCCACTTGCCTACTTTTAATTCCATTTTCCTCAAATTCACCAGATAAAGTCTGTTGGTAAATGTCAAAGGCAGTGAAAAATATTCCACTCCTCACCTAACAGGATTCTCTCTGAAAGAGAAATTGAAAGCTGTGCTAGATTTAGAGTGAAGGGAATCAAGAAGCTGTTATGAAGACATAAAACAGAACACCCCTTCAAAAGATCAAGCACACATCATTTGGCTTGGATGTGGGAAACACTATATGAAGTTCTATAGCTTGTGCTCTGCCGTAAGTCACACCAGATGCTTGTGAGGTTCCCTTTTATTCCCAAACAAGTATGGATTTATTGTCACTATAATAAGTCCTCTTCACACTACCCAGGCAGTGTAAAGTGCCTTTTAAGTGTGCATAAATTACATTTACTCTCACTTAAAGGACATTTTATCCTGCCACAACTCTGTTAAAGACCTGTGATTTATATTAAAATCATCCCTGTAAATATTCTAGTTCTTGGTCCATAGATTTTAGATCCAGGAGGTACACATAATGGTCTCAGTCTCACGTCCCACACAATACAGACCATAGAATTAAATGCAAATAATTTCTCATTCAGATTTGACTAGGTATATCATTTATACTTCAAAGACACATCTCAAGCTGAGACTTACTGAGACCAATTGAGCTCATCTTGCTTCCTATGGAGTGGTTGTAGCAACTGTGTGCCTACAGACCTGAACCTTAATTTCAAGCTGAATTTATCCAGCATCTACTCATAACTAGAGAATTGTATTATACATAGTCTCCTAGATTAAAGAGCTCTTTACCATAAAAAACCTCTATGCAACCCCTCCGCAACCTCTATGTACGAATAAGTCTCAAATCCCTTCTTAAATGTCTCTGATTTGTGCTGATTTAAGGTCTGTATTCATGCAGTGCAAGATTCCATGGCTTTGAACAATTTTTTTAAATGCTTCTCCATTTTGAACATCTGTTTATAAGGTGATCACAACAGAAATAACGGCCCACAATAATATTAATCTCTTCTACATAATGTTACCTCCCATTTCCTTCACCTAATTCCCGCAACATTTGTATTCCAGCCCTGTTATAACCAGTATCAAATCAAAATGCCAATAACAGAAAAGATCATCCTGCAGAACATATTCCAAGGGCTTAATTTCACTTCAGGAGACTCATCTGGTGTTCTTCTAAGAGAAGATTAAGTAAAGACTTTTTATTGTTCTTATTTTTTGTTTATATTTTGAGTGATACAATTATTACCCCATATATAGAATTACTGTAATAGGAACATCAAACAGCAACCTATATTTAACATATTAAGCACAGACAAAATGCTTAGTAAGGATGTGTGATTCTGTGTTCTGGGCAAGTCATTGGTTTTGACACCTCAAATCACATTTCAGAAATGCTGGAAAAATTATTCTGCTCTGTACTACAGGGAGTATTGCAAAAGTCCTTGAAGGATTCATTTTTACTGAGACTAAGTGAAAAAGACAAGGTGGCATCACACAGGGCAAATGAAACAGCCAAGGTGAAAGAAACAATTAAGCAAGTAAAATTTCATAAATCCCTAGGCAAGGCAGCAAAATTCTGCTGGCACAGCAGTTTTGGTTTTTTAAAGAAATTTGTTCTCTGTTTCCATGCCCTGTACATACCCTCAAGAATACCAATATCACCTATCTGCAACCTGTGTTGGAGATGTCAGCCACTCTAACACACATCACTGAAAGAATTTCAATGAGACACGTCTCATGAAAACCAACTGCACTAATATGGCATAAATCTACATGTTTTTACTGGAGTGCTGGTGGCAAATCAGGCAGCAAAGATCCTCAATTATAAAACGTTTTTGAGAAACACTGATTTCACATTGTTCATCGCCATCTGTCAGAGTTGCAGTGGATATCATCAAAAGCGGTTGCTGTCTTTTCCATATTGGTCTCAGAGTACATTAAGAAGTCTAGAAATGTGCATTGTCTTGGCACTGAAAATGGAGAATTTAACTTGTGTGTCTGATACTTAAATTTTCAAACCATTCCATACACAATGTTAATGCACAAGTACTATCTACTCCAAGTTATGCCACCAATGAAAATTTATGATTACATATGAGAGTCTCAGAAAAAGAAGAACATTTTCAAATGAAAACATATGCCTTTATTTGCTGACACACTCTGATGATTTGAAATATTGTGAGTGTTGGTAATAACTTGCTGTATTGTTCTTTTCTGCCATTTAAAGCTATAAAGCTCCATTTAGATAAGGTTGTACTCCTTCTACCTCTTGGTTCTTATTTTTATTAACTGTCAATGTTTGAAGGAATGCTTTATATTCTTTTAGAAATGTCTTTGCAGCCAGCAGGAACTGTATTTTATAGTTCTGATGGGAGAATTACAATGTGATTTTCTACTTTTACTAGAGGAGAGCAAAATGGAAAGAGCAGAGTTAGTATTCAGTATGAACTGCAAAGGGATGTTGCAGTTGCAACTTTCTATCTAATATTAACTCCGTCCCACAGTGTTTCTGAACAAAGTAACTTGAGACACTGCTCCAAACTGATCCAATTCAACTTTTTAAGTAACTTTGCACAACAAATTAACAAATATTCTTCACTTCTTTTAGGCAAAATTAGTTTTCTGTCTGGGTTTTCCCATGACTTCTTGAAGCACCTTTGTGTGAGAAAATCTTCCTTAGGTACCACTGTAATAGCCATAGCATAAGATTTTTCTAGATACTAAGAATAACTGGGAAAAAATAAAGACAAGGCTCAGAGACAATGCCTATATTTAGGCCAAAATACAAATGGGAAAAAATGTACTTTTTTTTCTGTGTGTTATTTACACTCACTACATATTTGCAGAAATATCTTAACTAAACTATTTTAACAGTATGCTAGGCCTCTCCAGGGCACAAAACCTGCTGAGACATACTGCTCACTGCCTACAGATGTTCTGCTGTACATCAGGCACAGCAATATCCTATGTGTTTTCATTGCTGGAAGACTGTGCTTTAACCAGGCAATGTTAATTAAATGATGCTTTTCTAACTCCATAAGGATATTGGAAAGTCATAGACAAAGTGAAAAATGTAAAAAAAGATTTTATCATTTCTTTCTGCAGGGAAATTGAATTTGTAGCAGAAAGTCCATGAGGGAATCCTGTTACAGACCATTATTTTTAAATATTGCAGTTTCTGCAGTTTGTATAACCTGGTGACTATACCCTGTGCAGTCTAATTGAAATTTATGCTTAAGGAACAGGTAGGATGCTTTTTCTTTTCTGTGATGGTTTGCACTAGTCAGAGAGACCTCTATAAGAACCTAGGTAAAACTGATACAGGCATTTAAAAGCTAGAAAACAATCTGATCCACAGATACAGGTGCCTGTTTATTTTTTAATCTGAGTTCTACACTGAAGAAAAAGGCATTGTTATGCCCAGAAAAGGCAAATAATTCTCCCTGACTCTGGTGCAACTCGACATTCATATTACTGAATAAACTGTAGTGATCATTGACCTGTGAACCAAGATAAAATGAAAATGAAAAAAAAGTGATGCAAAGAAGTCTGCAGGTATTATTGCTTTTTACTCTGTAGTGTTGTGTTTTCACATCCTTTCCTAGCTGTCAGGCTAATGATTTGCAAATCTGATTAGATATGGTTGTTGACTTATTTGTCTTTAAATCACTGTACAGAAAAGTAGTTTAACATTATTTGGATCTTGTAAGTAAATCGGTAATGCTAATACAGCAATAGATTCTCACAGTCTCTGACTTCATAGTGCTTACAATGACCATTCATTCTGTGGACCAGAATGTATCCAGCTTTCTCTCATTGGCTTCTCATGTTACACTAGAGAAGCACTGACAGCACCTGCCATGTTTAAGATGGTTTCAGTGAGACAAGAGCATAGAAAAACAGCAAGGAGAAACACTCAAGTAATGCAAGTCCCAAACATTAACTATTAAAAGAAAATCGCAGATATTTCTACCATCACACATTTGAAACATTCTGTTAAACTATTTTCTCTTCCTATTCATCTATCTAAAGTGGATTTTGTCAGAGTTTCTGTGACAGAAATAGGCACAAAAAGACTTTGCATTACTGAGTTGGATAAATGGAGAAACATGTGAAGGCAGTATGTAGACAAGGAGAGTGACATTATCATGGTGCTAATAACACTAAGGTTGCATGTTCAATCCCCATATGGGCCATTCTCTTAAGAGTAAGGACTCAATGATCTTTGTGGGTCCCTATCAACTCAGAATATTCTGTGTTTCTGTGTGATTCTGTAATTAGAACTGAATACAGGGAAGCCTGTTTGCTTTCTGCAGTATGTCCTCTTCACAGGTTCATGATGGTATCAGTGCTACACAGGATAAAGAGATTCAGATTATGCAGAGAAGACAGGGGACTTAATCGCAGAGTATCTGCAAAGACAGCAAATTGCTTTATCCTTTCCCTCACAAATTGCAGAGCAGGCATGCTATCAAGTCTATTTTATACTAGTTTCAGATTATACAGTAAGAAGTGTGATTATTATGGATGAGGATGGTCATGATGATGGTGTTGATAATAATAAACAGTACTAGTGACAAAACAGTAGAAAAAAACAAATGAGAAAAGTAAAAATTAGAATTTTAGCTCAGCTCATCCCTTGGCTGAAGGCCCTCATCTACCCATTCAAACCGTAAGCCCTCATACTTGATAGTCTTATAGTAATAGCACAGCAAGTGCATAAAAATGTAAAGACCTTTTCAAGTTCCTAAGTATTTTGACAGGAAATATCTGAAGTGAAATGACAATGACAGTTCCCTTAGAATCTGGATGTTTCTTCTGTGAGTATAAATAAATGTTACAATACAGACAAGAACACAGTATTTTTCATTACTGTCTCCCAAGCATAAGGTCTGGTTTCTCTTTTGCCAGTTTTTTCCAAAAAATTTGAGTTATTTAAAGATCTCAAGAATCGTGGGTTTTTTCTTGTTTTTTTTTCTTTTTTTTTTTTTTCAAAACCTGCCTTGTGCATTCCTATCCCTATTAATACATGCCCAGGTAACTCTATAAACTGATCTTTTGCAGTGAAAATAGTGTATGTTGTCTAAAACTAATTAGGCCCAACAGGAAATAAAATGCCACCAACAGTTTAAATAAAACTGAACATTAGGTTGGAAATGTTCATGCCCTAACAGAGGGTGCTGAGGGCTGAGCACATATTGGAGGGCTCTGGGAGCATTCATACTCAGGGTGTGTCCACTCAACTCTCTACCATTTTGTTGGTATCTCCCACTTACACTTTCCATAAAAAAGCACTTCTGGAGGATGGCTTCTGAACCTGCCTTCATCACTTTGCTCTCCTCCAAAACAGCTGCTGTCCTCAAAAACTGTTACCCACCAAGCAGCAACTGCTGAGGTCTGCAAGACTTAATATTTTGATGGCCGTTCATTTGCAGGGAGGGGTGGACCCCAAAGTTGTATTTGTTGAGAGTGGAATAGCAACACGACCTCTTCATAGTAGGCTCATATGAACATTTGCAAATTTTGCATTTCTTGTTGTCCATCCCACAAGCAATGCAATTTCCACTTTCCCTTTTTTCTGAGCTCATCTGCTGCATCCAGAGTGTCATGTGAATGAGGATAAAAGCAGCCATAGCAGAGAAGACTATCAAAACCTCGTGGCCCAGGTCCTTTTCCTTAAGAAAAAGACAGCCAGGAGAAGCAATATCAGCTCCTCCAGAGCACCTCTATGGAGCACTAGTCTGGGTGCTGAACTAAGGCTGCAATTCCTTCAAACTCTGCACCATGGGCATGCTTCAGATGCCAGCTCTAGTACAAATGAAGGTATCACAGAGGGCAGAAAGGAGATGAAGGGTCCTCCACACAAAATGCCTCATATTTTGATTCACTCCTCTTATGCTGTCCCACTTGCTAAGGTAGATATAGACTAACTTAAGAAACTAGTCGCTTCGCCTCAGAGGTGAGAGATTAGGCATTGGAAATTTAAGCCCATCTAAGCTTCAAATTGTCCTTTGTGGAGGCCATAGCATCAAGTGAGCTCCAGATATTACACTCTGGTCTTTGGTAAGTGATATAAAACTAAGCTTTGCTAGGAAAAGTCATACAGTGAATTGTGAGTGAATTGTAAGAAAATTAAGGTGCTCAGCTAGGAGGGTGATGGGGTACCCCAAAGACTTTTTTTTTTGAGATTGGAATTTGTACTTTTTGAGTAGTAATAATGATGTGTTTGTCAGGAAAGAAGTCACAAGGTGCTAAAACCAACTTAATTCTCCTTAAAACTCAGTAATGGACATTTAAGAGATCTCCTGCAGTCTATTTTCTAAATAACAACATAAACACCAAATCAATATGGATCATGTCTCAATATGGCTTTAAAGCCACAAATGGCTGCAGTTCTGTCTATGCTGTAAGTACTGACCATTGAAAATGTGACTTACTTCTTAAAAAAAAAAAAATCATTAAATAGCTGACTGATGCATTTTGAACCTGTGCAGCTGAAACCCCAGTGAGAGTTTTGCATCCCATAACTCTGATCCTGAAGTTGTATATTCCCTGCTCACAGGATGACTTCACCTCCCCTGCCAAGAAACCTCCATCTCTGTCACTGTTCCTGTTCCCTCATTCTGCCCCAAATTTGGCAGCATGTTCCCCAAATAAAGCAATGTAAGGAAAAACAGCTCTTTCCTTTTTTTTTTTTTTTTTTCATTGCAAGAGAAGTTTCCTGTGTATTTATAGTACTACCTGAACTTCCTTCTGCTGGAGCTGGGTTCCCGCCAATGATGAGGAAGTTTTATTTACCTCAGATCACAAATCTTAGCAATGACCAATTTATTTCTGCATGTGCTTGGAGACCACTGGATCTCTGAATCACAGGTCAGTACCCAATTGAGTGCAGCTGTCAGGAAACTCTCAGGAGCTTTGAAATTACTGCATGGAGGATTATGTGGTTTCAATTCTGCTCTCCCTGCAGCTGAGTTGGCAAAATCCTCTCTAAACCCCAAACTTTGAAGCAATACTATAAGCATCAGTTATGTGCCAGCTAATGTAAGCTTACCTTGTAAGTAAGAATCTGGCAGATGGAGCAGTTCCTTAGGAAATATTAACTCCATAGTCTAGCAATTAGGTAGGCTCAGAGATTAATAAACAACAATATAATGCAATATATAGAGTAGTGTTCACAGAGAAAGATGCATCATAGATGCAGAGTAGACACAGATGGCAGGGAATTAGAGATGCTTACAAATTCATCTCTTCCATCCCAAACCAGAACTAACTACACCTTAGCTAATACTAGTGGAAGATGTTCATTCAACTTTCTCTTTCAGGACTTGATTGGTGGATTCAAGTAACTGCCAACAAATCCAGTTACGGGAAAAAGTATGCATTTGCACTGATATCCATTTCACATGTAGACAAGAAGTAATTTATAGATACCCTTTCTTTGAACTGTATAAAGGTCTGATTGAATTAATTGAAGGTACCAGCAAGGGATGTTTAGTGTGAGTATGTATTTTAGAAGGAACTACCCAGCACAAATCACTGCTGTACCCTAGCAGACAGTCTTCCAGGGGAAAGAGGTGCAACTGAGAAACTTCTCCCCCTAGTCCAAAATGACTGAAAAACATTCTAACCTTACAACTATCTCATGCAGGAAAGATTTTGCAAATATAAAAGTAGCCTTTATATTCTTAAGTAGCCCAAATTGCCATGCACTGGCATTGAAGTTTTGAAAACTGGGGTTTTGAGAATTTTCCTAATCCTTTGTAGAGACTTCTTAACTGCTTTTAACTTTTATGGATATTATTATTGTTCTAATCATTCCTTCATAAAAGCTTAGAAGAGGAGGAATTCTTCTTTTGAGAACACTCTGACTAACAGTTTGAGATTCAGTACATTTTTTAATTAGAACTGCTAGCTCTAGGGCAGTTTAAACAAACTCTACAGTCAGCATAAAATAAGAAGGTTTTGTTAAAATATCCTGGAAAATCTTAAACATTAAAAATCATCATCAGTGTTTAAAAGTTGTTCCATATGGAAATATTTTTACAATAAATGATAGGAAAGGCTGAATCTCAGGTATAAATCAAAAGTTCTGCAAATAGAAAGTAATATATGTTGCCACTGAAAGAGCAAATAATTAATTTATGCACTACGTGTGCTAATTAGAATATTTCTCACTTTGTTTACTAGGTGTTATGAAGACACCTACCTGAACAAGTACAAATTAATGTCAGTGATTCTTAAAAACATAGGAAAAATCATATAATGATATTAAATAAAACCTAATGCCTTCTGAATCCAGTACTTTGTAACACCAGAGATAAGTATCAGAGGCATATATAGTTGTAGGTGTAGATCAGACTAGAATGTGTATGATTCAAAAAAGGGCATAAAGGTGTATAATTTCTACAGATTTAATTTAGTTATCAAAATGCCACCATCACTTTCACCTATTCCTTTATAAGTTGACTATTGGCATAAAAGATTTATCCAGGTGAAATTGAGTTTTATTATTACCATAACTGAAAGCAGAACATGACCTGTCAATATTCGTAAATCAAAACCCTTTTAATATAACAGCTGCTCAGCACAAATAAAGAGAAAAATCCATGTGTAAACCAATCTATTGCCTAAATAGAAATCACTAACTGACCTCAATGAGTAACAATAAAACCAATGTGATTTACTGTATCAAGCTGATTCTACCTTGTCAGCACTCTGGCTTCTATATGCTGCGAGGCTCAGCTTTTCTGTTCTTCCCTCTGGGTTTGAATTTGAAACCAGCCTTTCCTAAGATTTCTGTGTTGGCAGTGATGAAGTTAAGAAGGGACAAGGCTTGAGCTGCACAACAAGAATCACAGCTAAGCTTAGATTCACTTTTCTTGTTATAAACAGTCAGTAAGCTTAGTTTAGTAAGTTTAATAGTTTGAATTTTAATGACACCAGGATTATTTCTCCCTGTGCTGAAGAAGAATTCACTTAGCAGTTTTGCCTTTTGCAAGGCACTAAAGTTTGGGAGTACAGATATCTGCTCCTATACAACTTGCTTTTCTTGCTTCAACAAGTAGTTTGATCCAGGAGAAGAAAAACTCAAGTTGTAGCCTGTTCAGCTTTGACCTCTAGAGTCTTACCCTTGATTTTTTTCAAGGGTTCATTAAAGTTCAAAGAAGAACATTCAGCATTTTAAAAAATCATGTATTGATTCATTCTTTCATTCATTGATGTGGTCCTTTCTGTGGCATCCAGAGGAAAGTTCAAGCTGTACAATGTGCTGACAAATACTGCTTCTCATTGGTTATTAAAATCTTGGAGTTTGTTAGGTTGCCATTCCCATGAAATGCATAGAGTGAATGCCTAGGATAACACAAGACATTCACATTTTGATGCACCTGAACCTTTACCTTCACTTGAAAACTGTTCAGAACAGCAGCTTGGAAAAAACAAATTTGTTCATCACAGAAACTTTTCGAAGGCCTTTGTGTAACAAAATGTTGCAGTTTTCATCAGCACTATCTTGCAACCTACTCATGAAAAAAAAATCTATGAATGTTCTCAGTCAATTCAAGCATTTAAATCAATTACAATGATTACTAACACATTGCAGTAAATGTGCCTTTGTGAAATGTGGTTTTGAGTATCTGTAATGAACAAGCAGGATCATGACACCCCTTTTACTACCCAAAAGAAAGGAAAAAAATCAGGCAAAACAGTCACATATATGACAAATTGATTAGTTCCATTACATTTCTCTTATTAGGAAGTGTTTTGAACAACTTATAATTCAGTTGAATTTTTTATGCTGAGGTCCACTGCCTGAAAGCAACAAAGATATGTAAACACCTTTGAAGTTTAATTAAAATGGGATTTAACACAGTATTTTCAAAGTTCCCTCTTCAGATGTGGGAAAGCACACAAACAGATGAACTTGAAAAAAAATTATGGGCAATTATTTTGGTAGTCATAATAAAATACTTAGCATTCAAGACCTACCTAAAAATAAATTCTGCTTTTATTGCTTTTCAAATGGTACCATCAACTTTGCATATAGATTAAAATGTATTTGCTATGAAAGTATTGATCTAAGGAGAAAATCAATATATTTCAAATTAAGATTCTGTGACTGAAACATGCAACTGTATTCCTCCTTCAGACTGCACCAAATATAGCTATCAGTTGAACTATAACAGTAAGTTATTTTTATAGCCTTCCATTCACTGAAGGAAATATCTTAGGCCAGAACTAGGTCTGAATTTATTTTGGAAGAGGGGAACTTAATACAATAACTTTAATATGGACTATAGTTAGACCATATTAGAAACAGTAAGAACTCATCACAACAGTGTATTGAGGAAAGAAAGCACAATCATTTTAGAGGGTTTTACCAAAGATTTTGGGAGAAAAAATGTTTTTAAATTTACCCAGTAAAGAACTCCCCGAGGAAAAAAAAAATCTTAATTGACAATGTTCAGAACTGAAAGGAACAAACTCATGAATGAGTTTGACAGAACAGAACAGTGTAGACTAGAAAATGTGGAGAAAAAAATTAAGGTCTTTCTTTAAAAGACAATGGGATATGTTTGGAGCATTAAGGTTGGTATATTAGGAGGTTTATATGTACCTCACTTTAGAAATTACGTTTTGTTTCCATTTTATTTTAATATGTAATACAGCTGAGCTTCTTGGTACTCCTGTGATTTCCGTCATCCATCTTTGCTATTTACAGCACAAAAAAAGTGAGACACAAGGCCTTTGGAACAGAAACTATGTGTGCATTTGGTTCTGCAATGTATTTTTCAGAATCTAAACCTATTTGCTTTTGTAATTGGAGTTCTAAAAAGAACCAACACATCCTATAGGAATGGATAGTAATTGATCTAAGATTTTTTTTCTTAGGAGTTAAAATATATGTACAAAAGGATCAGAGCAAATCAGAGTAAAAAATCTTTCTCTCAAAATTGTTTGCACTGTTTAAATTATTCTTTTCTAGCAAACATCTTATTTCAAGAGTCTATTCCAGTATATTGTCTACAGGTGCCATGGCATTGAAATGAACCTAGTGTATGGAGCATGATTTATTCTGACAAGTAACAGCTATGTGATGCTGGATTCAGATGCTGTTGCAGGACAGTTTTATATATAAACATCTCACTTTTTTGGACCTAAAATTGTTGATCAGCAGACTGCTGCTGTCATACTGCTCTAAAAGTTATACCAACATATAGAGTCTCTTTTGAAATGAGGAAGAGTCTGAAAATATGCATTCATACCTTGATATAGCCAGCCATGTTTAACTATTCATTGTCATACACACAGCCCAAGGCCTTTGAAGCCATTAGCAGAGGTAAGTTGGACTAGATGTGAGATGTGAATGGAAGTTACCTAGAAAGGTACCTTTTATTTCTGTCTTTGAGCTTCCAAGAGTCTTAAAGGAGTCAAATACTCTGCTTCACAGGGGAAGGAACTAATTTACATTTCAGTGCTAGACTCTCAGATGTGCAGAAAAAGGACCTCAGCTTTCAGCTACATACTCTTCTTAGAAGTGATTTATAATCTTAAAATAAAGGATTTGTTATGCTAGAGGTGTAATATGAGTAGTACAAAATGTTCCCAATGAAGACTGATGAAAAGAGGAGGAGGACAAGGAGAGGGTGTTGCCCTCTATGTCAATGACCAGCTGGAGCACATGGAGCTCTGCCTGGAGTTGGATGAGGAGTTGACTGAGAGCTTCTGGGTCAGAATTAAAGAGAGGACAGAGACAAGTGACTTTGTAGTGGGGGTCTGCTACGGACCACCTAACCAGGAAGACTGAGTGGATGAGCCTCTCTATAGACAGACAGGATCAGCCTCATGTTCACAAGCCCTGGGCCTCCAACCACCCCAACATCTCTTGGAGGAGCAAGAGATAAGAAATCCAGGAGAAGGGCATAAGAAATCCAGGAGTTCCTGGAATGCATTGATCATAATTTCCTTCTCCAAGTGATAAAGGGGCCAAGAAGGAGAGGTGCTTTGCTTGACCTAGATTTTACTAACAAGATGGGGCAGAAGGCAGAGTTGGGGACTGCGAGAATGAAGAACCACTCATAGCACAAGGCTAAGCTTAAGATCATCTAAGGAACCTGAAGATGCATAACTACATGGGACCTGATGAGCTGCATCCACAAGTCTTCAGGGAACTAGCAGTGGAAGTGGCTAAGCCACTATCCATCCTATTTGAGAAGTTGTGGCAGTTCAGTGAAGTTCCCACTGGCTGAAGAAGGGGAAATACCACCTGTCCCCATGCATCACACCCATTTTTTAAAATGGAAAAAAGAAGATCCAGGAAGCTACAGGGCAGTCAGTCTCACCTCAGTGCCTGGTAATATCATGGAGGAGATCCTCTTGGAAACTGTACTAAGGCACATGGAAAATAAAGTGATGGAAGACAGCCAACACGACTCCACTAAGAGAAGATTTTGCCTGAAAAATTTGGTGACTTTCTATGATGGGGTTACAGCACTGGTGGATAAGGGTAGAGAAAATGACATCACCTACCTGGATCTGTGCAAAGCATTTGCCATTTCCTTGCAAGAGTGCCTTGCCCCTAAATTGTAGACAGGTGGATTTTGTGGATGGACTGTTCAGTGGATAAGGAATTGCTGGTGTGGTTGCACTCAAAGAATTGCAGTCAACAGCTTGATGTCCAAGTGGAAAGCAGTGACAAGTGGCATCCCTTAGGGGTTGGCATTGGGATTGGCACTGTTTAACACCTTTGTCAGTGACTTGGACAGTCAGATTGAGTGTGCCCTTAGCAAGTTTTCCAATGACAGCAAGTTGTGCAGCTGTGTAGAGGTACTGGAACAGGTTGACTACAGATGCTTTGGATGCTCCATCCCTGAAAGTGTTCAAGCCCAGGTTGGATGGAACTCTGAGCAACTGATCTAGTGAAAGATCCTGTCCACAGGAGTGGGGTTGGAACAAGATCTTTAAGATTCCTTTCAACACAAACATTCTATGATTCTGTGACTTAATTCAAAGAAGGAAACCAATATTATTCTTGAAGTCTCTGTTGGTTCCTGGATCAGCTTTAGTACAGAGTCATGGCTAGACATCTAATGCTCAGATTTGTGCTGTGAAACAGACTGTGCCCATAATCTTTCTGAGTAAAAATAAAACTCAGCTGTCAGTCTGGAACAAAAAGATAAGAACTTCCCACTTTTCTCAGCATTTTGACTAAACACTGATGTAGTTTTATGTTGACCATTAGGCATTTCTGATATGCACCTTCAGGTATCTCTTTCTCTGAATTTTGAGTAGTGTTACAAATACCAATAGCTAAAGTGTATTTAAAAGAGGCTTACAGACATTCAGGAACTTTAAGGGATTTACTTTTAATGCTGAGAGAAAAATGCAGTTTCATTTGTGATGAAAGATCTCAAAGAGTCCCATCTCCATTAGCCTCCTCTGATTCATTGTCAAACTGTTGGGTTTTGTTTATATTATAATTGCATCCAAGGATGGTACTCAGGCCTGTACTCTTGCTGTATCAAGAACAATGTCAACAGGTAAGGAAAAAATGGCCTGAGAATAATTATTTCAGTCTAAGTGACAACAAAGATCTGTACTGTAGCTTACACAGCAGGCACAGTTTAGGCAGAATTTTCTGTCTGTCCAAAGTCCTAAAGTGAATTCTGTGAACTGTAGCCATGCAGTTAAGTCCTGTGCAGTAAAATGAAGCACTTAAATACAGCAGGGTCTTTCTCTGGAGGACTGGAGTCCCTTCTCTCCCTGAGCATTTCAGATTTCTGTTTTAGAAGAGACTTATTTATATCTGAAGAGCTAGGACTAGTGATGACCTTAAATCAGGTGAAGTGACTCCCAGTGCATGTTTCTGATGTGTCTTATTTGAAAGTGATGCATTCAGGTGTCTTAATAAACATTCCATCTTTACACTTCAGTAGAATTTGCTGTAAAAGTGGGGTTAATACATCACAACTAATGCACTGTGAATCCACATTGCAGGGTCCAAGTACTTACTATTGCCCAAGAAACCAAATCCTTATGGAAACAAAGAGAATGAAGGAAAGAAAAAAATAATTAGGTTTCCTGTCTGCTTAAGCAGGGTAGCACAGCCTAGGAGAGTAAGATTCAGTTCAAAATTACTACAACCAATTCCATGTCTAGGTGTTTACAGGCATACTAGGGAGCTGAACTCCCACTTTGGTGAATGAAGATCCACCTAGCAGAAGAGTACTTCTGCTAGCACCAAAACAAATGGCTGGCCAGCTGAATCTCTCCCAAAACTGACCAAATCCCCACTGATTGTCACAGTAAAATATACGAACAATATGTGATCATCTCAGTTCAGATGCTGTAGTCCTGAATTGAATGTCACCTGAAGCATTATCATGTTACAGACAAAAAGTTCAGGCAAAATCTGCAAACCAGGTTTATAATTCTAGTGGAAAAAAAAATCAGTACAGTACTTCTCAATATTTGAACTTTTTTCCCCTGCTTCCTTATTGTGCTACTAGAAGTGGAGAGGTTGACTTTCTCTTTGCTGCAAGAACCACACCTACCCTGTTTTTCAGTTTTACTTCCAGGGCCATATTTGTGTAATCATAATCACAGAATATGCTGAGTTGGAAGGGATCCACAAGGATCACTGAGTCCAGCTGCTGGCCCTGCACAGGACACATCACACCATGTGCTTGAGAATATTGGTCAAATGCTCTTGAACTCTGTCAGGCTTGGTGCTTTGACTACTTCCCTGGGGCATCTGTTCCAGTGCCCAGCCATCCTCTGGGGGAAGAACCCTTTTCTAATACCCAACCTAAACCTTCCCAGACACAACTTCAGGCCTTTCCCTCAGGTCCTGTCACTGGTCACCATAAAGAAGAGATCAGTGCCTGTCCCTCTGCTTCCTCTCACAAAGAAGCTGTCGAATGCTATGAAGTCTCCCTGCAGTCTCCCCTTCTCTGGAGTTAACAAGCCAAGTGACCTCCACCACTGTATGGTCTTCCCTCTAGACCCTTGACCATATTCATAACTCTCCTTTGGATGCTCTCTAATAGCTTAAATCTTTCTTATATTGTGGCGCCCAAAACTGCACACAATATTCAAGGTGAGGCTGCCCCAGTGCAGAGCAGAGCAGGACAATCCCATCCCTCAATCAGCTGGCGATGCTGTGCCTGATGCCCCCCAGGACATGGTTGGCCCTCCTGGCTGTCAGGGCACTGCTGACTCATATTCAACTTGCTGTTGATGAGGACTCTCAAGTCCCTTTCCATGACACTGCTTTCTGGCATCTCATTTCCCAGTCTACACATCAACAGATGAGAAAATATAGAAACTGATAATTCTCCTTTCCCTCATGAATGAACTTCTAAGGAGTAACTTTCCTGCTATTAGAAGCATTGAGTAAAACAGAAGCAGCTTCCCAGTTCCTGGAGATGGAAAGGACGTGGTCCTTTTATATTACTTCCATGTATTTGCCACATGAATTCAAAGTGCTTTATCAAGATAAGAAAAAATTTCCCAGAAGGAGCAGTACTTCCCCTCCCGCCCCCCCCCCCCCCCCCCCCCCCCCCTCCAGATACAGGAAAACCATTACAAAATGAGCAAAACAAAGGATGTAGAGAGAAACAGAAGTATGGTCATATTCTGTGTCTCAAATACATAAAGTGATGGATAGCCACACCTGTGCTTACTTAAATAATATAATTAGCTGAAGCAATAGTCTGCTTCCTCCACTTCTAGCTTGGAAAGACTTTTTTCATCAGACATTGAGACATTCTTCAGCCAGCAAGTTATGTGGCTGGGAAAGGAAAGGGGGAAAGAAAAAGGACTATAAAGACAAAACTGTTCAAATGTGTGACATTAAAATAATTTTAAGTTTCAAAATGTTTCTTCTCTGGAGCCATATTTTTATATAATCTTATCTGTTAATTCTGTTTCAAATGTTAAAATAAATCACTGTGTCCTCACATCTAACTAGGCACTGCTATACTGGTATGCTGCTGAGTGCCTGAAATATTCCATATGATGCAGTCAAGATTAATTGCAAACTACTATTTGGAACTAGACACTAAGCACTGGACTGTTTCCTTATTTACTGCTTTACTAGCAGCTTTTCCAGTATTAGGACACACTGAACAATTTTCAATTGCATACATGTTTGTAGAAGAAGATCATATCACTCTGATGGTAGCACAATCCAGGAAGGACCTGGAAAAGGATTCTTTACACAATAATAATTCCAAAAACTGGATTTTTACTATTTCCCATTTAAGTGATTTTTTTATCTTTGAATTAGTACCTGAGACTCATCCAAATTTTGATTGTGCTTTCCTGGAGACCTCAATCTTTCTGACAAAGATATTTGATTTTTGGGTTACCTGTAGGTGTTTTCTATCACTTAATGTTGTTCCTCCCTTATATCCACTTCTACCATGTACTAGTTTGAGAACAAAGCTGAAAAATCCCTAGTCAGCCATATACTTAGGACCAGTGGTGGGTTTAATAGAGTAAGCACAGGTAAATGCTAGAATGAAAGAATATTCTGAGTTGGAAGGGACTCACCCCAAAATCACACCATGTGTCTGAAAGCTGTATCCAAGCACTTCTTGAACTTCATATTTGAGCACCATAGAACTCATCTCTTTCTAATGGCCTGTCCTGGGAATGTCAAACAGGCACATTTCCCAAACACTTCACCTGCTTCTGTCAGGAACTTATCCTGAAATGGAAGTAATAAAACAGCTGATTTAGCTGACAACAGTTTACACTTTTAATTTGTAAATAACTTCTTCAAAATCTCCTGTTTTGAGGCATCTTTTTCTGCACCAGTTTCATAGTGTTTTTACCATCCATTTCTGATGACATTTGTATTCATTATCTTTTTATCCTCACAGCTTTTTAGCTTTTTAATACTTGCTTTATTTGATTTCCTGTACCAATCTTCTCATAAAAATCCATTTTTATTTGTTTCAGTCATCACTGTGTCTCACACAGACCCTCTTAACTTGTCCCAAATTAGTTTTCATTGCTCACGCCTTTCCCAAGGGCCTTCCTTTCCTGCATGCACTTGCATCACTTATGTAGGGAAACAATGCTCAGGAGATCTCATCCTATAGCAGTGGGGTGGGTCGGCTACTCTTTTCTTTGAAGCAAAAATCAGATAAGAAGCTTTCCTCCTAAGACACTGCTTAAGTAGTGAACAATACCAGCAGAAATGAATTTACAGTACATTTTCTACTTTAACTAACACCCACCTGTGTCAGATACTTATCTTTGGAGAGGATGAGTCATCCCCCAGAGAGTCTCTTTGCTCTCTGCTATCTGTAGGTGGGAAACCAGATGATTAACTTAGAACAGCTGTCTCACAAAAGAAAAGGAAAAAAATCAGCAGGCAAAGCCCAACCAATGCCAGAGGTCAAAAGTTCCTTGCCAGAGTTGAAACTCATCACTCCCAACTTTGCTCTTAGGGAGAACAGGCAACTTCAGAGGAACAGTTTGTCTCACCTATTATTGCCATCATCCAAGGATGACTGGAATTGCCTTCTGAAGCAGTATTGTATTTGACTACAGAGCAAGATTGAGGTGCTAAGCTTAGGTCCCTAAGGCTGACTTTGAAAAATGTTTGCTAGCACCCAGTATGTGTGAGGGCAAAAATAAAAATGAGTAGTAATTCTGCATTATATTGCACACTCAAAGCACTAGTAAAATTGGGTACTGCCAGTTCTCCCAAGGGTGTGAGTGACAGCACAGTGACTTCGTTTCAGGACTAGCATCTGGCCAGTCTTCCTCACAGACAGCTCCAGAGTCAGAAGGATTTCCTTAGAGCTCTCAACCCATTTGCTACTGCTTGCATTACTTATGCTCAAGTTCAGGAGCTATCAAAATTTAGACAATGATGACAAACATCCAATCCACTAATAAAGTTTATTCCTTTTTTCTAATACATGATGTTAAGGATAACAATTATTTGTGACTAGCATGCATGAAAATCAGTAAGGAAGCATTTGTTTCCCTCATGAGTGACTGAAGTGACAAAGATGCACTTTGAAATATGTTTGAAATGTTGTATGCTATTATTGCACATTTTCACCACCCTCACAATAGAGGTTAATTGCAGACAGGCTGGAAAATAATGAGATAGCATCACCATTGACAAACATAGCATACAACATGAACTCTGACTACCTTCCAGTGACAGCTGTAATATGGTAAATGAGTATGACAACTGAATGAGTAATTTGCTATTTCACTCTGAATCCTGTACAAGGTCTTTCTTTTACAGCTTATTATCATTTCCCACTCTATAAGAGAAGCAAAGGAACCATTATAATATATAACAAAAGCAGATATCAGTATTAGAACAACAAAAGAAGATTTCTGTTTTCTTTGAACATGAAGATAGGTTTGGGACTAAGGGCAATAAATTGCACAGGTAAATGCCATCACTATCCTGAAAGCAAATACTTAATCTGCTACACAGGGTACAGAGAAGGCTGTAGGTCCAGCATTGAAACTTCTCATGATACTAGTTTAAGGTGGTTGATTTTCTATGCCTCATTATGCTGAAGGTTTCTGCAACAATGTGGTGCTTATCCTGTTCTGGCCTATTAGACCATGAACTTAGGAGAAGTGTGTGCTCAGTGCTTACCCAGCCATGTGGCCTCTGAAA
>JAWWLZ010000118.1:83931745-83956656 GCA_035041345.1 Poliocrania exsul
TTTTACATTTAATACACTTAAACCACATTAAAAACATCAGTGTTTAAAGCATTCTCAGTGGCTGGTGTATTTTCTTCTTCAGCCCATTTCTGGCATGAAGTTCTCCAAGCATCATATGGTGAATGCATTGCCACAACTAGTGTTTGACCTTTCTATATTTTACCCTTATTTCCGAATGATGCACAATTTTTTTTTATTTATTGGATAACAGTTAATAGAATTTTTCCACCATTTTGATCAGAGACAGCCTCCTCAAACATGGTAGTCTGTGCTTACAACTCACTGTGACAGACAGCTAAACCTCAAGAATTTTGTATTTTCACTGGGGAGGAAAGACACAGAACAGTTGGTAACAGTTAATTTATCATGTGTGTAACGTGAATGTTTACATCATCCTAGTAATAGCATAAACAACCAAACTGTGCCTGATTTAAAACTTCTTCCCAGATGGTTTTCAAATTGAACATATTATGAAGAAAACTAAAAGTGAACAATGAGAATTGCTCTTATGTCTAACATGAATTTGAGTAAGAAAAATCCCTCAAACAGAAAATCTGTTATCAGAGGAAGTTTTTATTATCTGCATAAGCAAGACCTTGATTAATGAGCATAGAATGATATGTACCATGAGATTTTTCAAAACAGAAGGTGGATATCTAGTAAGTAAATGTTTAATGTTGCTAAAATTTTGGCAAAGACAATTTGAATCTGTTCAGAGGGTGAGACAATGAGACAAATCCTAACAACAAAAAAAGACAAAATATTTTCCTTTATTCAAGCATGTAAAGAGCTTGGCTTGCACATGACCCATAATAAATACAACATGGCTTTTTGATGAATATCTATCAGTATTGCAATAGCAATTAGCTTCTTTAATGATCATTGTAGCCTTTCAAAACAAAAAAATATGCTTAGTAGTAATATTGTCATTGTCATATAAAGGGAAAAAATCCCCCAGAAGAGAATGAAGGCATATTTTCTCTTATTCGGTATGGGATAAGTGAGGCAAAGAGAAATTAAATGGCTCAAACAAGTCAGTAAATGTTGCAAATACAACCCATGAATGGAAGCTTCACCTCTTCCTAGCTCTGACCCAGAAGCCAGAACTAGGATAATAAATGTTCCCCCTGGAGGAAAACAGTCACATTTCACTGACAGATAAGGAAGCACCATTCAGCTGAAGGAAGAGTGCTTCAGCAGAAACCCAAATGTACAGCTCTAAGACAGGTGCCTCAGCACTGACTCTACCCCATAATACCTTAATGAAAAGACTGATGAAATGCCCCATTGCTAGACACAGGCAGGAGGGCTGTGATTGTCTCGATTGATAGGAAGGTGATCTAGGCCATCCTGTCCAGGCAATCTGCATCCTTTCTCATGGCAGGATATGCCACAGCAAACAAATCCTCCCTTTACCAACTGCAGGATATACACACATGGATTGCTCAACAGAGAAGTGTGCCTGTGCCCCATGCTGCTGGGTACACCTTTCCCTGAGTCAGGGCTTGTTGCACTCATTTGATAGCTGCTCTGGGCACCTTCCCCCATATTCTGAAGAATAATCTATTCCACAGTATGGTTTAAAATACTTCCTGAAACACAGGTATATTATGGCTTTTACCCACTGCAGTACACACAAAAATATTAAAGCTAATTTCTGAAGTTTTAATTGATCTATGCCAATTAGATTATATTAAATTATATATTTTTGAGCTCTCCTATCTACAGGATGACTAAAATCAGACTTTCAGTATTACATTCAGTGACACTTTGAGGTTTAGTTGTTCTTCTCTTCTTGTCTTACTCTTGGGAACTTCATTTTCTGTTTTCTTTTGTGTTGTACCATCCTTCAGGCTTAATAAGTTACCAAAATCTTCCTCATTGGTACTTAAATTCCCTCAGCGCTTCTTTCTATGTAGCCATTGAGATACTCAGCCTTGCAAAAATATATTATTCTCTACTATTTGATTATGATGTCTTTGGACTTCAGTGTTCATTCAATGTTAAATTACAACACTTCGTTTTGCTAAAGATTAGGGAAAGCAAACTTATGTTGCAATAGAGTAGCTCATTTGTGTTTTGTTATACTCAATTGCTAAGTAAAGGAAATGAACAGTAGTTCCAACTTAGGAAACTGAGTCACGAGTTACAAAACATAAAATGCAAAATAACCATTTCACTGTATGAACAGTTTGAGCCTATGGGATTTGCTTTCTTTGACAATTTTGTGGCTGCCTTATTGTGATTGCTAGAAATGCTTTTCGTATCATGGTGTCCTGTGCTCTTTCCTCTCCTTTGACTTTCAAAACTTAAGCATAACAAGATTAATTTGAAAAAATCACTTCAGAAGACGTATGTTAATTTGAAATGTGACCTCTGTCTACCACCATCTCTACTAGACTGGAGAGAGAAGTGGAAAGACAGGAGAACCAGAGATGAAACAAAGGTAACTGAGCTCCAGATACAGGTGTTGAGGTGTTGAATGTGTTGATTCACAGATTTCAGTGCTTGTTGAGATTTTTCTCCCAACACCCATTCCCTTGTAGACTCCTAGCAGGGCTATGCCAGCCCTGCTCTGTGGCACAGCCCACCACACGGCAAGTAAAGAGTTCAAGCCATGACAGCTCATGCCAACGAGGTCTCAGTAGGATGTAAAAAATCCTGTTTACTTTTAATTTGTAAGGATGTGATAGTAATTCTAAGATCATATTCCCTTTAAAGTAGCTAAGCAGACTATTATCTCTTATCTCAAGGACTTTGTGGAGGTTAAAATGATTTGTAAGTTTTATACAGTAATTATTTTTTTCTTCTCTTAGCTATAGTAGTCTCCTATTTTCTGTCATCTATTTTTTTTATTCAACTAAATGGCATGTAATTATTTGCACTTACTACCTGGACAAAGAATGAGTTCTCTGTACAAAGAAAAATCATATAAAGTCTCCTGTTAACAGCACTAGCTTTTTATCATGCCAAAGTGGAGATGAAAAGTTTCTCTAGGTAATTACTCAACCAGCAGCAACCACCACAACTGTGCTCTTTCAGAAACACATGACGCTAACATCTTCTGGGTAATAGAAAATGGATTTCCTTGTTCTGAAAAATGACCATAATGAATTTGAAATCTTAGTAGAATGGATAGCCTGTGGACAGCACTTTCAACGAACCACTGGAAGAGGTGCTATAAAAACAATAATAATCAGAGATCATTTCTACAGGAACCAACCAAACCTGTAGCTTAAGGGCATATGTGCCAGGCTACCAAATGCACAGGATAATAAATTGCTTTTCCAGATTGCACACCACTGAAAGTCTTTTACGATCTCTTTCTAGCGAACCACCTTTTCTTCAGTATTTATTTCCAATAGCATTTCTGATATTGCATTTGTTATGATACCTTGGAGGACACAGTGTATCAGGGAGGCTCTAGAGGTCCATCATCTCATGAAAATACAGTGCTCAGAGTTCCCAGAGTACTTAAGCTGCTATTAGTGAGAGCCAAAAACAGTGCTTCCTTAGGAATACACCAGTGGTATCCTTTGCCTCTGCTCCCTGTTTCTTGTATTTTTCCTAAAGACTGCAATAAAAAATACAATTTTTCTTTGCATATAGTTGAGTAGCAAGACATTGAATCCACAACAGGTTTGACATACAGTTCAGCATAAGGGGGTGCAAGGACATCTGCTTTAGTGCATTGACAATGACCTCTTTTACATTTTGATTGCTCATGCCTCTGTGATATTAGTATCTGTAAGTTAATACACGCTTCTACCTCAAAATACAGATAGAAAGCTTAATAGTTCTAGGAAATCCTTACAATACTTTTTATGAAAAGAGTAAAGGGAGTTTGAGATGTTATAACTAGTATAAGAGATTGGACATGGCACCGAGTGCCATGATCTAGTAAATGGTCTGATGTGGGACCAAGGGTTGGACTTGATGATCTCGGAGTTCTTTTCCAACCCAATTGACTCTATGATTCGATTCTATGACAATAAGTTAGAAATAAATCTGTAATTTTACTTAGAAATGCCTATACTAAGTTAACTTTTAAAAGGAGTGCTCCTTTTTTTAGGGGTTAATTTTTTTTAAAACTTTTTTCCACTGAAACAATTGTCAGTCATGTTCATATAGCATAGTGTCAGTCTTCAAGCATGGCAGAGTGTAGGAATGCTGAAAAAAATATGATAATGATTCAAGAAGCCTAATATTTAAGAAAAAGAAGTTAGACATCTGAACTGATATGAATCATTTGAGTGAGCTGATGATAAAAATTACAGAAGCTAGTTGTTGCATTTACTAGCTAATATGCTTCATAGCAAAGACAATATACAGCATCATAAACAGAATGTTTGCATCAAAACTTAAATTACCAGATTCTAAAGATGCAAGTGAAAAGTGATGTAAATCAGAAAGTCCTTTCATGTGCATGTATATGTTAGTAAAATTCTCAGATATGCAAACACTCTGGATTTATTAACAAAATAAAAATAAATCTGAAGACTTGGAGGAGAAAAGGTGGCGTCAACACCACACCTAAAAATAGTACACTCTAACTTCCCATTTTGCTAAAGGTGCAGCTGGGAAAAATGTTTTGCTCTTGGCAAAAAAAGATGTTAAGGGACAAAATATAAAGGGAGAATGAAAATAGATGGACATATAAAGTTCCCAAAAAGAGATTTTGAAAGGCATCTCTGCATGGTGGCTGATTACAAACAAAGGGATTTTGCAGGCTGGTCAGCTTGCTGGGCTGGTCAGCCTGCCAAGAGCTGGCATGACATATTAGTTATTGCTGTTCCCTCATTCAGCAGAAATTACTTTCCTGAATAAATAAACAGATACATTATTTTGTAAGTTCCTCTGTGTGCTTACTATCGTAAAGGACACAGACAACACACTGAGGGCTGTGACAAATGATTTATAAAGCAATGATAATGCTGGCCAAGCTACTTATCTTTACAGCAAGGCACAGAGCAGCTCCTCACATAAGGAAGAGCTATCTAGCTGGCAGACCAGCCACAGGCTTTGTGCACAGAAAGGTGAGGGCTCAGGTAGGGGGATGAACAAAAACATAACTTTGTGTTCTTTCCTAGAAACTGACTGCAGCAAGAATGTGGAGACCAGCTCACAGAAAAGGAATTGGCAGAAAATACTATAATCCAAGTTAAGCTTCAAGACTCTTAACAAGGAGGTGTGAAACTCAGCAGTTCACAGGCCCTCCTTGTGCCATGACCAAGTGACAAAGATGAAGGAAGTAATAATTTGGTTTTACTTACAGTGTAAGTGATGAATCTCTTCATGGCACAACATAGGCTGACCTCCAGTGCCTCTTCCAAGGGGAGATGCACTTTGAGATAGCTGACGTTATACAGATGAAGGAGAGTGCTTTAGTTTATTTGTTTAATTGAGTGATGCTAATTAGGGTTTGCATAGGCCTATGATATAGCATATTTAGGCTTTAAATACACGCTCACCAAAAAGCCTTCTTCTTGATATACAAGTTATGCATGATAACATATATATACTGGAAAAAATAAAAGAAGTATGAGATGGATATGAAAGGCAAGAAAAGTCATTTATAATAGCAAGTCTTAAAAACATGAAACACCACCTTATAAGCATGGTAATGCAATTTAAAAATATTTGTCAATCACCTGACATTATGGTTTAAGCTAGGCCTAAAGTTAGGCTTTAGTTTTCAGAGTAAGCCTGAGTTAATCAGCTGACTTGAGCTGAGTCAGGCTAGATGACAGCTGACTTCTACTGGCCAATGGTATTCCATACCATATTCCAACATCATCTCGAATATAAAAGCAGGTGTAGGAGGGGTTTAGTTCAGTTCCTGATGGCTGCTCATCTGGGAAATATGTATTGTGGTTTTTTCCTGGACCAGGGCCTACCACCTCACTGCTACGGTATCTTAGGAGAGTAAACTGTTTGTTCTTAGTTTTTCTCTCTACTTGGGTCTGTCCCTCAGGGGATTGAGTTCTCTTGAGTGATTTATAGCTAGAATGGTGGGATTTGTGTTCGATGGGGAGTGAGGAGACATTTTTTGTTATTTCTAACTTGTGTAAGCGTGTGTTATATTGTAATCTTCTTTTAATTTTCTCCTTTCTTCATAAATATATATAATTTGTTTAAGTTTAAATCTTGGAGGCTTTTTTTCTCTTTCTCCCTTTCCTCAGTGTGGCAGGGAGGGAGATTGACTCTGTATTGGACAGTTGGCATTTTGCCAGCTCAACCCAAGACACATGACCTTCCTATTTTATTCCCAGAAGAGCTGGGAACCCAGCTAATGAGCAATAACAATTGACACAAAGGGACTGGGCACTGCTGCTGTTGTTGAATAGAAAGAGAAATGGCAGAAACTAGGAGAGTTCACTTGTTGCTAAATAGATGCTTACATCTGGCTTGATCATTTCCACTCATTAGAGACAAAAATCAGTTTAACCTTGAACTTCAGAGGAAAAAGAGAAGCGATAACGTCAATGCAGAGTACTAGAACTGTGTACACTTAGGAGACCTCTGTGGTCATCTAGTCCCAACCCTTTTCAAAGAAGGGCCAACTTCAAAATTTTCCCAAGTTATCCAGATAGAAACTCCACCAACCTTACTGAGAAACCTGTTCAAGCGCTTAGTGGAATTCAATCTGTAATTTTTTTCCCGTTTATCTAACTGCAACCTGTACACATTGTCTCTCGTTTTTTGTTGCACACCTTTGACTCTACCTCAGCTGTTAGACATCAAAATTGTCTAAGACTGATGAGTTTCATTGTAAAGCGTTTAGACTGACACAATATCAAACAAAAAACACTAACAATTTTCAGAGTTCATGGAGAACAGGTGTGGTCCAAAAGACTGCAAAATGAGAAAAGATATTGCAAGTTTTAAAGAAAGAATAAAGGAAATGCTGGGAAGTTAGACACTAGCAAGGATGGAGTTTCTGGAAAAAAATATAGGAACAAAACCTGTAATTTATAGACACCTGGATGATGACAAGAAGATATAAACTAGCTAGTTTAGAACTTGTAAATTTGATTTAAGTGCTCTGTGAGAGAAAAGAAGGGGGAGCAGTATATGTCCTATCTTCACTTTAGAAAAGTTTGACACTTTTACAGGATATTCCTGAAAACAAGTTAGGAGAAAAACCTGTTAGACAGAGATTTTGAAGAAAGAGTATAAATCTAGAGTATGTGGAAACCACTAAAAGTATTTATTAATGGTTTGTTGTCAAAATAGAAGACATGCCAGTAGAATTTTGAAGAGGTCTCTCTTGAGATGGCTATGGCTCAATGTTTCTCAAGAACTTTTACAGCAGAATATGACTATGAAGTTTTCAGATGACACTAAACTGAGAGGGGATGAAAGGACAGGGGAAAACAGGGCTAGAATTTAGGACGGTTGTGTGAAATTAAGAAATAGTGCACAGTGAGCTCTCCAATAAAGACATGCGAAAGATGTTCTAGTATAGATCCCCAGACTGCATGTGCAGAAGGCTGGGTGATAGTTGTGAAGGAAAGGACTTGAGTTTGAGAGGAAAGTTTGATTTTAAAGTTGCATATTAATGAATGTAGTAATGCTATTATGAAAAAACCCCAAGCATCTACTAGAATATACACACACACACATATATATGCATACAACATGAGTATATAACCCACCAAATAGAGCAGGATGTTCTCTGGGGGTTCATCTTGCCTCAGCCTTTAATGAGTAGTGTTATAGGGAATGCCAACACCAGCAAGAGCAAAAGGCATGGCTTGGAAGAGTCCCTGGTTTCTGTATTCCTTTAAAGGGGCATATAAGCCAGATGTCAAGCCATGAACACCAGCTGAGCAGAGGTGGTTCTGAGTGTGTTGAGACAGGTCTGAGGCAATTATGTTTTCACATGAGATTTCAGGCACATTCAGAACTCAAAAGAACAGCTTAGTGGCAGTGCCAACAACTCAGATTTTACACTTAGAATTGTATTTGCTGAAATACTTTGGTCGCTTTAGCCTCAGGTTGATTTTTCTAACTCCAGTTGTACCATGATATATTTCATTCTCCATTGAATAACTATCCTGCAACGATATTTTAGTATGACTAATTGTGCACAGTGCAAGGTCTGAGAAATGCCATAAATAACAGATGATATAAGAAAAGGAATATTTTATATTCTGCACGGTTTTATTATTGTGTATGAGTTGACCTTTAGGTACAACCTAATTTAAGCTTTTTTAAAATAACTGCATTTTAGATATTATTAAATTAGAAGGAAAACATACTCTTAAAGTTACAAGAACATTATAAAGGCTGAGAACTGTTCAATAGATAGAAAATGCCAAGATTAAGGATGCTTTTAGGTATTTATTCTGATATAGACAACAAATTCAGGGTTACATTTTCTTCACAGGGGACTCCTTCCCATTTCAGCACAAGACACAATTTGATTTTTCTTCATATACAAACTTTCATTATTTTGCAGTGTGTTCTCACTGTGTATTCCATACAGTATTCAAACCTTTCTCTGAAGGCAGAGGTATTATATTTTTCATGAGCATTTCTGTGGTCCTTGTTACAGTGTCTGAGGACTTCACAAACTGTAGTCAGGCTTCTCAGCAATCTCTGGCATGAGCAGAATCTAGCAGAAAGACTACAAACAAAGACTTCTAAAAATAACAATGTATCCTCTAGCTGTGGATATTATTGTAATAAGCTGGGCTCGTCATAATGTCATTTTTCAGAAATCTCATTAAATAAAATCTCCTTTGTTCAAAGTAAATCACCTGACTCAGGTGGGTTTCAGCTATTACAAGGAGTTACCAGAACTTCTGCAAATGAGACCACAATGACTTAAGACAACCTGATAAAAGTTGTTATGAGTTGTTATTTACATCTGATACTCTTGGGAACTGTGTTTACAGGAATGGACAGTAAATATTCCAGGAACAAAAATGCTTTAACCATGACACCCTGGGAAAAGGTTACTCTTCTATTCAGCAGTTGTGAAGACACATCTGGAATATTGTGTCCTGGCTTGGGCCCTCCAGAACAACGGGGAGACTGTCAAACACAGTGAGGCGAGTGAAGGGCTACCAAAATGATTAGGGACTGGGACACATGATATGTTAGGAGAGGCCGAGGTAACTGCATTTTTTTAGTCTGGAGAAGAGAAAGCTAAGGGGGAGCCATCACCTTCGTTCAACAAGTCTGTCTTGCATTAGGAAAAGTGTTCCCAGTGAGTTGAGGGAGGTTGGTCTTTCCCTCTGTGCTAGGCAGGAATCCAGAAGATAAAATTTCAATCCAAGTGTTTGTCATTAGTCAGAAGTAGCTGTAAACTAGTCATCCTAATTGAAGGGAAAGAGGAAATTTGTCCCAAAGTACGCCAAAAATACAAATGCAGCATCTTTTTGCAAGTGTTTTCCTCTCCCTCTGCATTCTCTGTGATATTTTCATGTTCTTGCACAGAAGTGCAAAGTTACTACTCCGGGTTGCTACTAGGGGCACTGAGAAAGCCTGGAGTGGTTACATTTGCTCCTGGGGCAACTCCCAAAAGGCAGACTAATGAATGGGATGGATCTTTGTCCTGACACAATCTATACCTCTTAGGTTTGTATAAATTGGGATCATGTTTTGTGTCAGCTTCCTGTCATGCCTAAAGCAGTAAAAGAGAAAAGATAAAGGAAAAGCCCTTAATCTTCTGCAAACAAGGAAATGGCATATGCAGTTACGTTTCTGAAGCTAGCAATTCCTTAGCCCGACACAAGCATTGGCAGTGAAAAGCTGCAGAATGCATAAAGCCTTCCTGAATATCAAACTTCAGTCTCAATGAGCACTTTAACATCCTTTTATCTTCAGTGAGGGAATTTTTTAAAAAATTATTTCCTCATAATTATGGAAAAACTAATGTTCAGTCTTTGGGAACCTGGAAAACCAGAAGTGTCCTACATGCACTGGTATAGAAACTTCTAACTTGCATGTGCAGAAAG
Source organism: Poliocrania exsul (assembly GCA_035041345.1). Taxonomy (NCBI): domain Eukaryota; kingdom Metazoa; phylum Chordata; class Aves; order Passeriformes; family Thamnophilidae; genus Poliocrania; species Poliocrania exsul. Next base: position 83,941,714 of record JAWWLZ010000118.1, read on the forward strand.
TTTGGATATTTCCTATGTTTTCTGCTCACGGACAAATCAAAACATTTTCTGCCCAAATATTCCTTCCATTGATGCCCAAGGGAACATAAGCCAGTACTGTCAATGAGAGAATAACATTAATTTCCTGCCATTTCTTCCAAAATTTGTGGTAAATCCACCATCTTAAATAATCTTGTTGTGTTCAGAAGCTCTGAGTAGAAAAACTCAGAGCATTTTGCTATATAACTGTGTAGTAAATCTTGTGCAGAATGTTGGTACGTGTGCCTCAGGCAAAATTCCTGTAGTACTGAGATGATTTCACCTGGACTCCTAAACAGAAAAATGTCTCAGAGACAATAGTGTAGTATCAGCCCTTTATATGGAGTAATGAGCTCCAGATATATTCACACTCCTTAGAGTGCTTTGGGTTGTTTATAGACAGTACCAGCAATGTTTGATCCACTTTTGAAAGACAGTTCTCACAATCCCATGGACTAGAAAACAATGGAGATTTTGCAAACCTCAATGTCACATAAATCAAATAAATATAGCAGTGAGCAGGGTCCATGGTTGTACACATGATTTCATTGCAGAAGAAAAAATTGATGCCTCAGCACTCCAAAATATGTATCCAAGTAACACTATTTATGATGAAGAAAGGGTAAAACCTCTGCAAAATTGATACCTCCTAAAAGTACAAGGTACAAACCCACCAGGGACTGAAAAATGAAACTTACAACACAGACTTTAAGCCACTAGCAGGTATAATGTTATATATCCATGGCTGTCTATTTGGTTTAGAACTAGGATCCTAAATCTGGCATAGCCCAAGTTTCCAAGCACCGCCATACTGAAGTCACAAAGAGGTCATCAAAAATACAGATGGAAGCACTTAATGGAAAAAGTCTTGACTTGGGTCAGATGAAAGTTAATATTCCTTGCACTATTTTTCCCCTTGTGCATTGTTCCTCCCAGAATGGCTAGTACTGCAGTGGTAATGCATGGCTATAGCTACTTTCGTTGTTAGGAATTTGGAAGGCAGGTGATGGGTCTTATGGTAAACAAGACAGAGTGAATAGAAAAACACTATAAATATCTAGGGACAGCAGGTGTAAGTGGATATATTCATTATTTTGTCTTTAACTTAGTATCCTGAACCGAAGAAGGAAAGCCAGACTGAAGGGCTTACAGTTTGTCCTCTACACACATTTAACTGAGAGAAAACATTTTGCTCTAGAGAAAGAGAACTGAGACCTGAGTAAGAAACTACTTTGGGAAACACAAGAGATGGATCCAGATCCATTTAGGTCTGTTAGAGCATCTATGTCAGTCTCTACAACCACCATCATATCACCTTCTACAAAAGGATAAAGGACTAGATCAGGACTGTGTAGCTTTACATATCTGCAGATAAAAAAGAAAAGTGGGTACAAGTAGATGCAAGTAACTAGAGTTTGGTTTTGTTGGGTTTTTGTTGTGGGATTTTGTAGGGAGAGAGGAGTATAAATGGCAGATAAACCACAAAAAAGGACAAAAATGGAAAAAGGAAGAAAGGGAGGAGGTGGATTTTTATCTGAATGAACTTTAATTTTAAATGCATTTGCAGTAAACAGCAACCAAATGCAGATCCAGAAAGCTGTCTGTAGCTCCCATTTCTTCCTCAACACACAGGCATGGTTCTTAGGGCTAAGGTACATACCCCATTTAGAAGGCAAAAGCTGAACCTCTGCCAATTCAGGCAGATTGCACTGAAATCAGCAGGCAGTTCCCAGCACTGACCATGAGGATGTGGAATCTGTCTCTCTAATTCTTTTGCATGTGGTCACTGTTTCATTTAGTAAAACAACAGAAGGTGTCGACACCTCCTCCCAGTCCTTAGCACTCTGTAGATAACACTGCTGTCTCTATAATAGGCCATATGCATTTCCAAGCATGAAAATTATCTGAAAAGGAACAATACAAGAAAATGAGTGGTGGTTAATACTCTTTTTGATCCTGGTTTGGGTGCAGGGGTTGATACTTCCATACTAGGATACCCTGAACCTGAATAGCCTTGACCTTTTTCATAACTCAGAATACATAGACTATACATAAGGGAAAAGCTATAAAAGAAAAATCAGAAGGCTCAAACAATTTTCATGTGTGCTTTCATCTTAAAGTGTTTGCTAAAATCAGGATACATTTGAAAATAATTTTCATATTTGCAAAATTAGGGAATGAGAACAAAATATTCCTGAATACATATCGTGTCACGAGGCTCCATCTTCTCTTCAGCACTGTGAGACAAGTATGGGTGCCTGCACTGCATTGTCAATGCCCATGATACAGAACAACAAACCTTAGAGCTCTTGAATTGCTGCTGTATAGAGTGAATCTGGAAGCAGATAGAGGCAAAGACTGCAGACCTGGCCAGGGTAGGGCACTGCCCCCAGGAGGGGACAGATGAAACAATGACCACATCCCATCTCCAGATGCTGCAAAAAGGCAAGTTGCTATTCTGCTGTCATCACTGGCATGCCATTCTGGAACATATATCCAATGTATACAGACCTCTTCTACTTTATGTACCTATTTTCCCTGTATTACCCACATCATGCAAATATGAAGGGTTTGCTCTGTGCCTTCAAACTCATGGACTGCCAGACAGAGCAACTGGGGAGCATGAATGGGCTAAAATCTAGATAAGTATTTTAGAAGTGTGATAAATCTCCCATGGGACTTGACAATGTGACTCTGCCTCCTGAAAAAAGAGGCATTGAAGGAAGAAAAATGTATCAGAGACACATTTTTCTGGGAGTAAAGAGCCTGGGCCAAAATTTTTAGAAGTAAAAAGAGGAAATTCATCCATCCAAACAAGGGTTTTCATATTAAACACCTGAGGGAATCTATGCATCTAAACAGGTACTACTACCCATTTAATTTCATCTAGAAAATAGCAATTTGTTAATTTCTACTCATTGATTATAAGGAAAATGTGTATTTACTCTCATAAAATGAGAATATATGTTAAACTCAGGCAGTTTTCTGAGCTGGTTCAGATATTTTAAGGAACTTGAAGGTTGCTGTTTGGTTATCCAGGAGCACCTCTAAGTGCATTAAAGCATTGTAAAAAGTGTTTTTAACAGAAAAATACAGTGGATGTTTAAATCCCATTAAATGGAATAACATTTTTCCTTATGAGTTCATAAAAAACAACTATCTGAGACTGACTGGTGTGAAATAAAAAGACTTTTCAGCACACTTTCACTGCTGAGATGTTTACATATGTAGTAGTTTGTCTTTATAGGAGGCCTCAATCATACACTAACTATTGGTTCTTATATATTATTTTCTGTCCTGAAATTCTGACAATAACCACCTGGAAAGTTGAAAATAAATTTCAAATGCAAGATGATTTGTTTAAAGAGGTAGAAATTTTTTAAATTTTGCCTCTAGTCAAGTAACAGCAATTTTGAAAGCAATTATTTTTGCCTGAGATCCCACTTGCAGATATGAGCTAGATGGAGCCTCTTTCAAAAGTCTCATTTTGAATATGGATGAGTGAGAGCCATTTATGCAACATGTATCTGAAGGTCATTTAATTTTTTTCAGAATTAACCCATAACTCCTGGGAAATGACACTGCATTCAAAATTAACTTCAAACATCCTAGAGTACTATCCAGAGAAGATTCAGCTCTGGCCATAGAGGCTGTATGGTATTACATTTCAGAAACCATTTTCTGTTATAGTGCAGGAACACAACAAAAAGAGATACTATCAGAGTAGCTATAAGTATGTAAATGTGTATGAGAATGACACCAGTTAAAACTAAAACACTCCATCTGATTTTTTTTTTTTTTACTAACAAGATTTTACTATTGCCATGAGTCTATTTGATTTGTTTAATTCATGGATCCTTAAAAGTTTGCATTAGTTTTCTTTTATGTAGCAACGTTATATTTTCAAAAAATCCCTAATGAGCCATGCTGCAGCTTCTGGTCTTTGAGTTCTGTTTGAATAGCTAAACATGCATAGAAGTTGTGCATTGCAGTGCATCTTTTCTGGCTGAAAAAAGGTCTTGGAGAAAACTACATTACTCTGTCTTTCAAAATTAACAACAACAAAGAGAAACAGCTCTAAAGACCCTACAGAGTCTCATTCATCTGCTTGCAGAAAGAATAATCATGGAAAATATCAAACCAAAATTATCTTGCAGAGTCGCTATAACATGTAACAGAAGAAAAGATGGAAATGAACTAGTTAATTGAACATAGGCATTTTCTACTTTGTCTCACTAAATATATTCATTGAAGTTTAATGTTTTTCCTGAGGTATTCTTCATTACAGATTTTTAACAACTGGAATTGTTTTGCAAAGGCAGACGTCGAACAATATATTCCGAATTATTAGGAATCACATGGACAGGTAAGATTAGATTTCTGCCTTCATTTCACTTAATAAAAATTCTGACTAGTAGAAGTGAGGTCAAAAGTCATTGAAAAGCGTTATTGAGTATTTTAGGTAACTGTAACAGAAACATTAAGATTAGCATGAACAGAGACTGTATGGGTAAGTCTGGATGCAGGAACACCTAAAGGAACATAAGGGCTGTATGAGTGTTGCATGCTGATGGCACCCAGGTGAGTAGATCATGGATATCCCAGCACAGCACAGCTATTTGCAATTTCCCAGGACAACTAAAAATCCAGGGATAGCCTACATCCATACTCAAATATTCAAACAGGAAGGATTTCCATCAAAGTGGGAAGATAAAGAACAGGCTAGACCCCTAGGCTGCCCAAAGAAAGTGAGAAAAGATGGTGAGGAAAACCTGTGGACTCACAAAGGTGGCATGGACTGGAGAGAAAAAAGTCATCAGCAGCTCCTACAGGGCACAAAGAACACTTCAAAGCTTGGCCACCCTTCCCAGCCCAGGTAGCTTGGTGAGGTCTTGGAGTTGGTGTCCACCTAGAGATACCTGTCCTGCTGCTTATGAGAAGTAGAGCAGGAAAATGTGAGTGAAGAAAGATTTCTTTTAAAATAAAATTACATTTTCCTCTCATAAAGGTTCACATGGAGCTTGTAGCAATAGTGTGGCAGTATTATTTTCTGCAGCATAGACAAGGTCATCCTCCAGGTCCACAGAGCAGTAAGATGAGTTTCCTGATGGAAACAACAGCAGTGAACATAGTCACAGAAACTGCTCCAGTTTACAGGGGGAAGAGATGGGTAAAAATACCAAGTGGTTACCAAAGGAATTATCTCCCCAATAACAATATACAGCTTTTAAAATGTTGTGCTATCCTGGCGAAAAAAGTGCTTAATGAGTGTTCAGCCATGCACAGCCCAGTTAATGTTGCTACAGACTTGGCTGAGAAGAATGTTCATCACTTCCAGGAGTTGAGGTCCCTAGAACATTACTGCACTGCATAAGAGCAGAAAAACTGCCTGCAGCCTTGTCACATTTTGACTTGCTTTTGCTTTGCACTCCCCAACCTTGTGTAAACTGATTAACTTAGTTTTGGGTGCTAAAGAAATAACTACCTCCATGTAGTGCATTTATTTGACAGATACCATGATGGTATTCAGGCTGATTCATCAGAAACAACTTTCTTGTGCTTTTTTTCTGCAGAGTAAAACACAAAAGTTTATATCAGTAAGTAGAAACGGCCTTGACTGGAGGCTGGTTTGAGACTTAAGCCAAGCAGGGAGGTATCTAGTGCAGTAGCAGCAAAGAGCTCCAAGAAAGATTTCTTGCCAGGCAACCTTGGATGCATCACAATTCTAAGGTTGCTGTGCTTAAAAATATTTTATCTTCCCATGCTGCCACTGTACTTGTCACAGCAGCAACATGTAGAGGTGCCATTGGTGACTTTGGAACATGAGGTGAAACCTCCTAATTGCAGCCTTTCCTCTGCCACCCCTCATGGCACATTCCCTGCAGTCAACCACACCCTATTCACTCCCTCCTCCACCTGAGTGGCTGCTGCCTGCTGGGGCAGCATGGGCTCTTACACAGCACCTGAGAGGAAATTTAAGACAAAGCTGTTTGTTAATGAGCTTGGCTGCACTGTGTGAAGGCCCCATTTCTTTTCAGTCAAAACATTTTATTCCTTCAGGGGGTTTACATTGGATGTGATAGGGAGTTCAGTTGCTCTGCAGCTAATAAATGTATCCTACTAGTCCTACTAGTCACTGTTGTACTGAAGAAATATACTTTGGTTGTTTTACATTTCAAGGCACACGGTTTGCTTAAATTTGCCAGCACTTATTTCCTCAAGCCTGTTCTATATTCATTACATGCTTACGTTTCCACTACTCTGCATTATAGGGATGCTTGCCATGAAATACATTTCCTTGGATTCTGGTATCTTCAAAACACCTCAGGTATTTTCACAGAAATAATTTTATTTTCTTCCAAGTATAGTTTATTAAAATATCCATTGCTACAGGCTGTAGTATGTGGAATGGAGCCATAACTCATACTTAACAACCTTTTCCTAGTCATGCTACTGATAGCTGAATAAATTTAAGCTCTTTTTTTGACTCTGCTGATTTTTGGACGTGGTGTTTCCCTTACTAACTAGGGTCATTTTTTTAATGGCCATCAGTGTTCTTTTAGGACAAGGGATTAAGGATCATTTTTACTTCTCACAAGCGCAGAATTCTGCCTGTTAGGTAGCAGTGACTGTTCTTCTGAAATACACACTACTTTTCTGTTAAATTCCCCAGCACTTTATCTTAATGACTTTCATTTTGTCTATTCTAGTCTCCCATTACTTACCAACATAGCAAACCTGAGGTACTTGGAGAGTACAGTAAGTGCTTCCATCCAAGGTTAATTAATCTGTAACCCTAGACAGTACCTCCAAGGTACACTTCTTGCCTCCTCTGCGGTGAAAGGGCAGTGAACCAAGCAGTGCACATGTGGCACATAGGGATATACTCAGTGGATTTCCTGTTTCCTAAAGCCCATGGTTAACCAGTCTAAGTCAAGTCACCTCTTCCCTCAACCCCCTGCATGGCACCAAAGAATCACATGTCTGTCACTCTATTCCCACTTGCCTTTTTGGTGTGGAATGCCTCTGTGTCAGCTTTATGCTCTGCATTTCACCCCTTTGGCTGGGCTTCAGAGGGCAGTCAGTTCAGTTGGTAACAGGGAAGGTTGACATTACCATTGCAGATATAAAATAATATTATATTAAAGATTCTAATCTCTTAGGAGAAGAGTATACAAAACAATAACCAAACTAGGCAAATTTCAACAGAAATTCTCTGTATGTTCTAGAACAGAAAATTTAACTCACGGAATAAGTGGTTTCTCCATCTTTAGATGCCTCCTGAATGACAGTTTTAAATGGGACTAAAAGTGTGTAGATCAGCATGAGGCAAAACACATGGAATGCTCTGACTTCTGCAGTGAGGAAGCAAACCCAGACTGTTCTTTCTTTAGAATCTTGAACCTGTGCACATTGTCTACACTCCTAACCTTTTTTCCGGAATCCTTGATTACATTTCTGGTTATCATGAGCCCTCCAAACTGCACCACTTTTGGTCAAAAAAATTCATTTTGTTTAAAAGAAATAGGTAAGAATAACAGCAAAGAAACAAAATTGCCCCTTTCTTATGTGACTGTCAAGAGAAAACTGAAGAATCTGCATAATTGGAAAGGCTGAGCAATGTTTTCCCCTCACTGTATTTGAAAATACTTATCAGAATGATTTTGAGGACAGAATTAAAGTAAGTAAAAAACAGAAGGGAAATGAAGGACAGAGTTTGAGCACAACAAATTTTGTTTGCTTTGTTTCTCTTTTCAGTTATTTGTATTGATGACAATTTCATTAATAATGTGAGACAGCAGTAGCTAGGACACTTCTTGAAGACTGTTCAGGGGATCTTCTCATTTTTGCTTCCAAGGACAGAAAATTTAAGCAAATGAAATATGATTAATATGAAAGTCTGTATGGAAATAAACATGTATTGTATTCCCAGTACCTATGTGACTGAGTAACATTATAAGATATGGAAAAAGGAGATCCATAAAGCAAGAAAATAAGCAACAGAAGCCAATGGGAGGGGAAAAAAAGAAATAATCTCAAAATCTGATATTGTTTCATGCTTACATCACTTTATTTAGCTTTGCAAATTACAACTTTGACCTGACTGCTAGCTTTGCTGAACAATTTGAAATGTGTCATATTTTTTTCTGTACTTGTATAAGCTGTCAATGAATCAAGACACTTTGTCAAGGCAAATCACTGCATTTGTATTAGGTATTTCACTTGCTTTAGTCCAAATAACTTTAGTGTAGACTGACATCCAATATTCAAGTATGCAGTATAAATTTAATTTACAGTCTCTTGCATTTCTAATGCATAGGAAATTTTAAGCAGAGTGCAACCATTTTAAATATTTATAAAAACTCATAGGAATACAAAGTTATTGGATATGATAATTTGTTTCATACATAAACATGACAGTTAAAACCTAGGAAAAAAAGTAAGAGAGTTCTACCTCATGGCTTTATTATTAAAGGTTGTCTGAAAGAAATTTCAATATTAAACAAAAAAGATTTTGTCAGAAAGGCACCTGGAAGTTCATAGAAGGCAATAAAGGAAACAGAGTGATGTCTGGTAATATTCTCCTCAGAGAGCAGTGATTTTGGAAGTTGTACCTGATGGGTTGATCATTCCCTAAAGTTGGGCAACTGAAGTGAATGTGTTTTTCTCATGCTATTGTCATGGTTTAACTCCAGTCAGCAGCCAAGGCCCATGCAGCTGCTCTCTCACTCCCCTACCCATGGGATCAGGGAGAGAAACAGAAGGGTGAAAGCTGGAAAACTCATGGGTTGAGGCAAAGTTTAATAGGAAAAGCAAAAGCCATGTACAAAAGCAAAGCAAAACAAGGAATTAACTCACTGCTTCCCATGGGCAGGCAGGTGTTCAGCCATCTCTAGGAGAGCAGGGCGCCATCACCTGTAATGGTGACTTGGGAAGACAAATACCATCACTCCAAATGTCCCCCTTCCTTCCTCCTTCTTCCTCCACTTTATATACTGAGCCTGATGCCATATGGTATGGAATATCCCTCTGGTAAGTTTGGATCACCTGTCTCAGCTGTGTCTCCTCCCAGCATCCCAAACACTCACAGCTTACTTGCCAATGTGGCAATTTGAAAAGCTGAAAAGGCCTTGGGTCTGTCTAAGCACTTCTCAGTAATATCAAAAACATTTCTATATTATCAACCCTGTGCTCAGCACAAATCTAAAACACGACCCCATATCAGCCACTGCAAAGAAAGTTAAGTCTACCCCAGCCAAAACCATCACACCCCTACAAAAAAACCCTAACTGTCCATCTGGCACCATGCTAGAGATTTTCACAGATAGAGGGAGTCAGAATGATGGTGGGCGACCATAGCTACCCTCCCTGGCTCCAACTAACTTTTTGTGATTTGTGAGGTATAATTTAAAAGGTCAGCTTTCAGCCTGATGTACTATATATTGGATAGTTTTATATCAGCTGTGTGATATGCAGTTTCTAGTTGCAATCATAGTCCTGAAGTAGGTATAATGCCTTGGGGTTTTTTTCTGAATTCAGTTATTTAGATATGGAAAGCAGTTCTCATTTCCTTTAAATCTTTAGGAAGAACTAAACAGCAAGCCTCCTGGCTTCCTTCTTTTGAGAGATTAGAGGTAACCTTGGGCACTAAGGAGTGAAAAGACACATTCATGCAGCCCAATAGAAATGGGAAGAAGAACAGGGTATGTCTGGGTACTTTTCTCAGCATCTAAAGAACAGGCTAACAAGTAAGAGACTCATGGATCCCAACTAACTTCTGGTAATTTGTCTGGTTCCTATGCTCAGTTTAATATTTTGTGATTTCAGGAGCTAGTGGTAAACAACTAGAAAAAGAAGAAAAAAAATCATTTTTTTAAAAAAGAGAGAGAGAATTAGGAACTTACACTTTTACCCCTACTTAGAAATAACAACACAAGAGTGACTGCACTAAGATCAATGGTGCCTCTAATCCAGTACCCAACAATGAACCCTACTTTAAATATATAAGACCAGAGGAGGAATACAAATAAAAGTAACTTCTTTACCTACCAGGGTACTCCCATGAAATTTAGTAAAATGAGTAGCTAAAAATGATCCAATCTTCTGTTCTGCATATCACCTCAAAGTACAGTGTTGTTAATATGCAAGTGCAGTGAGGCCACAGTCAAAAAACCCAAATCACAGAAATTGATTGAAACAGCCATAAGAAATAGGCTGTTAACCAGGGTTAAAAAGCAAATCAGTGTTTTCCCCTAAATAAAAAACTAGAAACCAACAAACAGAAAAGAGCGTAATAAATCCAGGGGATAATTGGAATTTCTTAAAAGCAGCATTCCCATCATTATTTTAATGCTAGAACATTAGTTCCCTAGTGATCTTGCCAAAATAAACAGCAAGAGAAGAAGAAAAATGTTAAGTCTTTTTCCTGCATGAGACAATTATCAATTGTTTTATTCAGCAATTAAATTACCTAATACAGTTAAACATAATATAAGAGTGCATAAAATACTGTGTTACCCAGGAATGACTCTCAGGATGAGACGGAAAGGGTGGAGGCGCTTGGAACTACCTTTTTTCTTCTGGCAGACTTTGTTGCAGTTGAATTACAATTGGGAATCATGTTTTATAATGTTATGTGTGGACTAAGTATAAAAATAGTAAAAAGCAAGTTGTGCTTACCACTGGTCCATTATCGAGCTGCAGCATTGGTTTCACACTGCCTGCCTGGGCCCACGGTGACAGCAAAACACTGAACCATTTAGTTCCAAACTGGGGCTTAGGCAGTGCAGGCTGGGGCTGAGTGTCTGCACAGGGTACGGATGAAACACTCAAAATCATTTCAGGGAAGGTCTAGATCACAGAGTTCCATCTCATCTGCGAAGGCTTTGGGGAATTTGTTAAGCCTTTGGCAACTTAGAATACAATGCCTAGGAAGATGAAGGTAAGCCTATATCACATTTTGGCCTGGCAGTTGTATGGCAACTGACCCAACAATTCATAAAAAGTTCAATAAACTGAAATGTGGTTAAACATGCCAGTCTAACATGTTTAGAGGTTTTAAATGCAAGTGAAAAAACACAATACAAACCGTTACATGAACAGTGGAGTCAGGATGACAGAAACAAAAGGAAAACTTTCCACCTGGCATCACATTTAAAGGAGAACACAGATAACAAAGTGCCTTCCTTCATCTCCTTTACCACCACATCATTGATCTCTTCCAAAAATACAGAACAACATGAATCTTTTACAATATCATTGCTGTGGCTTCTTGCTCAGTGGTAATTCAACATACAGCTTGTGAAGAAAAGCCAATATACAACCTGAAGCAGTCCTGTACTTTGCCATTCTTATCAGTCTTCAGAAACAGACCTTTTAAACTTCAGCAATGGGAAGTATCCCTCAGATACCAAATTTATCACACAACAAATATAAATGATATGAAGAATACAATAGAGTACTCTAAAACAATCCTCAATAATAAAAATTCTAGAATGAATGAAAATAGAGAAATTTACTATATCTGAAAAGCAGACACAGAGGCTATATCACCCAATATTTTAACTCAGCAGGAAAATTATAGATTATATTCCTAATGATAAGATTTAAGATTTATGCAAGAAGTTCAGAGATACTTCCATAGAATCATCTCTATTTTGTCACAATCCTCTCAAATTTAGTTCAAAACCACATAATGTTTAGTTAAAAATACATTATAAATATATTATACATACATTATAAAGAAGACACATTCCACTATATTAATAATTATAGATGGCTGCCTTATGATGAGCTATCACAGACAGGAGAAAGATAATTCACCAAGTAGAAAATCAAGAATGCAATACCACGAGCAAGCCTCCAGTTAAATAATTTTGTTTGCATTTAGAATAATTTCTCCTTCATTTGCTCCATCTGTCTATGGGACAGGATTTTTGGCTTGCCCATATGGAGTATAAAAATACTGAGATACTTGCAAAACTTAAGAGGCAGAAATCAAGTTTGGGATAAGAAAACAAAACTTTGAATTCATAGAGTTCACTTATAGTTAAATAGAAACTGCCTACCACATTATTTGGTACCTGCAGCTTCTGCAAGTCCTGTTTCTGCACAGCACTGTGGCAGCTCAGCCCAATTAAAACAAATGCAGCAAGCAAGAAGCCCTGAGGTTACCTCACTGAGCACCCCTGGGTTTTCCTACTAGTGGAAAACCTCATTTGCAAGGGCTGTATGGCTGGCACTGTACAAATCTGAGCTGCTGATGGGCAGTAGGATGAAGCAAACAGTGCATTTGTCTCAGGAAAGTAAGGTGTTTTCTGGGATACATGAACTCAGAAGACACAATGGTGATGAGTCCTGGTTCTTCAGCGCTTGCAGAAAACCAGCACTTCACCACTGCAGATCTACTAAGCCAAGGGGAATATGACTTTGAAGCAAGTCAGTGCCTTGTATGGTGTTTGGGTAACTTTTATGTTGCAAGACCCGATCAGAGATTTCTTGCAATGTGAGTAAATCCATTTGGCTACAAAGTGACTAAATCTGCTTTCTCTTCGTATCAATACATTCCCTTTTTAAAACATAATGACTTGAGAGATGTGCAAGCTCATATTTGGAGTTTTATCCATACTTCCTAAAGCAGAATGAATTATTTTCAGTTCTTTTTGCATTTTTACTTCTCATCTGTCTCTGACTTTTCCCTCTGAAGGTTTTAAGCATATGTAACTACAGCAGGAGAAGTCAGTAGCTCCTTTTTCAGGAAGACTGAAACCATCCACAAGCCAGTACTGATGAAGTTTACGATTTTTCATTTATTGACCCTTTTTTCTTTTTAATTTCATGACCCTTACTGGTCATTCAAAGTTTCCTTTAACAGGTGCTTGACTGTGGCTTGATACTGTGTGCCTCTGTCATTGACAGCAGTGTCCTTCAGAGCTTCCTTGACAGGTTTCTTTCCCATCCTTTGATGCAAATCAATACAGATCAATTTTAAACAGATCAGCTTGTTAACATCAGATGAGAATCTGCCATTCTCCATTTTAACTTCCTGGAAAATATCTAGTAATTTAAGGCTTTCTTGCCTAGCAATAAGCAGAGTCAGTCATATAAGCACTTCAATTAGATGCAAGCTCACGATCAAAAGTCCACTAAAAAACCCAACTATGAGAACAAGTTTCAGGATGATAATCCTTATGCTAAAGTATATAATGCTACTGAAATATGTATTCCAAGACCATTCCTGCATAAGAACAATAGCTACTCAAATTCCCAGGGAAGAAAATGATTTGTATAAGATTTTGTTATCCATTGGTAGCAATAAATTTTTTTGCATTTATCTCTTAAACGGCATATACTGGCTATCACTGTCATCAAAAACATGCATTTTTAAAACCCCTTAAGCCACTGTTTCTAGTTACTCTCTTTGAGGATGTACTAGCTGGTAACATGGGAACTTTCATCATCTATCAATTAGTTAGTGAAAGAACTACTGCACATGTTAATTTACTGTTTTCATTAAATGGAGCTGAACAGCATTAACACTGATGAGCCTAATGAAATGAATATTATATCTCAGCGGATACTCAGAATCAAAGACAGAAAAGTACCTGCAGCTACAGGAATTTTCCACACTGAATTTTGGGCAGAAAACCAGCTCATACACTCATACACACAAATCCACATAAAATTGCCATTTAAAAATATTTAATTTCTTAAAAGAATTTATGTCATTTGTCCCAGAGCCTTGCAGTTACACAGCTTGGAGAGTCTCTGTTCCCAGTGCCCCTGGCTGTCATGCTGTGGTTATGCAGCTATCTGTGGGAACACTAAAGGTTGTTACAAGATATGAAAACTGTATTAACTTCCCAGTGAAGGGAAACTGGAGGAAAACTTCTCTTCAGTTATCATCATTTTTGCTTCCAGTTTGCATGACTTAGACAGTGATGTCTGCAAAAGGACTTGAGAGCTTCAGCTAGTATTTAACTAGGGCTTGCACACTTCTGATCCAGCTTGTAGGCTCATGAAGGCCACAGGATGTCTATGTTTTCATAATAATATAGAATCCCTTCAAACTTTATTATTTACTCAAAATTAAAATTATTGAAATTTATTTTCATTTGTCACTTTAAAAGGCAGAACTATATCAGCTAGAAATATATGTAGATAAGGTAAATGGTATTTGACTCCTTCTGAGCAGGCGGCCTTACAAGAAAATTTGAGTCAAGTGAGTGAGATAGGGAGGGAAAGATTGTTAAAAGAGGTAGAAAAGATAAGAAAACCCTCCTCATCATCTAAGAATTGAGAAGAAAGAGGAGACAGGGAAGAGGGGAAAAACAGAGAGTGTGAGCCCAGCTAGATTTGGAGAAACATATGATTCTTAGCTTCACATGAAAAATTCCAATCTTTCATGAAAAAATGCAAATCCCTTGCCCTAAAGGCAAAGGTAAAATAGAACAGCTCTTCCTAAGCTCTGCCTAACAGCTCTGCCTATCAAAAGCCAGTTCAGAAAAAAAAAAGAGTAAGAATTCCACTGTTTACTTACAAGTAATTCTTGCCTATCAGCCATCTTCAGTAGAGGCATGATTGACACTGTCTCTGACCTATCTGAGGCATATTCTAGAAGCTGTCAGGATTGCATGTCTGGGGTGGGTTGACCTGTTTAGATGCCAGGTGCCTATCAAGAGACTCTATGACTCCCCTCCTCATCAGGACAGGATGGGGAGAAAATAAGATGGGAAAAACCCCTCATGGGTCAAGATAAAGGAAGTTTATTAAAGCAAAAGCAAACCAAAAGATTTATCCTCTACTTCCCATCAGCAGATGATGTCCAGCTACTTCACAGAAGGCAGGGCTTCAGTGTCTGTAGCAGTTGCTCTGGAGGACAAATATAGTAACGCATGTCCCCCTCCTCCTCCTCCTTCCCCTTAC
>JAWWLZ010000118.1:83956756-83991788 GCA_035041345.1 Poliocrania exsul
CTTCAGTGTCTGTAGCAGTTGCTCTGGAGGACAAATATAGTAACGCATGTCCCCCTCCTCCTCCTCCTTCCCCTTACCTTTTATTATTGAACACATACCATATGATATAGAATATCCCTTTGTTTAGTTTGGGTCAGCTGTCCTGGCTTTGCCCTCTTTCAAGCTCTTGCCCACGATGAGAGTACAGATGATGAGAGTGAGTTGGGGAGACAGCCTTGATGTTGAGAAAGCACAGTTCAACAGGAACCAAACCACTAGTGTATTATCAACACCTTTCTAGATACCCACAGAGTGCACAGCACTATGAGGGCTGCAACAGGGAAAATTAACTCCATCTCAGCCAGAATCAATACATTGTCATCACCTGTGTCTTACCAGGGGCTCTGCAGAGGAGTTTGCATGAGAGAGCAGCTCTGCTGCTTGACTAATGCAAATTAGCATAGCTTCATTATCTTTATAGACCTGTGACAAATGTGTATCAGCTGAAGATCTGGCTTATTCTCTCTTGTACAGCTTCAAGCAAACTGTTTATCTCCATTTTAATGTAAAGCACCCTAATAAAACCTTCATTTTGACACAAGTGGGCTGCATGTGTGAGGGAGAGAGCTCATAAGGTTCCTAACAGTTGGCAACAAGGTCTCCTAGTGAGTAAAAAATTTGAATCATGGTCCTGCTCCTCTGATGATGAATATTTCTAGTCACTGATGTCAGTAACACAGGTCTTGGAAAGGGACTGGTTTGGGTAGGAGGTGTAATTTTGCTAGAAGGAGCTACAAAATGTAAGCCCATCTATGAACAAAGAGACCCAGGAGTTTCTATCAGAGTTTTCACCCGGACTGATATGAGCTGCACAGCTACAGCTGTTTCATATGGTGCTATTCATTGCTGCATAGCCACCATATCAATCCAGCCTCTCCTTGACCCACATGCCTCTTCCTGAGAAGTGGGATGCCTTGCCTCGAGCTAAGATAAGGGGGAAGGCTTGGGCAATGTGGTCCCAGGTGGGGCCCATCTGACCTCATGGCAACCATCAGAAACCTTCAGACTGACAATACTATACATCAAGCTGAGTTCCTTGGATATCCAATGAGAATAGCTATGCAGTAGGGGGTGTCCCCAAGACAGTTAATTTCCCTATGAGCTATATACAGCATGTCAACACCCCATCCACATTCAGTATTTAATTCTAGGGCTCAGGATGGGCTATCAGATACTGAACTAATTCCCCAGGTGCCCTGGGTGAACCACCAAATACCTCCTTACATCCTCAGATTCCTGAATACTTTCCAAACCTGGCCTCGAAGTCCTCTTCTCTCCTCTTGGAAGAGCTCTCATCCCTTCCTCCTTGTGAGAGTCAATCTGCCACATTGACAGTTCAGTTTGCAGTCCATCTTGGGCATGAGCAAATATCTGCTGAGCCCAGAGCACTATCATGCTAGTTGCTACCATGGGCATAAGGAAAAAGAAGAAGATCTAAGAAGCAGGCTTCCCTCTTTCCAGTCTGAAGAAACATTTGTTGTCCAGGGTGCTGTTCAATGCAAAAAAATTGAAATACATTACATTAAGAGCCACTTCAGCTTCACATTTTCTTCTGGGATAGTGTCAGTGAGAATATTCCCAACATGGCACAAATAAATGTTCATCTGGCTCAGGTGGTCCTGCACACCCAGTGCAACCCCTCTTGTTGGATCTACCCTAATTCCTAGCACAAGACTTGGCAAATCATGGGAAGCAACCAACTCTTCCCTCATTGCAGAAGGCCAGGTGGTGATTGCTAAAGCAGCATGGATGCTGATGGAAGAATGAGTAAGATTTCAGATAAGTAAAGTCTGTTAGGATTTCAAATGTCCCACACTATAGAAGGATCCAGGAATCCTGTTAAAATGACACTACCCAGTTGATGTTTTTCAGATATTTTTGAACTCACTTCATTTCCTTATCACTTTTTTAAAGGCCAATTTCTTTGTTAACATGCAAAAGAGTGAGTATTTGCAAAGGTCTTATATCTATGTCCTAGAAAACAGCTAGTGGTTTGCATAACTGAATCAAGATTGCTGCCATCTGCAGTATTCTAAATACCATGTCTCATTTCAGAAGAGATATAAGAAAATATGTGACTAAGCGACATGAGAAATTTGACACCTAAGGAGTAGCATTTTCTGCATGATCTCAAACTTGATAGAAATGAAGCACATATTTTTAGGCTAAAAGATCTTAATTTCAGCATTCTGCAGAAATGGGGCCCACTGGTGCTTACCTGAGAAAAAAATTATAAACAAATTCCATGTGTGGACAAAATAAATACATATTTACTTCAGACATTTCTTATTATCTAAAATTAGGCTAATTTAATTAAATTAAATGTAATTTAATTATAATAAGAACCAGAAAATACTTCAGATAAAACCAAAATATTTCTGAGGTACTCAATGTGTGCATTAGGAGGGTTTTTTCCCAAGAAAATAGATTAGCAGAAAAAATACAGGACAAATATTCACAGCAAAACTTTGTAAAGAGAAGAAAACAGTAATTTACTGTCTCATGGCAAAAAGATGTCCTACGATAAAGAGGATTATCCTCAAAGTTGTTAGAATGCAGAATTCTGTTTTAACCCCTCAAATTGATGGCAGTATTTTATGACTAATAGACCTGTATTTGTTGAAGAAAATACCACAGCAACAGCAACAAAACCAAAGCAGAAATAACAATGAGTGTAGCCAATATGCATACATATTTGATTTCCCTTTTCACGTACACCATCTGGAAAAGCCTCATCCACAAAAATGAAAGAACAAGGAAAAGAAGTGTTTTCTTCCCTGTATTACATTAACATCTGAACTTAATGAAGATATGGGTCAAACTGAATGGCAGGTTAAATTTTACAGCAGCAACACGAAACAAACACAAACAAAACTAATCACATGTGTATATATGATATCATCTTATATGTTTTGATCTTGTTCAGAAAAGCGTGGAGAGGTATTGCTGGGTAGGATCTCAAATGCCCATTTGCCCGCTCCATTGTTACTCTGGAGATGTGCTTTCCTGGAAATGCTGCTGAAAACCTGATTGAGGATTGCAGCAGGGGTCTGGGCATTACTAAGCAGAACCAAAGGATTGCTCTGTGTGCATGGTATTTCCCTTCTTTCAGTCCCATATGCATCTCAAAATACATTATAATGTCTAGAAATTCCCAAAAGAACTGCTCTTTAGAATAGAATAGTTCAGTTGGCAGGGACCTACAGTAATTATCCAGTTCAATTGCCTGACCAGCGCAGGTCTGACCAAAAGTTAAAGCATGGCATTGTCCAAATGTCTCTTAAATACTGATAGGTTTGAGGCATAATCACCTCCCTAGAAAGCCTGTTCCAGTGACTGACCATTCTCTCTGTAAAAAAAACAAAGCTTCCTAATATGCAGTCTAAACTTCCTCTGGTGCAGTTTTGAACCACTCCCACACCTCCTATCTCTGCATCTCCCTTGCAACATCACCTCTTCAGAAAGCTGTAGAGCCATGAGGTCACCCCTTAGCCTCCCTTTCTTCAAACTAGACAAACCTCATGGCCTCAACTGCTCTTTACAGAAGATCCCCTCCGGGCCCATCACCCACTTTGTTGTCCTCCTTTGGACACACTCAAAGACCTTCACATGCTTCTTAAACTTGTGGGGCCCCAAACTACACACAGTGCTCAAGATGAGGCTGCACCAACACTGAATAGAGGACAATCACCTCTCTTGACCTGCCGATGATGCTGTGCTTGGTGTATCCCAGGACATGGGTTACCCTCTGGGCTTCCAGGGCACAGTTGATTCATATGGAGACTTCTGTGGACTAGCACACCCAGCTTACTTTCTGCAGGGCTGCCCTCCAGCCACTTCTCTCTAAATTTATACTTGTGCCCGGCATTACTCCAACACAGGTGCAAAATCCTGTATTTAGACTTGTTAGATATCATGCCATTAATGATTGTCCAAGGCTCCAATCTGGAGATGGGAGTCTAGTGCTTCCCATTCCCTATTAGTTCACTTGACTTTATCTGATCATGTGTAGCACTTCCTAATTCCTACTGCACATGCAGATTTTTTTCATATTACTTCTCCATTTTCATCTATTTTGTGCCTTGCAGCATAACTGTACTTCTGTTTCTTTGGTGGTTTTTTTTTTAGTATAAGCACCCTACCTGTTCCTTCACCCAAACCACTGGTGAAAACAAACTAGAATAGGGCAAAGACAAAACCCTGTAGAGCTGCATAAATATAGCTTTCTCTTTTGTCAAGAAACTGCTGAGAAGTATTTCTTGAGCACAATTTTGTTTGCAGGTTGGTGTGCTTTCATCTAAACTATGGTTCTGTAGCTGGCTTGTGAATATCGCGTTAAACATTGTGAAACGCCTTACTAAGAACCAAAGTATAAAATATTTATTCTTTCATTCTACCCACAAATGCCATTATCCCACTGTATAAAGTGATGTCGATCTGTGAGGATCGTTACATCCTGTAAGTTAGACAAGAAGAGAGTTGGTGGCAATGACCCTCATTATAATTTTCCCTTTACTTATGAGTGCACTGCTGAATTACGTGTTCCAGAGTTTTTCCGGGTATTAAAGTTATGCTGAGTGGTACGTAGGTGCCTTGCCTCTTCTCACCCTTGTTCCCTCTCAAGAAAAGGGGGAAAGCAACAATGATTCTATCAATTTATGACATTTCATCCATTCCCTTTTTGAATTCCCAGAGCTGGTTGCTGGTGCTTTTTCTGTCAAAGAATGAAGTTCATCAGGTCTGGAAGAGTTACAAACATCTATGTGAGTGTCTTATTTACCTTTAACTGAGGAAGAGGGTTTATTGCTGGTATTAACTTTGTTAATCTCTCTTTCTTGCTGCCTTTTCTACTGACAATTGAAAGGCAACACTGTCTACCTTGCTTAACAGTTAATTAAAAAAATTGAACCGTCTACAACACTTCTTATCCTTTATAAAATGTAATGATGGCAAATATTTCCTGAAGTTCAATTAGAAATTCAGTTTACAAAAATTCAATACCACTCATAATTGCAAATGGTTCAGGCATGCAATGGAATGAATTATTGCCTATTGTATTTCCTTTAAATCCTTGTTAACCTCTTGCTGCTTCTAAATTAGAATAAAAGCAGAGACATGTAGAGTGACAGTATGCGCAGAATATCAATATAAATTGACTGAAATATGTTGCTGAGGATGCAACTTGCATGTTAGGAAACTCACTTCACTTGTGATATTGAACTTGAAAGTGGGAGAATAATTAAATAATGGTCATGAAATGCCATCTTCTTAAATTGTTATTAAATTTTATGTAAATCATGAGCATAAGAAAGACAAAATTATGGCTTTTCTTGCAATAGTTGCACTGGAAAAGGGGAACTTTGACACCTTTTCATGAGTAGAAAGTTATTAAACCTGAAGGGAAAAGTCAGCCCTAGATAAAACAAGTTTTTGATCTGGCAACTTCTAAAAGGCAATTTGCACTTGATCTGACTCACATATTAAATATATACAGTAGACAATTAGTTCAAACAGCAGTTGCTTTTGAAAGTCTTATTTTTGAAAGAACTAACACTCCTAGAACTAAATTAAAATGCACTTTTAGAAATATGCAAGTTGAAAATGCTGTTATCTTTAATATTTTAGGCCCTGGTACCTCCTTCCCTAATTTTTACAAAGATCTTTGCCCATAGGTGCAGAGGATAAGCTTGACTCAATTTCTGGGGTATTATTTAGTTTTTCATTCATTAAGGCATTTGAGCACGTGCTCAATTCTCATTTAAATCAGTGAGGGTTGAGTGCTTTGGTTCAGGCTAGGGTCTGTGTTTACTTCCTTTCACAAGTCACCCTCAGTCTTAAAGAACTCTAGAAGTAACTATTTCATATTTAAGGTAGAGAAAACAGTCTATACCTGTATAAACACTTAACCTTTTTCTCTGAAGATTTTGGGTGATTAGAATATGCAGTAGCTGGTGTAAGACAGTGGAGGAGGAGGAAAGAGAGAGAAAATCTCCTGTTCCTCGTTGTTTGAGGTGTGATAGAAAGCAGTGATGCATAAATTGCTGAAGTTACACACTTTCTGAAATACTAGGTGTGAGGACTGCAGGACCTCTGCATCCATCTGGATGGGAATCAGCAACCAAACAAATACTGTTTCCAGAAAACAAACAAAATGCTGTCCCACAGCACTGCATTAGCCCTCAATACATGAAGAGGCAAAACTAGCAAGGCATGACAAAGTGCAGCATTTTAAGGAGAGTTGCAGTAAGACGAGATATGAACAGTCAAGGTTAGGAAACTAGAATAAAAACTTCAGGATACTTCACGTCCTCAGAGAGGCTGGGGCTTCTCAACTTGCAGCTATCATCAAAGCTTACAACAACTGCAGTGAGCTCAGAGTTGGAGTTGAAGGCCCCAGTTGAGGAGAGCACTCAGTCAAATCCTTAAGTGTTTTGTTGATGAGGGCTAGGTTGAATGATGTGCTTAATGTGCAGGTGTCAGTGCTCATAGAAACCAAATTGAAAATGCATGTCTCACAAGCACTGCAGTGCAAAGTTTCACATTTGCTTTCTGCTGAGGTTCTGCTGGAAAAACCTTCCCGCACAAGGTTTGCAGAAAGGCAACACAAGCAATGGCGTGACAGTGACAGTCATTTAAATAAATACACAAAGCTAATTTTCATCTACTATACCTGCAACCCCAACTGAGAGAAATTCAATGGAGTACTGGCATCGTGTGGCAAGTTGAAAACACTTTGACTATTCTTTTTTTGTCCTTGGACTAATACAGAACATGCTGAAAGAAAACAACCCTTGTTCTCAATTTATAAAAAAATCATGAGGAACAGATAGTTAAGAAAGTATTTGTTGGATGGAAGAGTTGAAGAAGGATAATTGATATTAACTGTACCATAGAATCATAAAAGCACATGAGCAACCTTAGCATGTCCAAGGCTATTTCACCTTCTCTGCCTTCTCTAGGAAAAGAATTGACCCACAGACACAAACGAGATGTGCCTTTGAGATCCTGAACCTGCAGAGACAAGAGTAAGCAGTGCCTGCATTCTTAATAACATAATATTGAAACTAAGGCTTCTGAATAGTCACTTCTCAGTAGCCATTGGCTAAAGGCCAGAAAGTGTTCAGAGAGCTGCAGCCACAGGAATGTCCCCACTGCTATTGAATACCTACATCACTGCACTGCAGTCATTCACCCCACTATCTCCTCGCTTCTCTCCTCTTTCTCCTACATACCCCTCCCAGCCCCCAGCACATACATGCTCAGAGTGAATTGTGCTCTCAGCATTGTCCCAGCTTCAAGAGAGTGGCTCACACACAAGAACTTGTGCTGCTTGGGGTGTTAAGTCAAGCTACTGGAAAGAAGGATATTGTCTGTGAAAGAAAAATATCAAATCAAATGGACTCTGACCTTTTCCATAGAACAGACTCCAGCCATTATTTTGTTATATACAATATTGGCATCACACTACACTAGTTCCAGGACCATTTATGAGAAGACTGAAAAGGACTTTTGTAATGGAAATGCAAGATTAAGAGGTAATTTTTAGCCTCTACATTTGCAATATGGAGCTTTTCCAAATAAGTACCAGGATTATCAAGTTCCTGAAGGAATTTCTTACAAGAAAGCAGCTGCCAGTAGTCAAAATTTAATATGGTAGTGCTTTAACTTGGAGGATACATAGTGCCTTTCTACAGCTTAAGGGCAGTACAAGTGTTTTGAATTCTTATTTTTGTACCCAATAATTTATCTTAGATCAAAGAAGTCAGCTAGTAATGTGCCTTTTGGTACTATGTAATCAGTTCTGTATCTTTGTAATATTAGATATGATGCTGTACTTGGAAAAAATACATTACATACACTACTGATGCTATAAACCTGGTCAGTACTGATAAGAAGTATTATTGTTTCCTTTTCTTGTCTTGGAAAGAATGAAAGCCATTTCACAATCCTTTTTGAAGGAAGACATTTCTACAAACATTGAAAATATCTACCAGTTCAGAAAGAAGTACATTCACTTTTGGCTACTTTCTTTAAATCTGTGATTAGGTAATAAGGTAGAGACATAGATGTTATATTATTTGATTGCAATTAGGTCAACATTAATTTTTCAGCACTCTTGTTTAGTGAGAGCACTACTTTAACCTTCACAAGCTGATGACAGTAAAGCAGTGATACAAACTCCAGCAACTCATGTTTCAAGAATTACCTATGAGAAACTAAGCAGAGGCAAAATACCAGTATATGGATTCAAACTTCATCTCTCAGCTTTCAGATTTGGGTTGGGCATGGTTCTTTTTTTTCTACATTCAGTAGGTCTTCACAGTAATCTTCAAAGACCAAGCACGTCTAGTTATACAGCAGTACTGTTAGCTAAGCATATATGAAAACTAAGGGTGCAAGATAAAGTTCCCGAAGAGGTGTGGACTTGTTAGCTGTCATCATGTTATCTGTCTCCTATTTTTTAAAAAATATACATAGAGCACAAAACATTATGCCTTAGTGCCCCTCATGACATAGGAGTATTTTTCATTCTCCCACTGCATTTTGTGGTCTGATGAGCTAAATTCAAGTCTTCTAAGTTAGAGTTGAAGCAGATACTGTTTTGTTAGGGGCCAACAGCCTCTTTCTTATATTCATGAGAAATGTATCCTTGTAGTGTTCTATCTTACCTTCTTCAAACAAAAGGCTTTTTGAGCTTTGCTTTTTAATGTAGAGACAGTTACAGTTTAATAAAATGTGTTTAAAAACCTTAAATGGAACAAAACCAAAGTGTGAAAAAAACCTGAATTGTGCCAAGATGGACTGTTGGATGCAGTTACTATATTGAATCAAGCTAGTCTCTTCTGAGAAAATGAGGATAAATGCTGCCAATAAAAACAAAATGTGAACTGTGCTTTAGCTTTTTGGTCACATTTAAAAGTCATTGACATGGCACAGAAATGTGATAACATTGGCCATAAACCACAGTTCAAAAAGATACATACTAACAAACCGAAGCACCATCAAAAGAAGATATGAAAGAAAAAAAAATCAAATTAGGTGCTTATTTTTGAGTTTCTCTAGGTGTTCACTAGCCTGTTTGGGGTACTTCCACAGTCTGTTCAGGTTTGCCTCAGCTGCTGCTGTCACCAGCACTAATTAGAGAGATGTTCATTTTGCTCTTACTCAGCAAAAACCACAATAAAGTTTAGTCCAAGATATGTCTCCACAACTGCAGTTGTTAATGTTTTGCTACAGTGATATTAACAGTGTGTAGCTGATGTGAGCTGTAAGATGTCTTTACCACAATAAGTTTCTAATTAGATGGTCATGCATGATTAGCTGGGGTAAAGTCTGAACTATCCAACAGGAAAGGCAGAGCAGACACTTCCTTGGGAGATGCTGTATTACTAATCACATCCTCGGTATTTACACACCTAATTTGGCTTTACAGATTTTATCAAACCTTTCATCTCAGTACTACTCACCTTCCAGCCTAAGCCATACTTCTTCCCCCCAGAAGGCTGAATGAGGACAAGGACACCACAGGACAGCTACTTGATTTGCTTATAGCAGTGTCCTCAAAGCCATCATTTGAGGAACAGTCTGGTTCTTTATGTGCCAAAAGTAGGGGGTTTGCACCCTTTTTCTTGCAGGATTTGGAGATGTGCCTGACATTTGTATAGATTCTGCTATAAGGAGGCACAGCTCTGTGGGCTGTTATCAGAAAAGCAGCTTCGTGCCGCTGCTAACACACAAATTTGTAACAAGAAAGTGTCCTTGCCTTCAGCTGAACAATACAGAATCGTACACCAAGAGTAAAGGCAAGACTGGTGGACTGGTGTAGAAGACCTAAAACTAGATTCAAAAAGTGGAAGGATTATTTAGTGAAGGTGATTAAATCTGTGTTTCTTCTAAACACAAGAAAATAAGACTTGTCTTTTTCGTAGAACTAGGTCAGAGGACAATTCAAACACTTCTTGCTCAGCCTGCACCAGCATGCTGAGCTCTGGACTGAGTTAACCAGGGCTTCAGCCAGAGGCTGTAGGGGTCAAGGATGAAACTTGACTGCAGCTCATGTCATGGGATGCAGCTGCTTGTCCCATTAATCCCACTGCAGAAAAATTGATTGAGCACTGAGATGTTCTCATGTGGGCAGAGATCAACCACTTTCTACCCAAGTTAACTCTATGGTTAGAGCTAGAGCCATAGAGTGGTATCATGTGGTAATGGGCTGAGGCTTTGCTACAGTTTGGAAACTAGTCTATGGAAATCAGGAAACACAGCAGGACCAAGAGGACATCATTCAGCATGGCAAGGACTGGGGCTGAGCTGGAGATGCGTACTGCTGTTGAATAGGCACACTTTGCCAACCAAATTAACAGTGTACAAAAAACTTGAGGAATTTCAAAGGAGTGGAAAAGATGGCATGCCCTTGCAAGAAAGCTGACAAAGACCAGGAGCAGGTGTGCTGTTCAGACATTGAAACTTCTGTAAAAACTGTAGCTGTAAGTTTTCCCTTTTCTCAAAAGGCTGAAATTTTAGAGAATATAACCAGAATGTAAACTTACACACAGTTCAGCTATAGAGAATTTTTATTAGCTCCAGCTCTAGCAGAAATATTTTGATACACACCCACAAGAAAATTCTTGGAGCAGTAAGAATTGAGGCTCAAAAAGCCATTTGAAAAATCTCACACAGCCAGTTCTGTTGAGTACCTTCACAGGATGGGGAAAAGAGTGTGAGGAAAGACAAAGACTTCACGAGAAGGTAGAGCAGATGGATGGACATCAAAAAGTTCTTTGTTTCCCACTGCTGAGAAATATTAAAACTTAAAAATCACATCTCTGCCCCTGCCCAAAGTTTTGGTGGTTTGGGGTTTCTTTGTTGTTGTTGGTTTTGTTTATTTTTTTCCCCTAAAGAATAAGTAAATCTTACTGATTTTTCCAGTTACTTGTTTTTTGCAGAAGGTTAATGGGACCTCTCAACTTAAGTTCTCCCTGTCACATCTGTCTGACGTCACTTGAGAAGAGGAGCCTGCAAGGTCTAACTCCTCTGTTTTGAAGTGCAGTTACAACAGACACAGAGTCACCCTTGTTCCTGCATTGCTTCATTTATGCTGTGCACTACATCTCCAAGGGCAGTCTGGACATTTACATTGCTGTCCAGAAGAGAAAATTCTTGTCACAAACAGTTTCATTGGATAAAAAATTGTGGCAGAGGTGCACTGCTCAAAAATAGTTAGGAGGGATATTTTGAATCCTGACATTTCACAGCTAGGCAAAAACCTGCCACCTCCTTTTGGGCAAGTTATAAAAATCATCATAAAATGCTTCATATTGGAAAGGACCCTCAGAGGGCATATAGTGTATGTAATGCCCAGCTGAAAACTAACTTCAGTGTTAGATCAGCCTGTTCATGGCATTTTTGAGTCTGCAAAATTTCTGAGGGTAGAGGGACTACAGTGTCCCTAAGAGATATGTTCTTGTATTTATCCAATCTCACTGTGAATATTTTTCCTTATGTTTAATTGGAATTTGGCTGCCTTATGTCATTTCTTTGTGAACCTCTGAATAAAGAAGGTCTGGATCCCTGTGCCCTTCTGCAGAGCTGGTTCCCAGCCTATAGTCTTGCATGGGGTTGCTCTGTTGCAAAAGGAGGACTTTGCATTTGTCTTTGCTGAGCATCATGATGTTCTCATTGACCAGTTCCTTTCTCTTTTTCATATCTCTCTGAATCACGGCTCTGCCCTTCAGCACATTGTACTCTTCTGACTTGTACTCTTCTGGTGTCTTGCATCAAATGGATGAGAATGCATTCCTTGCTGTTCAAGTCACTAATAAATGTGCTTAAAGTGCAACCTTCAAAACTGACCTTCAAAAAATACTATTCCTATAAGCTGTACATTAGCTTTCAGTCTCTTGATGGCTACTCTCTGAGACCAATGGTCAAAGAAGTTTTTCACACAACTTCAATTCCACTCCATCTCCTCTCATTTTGGCTGCAAAGAAGCTATGGCATACCATCAAAGTCTTGCTAAAATACAGTAAAATAATATTCACTGCTCTATCTTCATCCACTGTACTGGTCATTTCATCACTGATGGCAACGGGGTTAGTTACATATAAATTACTCTTGGTAGACCTGATCTGGCCATTTCCAGTTGTCCTTTCATTTCCTAGGAAGGTCTTTCAGAAAGATTTGCTCCATAATCTTCCCATGGAGTAATGTGAGGCTGCATGTTTCATGGTTCCAAGACTCCCACTTCCCCTTTTTGAAGATGTACATAAAATCTGCCTTTTTAGAGATGCTGGGGAACACCTTCTGATTGCCATGATAGAAAGTGGTCTGTGGATGGCTGCTCTGATAGCACCCATGGATGCATCCTATCTGATAGTCTTCTCTTGACTAAGAGAAGCTGTCTGGCTAAAAGTGCTGTTGTCATGCTCATTGCAGTTTTTCCTGACTTTACTGAATGTTATAATAGTTTTTAGAATCTGGTACAGAGACTTGAAAAATCTATCACTGTAGGAATGAAAATATTCCTAACTGACAATTATTTTATGCATTCAGAACAAGTTTAAGCATTGATTAACATCAACTACTACTGAAGAAATCTGGATCTCAGTCTTTAATCTGTTGATTTTCATTCATGTGTCATAAATACCAAATTTAGGAAACCTAGTTCAGAAAAGTGGGACACAAATGACAGTAAGACTTGCTCTAGAGACATACAGCAGTGACACAGGCTGGTAACATGAGTTGTAATGCAAAGGTTGCAGGAAAGTGATTTAATCACCTACCAGGACTACATTGATCAAGCAACCTATGGTGGTGAAAAATGAAAAAAAAGCAGGAATACACAAAGCCAAGTACCAGCAAAAAGTTACCAACATTTAAACAAATGGTCTGCCTCTACATACCCACAACTGAGTCCAAAGGTGCAGTGGGAAGTATGTCCTGACCATATTTTATGACTTACATTTTTAAGAATGTATTTAATCTAATCAGTATTATATTTAAAAAATTACTCCAGTAAGAACACAGTAATTCTGAAAAAAATTGCAAGCAATGTAGTTAAAAAAAGCATTCTTATTTTGTAAAGTGACACAGAATCTATGTCCAGTTCAGCAGTGACTTTGCTCTGGTACTGGGTGTTTTTTGGATTTTTTTTTTGTGTGTCTATGTGTGTATGCTTTTTTTTTCCATTTCTAAATACAAGGGAATAATCTAGAGAATAATTTAACATTGCCATAGGCCATAACTCAAAAACTAATAAGTAAACCAAATCTAATTCTTATTGCACATAAAGAGTTCAATCTCTCGAGGGGACTGTGGAAAGTTTAGGGAGGACTTTACCTCTTGTTAGCTGAGGGGAAATTCTCTGGTTTTTGGTGGGATTTTCCAAATACACTACAGTCTTGCAGGTCAACAAAAGGCCTTTCCATTCTTGTGCAAGCCAGCAAGACTGCACATGCAAGCTTTCTGAGGACAAGCTTGGGAAGAGCCTGTCTTAGCAAATCAGCTTCAAATATCACTCAAGCACTGGGTCTGCAGGGGCAGCTATCAGGTGCTGAAGAACAACCTCAGACTTTCTGTTCTGTGCTAGCCAAGGACACTTATCTAGTAACACACGCTGACTATTACAGCCACAAATATTTCCTTTTCCTTTGAAGCAGGATGATGCCACCACAGTCTAATTAAGTCAGTTCTTAAAACTTTTGTAAAACAGAAGAGCTATTGTGGAAACAATAACTTGTCAATTAGAGAAGACAATGAGCTTGATGGCAGGGAAGCCCAAATGGGCTTGATGGAAGAGAAATCCAAACCAACACTCAGTTCAGTGTTGTGAAAGGACAAATATAACATTGGGCTTCACAGATCTTGGGTCAATCTTCTGCCAAGTCAGAAAGTCTGTCAAACATGGGTGCAATAAACATGGTAGGTATTGAACACCTGAGTTGCAGAGTGGAGAGCTCAGAACGCTGTGGTCACCTCAGCACTTTGATGTCATCACACAAAAGGGCATTCAAGACTTTTTCTTCTCTTTCCATGACTTGCTAGAAAATAACAAAATTTGTTCTATTACATAGCAGTAGCTTTGGAGGTTGATTAAATGCTGCATTTAAGGATTGTGTCAGCTATTAATTTATCTCAGCTTGATGTTTCAAATCAATAGAGATTATTTGTCAAATAAACTTTAAGGAGGTGAGCAAGCAATGCAGCACTTGACTGAACACTATGCATAGGCCTCCCAGAAAACAGTTTTATCTCTTATTAACCTGGCAAAATCACAACAGGATTTCAAGGTATGCAGGGGTGAGCTTTTTAAACCAGAAGGGGAGAATTGATTATCTGAGGGCATTTATTATGAGCAACACAGTGATAACTAACATCATACCAGTGACTTCAGGAAAGGACACAGAAAGTGAATGTCATAAAAGCAAAGGCATCCAGAAAGGTATCCTTCTTGCTCCACTCTCATCACCCAACATTTGCGCTTTGTATAGAGCCTTTCAAGCAAGAGCTGATATAGAGGCCAGTCATGAAGATCCGGGGAAAGAAAAGAGATAACAAAGCCAGTCCAGGCCTAGGTCCACCCAGGATAAATAAATTTTTACAAGGAAATGGAATGGAAGGAGGGGTTGCAAAGGTCTTTGTGGTGCCCAGGCAGGACATCTGAAACTGTTGTTCAGGAAATGAAAGTCTTGCAAGATCAGCTAATACACAATCATCACACTTCCTTCCACCTGAAATAGCCCAGCTGTGGCTGTTTAAATAATATAATTTGGAGGAGAAAATAAGCCACAGCAATTATTATACTTTAATGATAGTACATGAAATGTACTGTTCCAAAATTTTCTGGACTTCTGTTGTGTTTCCATGTTAGTGCTGCAGAGTTCTACAAGAGAGTTGCAGACAAACAGCTATTTTGATGTAATATGCAAAAGAACCTGTCTTCTCATTCTCTTCATCCTTTTCCACATAATCTGTTATTGGCTTCTCATTCCCCACCCTAAGTTACCGTGAGGTCTATATAAAACCACAGAATAACAGTCACAAGTTCTGATTTTTGTAAGGAAGTAACAGAAAATACCACCCAAAACAAGTTATCTTGCCCAACTGGCAAAAAGGACAGGGAAAAAAATGGGTAAAATCCCACATCAATAATTTATTTAGGTGAAAAAAATCAACTACATGAATGGGACTGGAAAGGAAAATATATGGAACAACCCAAAGGTTCTTTTACTACAGGAAAGACGATCAAGGCAGAAGAGTTTTTGAAGGTTGTACAAAATACAAAGGAACAATTTCATCCCTCTGTCCATGATGGACAGACAAAAAGTAATGGCTTAATGTGCAGCACTAATGATTGCAGTTAAATAGTTGTATGATCTTTAAATTGTGAAGGAGAACAAAATATTGTAGTAGACAACCCCATCACTGG
This sequence comes from Poliocrania exsul, assembly GCA_035041345.1. NCBI lineage: Eukaryota > Metazoa > Chordata > Aves > Passeriformes > Thamnophilidae > Poliocrania > Poliocrania exsul. The sequence goes on from JAWWLZ010000118.1 coordinate 83,972,223, forward strand.
GTCATTGTAAGAGCAGAAACAAGAAAGGAGCTGCTTTGGGCAGTGGCATAGGTTGGGTAAACTCCCTCTCCTGACCTGGGCCATTCCAGACTGCTTGCTTTGTCAGTCAAGAGATGCCCTAACTACCTGAGAACACAAATTTCTCCTTAGGAACACAGTATAGAATTAAAAACTATTCCAAATGGAATATGAGAAAAACCCCTCAAAAGCAGAATATTCTGAAGGCATCAGTCAAGGGATTAAATCACCAATAGAAGAGTGAAATAATAATAAATAAAAATAAAATTAAGGAGTGTTTATATCTGTACTTAAATAGTTGCCAACTTTGAGGGTGTAGCAAAGGCCTTCATGAAGAAACCTAAGTAATTTTTTTTTGTTAAACATGCCTCAGATATGTTCAGCTTTCAAAATTTCAAAACCTGTGTATACCCAAATTACAAACAAAGCCCTGTTATTAGAAAGAGCATGAGAGGATGAGTGACCTGCATAAATGAGAATGGACAAAAGTCACAGGAGTGACAATTTAGGAGAGTTCAGTGAGAATGACTTATATGCCCTGCCCTCTGTGCATGTATGTGTGTTAATATAATAGCTAAGACACTTGGATAGCAGTTTGTGAATGATTCCTCATTTCTAATTTTTGACAGCTTCAATCAAACATTTTGCTATTATTTAATGTATCATGTGCTAATAATTAGTATTCAGTTCTCTTTTTATTTTATGAGCACAGGTAGCATCAGCTTCTCAGCACACCAGAGCAGTCAGCCTGAGGTTTCCTGGGCTCCCCACTGCCCCTTTTTGAGTAACCAGTCAAGCAAACAACGGTTGTACCAGAGGACTGATGATACAACCTCACGGTAATGGAAAGGACTCTGCAGGGGAGCCAAGGCACAGACTCTTGAGACTGACTTTTGACTCTGATGAGACAGTAGAGCCTGTAATGAAGAACAAGAAGGACATGGGTAGAGACAGTCTGCTGGGAAGGTGTCAGCATGGTGTCAACACCTGCTGCACTAACAAGCTGTTGCTTGAGTAGGATATCAATGAGTGTGTAGATAAAGGTGATCCAGCAGACACAATTTATTTGGATTCTCTAAAACTGACAGTTCTTACAGAAAATTTGTTGTAGGAACTAATAAGACTTGAGGAAAGATCTTTTATTAATTTTTATGTTTGTATTTTTATTAACTAAGCTTCCTACAAATCCTTAAACCCCCCAAGTCTGCTAATGTCCACAACCTGGTAAAGACACTACTACTCAACTTCATACCATCTAGAAAGCCCTAAAATAAATGCGTATCTTTTATCAGGAAAACCAAGGTATTAAAAAGTGAAAAGAAACCAGCTGCAATCTCAACTCTAAATTTCTGGAAAATCTAAATACTCTCCCTGGGTACCTGTAATAAGCCATGTTCTCACATTTACATTTCTATAAGCTGTGAGGCTACATCAAAACTCGGCATCACTGGAGGAAAATAAAACTTTAAATGGCAAAATCAAACTTTCTTCTTGCAAATGCTGACAGTAAGCAGCCCACCTCTCCAGTTCCCCAACCTGCTGTAAATGTACTTGATAAGTATACATTCTTTTACTGCTCATATTCCTTCCTTCTCTCCAACCATATCCCCTTTCCTCACAGCTCTAGTGTTGGTGGGTATTGCCTACCTTGTTTTGCATTCTTCTGAGAAGCCACCCAGTCTTATGACCTCGCTAATTCAGGTATAGCAACCTCAGCTCATAAAGCTGCCTAGCAGATGCTCACTAGGACTCAGCCCTCCTGCTGTCACCCACAGGTTTAACAAGCTTTATTCACCCCACTGGGATATCTTGTGAGTATTTAGCTCTAGACAAACTTTTAACTACTGTCTTTTCAAACACTTTGTAGAAGCACCCTGGGAAAAGGGATCAGGAACATTTGAGTCTTGAGCTTTCTTCTCAGCCTTCTTAGTTATAGTAGCTTCAAATGATTGGTAGAAAAAAAAAATCATAATACTGTTCAACAACAGATGTGGCCACAGATCTCTTTCTATGCCCAGCCTGATTGAATTCAGTCCCACAGTAGTCTCCTATGTCAAAAGCCAAGAGAGGAGCTTACAGCATGGAGGATGTGTAATTTCCTGTCTCTTCTCAGAAACTCAGCAGCATTCACAGGGAAGAAGGGGAGGGAAGGAGTGCAGGTTCAGCCTCAGATCTAAGGCTTAATTTCCTCCATTCACAGCCTGCCCATTGACAAGAGCACCTCTCCTTTGCTCTCCATCACTCTTTTTTCAGCTATTCTCAGGTCTAATATGGCAGATGACAGCAGGGCAGGGACTGGGGCCACACAAGAACACATGGAAAGCAGAGGCAGAATTGGTTTGGGAAGTGAGAGGACCTAGAGACACATGAGTGTCTGTCAGCACTGGCATAGCAGTTGCAGAGGTGGATCCACTGCAAGAGCAAGAGGAATGATTTTCTGTGGCAGGTGGTAGTTAAGTAGTATGCAGAAATTTTGGATGGTGGAAGAGCCTGAACACCAAACAAGGTAAAGTATTAGACTGAAAATTTTCAGTGACATAGAACCAAAATTCTATGTGATGAAGGAGCTATTCTGATTTTCTCTACTTATATGAGAAACAAACTTAAAGAAATTGCAACATAAGAACTCTGGCAGCCTTCAATACCTTAAGATGATTGTTTAGCATCCTGATTAATATTGACTTTTTTCTGCCTTTCACAAGCAAATACATGCTATTTTCCACTTATCTTTCTTCACTGCTCTTCTAAAAACTGTTTTCAAATAAAAATGTGTCATTTTTTCTTCAAGAATTAAAAACTAATATATACAAGTTATTCCTACAAGAATAAACCTACCACAAAAATCTTATTTGCAAGAATTATAGTTCTGAGATACTAACAGTGTATCTTTCCACATCAAATTTTGATGAGAAGTGAATGTTCAGTTACCACAAGGCCATTGCAATGTGCCAGAAATCCACTGAAAAATGAACCCGATGTGGGCTCCCATCCACACAGGCATAAATCCCTTACAAATTACAGAAACTAGACAGCATCTCAGGTGGAATCCATTTTACCTAATTTAGAGATTCAAATTAGTAGTTATGTAAGACACTGCCAGCAGTTCCATCCTTTGCAGTCAGTGGAAAGAAATAACAAGTGAAAACACGTGTAAAACACACAAGACATACTTCCCTGTAGATGTGCTCATTACCTAGTCATCTAGAAAAACTCAGGCTGACCAGAAAACTTGATGATGTTGTCCCAAGCTATGAATCCCATTCATAAAGGGGAAGACAACCAACAAAACAGTACATTTTAATTATAGAAATCTTCTGTTTATTTGTTTCATATTTGAGAATTCATCCTTGTATTTGTGACAGCTGACATGCAAAGAAAAGGACATTTCAACATCCTCCGTTGTTAGGATCTTGAAGAATATGTGGGACTGCAATGGAAGATTATTCAGACTATCTGTCCTGGAGCTAACAGCACTCAATGATAAGTTAGTTTTTTGGAGCCAAATGGCAAAATTGGGTCTGCACTCTTGCACAGAGCCAGGCACAATCCCTTGCCTACAGCCTGCTGCTTGTATGTGTTTGTCAATAAACAGACATTAAAAAACAGCGTTCCCTGAAGAAAATTAATTTGTGCCAAAGACAAGAAATCTTACAGAGCTACCTTTATGATACAGAGCAGGGGCAAAGCAGCTGAAAGGCCCAAGAGGTGTGCCCTGGGTCTGGCCCATACTGAGAGACGGCAGTCACCTCTCCTGGGCAGCACCGCCGTCATGCTGAGCCCCATCAGAAATGTGGAGAGGGCTTTTCTCATGGGTACAACTTGTGACACTGGAGAGGAGGCACTTTATAAACTAGCTTATTACTCTTGTCTTCACAAAGGGGCAAGATAATCAGGAAGATCATCCTGTGAAGTAAACCAGCCTCTGAAGTCCATGGGCTTCCAGATCCCTTCAGGTTAGTGAGGGCTGGCATTGAGGAGCAATTGCTTACACATGCCAAATAATCTTAGAGGGTCAAAATGCCCTTCAGGCTGAACCTTAGAGGAGAGATACTTATTGTCCCATGGGCAGACACAGGCTGGTCTTTTTCACTGGTAAGAACTAATAATTTTGTGCATTTAACTTCAGATTCAGAACCCACTGACAGCTAAGCTGCATCTCATCCCCAGAATTAACACATGGAAGTCTCGATCCCAGGGATGCCTCTAGAAATACTACACAAAGCAAACCTCCAGTCACACAGCAGTTTCAGCAGCCGCTATTACAGTGCTCACTCCCCAGGCTCTGCAGCTTCCTCCTGCCTTTCCTCACTCCTGGTTTGCCCAGACCATTCTTTCCCTCTGCAGAATAGTGACAAGCAGTAACAAGATTAGTGCTGCTTGACTAGAGTGTAACTATAGAGGCGAAGAATCATTTCACTCATCAGTGGGCTGTAATTTAAAAACAAAGCTAGTGATACGGTCCAAAACAGAAAACCAAACTCCAAAACCAGCAATGCCCAATGGACAGTGCTAACATGTTTGTTTCATACACTCTTATGCTGTTTGGCATATTAATTTATTATAAGATTATAATTTAAAAACTGGGATTTCACTCTGGCCAAATTACATTCAAATTAATAAATAACCTGAAGAAAAAGATAACATACAATTAAATCCAGCTTATTGGTATTGTTTTTTGTGGTGACTAAGATAAAAAAAATATTTCAAGAAAAGATAAGAAAATGTTTGTTCAAAGCCTCAAAATAAATTAAGTTTCACACCCATGATTTTACAATAATAGACCCTGTCATTAAATTGACAAAGTGCCACTTCTATGTCTAGATAACCCCAGCAAAATGTTTCTAATGCTTGCTTTAAAGTTAATATTCAGAATAAAAAAAGACACCCTGAAGTCTGAGATCAAGTTTCCATCAGAAGTAATAAGGCTTGATTGTTTTACTCTGTTTTGTAGAACTCACATTTCTTCCTAATCCTTTGCTTACTATTAAATATATTGGTAATTTCTAGATTGTTTCTTGGGTGTTTTAACTAAGTGTGAAGAAATCCACTGATGCCACCACAAAACCAGCAGGAAAGGAATTTCCCTGGTTTCTACAGGCAAAGCATATTTAGATCACAACACAAAATCTAAAACAAAACTGTAAACTGTTTTGAATAATAAGAATATTGAACTGATGGAGTTCTACTCCAGAATACAAATTATATTAGCCAATTAACACTTATATGTAGAAGCTCAGCTACAAGACCAGTTGATTACAAATCCCAGAAACTGCAATCTAATGCAATTTTGGGAAATATCAGGCAATCTCTTTCCAGTGAAGAAGCATTTCCTGCCTCAAGCTGTGTGTATGGGATCCCAGCAAACAGAGTTTAGCCTGGGGCACATCTGCAGCCAAAAGGCCACCTGAACTTAGGGGTACAGACATACTGTCTCATGGGGTTCAGCTGTTGCACAGACTAAAGTGGGGCTGTTGAGCTCCACTGTTGTTCAGTGAAATGACTTCAGTACAAAATAGGTAAGATTCAAATGCCACAACTGTAAGCAAGCAATGATTTTGTATAACTTCTGAAGGATAGAGAATACTCGTACATTCTTCAGCTCAAAGCAGTTGCTGTCATCTAGGAAGTCATTCATCACCCATGAGATCAAATAATTTCCTAAATATGTGCTAAAAATTCCTTTCTTTATCCAGGGTTTCCATCCATTTGATTTATTAATTCGTTATATAGAAGTAAGCACTTGTTTATGGTGAACAAAGATGATAGAATACAACTTTTATCTAATAATACTAAAGTGAAGGGACTTAATTATGCTTTTGAAGCTGAAATGTCTACTAAAAAATTTATAGTGAAAAAATTCTCATTAATTCAATGCAGTACTCAGCAGTTTGTTTATTTATTTATTTATTTTAGAAGGAATGGTTTCCCATAGAAAAATGCAGAAGATTTTTGGTAACAGTTCAGAGAAATAGTCATCATAAGGTATCTGCTGATCTCGCACAAGTGGGATTAAATGACTCTCAGGGAATCTTTTCGATGCTTCACCTTCTTATGAATGTACTTAAAATTTTGGCTTGTCATAAGAAATTCTTCCATCTCTTCCAAAGGATGTAGCAAGATGATTGTAATCAATAAGTCCACATTAAAGCAGTGAAGGCCAGAATATTACAAGAGGATGAAACTAGGAAACATGGTCTATTAAAAAAAGAAAAATATAATTGGACTAACAGCACAGGAAGACATTTGAATTAATAAAATGATTTTTGCTTTTTATTCCAGGAAAAGTGGGATGATTGCGATGGTGCAAATTCCTTAAATTTGTCAGAAAACAAGGAGGGGGGGAAGAGTAAACAGACCCCACAGATTTTCTATGAAGCTCCTATAACCTTTATAATCTAAATGTACACAGCTCATCATACTATGTTTCTATTCAGCTGTGCTTGAATTCACACACCATTTTTTTGTGGATGCATCCCTCTAAGAAGGACTCAGAGTACCCTATTTCACTTCCCTGGACTCCTGCCAGATCTTTTCAACCTCATCTCAAGTCTTCAGTCAAAAGACCTATACAGCAGTACTTCTGGGCCATATCCTGATCACGTCTATCATGCAAGTTTCAATTAGATGAATTATGAATTAACCTTTGAGCAGCTTCTCCTTGTTCAGGAGTCAGAGCTTTGATCTTGGACAGTAGATAACTGAAACCAAAAAATCAAGTCCTGGCTTCATAACAGTTTTTTAGATGTTTGCTTTCTTACTGAAGGGAAAAAAAATGTAGTTCTTCAAAATGACTCACTGGCTACTTCTCACACTGGGGACACAAGATGTCTTTTTAATAATCTACAAGACAAGTCAGTCAGAATTACAAGTCTTTGGTTATGATTTTTAAAATTTTATTTATAGATTCTTGATGAACAACATTAAAGCTGAAGCACTAATCACTGATCTGTTAACAAACATAAACAACCTTTATGTTTAGATAATACAGAAAAGATGCATTCCCTGTGTGAGACCTTCAATGACACCTTGAAATATCTGAGCACAACTTGCAAATGAAAAAAAGCTATATTGCCATTTATTCCCTCTTGCTTGTATCAAATTAAGACTGATATGCCTTAAAATAGTCACTTAATAACCAGTTGACAGGGATTTCAATGAGAGACTGATTGCCCCTTTAGTTCAAGACCAGAATAAAAACCTTACCTATAACTTCTTAGATAAGAAAATAGAGATCAGAATGAGCAACTGACAATCATTAATAAAATAATTAATAGGCTAACCAAGCTGACAGAAAAAGATTATGAGGGAGAGAAAGTGGAAATATATCTCACTGACAGTTCTTCACATAAACACCAGCTGGTCTGATTCAGATCCTCTGGAATGTCCTCTGCTATGTGTAAAGCAAATTATCCTTACATCTCCCTAATCATTACTTCTATCCTCTTCATGTCAGAAAACTAAATAATTACATAGGCCTCATGTTTTCCAAATCTTTTTAGAAGATTTTTGGTCTGCAGATCCTATGTAGCCTGTATAAACTATATGTACAAGAAAGTTTTAGGCATCCTGATAACACCAGTTCTAGAGGGAATTGGAATCTACATGGTGCTATACAATATACTTTCATCTTCATTAAAAGAGACAGTCAGAACTATGTGCACTTTGTACCATAGCTTCTCTGATGAATTTGGATGACAAACACTACCAAATGATGCACTTCAATATTACCTTGATTGCTTCATTTAGAAGGATCCTGAAGTGGCTTCTCACCTGGTGCAAGTGACAGTACCATCTGGCCTATGGATAACAAGCCCTAGAACATAATGCACCAATCTCCACAACAAAATAAACAAATAGTGCATATATACAAATAAAGTTTACAAAACTAACTTTTTCATGCACTCTTTTAAATGAGCTGCATTCTTTTTCACTGGGACCCTCCAGCCAAACCTCCTAACAATGAGAGAGCACTTCTAATAATTTCATATGGAGCTATGACAAAGGATGAAATTCATTATTAAACACATGCCTTTCTGCTATTTTATTTGTTTTTTCCTTTCAATAATAACCACACTAAGTTACAGACAAGAGATTTAAGGTAAAAAATGTAATCTATGGCTCTGCTGCCCAGAAGTTCCCAAATTAACCACGTGGCTCTTTTTTATTATATATTCTTTCATTTCTCTTTTAAAAGATTTTGGTTATATTCTAGCTTGATGAAAATGTGTTACCTGAAAATGCTGACTTGTATGTTAAACTAAACTGTCAGAAACAGTGTATAGCTGGTGTATGATCACTTATCAAGGAGGGGGCTATGCTATTTTGAAAGTAAAGATTTATTTCTAAAAAACTTGAAGCACCTGTATTTTTCTTTAGCATTATGTCACATCTGTACTGGTATCCATAATGTGATTGTTCTGAATTCATCAAGTAAATTAGTTTTTTTGTTAGTGTTCATTCTTGCCGTCTAAGTACTGACTTGCCTGTTAGCTGATCTTATTTTTTAGAGAAATTGTATTGTCCAAAGAATGTAACATCTCTACTAATGTGAACTAGTAGAGCTGATATGTGACTAACACGGATTGTATTTCATTTGCCCAGACTCCTTGTAGCAGCACAGTGCAGGTGCTCCTTTAGAGTTACCCAGCTGTCGCTGTCACATGGTCAGATGCTCCTTGCTTGGTATCATCAGTAACAACCACAGTGCTGGTATTCCACTTATTTTCTAATATACTTTTTGATATATACTATATGCCAATTAACATCTCAAACTACTTTATTATCATCAATTTTATTGGCCATTTTGGCTTAAATTTTTAATATTACACATTCCTGGCAGAGAGGGTTTGAGCCAGCAGAGAAGCTCTGCTGGGCTGGCACCCAATAGCCCCTGCAGAATAGTTCTTTTCCCAAAACAGGGTGACTGCCTTGGCTACCAAGACAACCATTGTGGTGGTAGACAATGAACTTCCTACTTCTCTCAGTTTTAAAGATACATCTCTCTGCCCTGTCTATTGTAACCTCCAAATTTGTGATTAAGATGATTTTAGGAAGGACTCTATCCAGGAATACAAGGGCTAATAACCTTGAAACCAAGACTTCCTTCTTTGAAAATTAAACTTTTTGAATGTACATCAGAAGTAAGTAATACCACCAAATAGCTTTCCTTTTAAAGGGAAGACTAAGCCTTGTTCCACTACTAATAAATAATTGTAGACACATGCTCTGAGAATATGGCTGCATATAGGACAACCAGACCAGAAAGAAGGGCTTCCATATAGGTATTTGTAAGGAGTGTACTCTGGAATATCAAGGTGGGACTCAACATATAGCCAGCCCTCTTCCCAACCTTGATGGATATCCATGTTTAAACAACCACTTTTTCAGTGCTTTGCCATTTTTGGATCCCATTTTGACATGCCAGATGGTCCTCATACAATGATTACTACTTAACAGGGCTTTGGATTCCTTTGTCAGGTACAAAATCCAAACTACAGGATTACAGTATCTCAATATAGCACATCAATATTTAAGTATTTTATTTGGTCAGTTCCTAATTTAGAAACATCTGGATAATGGGAGCTGATTCCACTTCTGCTGTAATGCTATTGGCTCCCACAGAGAGCAGCTGTTCCATTTTATTCCGGTCTTCTCCAAATTTTTCTTAAATAGCTGTATAATTCCTAGATCCTTTTGTCATCTCATTTCAGGTGGTGAGTGAAGAAACCGCTGTGATAGTTGTTTGCCTTTGCATTTAGTACCTACTCCAGACACAAGAAGGCAATGCAAGGCAAAAGATAATACAAATCACTCGTGCTGCTGAGACTGCAAAAACTCTTAGCAACTACTGCACTGAAGAAAGGTAATGAAAAGGGTTGGACAACTTAAACAGCCCGTGGGAAAATCTGGATTCGTGCTCTGTTCCAACTATTCTGCATGAAACCTAAGAGATAAGAAAAAGGAAACCTCAAACTCCATGGTTGAGACAGAGTTATCTAGTACAGCAAAAGTTTGCCAGGTGTCTTGCAAGCGTTGGCATAGAACAGCTGTCATACACCTGAGCGGTCCCTTCACAGCTCTCTTTAAAAAAGGGCATATAGGATCAAGACAGTGTTCAGCCCAAGGATGAATGAGTCAGGAGAACTGGGCTTTCAGGTTTTTATCTGCACCATTTTCCTGTTTTATGGAGCTGTCATTTCTCCAATTGTTGGTGACTCCACACCTCATCTGCTTCAATTTTAAAACTATATTCCCCTTACACTGCATGTGGTATTGAGCTATCTAAATCTAGGTCTATTTTGAGTGGTGGAAACTTGCAGAAACAAGAGTGCTTTAATTTTATCTTTTATAGGCTGCTGTACTCTGTTGTATCTCCTTCCCCATTAAACTTTGCTTTGCTTATCCATCTCAAATAGAAAAACTAGAGTGCTAGTCAGTCACAGGATGTTATTACTATTATGTTTTGTTGGGCACTTTGATTAGGCACTGAATCTCAGACTGTTCTTCGAGCCAAATAATCAGGAAAATCTTGAGAAGCTTTCATAGCTAACATATGCCTTTTCTTCCTACAATTTTTGCTAGGAGAAAGTCTAACCCTATCCTTGAAACCTTACTACAACTCATTCCTGCATTCCCATGGTCTGCTTTAACTGTCTCCCTGACCACTGTTATACTTAAAGTCCTCTTGTCTTGACTGTTGCTCATCAACTCTTCAAGTCTTCCCAGTAAGTACACCACATGTCAGGTGGCATATATTTTTTAATACTGAAACTATACCTTATCAATCACTTTCCTTAGCCTTTGTGGTATTTTAAAATCATATTAAAACTTTTCCTCCTCCTCCTCTTAAGTATCCCAGTAAACTCTCTGACCTCTTTTATACACTCTCCTCCATGCTTTTTCTACACTTTTGATCTTTCCCTCCCCTCCTTCTTTTCTATTTGCACCATACTGTACACCTTGAGGATTTTTCTCCTTACCCGAACCTGTGGTTTACATTAGAAACCTGATTTACAATGTAGCCTTTGACACTGAAGCACATTTTACTTTCCCTTTTGTTTCTCATCATGCAAGTCCCCTCTCACTAGCTCATTCCTGAAAGTTTCCACTGTGGATTCTGAAGCTATTACATTCCATCCTACTATTGTGCTCCTTGCTGTCTCCCTATACCCAGAGCCTCTCTGCTGGCACAGGACTCCTACAAAGCCCACCAAGGTATGTTGCTGTACACATATGACACAACATGATGTAAGATGTGTGAATAACAAAGCACATACTTTCTTCTTCCCACTCAGATAATTTTATCTGACTTTCTCTTCCTCATTAGCTGGAGTGAAAAATCTTTGCATGGCATAGTAAATCCTCTGACTATGGCTACCAGAATGATGTGTCAATAAATTATCATGCTGGAATGGTGACATTCACATAGTAAATGTATTAATTCTACATACTTCTACAGACAAAAGAAAAAAAAAGCTACATTGGTTTTAGACCAGGAAAATGCATTTTTTTCTATTTATCTGTAGCAGACATTCAATTTCACAGAAATGCAAGCTCTGTCTGCTTTTTTAGACACTACACAATGTACCCAGTATTACTGCAAAACTCACTAGAGAGCCAAAGCAAAAGTTGTTTGGGTCCAATGGTCATTTCTTAATCCATTTGCCCCTTTGTTGAGAGCTTCAGTGAGAGTATGGACATTCAGTAAACATAAAGTGGGTCTTTTACAGCACAGTGATTTTTGTACCTTAAAAATTTGACAGTGACTCTCAGACATAACCAAGTGAGTTCTTGTGCATGCACATTTCATTGTAACTTGCAAGCATGTTTTACTGTTGAATGCCAGAGTTCTCTTTGCCACTTAGGGAAATACTTCTGTTATTAAACTATGTCTTTTTATGATTTAGAATGCAAAATAAGCATCATTTATATACTTACTGAATTCTGTGAAGAGACAATTAAAATAAAAAGCAGAAAAAATATTATCCAAGGAAACTGAGCTGTAAAATAATCCTGTTGGTGAAAGTACTCCAATTTTAAACCATGTGTTTTAAAAGGACAAATAGATTTTAGCAGCACTTTTAAAACTACAACTGCTTATCCTGTGGGAAAGGAGAATCCTTTTTTTGCTTGTTTCTTTAATTTTGTTTTAAGGATAAAATAGGAATGGTAAGAAATAATTATTGACCAATAGCTCTGATTTTGTGAAATTATTACCCAATTGCATTCTTTCTCTGGTGCTGATTCATTGATGCATCAGAGGGAAAAAATGCCCCAGTTCAGAGAAACATTGGACTCATTTAAGCCACATACAGTTGAGCTACCTCCTGTGACTAACTAGTGGGCTCTGAAGATGCTTTCCAGAAGAGTCTATTCAGATACATTGCAAAGCCTGTATAGCCATAGATTAGAAAAATCAATATCACTTTTCTTGCCAGCAACAGCAGATGCCATGTAGCGCAGGTGCTGGCAGACAAGCTCTTGCTGACACAGTAGGTTCAAGAGAAAGCTGGTGGGCTGAGCTGTCTGCTCCCCTCCTCTGCCACAGGCAACACAGCTCCTAGCAAGAGCACAAAGGGTGCACATGCAGTCTATCAAACTAGTACACTACTGTCTGTGGCCTCTTTTTCTCTTCCATCCATAAAAAGCTGGTTCTTTACATCATTTTCTTGACTCAGCAGATGGTAACCAGATGTGATGTCAAGCACTGCAACAGTCTGCCCAGGGAGGTGGTTGAGTCATCATCCCTGGAGGTATTTAGAAGATGTGTAGACTGTGGTGCATAGGGACATAGTTTAATGGTGGACTTAGCAGTGTTAGGTTTATGTTTGGACTTGATCTTAAAGGTCTTTTCCAATCTAAATGATTCCATGGTTTGCTGTGTCTTCTGGGGCTTGACAAGGAGTGGAAGAGGAGTTTGTAGTCAGATTCAAAAGCTGCTGCCTCCTCAAGTTCACTATAGGCCACAGCCAACTCCATTTTAATTTTCCTACAAATTTGTTGCAGCACTACCATCTCCACTACCTTGAAAAATCACCTCTTCATTTTTGAGATTAGCTCAGTTGGTTTAACTTGGTTGTAATAATGCCAAGGTCATGGGTTCAAACCCCTATGTGGGCCATTGACTTAAGAGTTGGAGTCGATGATCCTTATGGGTCCCTTCTAACTCAGAATAGTCTGTGATTCTGTGAAAATGACAACTTCCACAGAATCATTAATGGTAACAGATAAACAGAAAAGGAAATATGTACTGATGCATGGCACTAAGTCACAGACAACATACAGACTTAGTTAAGTGTTAGCATTTAAAATTTGCAAATACAGTCACTAGAAAACTAAGACTGTTGAAGTAGGGCCTTAATATTTATGAATTCTGAAAGAATTATAATAAAAGTTTTGAAACAAAGACATAATGCTTATTTGCTTTCCTTTGTCAGGCTGGTATTATTTTATCTTACATCAAAAAGGCAAAATTATAGAGTTTCCTGTGGTGAAGCAGAAAGGGTAAATGAAATTAAATGACTAAATGGGTTTCCCTATTGAAAAATCCCATAATTATGAAAATTGCATTTAATTAACTTAGTGAAAATAATTAAGAACATAGATTTTTTCAATTATAGTATATTATATATAGACATACATACATATATATATTCTTTGAATGTAACAGAGGCAAAGATATATAACAGTAAAGCTGAGACCTGGCATTGTGTGGAAAAGTTTGAGGATTGGGTTGGTTTATTTGCTTTTTTCCCCTCTTTCCATAGTATTCAGCCTACTTTCTCAGCATCAAGACAGTTTTCCAAGTGACAAGAATTCTAGGTAGCACTTCCTACAAAAGTGCATATTGCAGTATCATTAGTTGTGAATTAATTTCTTAAGTAATAGAGATAATTAAGCTACTTGTCAGATATGAGTCTGTCCAGCTCTGAACTCTCGGGTTACTGCAGTTTATGACATCGGTCATAAAAAATCCATGTTACTCTGGCAGGGGACATGAATAATAGTATTTTTGTTTTGCAATGCTTCCTAATGTGCACATTTACATGAAATGTAATTCATGGGTTTCGTTCTTTTTTGTCCCTTATTTCAATGCCTTCATGAATGGAATGATTTCCCTGTAAAGTGCTACCACCAGTCTGGCGACTATTCTAAAAGTATTTCATGCGTAACAATGTATAGAACACTTACAAAAGCCTATTTGTTCTACTACAAAACCTTTTTACTGCAGAAAGAAGGGGAAATTGGTTAAGCTTGTGTGATTTCTGCCATTTAACTTGCTCCTATCAAAGTCTGCTAAATAAAATATGCCAGTGTTTCAACACAAATGAGTTTTGCTCCGATAATCACAATATATCCCAAGCGGAACAATCTGGAAATGTTTGAACCCAGAAGTTACCCAAACCTTTTGAAGATTACTGTTTTCCCTAGGTTTACTGCATAAAAGATTAAGACGTAATATGGTATTGACAAGTGTATTTTTCTAAGACTAGAAGTAAAAAAGTTTGAGAGAAAAAACTTTTTCTTACTTCTGGCTGAATTTTCTGAAGCTATTCCAATATTACCATAAAAAAAGAGAAGCCCACTGCTTACCTAGTGCAGCATTTGTTTCCCAGCACTAACCAGAGGAGAGACATAGAAATGAGCACATGGGTTGATTACTACTTCTAGAACAACAACCACTAAAACTTACATTTAGATCCTATTTTTAAATTCAGATGTTAGGTTTTGGGACCTGAATTAAAAAAATAAGTTATCTTTGTTATGTGAGTTAACCATATAAAGATATTTTGAACCCAGTCTAGTAGGAAAAAACTTATGCCATTTCAATACATTTAAACCATATAATCTGTTGCAAGCTTTTGAAGCAATAGTGTATGTTTATATAAAATTTATTCCAAATACCTCAACAACCATATTATTAGAGAAACTTAATGGCTTACAATGTCTCCAGGAAACATTAAAGTATTACCTCCAAGTAAATAACTATACTTATCCTTACAGAATGTCCTGCACCAGAATGCTCCTTCTTCTCTCAAGGCAAGATTTTTCATTTCAGCCTACTGGAAATGTTTTTCTTCAATCATGTGGACATTTGTGGTGTTTAGTATCAATTTTTTTTTTAAAATTTCATTTTCTGAGGCCCTTGAGGATTTGCAGTGTTGCATTTCCTCTGTATGCACATCCTGCTAACTAGTTGGCCCTTCTTAACTTTAATGATCAGAGCTTTACTTAAAATACCTCATCACCAGATGATAAGAGGAGTCAAGATGCACTTCTTATTACTTATTTCATAAAATATGTTGCTAATTTAAATTTTAATTGCATGATCCCCTATAACAAGTCCACCAGATTTAACACCTACAAAAGACTCAGTACCCACATTTTTAGGCATTCAGTATATCTATCATGGAAAGGTAACAAATCAGAATATTTTACCTGAATGTTTCCAATAAAACTTGCCATATAAAGTCAAGAATAATATGCCAAGAGAACATCACAGAATTGTTTCAATGCTCAATTTTGTGTCAGGTCAGTTCAAGACTTATTTATTTTCTCAGAGGAGAAAAACCCAAACAATTCAGTGTTTCTCAAAAAGCTTAAACAAGTTAAGTGAAGTTAATATCCTTGCATAATAATAGGAAAAATGTAGTCAGTGTATTAATCAAGTTGGGCTCTCATACCTTTTCTTTAAAGTCATATCTGCTGAAAGTTGTCCTTCCAAAATTATCATTGTTGCCTAATGGTAATTAGGAGAGATGTCATTGGTTTTGAATCATATATAGTAAAATAAGTGTAGTTGTGTGCAAATAAGCCAAATTATAGCAATTGGACTGAAAAGACAGAGGATTTCCACTGAAGCTTGCCTTCTGGACAAATCTTGTCTGAGAGTTGGACTAGATGACCTTTTTACGGTCCCTTCAACCCTAAGCTATTCTATGATTATTTAAGAATATAAGTATTTTCCATAGATAATGAAAGATGATAATGAAGTCAGTGGACAACAGACACAATGTTATCAAAACAAAAGGATTTATTAAAATGAGTAGAACAAAGGCAGCTATATATACTTGAGAATAATGTGTTAAAATGCAGCTGACCAGCTGAAAGTCACAGAGGAGCCCAGGACATTCACAGGTGATGATTTTCATGCTAAATTTGAAGGACAAAAGAGGACTACCTTACTTCCATAACTTCCTCGAGATACCTGATACCACTCAGAGGGCACTGGAAGACCCTGACTGACACAGAGCCATGTTTTCTCTGCTTGTATTTAGCCATGATATATCCTTCCCTCAAAATACATGCATCTTTCTTATTTGCTTTGCATTACTGACTTTATAGTTAATTTAGGCAGGACAAAAGTATTAATTTAGAAAAATGGCTTAAGTATCTGAAATTATTTGCTGAGTTATTGATGAACTTGGAGTTAACAATGTAGAGTGAAAGATCAATTCTCTTCTCTGTGTAGGGATTATGATTAAAGGAAGAAGTGAATAACAGTAACAATGGCTGGGGATAAATTACTGTAAATTGTTCAGCTAATTAAAAAGAAATAATGAATATATCAAATCAAAGACTGAGTGAATCAACCAAAGAATCAATAATAATTTGCTTCTGGTTTTTCAAATTATCAAGTTACTGAATTCAGAGAATAAATCATGAGGCTGACATAAGAAAAAAAATGTCTTTTAAAACAACAAAAAATTCATTAATAAGGAAGATCTATTACATCCATTAAAGCCAAAAACCAATCCATCCATCCATCTCCTCCCTGCCCAATAGTTAATGCTGTATCTGCCACTATGGCTTTGACTTAACACCTGAGAAATCTGAATGTCCATTCTTAATGTATCGCTGACTCAGGGAGTTCATCGAAAAGGGCAGCACAATAAATTTTGCCAATTGCAGAGAAATAGTGAGATTTAGTTTCCCTTCATTCAAATGCTAACATCTCACTGTGGCTAGAATTTCTACTTTCTTCACAGAAATTAACAGTTATCTTTAAAAAAAGAGGTAAATACTGAAAAATTAACAACTCCAGCACAATTCTTTCATCTTAATGAAACGCATTTAGATAACAATCTAAATAAAATTATAAACCCCCTCAAAACAATATAAAACCAGTAAGGCACTTCAGAACACGTAGATGTTTAAGATCTAAGATCTTGCTTTAACAGTGTTGTTCTTCATGGGGGTTGTTAGGCACAAATGGGGGGAAGACTTAAGAGGTCAGGATGGAGCCAGAAGAGGCAGAGAACAAGAGCTGCATGGTAAAGCACAAGCCAAGGTCAAAGAAAATGAGAAAAAAAGGCACTGGCCTAAGGACCAGGGTAAGAGAGGATTCAAAGGTCAAGATGAAGACTGGCCAGCTTTCTACCAGTCTGAATTCTGCTGGGAAAGAGGCTGGGCAAAAGATCAGACATGATTGCTGGAACAGAATGCAAAGATATACTGTCTAAAAAAGCATCAGACAGCTTCATAGATGTGGGTAGTAAATTTTCTGAGCAATTTACTGCAATTATTGCTCAGGAATTGGCACTCAGACTTTCTTCTAACAATCTATCAAAATTGTTGCTCCCTTAAATCAGACTCAAGAAATACATTACTAGTGGAGCAGCCCATAGAGACACACATGGCTGTGGCTCCACTGTGAGTGCACTAACGCTCACTCAAGCGCAACTCAGTATTTTAAGTGTCTATAAGGAAAAGCACAGAAGTGCATACTAGCCCTTTTTGTTATACCTTTGAGTCATTGCCTGGAGGCAACTTGTCCCTGACGTACAAGGCTCTGAGTCTGACCAAAAGAACTGCAGAAAATACAGTTACAAACTAGGTCACCCAAGGCCCTAGGAGATTATAATGCCTGATAAATTGTACTTGAGTGGAGGCAGCAGCTTGGCATGTCAGTAATACACCTCCTGCATCATAATACCTATAGCTATCTCTTGATGGAAACAAAGCTTTTCTTGAATTCCAGGAAGTGCTGAGGATAGTCTTCATCCCTAGTCTCATACTGGACCTTGACATAACTCACTCATCCAGTTTAAGAATCTCTAGCAGGAGATAATCATACACATTGCTTTCCCAGTTTCCCTTGGAAACAGGCTTGGGGAGTGCTTTCCATGGTGAAAAGCCATCCTCTTTTGACAAGGGAAGTGTTGAAAAATGAGTCTGCTTTTGGGATATGAAGTTCTTGGTGAAACATAGGAAGATTACTGCCCTGAATTAGATAAATCTCAGAAACTGCAGGGAACACACACATACCATGTCTTTGCAGATAGAGGATGAACAACAGAACTCAAATGTTTTTTTCCCTTACCAGTGAGAAGGGTGTCTATCAAAACTAGAAAGATACTTAAAAACCAGATGCAATGTTTACATTGGCAAGGACTTGAAAAATGGGCTCTCAAACTCCCCTGTGCCTTGAAAAAATTGCCAGAAAGCGGAAGGCTGTCAGACAGCAAACCCCCAATTTAGATAATGCATCCTCAGGCATGGGATTTGTGAATTCATGGGACTTTGTATAAAAAGTCCTTGCTAGAGGACTACTCAGAGAAACTGGAGGGATTCCTGATGCAAAGTCATTAAGTGAATGACCTCTCAGAGGCTTTCAGGATTTGCAGTATTGCTGATGTGTAAAGGTTTGACACATTCCAGACAAGGAGCTGAAGACTCATGGCTCCTAGCACTTTTCAGTCAGAGGACAACTCCAGGTTCTGCTTGTACAGCACTTTTTTGAGTTTAGTTTCATTTTCTCCATATGTTCTTCAACAAAACAGACACTTAACATGGTGACTGTGTTCAGTCACTGTAGGTGGAGGTTGGTGGTTGATGGCAACATAACATCCAAAAAAAAAAAAAAAAAAAAGAAACTTTCATGCGACCAAAGCAAACCAGTTAAGTGATGAAACTGAAGCTACAGTGACAAGAGCAGAAGCGCTAGACAGAAAATATTTCATCTGTCTTGATCCACTACTGACAAAAGGAAATCACCCTAAATTTTTGCATTACAGTCTTACATACAGCATTAAAGAATGTTTGAGAAATAATCAACAAATACCACAAGTGTGAGCAAGCCTTCAGTCTGGCATGGTATGGCATATGCATGTGCTGGTTTAAAGGCAAACCGGCAGGAGAAACGGACCCTCCACAAGAGAGATTATAAGTCAGAGTTACGATTTAATGAAAGATATTATCATAAATACCCTCGCACAAAGAGAAATTGCTTTCAACTCACAAAACTCAGCAGTATAACCCAGTGTCCTGGGGCACAAACATAAAGGGGTTTGTTAGCCCTTGTGCTGAGACCCGCATGGTTCCCCCAAGTCCAAACCGAAAGGAAGTGAAAAAACCTGTTGGTGCAGGTGATGGTTGTATTCTCGTCAAGAGTGGCAGTCGTAATCTGGTCGAGAGTGGTGGTCTCCTCCTGTTGAGATCCTGCTGCTCCTCCAGATCCAACAAGTGGGGTCCAGATCTTCTTACCCACCACTTACATACCCTCAGGGAGCACCCAGTCCCTCCCCCAGGGTGGGGACTCACACAATG
>JAWWLZ010000118.1:83992660-84018582 GCA_035041345.1 Poliocrania exsul
AAGGGGCCAGAGCCAGGCTTCTTTTCACAGTGATGTATGGAAAGAACAGAGATAACAAGGGTAGGCACAAACAAAAAGCATTAAGAGTGGGTAAGGACAAACATTTTCACCATGAGGCCAAACAAATAGCAGAATATGTTGACCAGAGAGTTCAAGCTTCCAATGGAGCATCCTTGGAAGTTTTCAAACCTCAGCTGGATAAATCACTTAGCAACCTGGTTTGTCCTTCTAGTT
Source organism: Poliocrania exsul (assembly GCA_035041345.1). Taxonomy (NCBI): domain Eukaryota; kingdom Metazoa; phylum Chordata; class Aves; order Passeriformes; family Thamnophilidae; genus Poliocrania; species Poliocrania exsul. The sequence goes on from JAWWLZ010000118.1 coordinate 83,992,895, forward strand.
GATGCTGATTTGAGCAGGAGGCTGGACTAGATCTTTTGAGTCCTTTCCAACCTGAGTTTTCCTACAGTCCTTAAAACCATAAACCTACCTTTTAGAAAGTGACTAAAACTCTGAAAAAAACAGGTGTGTTCAATGCTATGTTTTGATATTCACAAGTTTAGCAAATACTGCTTTTTTCCTTAACTACAGCCTAAACTGTTTACTACTGATACATCAAGTTGCATTTAAAACTGTCAGCCAACTACATGGACTTAAATAGGTTTTCTGTGCTTTTATTTTTATTCCAAGGAAGGCTGGAAAAACAAAAGCTGAGCACACAACAAAAACCTCGCTCATAAAGAACTCCTTGGACTTCTTATTTGTCCCTTAATCTGCCCTTTATTGCTTGCCAATTGCATTTTTCTTTACATCTAATACGCTCTACTTGTAAGGGCAAACAAGTATTCTCCTAATGATGTTCTGATGGAAGAAACATAATTGCACACCATAAAATCTTAGTAGCTACTTTAATTGCTCCACCAATTATCTTTAAGTGCTGTGCATGATTTATAGCAGCAAAATGTTCCCCCCTTCAGCAGCTAAATAGACTTGCCTGGGAACTTTCAAGAAAACATTTTCTTTGTAGAAAAATACTCACCTGAAAGACAAGCCTCTTTTGCATGACAGTTTTCATTAAAAAAAAAAAAAAAAAAAAAAAGCTGGAAAAGCTTTCTTAAATTTAGGTAGATATTTTAATCTGATTTAAATACCAGGTAACTGAGAGCTTAATCAGAGCAAGAATACCTGAGTTGTGAGAGACAGACAGATGGTTAATTTGTAAGCTAAGGCAGACAAAGCGAGAGAAATAGGTTCAAGATCTTGTCTCATCCAGATTGCAGAAGATCAAAAAGCTTAAACTTGGGTCTCAGTGAAAGATCTATCTTGGCTGAAGCTTTGTCTTTTCTACTGTACTGGAAGCAATTTAATGTGAAAGGCTTAAAAAAAATCAGTAAATTAATTCTTTTTTTCTCGTGAGCTCTATCTTCAAATAACACTTACACAGCTGTGAGACAATAAGCAAACACAAATACTTGCAGAATTACAGCAATTTCCAGAGTCCTCATCACCTCAGCATTTTAGAACAGTAAATGAAGTGGCAACTTTGATGCAGAGCAGCAGCATTTTTAGACAGAATACTGCTGAAAGTAGAAATACGAAAAGATAAACATTTTAGAAAGTGAAAGCTGTTCCTCTACAACAAAGCACAACACTAATTAGGCAATAATTTAACAAATAGGAAATAGAAATCAGTGAGGCATTAGAAAGAGACAAACTTTGTAGCTGTTCCAACAGAGGACTACATTCTGCTATAATTGCAGTTTATTTATTCAAAGATTTGTACATTAATGGGTTTCAGCTCATTAATGGATAACATTTGTTTCTATAGAATAAATTGTTGACAAACTAAACAACTTTGAGCTGAACTTAATGCAACCTAATCTGCTGAATGAAACCCTTAATTATTAGTACTTTATTGAGGCACTCGTAGTCTAAAACCTTTTTCAAAAAATGTACTGAAACTTGGCGTATAGTTAGGTTTGATAGAATTTTTTTCTGAATGAGAAAAATGGACTGGGCTGTGAAACACACCTACATAGAGGTGCTACTCAAAAAAGTCAAACTTAGATACTTTTCTTCCATTCTGTGCCACAGACTTCTTTTAGGAGACAATGACTGTAGAAACCCCTCAAGTTTCAAACTGGAGGCACCAAAGACAAAATGACAACATATTTCAAGCAGAACTGAGCAATGGCTGCTTATAAGATTTAAAGCAAAATATATATTTATGGATTTATATATATATTTATATGTATTTTTGTATATATATATATGTTACTAACTTTAATGTATCTACCTTACTCTCAGCATCTGTAAATGAGAATTTTCCTCTCCTGATTTCATGACAATATCAACCTTGTAAAGGTTAATCTTTAAAGTGCTGTAAACAGAAATCTACACTAACATAAAATTCACAAAAATCACAATTTTAACATAATTGCTAATGAGCTTATTAAAGCTGAAGAAGTCAATATTGCTTGTACTAATTCCTTTTTATTTTTTGTATTATCTTTATTAACTTTCTTAATTTCTTGCACACTACAGAGTGAATCCATCTTTACTTTCAGCTTCTCTCTTCTTCAATATTTTAGTGCAGCTATTTCAGGAGACAGTCTACTGAAAAACAGGCATCTCCTATTGTCACTTTTTAAATTGCTACTGATTTTTATAAAGATTTCTTTTTTCCATAGGCTTTATTCCCACTAAAGCTGTCCTTTTGAAGGTCAAACCAAGATACTCTTCTTTTTCTAAGTGATTTCCCCTCCCCTGAGTCTTAATTTCTTTACTTTCAGCTGCTCCCCCTTACCCTTACTATTTCCTTCAGGATGATACACATCAGAGCTGATATACAGGTAATGTCAGTGCTGCTATCAAAGATTTAAACAGGTGCTGAAGATGAAATCTGAATACATAACAGGACCCCTAGTTTTGATGATCATCCCTCTAAGCCTGGCTTGTTGTTCTCTGCCTTGGGGACCTTATGCGGACTGTCATTTATATTTCCCCTTGGAAGTCTACGCATGCTCATACATGCAACTACTTTAGTCAACTAAAAACTGACAAAAGCAGCATTAGCAAAATGTAATGATTTATGTTGGTGAACGACTGCAGAGAGATATCCTGGGGTGTATTGCAGAAGACCGTGTTAAGACTGACACCATTTGATACTGTCATAGGTAATCTGCACGAAGGAGTAAAGATTGTATTAGTGACAGTCTCAAACACAGGCAGGACACGAGGAGCAAACTTGCAATCATGGCAAAGAAATTGACAGAAAAAAATAATCAGAGGGAAATAAAACACAGAAAATTTCAGTTAACAGAAAAAAATAAAATTAATGCCTCAAAGAAGAAAATAATCTTCAATATACTTGAGATTTCACCCTAGGATGGTATTTTGCCTCTCTCTGCTGATTTGCAATCCAACTCTCATGTGCCATCTACTTTGGAAGCACAGACACTAGCTCTACTTTCAAGGAATCCTTTTAGTTTGTCTTACCTTAATTCTCCTTCCTGGGAGTTTAGGCCTCCTGGCTTGCCACCCATCTAACTCTCTGCTCCCCTGTTTCCTCTAGGACTTTTTCTGACACTCTCTCCAGAGCTTCTGAGAATCTTTGGTGACATTTCCCTCTGGGTAGGATGACATTTAAAGAAAAGGCCACAAACCTTGCAATGGAATTTGTAAACATACATAACTACATATTAGGCAAAGCCTAATACATTTACACAAATTTCTGTCAACAGGCACATCTGCGCAAAAACTTTCTCCAATCTCTTCATGACCTTCGAAACCTGAGGACTTCGTCTGCACTGGTCATCTAGCACTTGCCCTACAACTCAGCTCAGGGGTTGGTACAGGCTGTCCCTCTTAGCCACTTAGGATATGATAACCCTGATTAGAACACTACTGGAACTTAAGTTGACTTGGTCAGAGGAAGACCCTGGCACTGGTGATATGGCTAATACAGATGTGGCCTTTGAATCTTGGGCCTCACCAGGGTGGTACACATCTTGCATGCCTCAGGACATGAACTGCAGCAGCCAGGGAGCCATCTAATGCCCAACACACTCAGAAAGGATCACTGATTTTCCACACTTGGGTAAGTGATCCACTTGGATACTGTGTAAGAAGAATGAATGTCTTCACCACTGCCTTATGGGGCCACCTTTTGAAATAAGATACCTGCAAATGTGTTTTATGAGAAGTCCTACAGATCATATTGGCTTCTTTGCATCTGTGTGGAGAGGTGTAAATAGTACAGCCATCTATGAGAAGAAAATGAGAAAGGGGGGAAGAGAGAAAATAATTAAGTGCAGCAAGAGGAAAGGAGAACCCAGAAATCAGTAAGGTTGCAGACACACTTTTCCCTGACTGCAGCCAAACTGACTGAAAAGGTCACTTCTCAAAATTACTCCCAGCCTCTCATGACAGCAGTTGCCTGGGATCATGATGGCCTACTGAACTGCTCTTGTTCATACCCAACCCCTATCTCACTTGAAATGAGCTACCAAAAAGAGGACATGCATGCTAGACTGACCCACATTTACCAAACACCTGTTTCAGTGAGATCAGAGTTCAGCCACTTCTTTCACCAAAAAACCCCCAAACAAACCAAACAACGAAAAAAAGATGCACATCTAAATCTTAATGCACAAACCTGTCCAGTAGCGTTAGTGGACTTCAGTGTCTAATGTGTTCACCACAATGTAGAGTGTACAAGCAGCTGCAACATGGTTAAGGAAAATTGCAATCATACAAAGTAGAGCAGGTAGAGTCAGAGCTAGAATTACTATTCTCCAAGCAGAATAATATTATCAGAAAGTTATTATCAAACAAGCTCAGGATATCAACACAAATAATGCTGCCTGGAAAGACCAAACCATAGGGGACAGCCTAGAGAGTTAAATGAAAGCAAATGAAGAATAAGATCTGACCAGGGATATGGAATATGAAATGGATGTTTTCTTGTTTATCAGCACTTGGTAGCATATGTAAAATGCTCTACTGTTTATCAGTCTAGAAATTAGTAAGATAATCTTCCTTTAGAGTGCTGCTGACATGAATTGTGTCCCTGAGCCTAAAAATGAATTTGATAGTCTGGTTATCTTAAGCCCTTTTCTTCAAAATGTTTTTGAAAATAATACATCCAGAAGAAATACAGTAAAAAAAAGCAAAATTGTATAGGCATCTTCATCAGTGTCATCTGTAAGATTTTTGTCTTTTCTGCTCTTTGGGACAGGAGTGCTGTGGGAGCTTAGGATTCATGCTTCTGCTTTTCTTTTAATTTCTGCATCATGGGTGCATCCTGAAGTTAAAATACATTAATGGAACAAGAACGAAAAACTCCATCCTAATTTACCCTGAGTAGTGAATGTAGAATCTAACCTGTAGTTACATGTGTGCTTGCAGCTACCAAAACAGTGGGGAAAGATCTTGCAAAAATAAAATAGGTAAGAAAACCTTGAGATTGTTTCATTTCAAAGGTGATCACAAAATTTCAGGATTTCACCCTTCTCATTAATTGCTAAACAGGTGCAGATTAACCCTCACTGTATGGTCTGCCTAACCAAAGCTGAAGATATGAGGGAAGGTGTTATCAGTAAAAGTAGATTTGATATCTGGGTGCAATTTAGTCCCAGAATGCAACAAAACCTTTCAACTGTCAACATTTTCCCTCATTAAAAATGCAAATCCGTAGTTTATTTCATAACATCCATAAGGCAACCTTGTGCAGGAGAAGATCATTAATTTAGCAGTGAAATGACTTGAGTGCAACCTGCCTCTAGTACCCTTTTCAACTTTACAAGAAACTAATGAGTGAAAAAAAGGAAGTGTCAAAAATAATTCTAGTGAGATACATGAATAGGACTTATTTCTTCAACTTATTTGTTTCACTTATTGCCTTAAGTGATTTTCATACTACAGCATAAAATATTTTAAGTGGATTTTCTTTCTCATTAGGAGAAAAAAACCCCTAGAAATGCCAACCACAATCCTAAAGTTCATAGTCCATTTACTTATTACAGTTTTGGATGTCAATTTTGGTTTATATAATGATTAGGAGGATAAAAGTAAAGTAGACTATGCTGCTCAAGTGCATACACTAATATCACACAGAAATGTTTACAACAGTACCCTAGTGCAATAAGGAATTTAGAGTCCAGTGGTATCCATATGGAACAGGCTTCCTTTATGCTTCTATTAGCTTATAATATATAAGTAGACTTTTGAAGCATCGAATAGTACAATCTGTTTTCTGAATAGTAGAATAAATTGCTGCACAAAAAACCTATAGAAAAATCTATTATATTCTAATAGTGGCAGCCTAACATTTAAAGTGATGCATTATTTCTTATAAATTCTACTGAAACAAGCCTTTTATATAAAAACATAGAAAAACAGCGTCTCCTTTGAAATTGTTTGTTGGCCTTAAAAAGTAAGTGATAAATAGTAGAAAAAATTAATAGTGAATGGGATGTTAGCAATCCCCATTGCCTAGTTATGAGGGCTTCCTTCATTTTTTTAAAAAAACATATGAAAAACTGCAACTGGTTCTATATTTAGGAAACAGACTATGCTTAATTTTATAAAGAAGACCTGTAGTGAACGACCTACTAATTGTCTGGGTGCCTGCTGTGGTGATCCAAACCAGTTCATGCTGTAGATCCCAGAGGTGCACAGTGCTGAGGACACTGCTCTAGATTGTGGGAACATTTTTCCTACTGCCTGTGCTAGCTCCAGCCTAGTGGTAAGGACCCTGAAAGACATGATTTGCTCATGCTGCTTGGACCCTTCAAAGGGTGTGTGTATGACACACTGCTGAAGGCTTTTAGAAAATTTCACTGGGACTTCTGGGACACACCTTCTGGGAGGCCTTACCAGAGTTTGTCTTTTTGTTTCTTTGGTTTTCTCACCTGTCTGCTTTCTCTTGTGTTGGGAGAACAAGACAGCCTCAGAGTAAAGTCAATGTGGAATTATCTCAGCCCTTACAATCGTTTTTATGCATGGCTACTAAAATAAATTGAAAGATTAGCTGAAAAACACTGTGTTATCTCTAAGGTCTGAAAACTTTAATCTTGAGAGGACTCACTACCACATGAATAACAAGTACCCAGTGAGGTACCAGCGAGGCATCTTGATATTCTGTAAAAGTCCTGAAAACAGGGACTGAGAATCTCCCTATGGATAGTTAACCACCTTGCCTCCCCCACCACCCTCACCCTTCGCCAAAGGAAAAGGGTTCAAGGGAGTCAGCCACTAAGAAAAATAGTAAGCTAAAAGATTAGTCTTTCATTCTTTCTTTTTCTGGCTCAAGACATATTTCCTCATCTCGGATATGAAAGACAAAGCTCAGAATATGCAAAAGCCAAAAGTAACAGCTTTCCAGAGGAAGATGGATTGAAGGGCTATCAGAAATGTTACCTCAGGTAACAAAGAGTTGTATATAAGCATGTTCACAACCTTCTGTGGTTGTAAACCCTTCTTCTTAATTCTGTATGTCAAAAAGATAATAGGAAATTAGGCTGACACAGCTTCTATTTGCATTCAGCAAAAACATAAAGTAAATGCTTCACTAATGCAATGAAGCTGATTTATATGACAAGAAAACAGATCAGGCTTTGTATTTCACTTTTAAAAGCACCTTTGCTTTCTATGCTTTATCTTCTTTCAGTAGATAATAGTCATTTACAGGAGTTTCAATTTCTGTTGTTTTCTCCAGGATTTTTACTTCATAATATTCCTGACTGTACAAACTTGGCTGAATACATCAGGGAGTATACTGATGAAATCTGTAGGTGTCATCATGCTGGGGTCAGGGGAGGTCAGTTACTCCAATAGACAGAGACGAATCTCAGTCTCCATAGGCTGCAAAGAAAGTTTTCAAAGAATGTAACTAAATTCAGTAATTATAACTGAAAAAAAGCTATGCTTTGACGGAAGAAATAGCAGAAGCAGCATCTGACAGCTGATAGCAGCTGTCACCACTGGGACATCTTAGAGGAGTAACCAACCTCATTGCTAAAATCTGCAGTGTACAGTTTCTCCTGCTGTTGGGGTGGAGAAAATGTGGACAAATGCATGTATGCTGATTTTTAAGCCATGTATATTAAAGAGTTGAATTCTGTAAGGTGCTGGAATTGGCCTTCATCAAGTCATGTGAATCTATGGCATTTATAGGATAAGAAAAGAAAGGTGATTGCCCTTTAGAAAAACCCCAAATGAAGATGTTGTCTGGGAACTACTTCTGTTCACTGGGGGATATTCCTGGTTTGCAGAGATTGTTTCCTTAAGTATGATTTAAAAGATTGTCTCAAACATGAACTCAAGTTTGGAAGCAGGGGAAATGCAAACAGTCTTCTTCTTAAGGATGAGCCTCTTCTTAGTATAACTATTCTAAAGGTGGGCATAGCCCCAAAGAATTCAAAACTAATTTGCAATCAGCAAGTTTAGAAGAAACCATGTTGAAAGAATGGCTTAATTAAAGCAAGATTGTAAACTAACTTTCCTTGTTCAATTAAGAAAGCAGGTGCAGACTAAGTGAGTACTTCTAAGCATAAAGGGAAAACTAAAGGATAAGGAGGGTGAAAAATTTATATAAGGGGGAGGTAAGTTAATAAAGGTCTAAATGAAGTACACTACCAGGATGAAGTTGCAGAAACTGTTTCATATTAAGGAAATTAGGAGCTCCAGAACAGAAAAACACTCTTTTACTGTGTTTTTAATATTCTTGCTCATAAGTCACTGCTATTTTACTTTACAAACAAGGAGCACCGCAGTATTCCCTTCCAAGTCGGGAATTCTGGAGAATGTACTTCACTTCCAGTTTGTAAAACAAGTTACGATAGGGTTTTCCACCTCTGAGAAAGAAATGTTTTGGTCCACTTAGCCGCCTCTGAAGGCTAGACATGCTCATGGGTTGTGGAACTAAAAAAAACCAACCAAACAAACAACAAAACAAAACAAAACAGAAGCTGTAAGATTATATTTTTGGTTTGATGAAAGAGTCATTCTGAGTCCTCTGTTACCATACCAGCAAGAGATCTAAAGACTAAATTCCCTTGTTTAGATTGATAAAATGCGAACATATATTAATTACCTCCAAACCAACAGCTTTTTAAAACAAGCTAAGCTAAACTGAATTTCAGATTAAATAATTTTATTCAAATCTGATGTTAACTCTGAAATCACAAAGTTACATTTCTTGGAAGTGCACAGATAAACTTAATTACATTACTGATGACTTCCAAAGTCATTTACCTCATAGTATTTCACTGATGTCTCTCAATCAAATTAAAGATTTGCAAAGGATGAAACTTTTTGTGATAGGAGGCACATACAAGGCTGAGAAACTTCATGCTTTTTCCAGTCTTAGCCTTCAGCTAGGTCTCCTAGGCCCTCCTGCTTAGGTGAAAGTGTTCAATGGACTGGAGGAACAATTAGGTGTAGCTGAAGATCCAGTTGGGGTTTTTGCCAGATTTCAGCTCATATATGTCTGTATCTCCCCATTGTGGGATCAGGCGGTCCAGATATTCGTGTGCTGACAGAATAGGTCAGTGTCCTCGTAAAGCAAGGGTAAGCTATGAAGCAGGTGGGTACAAAAACTGTTTTGATGATCAAGCTCCCAGTGTAGTGGTTAATAGGTTGCACTTTACCTGGACTCCTGTCACAAGTAGAGGAACACAGGGAGCTATCATGGGATTTGTCCTGTTTAATACCATTATCAGTGACCTGGAGGAGGTCATGGAGTGCACGGAATGCACCCTTATCAAATTTGAAGATGACGCCAGACTAGGAGTCTCAGTCCATATGCATGAGGGCATGGATGTCATTAGAGGGCCTGATGCTGCCTGGAAGAATGGGCTGACAGAGACTATGAAGTTCAGGAAGGACAAGTGCCAAGTGTCCAGCCTGGGAAGGAAGAGTCCTTTGCAGTGATACAGGAATGCCTGGTTGGGGAGCAGTTCTGCAGGCAAAGTCCTTGGGGGCCCTGTGAGCCTGCAGTGGCTGTGGCAGTAATGAGGGCACAGGGAATCCTGTGCTGTGTCAGAAGGAGCACAGACTCAGGGAAGGGATTTCCTCCCTCTAATCAGCACTTGTTAAACTGCATCTAGACTACTACTGTCCATTCGGGGCCCCAGTAAAAAGCTGCTGCTAAACTGAAGCATGTTTAGTGAAGGGTTACCAAGATGGCTGGGCCTAGAGCATCTGTGCAGTGAGGCAAGTTAAGACAGCTGGGCTTGTTCAGCCTGGGAAAGAGGTGGGTTTGGGGGCACCTGACAGCAGCCTCCAGTGCCTAAGGGAAAGGTATCATGGGGATAGATGCAGGTTCTGGGTGGTGGGAAGACTAAAGACACTTAATAAATGAAGCAACTGTGTACAAATTCAGAATGCATACAAAGAAACATGTTTTCACCATGAAGACAGACCAGCAGAAAAGGAAGTTATCCAGCCTCTGTCCTTGAAAGTTTTCAATATCTGACTGAATATTGAAACAGCAACAGACAATGCTGATTTGACCAACACTGGTTTGACCCCACAGTTAACCTTGATTCAAGCAGCAGGTTGGACTGGAGACCTTGAGGTCCCCTCCAACCCAAATCTTCCCATGATCATGTCAGCATGAGACAAATGTTGCACCACTGCAAAGTGTATCCAACAATAATGCATAGATAACTGAATGAAAAAAAGAAAATTATTACAAGATTCAAATATGGAACATTTTTTTACCAATAAATAGTAAATTGCAAAATCAGTAAATTCCAAACATATCATGAAAAATTCCAAATTAGACTTACAAAAATATCCTGAGACAGCTCACTTCAAAATCCCGCCCACAGCTGTCATTAGTAGGCATGTAAAATTCTTCAGTGAATACAAAAGTCAGTGGAGCAGCACTAGAATAAAAATTTATTTTCCTTGTCTCATAGTTTTTCTACTCTCATAAAAAGAGACACACTACACAAAATTCTTTCTAAAACAAATGGAGACAGAAGACAGTCACTCAGGAAGCTAAGAATGTAGCAGAAAAAGAGATGACAAAATCATAAACTGCTATTAGGCTACTAATTAATAAGCACTGCTAATTCAACCATATAAATATATAATTTAACCATGTAGGTGTGCATATACATATATATTTATTTGTATTTATAAGGGTGAACAATTTGCATTTGCAGAACATTAGCATTTTGCCAAATTCTGAAGTACATTTATTTCCAAAAATGATCTGTAAGATAAAAGACATATCCTTGAACTGTTCATTCTAAAACTTTAAGTGTAACTCAGGGACACACTTCAGGGAGCAATGACAGATCAAAGTTACTTTTTTAGTGTTTCCTATTTAGTTCTATGACATGTTATGCTCAGCACATGGGACTTGGAGATTGTTCTTTTGAGACATCCAATAGCCTACACTCAGCAAAGAGCACAGGTACTTTCTCTGATTTGGTATTCCTCTCTAGAGGTCAGATAGGTAGAGGTTGGATGTAGTCATAACCTCTTGGTAAATATTTTGACTTAGTTTAAGTCTAAAATGCAGAAAGGTTTCTTATAACCTGGCTGTAAATCTTCCAGGGACTGTCTCAGTCATCCTGTTTAATATCAAAACTCAAGACAGTGATGTTTACTCAGGTTACATCTAACAGAGTCATTGGAGAAGATCAGAAATTGTCTGAAGAGCAGGGATTTAAACCTAGGATCTCCTAGTCTAAAAAACAGATAAGGTATCACAAAGGTGGGATTTAGTTTTCACACTCAGACATCTAAGTGCATGCTTGTGGCAGTGAGCTACATATCTAAGCTCACGCTATCACCACTGCTCAATTCAGTTGTCTAAGCAGATGCATTTAAGTGACAGTGCCACTAAAGATGCTCCAGGGTATCAGAGCTACCAACATAAAGAAAATATGACACATGGCTTAGAGAAGATCTGCAGTGCTTTGTGGTAGCAGCTGAATATCCAGGCCAAAACATTGGGGTACTTTGCAGGTGTTTCATAGATTAGACACCCCAAACACACAGAGCCGTCTTAAATGCATGTGGTCTACTAGAGCATCTTCATCTTGAGACAAGTCCCATCTTGGTGAAAAATCTTTTCAAGGAGCATGAGACAACAATCTAGTGAGTATTCCAATTGTGAGGTTATTGCTCCCACCAAAGCTGAGGTGCTCATTAATGTGGTTCACTGCATTATTTAAGTTTGCACTGAAACAGATAATGAGGTGACCAGTTAAAAGCACTTTTGCAGAGAGGCCAGTGTGTGTCTGCATTGCTGCAATGGCATTAGAAGGGGATCTCTCACTTTGCATCAACATTTTCAAAGCTGCATAACTATTTCAAATCCCTGCCAGAGCATAAGTGCCATGTAGTTATGTCATCCTTTGGACACAAAACCTCCTCTCTCAGTATGGTGTGAAAAAACATGTCAAAAATCATGTCTCAAGTGAGCAGTTACTTCAAAACTTACCAACAATGAATATATTTCCCAAAATACCCACTGCTTTTCCAGTGACCTAGAGAGTTTGCTGGTGAGAAAAGTCTATGATCTGCAAAAAAGAAAATATGTGTCCCTTTGTGCTCGAGTTGCTTTACTAGTAACAAAAATATTTTTTGCCACTCAATCAGCAAATATGCAGTGGTGTGCAATCTAGTGTTGAACCTGTTATTTGGAACTAGAGTTTTGAAACAATACAGATTTTGCTGTTATACAGATGCCAGTATCCTCCTGTGTTTTGTGTCTTTTGTTCATAAAGACTTTTGAATTAAGTTGTTTTTTTTTAAAAAAATTGAAAATTATATAAATTAGTTAACAGTTCATTTTGTTTACTCCTTCTCTTGCTTTTTTGTAATCATGTTTTCAGTGCTGTGGAGGGAGGAAGAAGAACTCATTCTCTACTTTAATGAAACAAACAAGCAAGTAAAGCAGTAATAAAAAGGGCACAGTAGTTCCTGAGTAGCTACCAGACTTACATATTTATTTATTTTCTTTAAGTTGGCTGATTTTCTGATATTCTCATGTGACTATTCAGGAATGTTTGTTTTGCAAACCAAACATTTCTGTTGAAAGAAAGTTTGCTAAAAGAAAGCATTAAATAAATGACCATATGACATATCAAATATGAAGTCCAAGAAACAGAACGGTGGCCAGTGTCTAACTAAGAAACACTCTTTGGGGAGCCAATTCACCATCAAAGTAACCTTCTTTTTAAATATCAATATATTACACATATATATAAAGGCTTATTACAAAATAAATGCATTTAAATTAAGAAGCTAGTGGTGTTTCAGAGAATTTTCCTGATATAAAAATAGATCTGATGAAACAACTGCAAAGGGAAGGATAAGGACTAATTTTTTTTTATATTTACAGTGAATATGCACCTTTAAGAGACATAATAAAACTGTTTGTCTACTAGAAAAAGATGTTGTTCATTATAATAATTATCCTCTAGATTTATTAAAGACTCTAGTTCAGCTAAAATACTGTTGAACTCACACTATAAAGACCTTGTATGTTTAAGATAATTTCTGTTAAAACATTTTACTTTAGTTATTCCTATGAATATAATACCATCACACAGGAATAAAAAATTAAAAATCAGATAATAGGTAAATATACAAAGGGGATTTTACCAATATTCATTAATTTTTAAAAGAAAGGTTTTAAGTAACTATTAAATAAGTTATATTTATTCAGATTAGATCTCTGAAATGATTACTCAACTCAGAGTGAATTAGTGCCTACACTTGTGCACACACAAGTAAAGCCAAAGAGTATACAATGAGTGGAAGAAAGTTGTAAAACTGAGTACCGGATCTTATTTTGATCAGGCAATGACTATTTGGATTAAATTGGTAATGAAGTATGTCCTGTAAGAATTTGTAATGATGAGTTATCAGGTTTAAAAATAAGCATTTCTATTTCTGCCAACCAGACACTGTATCTAAATCATACAGAAGCTACACTACCCTTAAAGTACAGGCAATATTTTCCTAAATTGGAAGCTCTACACACATGTCATGACTCAACTTTAAAATTCATAGTGTTTATTTTAAATAGCGCCTGAAACAACTTTCTTTGTTACCTTTTCACTGAGTACAGAAACACCAACATATTGTTTTCCATTACAAGAAACAGCATTTATTCCAAATGGCAGCTGGATTATTACATTTTTTCTATATTTAAAATTGGAAGTAAACTGCATTATCTGTGAAACTGCTGTATAGAACAGTAGTTTTAAGTAAATGTTTTCTAATAACGACAATTTTCCTGTCTGACTCAAAAACTTTCCAATGCAATTCCTCCAAACAAATGCACTGTTAAAAGTAGGCTGCTTGTTTTAATCAATTTGCATTTGAACAGAGTTCAAAAGAACATTCACTCTCCATAAATATAAAGAAAACAAAGGGAATTCATCTGAGAGATGAAGAATAATTTGATCAAGGTTCTTCAGAAATTTGATTTTTTCTTCTCCTTCATAGCCTGAGCTTGAAACGTTACTTTTTTCTGTCTCATTTTGAAGAAGTTGTTCCAGAATCATGCACAAAGGAAAAATATTCTCATACTGGGTAACATCATACACAGACTGGACCTGGGAATAAAGAAAAATCAGTACGTAAGCACAGTGTGAAAATGTTTCTGCAGTCCAGCATCTCAGATAACAGTGTAAGGGATGCTGTTAAAATTTGCAGTAGTATTTGTACAATCAAAACAGCTGTAAGTTCAGTATCATTGCTTCTAAGAAATGTTTTCCTTTTCGTGGTAACAGCCAAACCAGTAACATTCCATCATACTGTGAAATGAAAAGGCAACATAACCTCCTCTTCGCAAGTCAAAGACGTTTTGCTTTACCTAATTATCCACAGGCTGTGACATACAATAGTGATGCACAGAAAAACAACAGCAGTAACAGCTTTGTTTGTTTTAGTCATGTAATTAGAATTGGTGGATTTCTGTTTTCTGAGAAATAAAATAACAAGCAGAAAAGAATTTTTTACTCCTTAATATAGACAATCATCTATTCAAGTGACACCTCTAGGGAAAAAAAAAAAGAAAAGTCAAAATTCTCAATCTCAGCAGAAAATACACAACCCAGTTCTGAGTCAGTTGAAGTAGAAGTCAGTTTGTCCAATAAGCTCACTGACCAAACAACGTTTTTTAAAAGTCTTACAGCTTTATCTGATATAAATTTACCTGTCCTGTCTTTGGAAACTGGAATTTTAAATAGAAGCTTCCAGAGTCTCTTCCATACATAGGAAATAACTGGTAAGATAAAAACTTAAATCTTGAGTAGTTGTCTCTCAGAATGAAATTCTGTGTCCTCCTTAACAGCAAAAATCTACCAACAATATGAGATGACCTTGTTCAAAAAAGGCTGCAATTACAGTAGGTAGATGATCAGAACTGAAAGGTAAAATCATAGCCACTAGAAAAATAATTATATATTTTAGAAAATAGCTCTAACAATCTAAAAAACTGTTTAGGCCCCTGGTAGAAAGCCAGATGGGTCCAGGCTTCCACATGGGTCTATGAAAAATTATGAAATCATTTTACTCAGTTTAAATTGCTAGACTTTCTGAAGTGTGAAATTTATAATCATTGTTTTTACAAATAATGTAAGTTATTCTTTATTTCATTAGAATCTAACAAAAAGACAGCATTTCACCTTCAGGTAAAACTATGGAAGATGGTGGCTCAGAGATTGCTCACTTAGACTTTCTGATCTGGTAGTTCTTAAAGCTAAAATCTGTGTTGAAGAACCCTAGGGTAAGATTTTTCAGGTAGCCTCCCACCTCACCAAGACACCATAGCCATCCTACTGCAAAACCTCGACATAGCAAAGTAATTTTGATGAGTTGTCCAGAAATCTTAAAAATTAGGTTCATTACCAAAACATATTATCACCAGCCTTGCCTACTCCAGTTCTGTCTCTCTTGAACCTAGTAAAAACACCTACAGTTCAAAAGCTGCTGCCGAGAATTCCATATTGAACAGACAGAAAAAAAATTTAAAAAGGACAGTATTAAATATTTGCATACTTCTGAAGTCAAATTAAATCAAATCATATCATTACAGAAAATCTCTTTCCAAAGCAGAGGTAAAAAAATAGTCTGTTTCTTCAAATACCAAATATCCAACTCTAGGACAACCATGCCTGATTGTTTAGGCTATTACTAACAGTGATGAGATAAATGTATTTACTTTGCTTATAAGACTAAATTACAGCTTTCTAAGTTGACAAAATAATTGTTATTGATGCCTTACTGAAATTCTAGGAAATAGATGATTTTAAAGCCCTGCAAAGTCTGCTCTTAAGACTTTCCATATTGGGGTCATCTGACCAAACACAGGCATCAACAAACTGAGATAGTTATGCCTGGTTCCTGTTTCAGCCAACAGAGAAAAGCAGGGGGTGGGACTCAGTAGCCTGAAAGTAGGTATCTATTGCCATTTCAGATGCCCAAGGGTATCCAAGGCATGTCAGGAGCAGAGCTTTACAGAAGAGCCAGCAGCTGTAAGCCAGGAGATGCACCTTAGGTTATCCTGCGTTGTATCAGATGTCTGAGTTTTTGCAACTGAGTATTTTCCAGAGTCTTTCAGGATGTAATTCATCCCATTCTAAAGTAGAACATCAGATGCACCATGTCTTCAAAACCCTTTACAGTGATAAACTGTGACAGTGGCCCGAAAAAAACCCTATGTTAGAAAAATAAAGGTAGAAACAAAAATGTAGTCCTATGCTTTTAATTCCTGTAATTTGGATATTAGACATATAATATTACAAGCAAAAATCTTTGATTCCTAAGTGAGGAATCAATACAAAATGTTTTATGAAAGCAAATTTTGTCACTTCACTTACTCCTGTAACCCAGGTGCGTCCAAGCAATTAAGCAATTGCATTACTTTCAAAAGGTCTTGAAAATTGCAACTAATTGCAATTTAGTAAACTATCCAATTTATTCTGGATAACAGAAGGTACAAGTTAACTAATTAGCTTCCTCTGCATAAAGAAAAGTTATTTTAGTCACACAGAACTGACTTTGAATAGAAAGGGTAAGTCTGATGTCAGGGAGGAAGTATTTTTTGAGATAATTGCTATTCTGGAGACAAATGCATTTTGAAATACTGTATTATAAAAGGGGGGAGGGGGGATCAGTCTAGAGCATTTTCTGGCTCAAGGCTAATTAACCTTTCCAAACCATTTAATAATCTGAACAAAGTGTGTCTTGGTTTCTTCTGTTAGATGTCTTCCATAGCACTGATTGATGCAATTACTACTGATGCAAATTTATGCCACAGATACCTTTAGTGCTACCTAATGGTGGACAGTTAGATAATAGACCTACTAATGTTGCCCACCAGTGTGTGTGAGTGGGTAGCAGTGTATGTACATGCACACACACATAGCTGGTCCACCCAGAAAGTTCAGAGGGTATGGCTATACAGCAAGCCTCATATACACTGCTATTCCAGAATATATTAATACCAACCATAAGTCAATTCAACACTAATTCTATTTTTCAGAATGAATTTTAAGATAATCCCTTTTCTTACAGATCATATCAGTATGTAATATGGATTTTGGACACTATTTTTTATGAGATCAGTCCTTGTTAATTTTACCTCATCAGGTACTTGGAAATGTGTTTCTTAGAAGTAACATGCATTTTCATGCACCTCAGTTGTTAACTTTGTATTTCTCAATACAAACTCTCCAGAGTTAAATATTTTTTAAAAAAATATTACTTATATAAGATTGAACTTTACATAATATGGAAACAATGGTTACAAGGACCTCCTGGCTGGATCTAATGATCTGCTATCAAAACTAATGTTCACCATGTTCAGAATGCAGGAAGTGTCAAAGCTTTTGTTTGAAATTAATTCTCCAAGCTTCTCCTACATTACATGGCAACCACCTGGAATAGAATGCATTTCGACTACATAATCTGAAATTAGAGAAGAAGTTCTCTTGGCTGTCTTCTTTACAATGCTTTCATAACAACCAGAACTAACATGCTAAAGGAAAATGTTCTGTTCCAGGTCCCCAGCCCTTTATCACACTTCCTCTTTGCTAAACAGCAGATCAGATGGCCCTGGATCAAATTCCAAGTCACTGCTCTCTTACTGGACAGATGTGGAGTTTAACTGAACAGATTAGGATATAGCTTAGTGCAATTCTAAATTGCACTTAGAATATTTTTGTTTTCTTGTCTTAGTCGTTCATGTGCATTCATATAATTTATTCATATGCCCATATTAAGAGCAATATAAAACAATAAAAAGAGAATGAATCTAGCTTTGAAGGAATTCTCTACAATTCTTAGGCCATGTCAGAAGCCACAAATCACATTTCTAGTGAGGAAGTTTGTGAGCCTGGAAATTTCACATGCAGAAGACTGATGCTACTTTCTGACTACAGGCAAGTAACTTTTATTCCTTTTATATCTCAAAGGACCAACAAAATCGAGACAATATTTCGCCAGTCCAATTAAAATTAGATGAAAAGAACGAGACTCTGTTCATGGCACTTGCAGCTCAGATACTTATGTAGGCAATGGACAAAGTGTCGCAACACTTGTATGCTCTCTGGAATAAGACAGAAACAGGTCTAACTTGCAAAAACTTCTTTTTAGTTTAGAATGAAGGACCAAAATGCTGAAATTTCTGAAAAAACTAAAACTATTAAATTAATTTAGAAGCACCGTTATATTGGACTAATGATAAAAAGCTTTCTTCCTATTCTATCTCTGTAATTCAGTTAAAATGTGTTTAGGCTTTTTCAGTCCCGTGGTGATACTAAGTTTAAATGGATGTTGTAACAAATAATTATGCACAACATAATGCTATATAAAATACTGACATATTGATAAAAACTTTAATCAATCTGGAATGATGAGTGTTTAAACACTTCTGCTGTTTAGGAAGTCATAAAATTAACACTTGTAGAGGATAGTTATCTTAGCAGAAAAGTATTCTGCCCAGATCTTCTCAATCCATCATACTCTAACAGTTTTGCTTCTTGAAAATTTTTTCTTGCAACTTTTTCCTCTCCCATTTCTTGGCAAACCTTTACTATGGAGAAGGGATATAACATTTTATGCTAGCAAGGTGTCTTTTCTATGTCTCAAGAAACTCTAAGTCAAATTTCACTAAAACATAGTGTTAAAAGTTGGTCTTTCTCTTCCTTTACATGCATATTTTTCAGAGAAGCATAAGGTGTAGGCTGAAATAAACAACAGAAACTGCTAAAGCCTGGCTAGTTTTGCCTTCCAGTGGAAGCACAGGCAGTAGGAACTGCACCACCACCAACTGCTGGGTTGTGACCACTTAGTTGAGGCGTATGGAGGATAGAAGAGAAGCAAATCTGCCATCTAGTCATTTCCAGGAAAAATGTCCCATGGCCCATGCCCTCCTCAGGGAAACAAATGCAGCCAAAGCTCCTAAGAATGTTTCTGAGAGGTAGAAACAAAGAACATACATTTTTCTTGATAAAGCATACCATTAAGCAACACATCATCTCAGCAAATAGTCCCAGTGCACTTTTTGTACCTTGTAGGTGGCTGCTAGGACAGGCATGTACATGTGCAGACTGAATTCTTGGCAAGAAAATTCAAATTCATGGACTAGGAGGCCACAGAGCGAGCATAAGATGATGTCCCGTGTAATACAGAACAGCACTTACCCAAACTACTTGAAAATGCCTGTTAGAAAATGTCTGAGCTTGATTTACATGTTTCTAGAGACACACAATTCTGGACATGCTGTTAAATGCACAGTTACTCCAGCTCTTTTGTTGTTGTTGATGTATTTGATCTGCTGCCTTACCTTTCTGTTAGTAAGAGAAGATGTTTTTAATACTATTGTGTTTAAGTAAAAGGCATCTACAAATTGTCATGACACTGAATTCAGGTTTTAGCTGATTAGCATTTCTCTTTAATTACTTTATTTTGTGATTTGAAAAGCCTATTTCTTGAATATCCCTCCCAATAACCATAGTACTAACAGCCATGTCAATATTCACCTGCCAAGTAAGTTCAAACTGATGCATGCCCTCTTTCAGCATCTAAAACAAAATTCACACCACCTAAAATTCCTTATTTAAATTTATACTCCCACCTGCCAAATTTTCAAAATATTTTGATCTTTTATTCAAAGGGTTCTGAAACTTTAACTGTGTCATCTTTATTTATGCTGAGTATCACTTTCTTCTCAAGTAGCTCCCTAAGATTCAACCATTCTGCTTACAGATCAATACAAAATGTGACTGCAGAAAGGGTCAAGGAATTACCAACATTTGTAGAAGTTAAATTCCAGAGGAGGGACCACCAGTCAAACTCTTGGAATAATTGAATCTACAGTACGTGCAGTGTCTGGTCCTGAGCAACACACTGCCAACACCACTTTGGATGTCCCAGCCAGCCTCATGCTAAAGAGGTTTCAGAAGCAACTGTAAGAATCTTGCAAAAATAGTATGTGCCCAGACATGACAATTTGGCATACCCTGGAAAACACTTTTTAAAGAATTTAAAGTGCTTCTTCTCTTTGCTATTACCCTAGGGGAAGATAATTATACCTGAGGCATCTATGCACTGTGCCTTTTCCACATATCACTAAGCAGGGTCATCTGTTACTAGCCCTTACTGTGACACACTGAATTACAGGCAATTCCCAAGCCATCCTAAGCAATATTATTCTTATCTAGTAGGACAATTTTCACAAAATATTGTAAGAAATTAAATATACCAACAGTGGAACACTGACGTTTCCATTTTGGATCAAGAATCACAACTATTGCCTTGCAGGTAACATAACAAAAACACAGAAAGCTTTAAAATGAAAATTCTAATCCCTTTTATCCTGTTAAAGAAAGTTAAAATATAAGTCACTAAGATAAATCATCTAGAGAGATCAAAAAATATGAACCTCCTTGTTATAACAGAAATTTATAAGTATAATTTACTCAACTCTACAAGGCATATACTTCAATTTTAATTTCTGTCATATGTTATTTTTGAAGTCTATTACAAAATTACAAAAATTAATTCTTTACAAGTTAAAGCATGTGAAATATATTGTTTTTTCAGCAAAGAATCTGAAATAAAGACTTTGAATGTATCTATTATACTGTGGGTCCATTCAAATCATCACATTTTTATAGGTAAAGACTGACACCAGTGTAAGAAAATTGTTTTGAATAATAGCAACAATAAAAAGTCCTCTATTAATTAAAGTCACATCAGAAAACATTGGATTGCTGAAAAATACAGCTATGTTAGTATCAAAAGATTTATTGACAGAAGTTTACCTATCTTTAGAAAATGCAGAGAAGTACTGAAAATAAATAGCAATCACTTTGCTTTAATAGCTAGCAGAGCAGACAATCCTGACAGTAATGCAAGATACACATTTATTTGTACTTAATCATAATCATTAATTTTTGAAAAGAAGCTATTGAACATGCTTTTCAACTCATAAGGCTTTATTCTTTTTTTTTTTTTTCTAAAAGCATGATTACTTTGCCTCACATTCAGCTTGACTTACTAAAATTACCTCTTCCAATACTAAGGATGGAAAATATCAAACGAACCCTGCAAGTGGCAGATGGCTGGTATAAGGATGTCAAACAACATGCACTTTAACTGTTTGTCACAGAATACTGTGAAAGTTGAAGGCTTGCAGGGAGTGAAAGAAAAGTAAACAGTGAAATCCACTAATACACATGAAAGAAACAATCACCCTTCACCTTAGATAGCCCAAATTGCTGGACACTGGGAGAATGTTCCTGGAAACATCTCCATCCTGCACTTCAGTCTTTCCTCCAAAGCCAGAGACAGAGTCCACCACTCCCAGGTTCAGGATCACAGAGAAAAAAAAGCGCAACAAGTGTGAAGGGAAAAAAGCTTCAAAATACTGCCAAATCCGTAAGTCAGCTTGCTCGGCCATCCTGAGGCTGGCTAAAAGAATTCATGCAATTCCAAAGGTAACTCTCCTATACCATGACCTTTGAATAGTAAAAAATAATGAAAGTGATGCCACATAGTATATGCATCTCTCAATGGTGTTGAAATACAAGACTTGAAGACTTCCTTCTGAATAAAGTAAGTGCCTTTTGCTGCTTTTCTTTGGCTTTATTAGACTTAATTAACAAAGTTACTACTAACAGCAGAAACTGTGCAAAGCTTTCTGAATTTTTTTCTTAATACTGAAAAAAGGTAGTAGAACTTGAAAAGTCAGCTTTCTGCCCTCTTCATTCATCAGTTACAAATTGTCACTGCTTGGGACAAACTTTCAGTTTCACAGCTCTATTTGAACACTGAGTTCATTCTGCCTGACTTAAGACACTGTGTTTTTGTCAAGAAAAAGTGCACAACAGCAAAAAAGGTGAAATATATCTGATGATTAACAGGACCAGTAATTGGAAGAGTCAACAGAACATTCTTCCTAACCCAACTTTTCTAATCACATATGTACTAGGAAAAAAAAAAAGCTTAACAGATCAGGTGTGTAATCCACATGCATTCCTTCTAAAAGCAAGCCACATTCAGAGGTGGGATACTATTGTGACAAGGAAACACACACACATCTGATCATCCCAACCTTCCCAATAGGTGCCCCCATTTTCCTTTTGAAAAACCTAAACAGTTTTAGAAACATTGACTGAGAGTTTTCAAAGAAAATTTGCAGTTTTCCAAATCTTTCTACTTTAGAACTTCATTTTTAAATTGCAGCATGTTCTGACAGTTTCCAAGAACAAGATATAGGTTAGAATCTCAGTATTTCTTGAATTTACTCTTCTTAATCACCCTTTAGGATCCATTAGATGTGGATCCTCAGGGAAGCGCAAAGTATTAAGTGAGAATTCTGCCTTAGAGAGAAGCACATCTGCAGTGATATCAATAGTCCAAACATAAAAGGTGAAGTAGAGAAGTAAAAAGATTAGAGAGAATCAGCTCATATGACAAGGATTCTCATGGAATATTCACACAGAGGAATGTAGCTAGAATGTTCTTGTGCAGGATCTGAAGATCAGGAAAAAATATACCAGATATTACCTTTGAACAAAGGTGTGTCTCAGATGGAAGGTTTTTTTCTCACCTTCAAATTTCAACCTAGTTCTTCCATAATGATAAAGGGCAAAAAACCCCCAACTCGGTTTATCTTTTTTACATCATACACTCGTTTACATAATTCTGTTGTAAACCCTCAGTTGTTTGTTCTTTAAATCATAATCCCTTGTTCTCTCAGAGTAAAAGACTTTACAAGTCTCTGTTTGGTTTATCCAAACCCTCTAGTTTGTTATGTATTTTCTGAGAAGACATTAGCACATGATTGATTTTCCTATAACTCATCATCTATATCTGTACCTGTTTATCTCACAATCTTAATAATACTTTAGAACAGTTGCTCTGCATGGAAATAATAGCTAAGAACCTATTTTCTGTACTTGGTTAATGACATTAAAAAACTAACTCTTAGGGGTTAAACAAAATAATCATTCATTATAATAATGAGTAAAAATTACACTAACCACAATCTTCAAAATTTAAATTTACAACACCTAGCACCACCTTGCTACATTAATTGATGAAAGAATAATGACAAAATACTTAGAGTGGTTTTTAATTTGCTGCTCTTGTATGCAGTATGATTTATCTCAGGATTTAAAACTGTATTTAATTGCATATTAAGCGATGGCAATATGTGCAACAAGATTTTATTAATATCACTGCCCGTCATATTTCATATTGAAAACAATCTGCATTTTCTCACCTATAAAATGAACTTGTTACAAAGGCCTCCTTCATGCTAAGTAGCACATTAGTATTCTACACAGACTGTAATTGCCATTCTACTGGGTTTATAATATTCATGTCTGTAAGTATTTTTAAATAGCAGTCAATGACTTGTTATTTTGGAATGGTCTCCTTCCATTCATACTAAAAGCATTAGAGAAGACATTTACTAAGAATAATTTTTCAGGAACACAGGTACATTTTTTTGGATTTATTTTGACTTATTGCATGTTTGTAAGTATTTCTTTGGTCTTTGATTTTTAAAAAAGTTAACTCGTACAGTGATTACTTCAGTAACTGCAGTATTCACTACAGAGACAATCAAGCTCTGAATTGCTTTAAAAAGATACAGCAGGAGAGTAACACCTTTAAAATATACTGACACAAATGTTTAAAAGACTAATACAAATTTGATACTTTCTTTTAAGAATGAATTCTGGATGATAACACAGTGTGAAGGCAAATAAAAGGAAAGAAGAGTAAATGCAATAAAATACAAAAGATCTATAAGAAAATTAGCATAACACAGCACTTAAGGACAGTTTTGACGAGAAACCATGAGATAGCAAGACTGGGCGTCGAGGTTTAGGAATGGTATTCTCCAATTTAGTGCTTCTACTGAAACCTCCTCCCCCTGCAGCTGCGCTGGAGAGGAGAACTGGAGGCAGAAAAGATAAAGATCATGTGTTTAGGTAAGAACAATTTACTAGAAACATCAGTGAGGTAAGGAAACAAACAGTAACAGCAACAACACTAAGGACAGATGGTACAAGAAAGAGATGAATGATTCCCATGGAAACAATACCCAATAGCTCCCTCTCCTGTGCTATTCCAACCCGGAAGGGACTCCTTCTCCCCACCCCCAGCAATGTTGAGTTGGTACAGAATAACCTCTATGTCCCAGCTGTGCCCCCTCCTGGCTATTACTGCAAAAAATAAACCCTGTCCTGGCCAGAACCAGGACACTGGGAAAACATAATGTGTCTGACAGAAGACATTCTCTGCTGCTAACCCTTCTATGTTGTGCAGGTGTTGTGGAAAGTTACACAAGTGTTTTCCCTTAGACTGGGTTTGCTGTGCTTGTCTATCAAATGTGAATATTATGTAAGTGGTATGTCAAGTGGTATGGTAGAGAATATAGTAAACAGTGAAAAACAGCACAATCTGTTAGTCTAAATCAGAAATTAGGTGGTACAAATCTATCTCTTCCTAAGAAAGTAATTCTCTGCAAGAAAATGGGATATCAGAAGCACTTTTATGTACTGACTTCATTTAAAAGGACATACAAATCTCATTCCTTCCCATTTCTAGCTTGAAATAAAAGGTTTAGGTGCTTCACTAAGGAAACCACTTAGGGTTTGTAAACTGCAACACTGCAGGTGAGCTGCATAGAAAAACAAAATTTAAGACACATCTCTTTCTTTAACTAACAGTACGAGGAATAGCTTTGGTTTGTTTTTTTTAATTAAGAAACATACAAAACAAAAATATGAATACTTAGTAAGAATTCGATGAATAGCAGTTTAGCCTCTGAAATTACAAAGTTCTGAAACTAGAAAAGTCAACAGTCTTAAAGCAAACTATGTAGTGAAAGAGTAGGGGGAAATTAACAAGGCAAAGCTGACAAAGTTGCAAAAAGATTTGAGAAAGACAGCAAAAACTGAATGATTACCAGAGTAGTAATTCTCTCTTTTAAAGAATAATGCCAAGTTCTTAGTTATCATGTATCTGAAAGGATTACATAACATATTATGTAGTTTTTACACAGCCTTATTTTTAAAGAGGGAAAGGACCACAAAGGCCACACTGCTTGATTTGAAAGTTCAAGGAAAAAAAAATCACGACTTTTTTTCCCCCAGTAAGTGAATCTACTTGTCTTTCAGAAAGATACATAGCTTTATCTTAAAGATGATAAACTACAGAAGTCACTATTTTCCCTTGTAAGCTGCCAGTATGTCAGCTGAATTTTCCAAGGATCAACATCAGAAATGGAAATGTATGCTGATGTAAAAGTAAACCGATTGAAGGAAAATTTGAAAGTACTGATAAAATATTAAATAATCTAAGAAGCAGAAGCGGTGGCAATGACTGGCACTGAAGGTAAGATAAAAATTGTAACGCAAGTAACTAATGAGAGAAGCTAAATGGATTAAAGAATATCAATAAGTAGTAAGGTAAAAATAAACACATACACACACACTCCCCCCAAAAGAAACAAAACCCCAAACCCCCACAAAATAACTAACTTTAAAACAAGTTAGGAGCAAAAGTTAAGCCACAGATAAAACCAAAGA
>JAWWLZ010000118.1:84034927-84090561 GCA_035041345.1 Poliocrania exsul
CTCCTCTTCTCCAGGCTAAACAATCCCAGCTCCCTCAGCCTCTCCCCATAGGACTTATGCTCCAGTCCCTTCACCAGTCTCGTTGCTATATTTTCTATAAATTTTCTATATTTTAAATTGATACTGTGTCATTAGTTATACTTTTAAAAACAAGGAAAACATACTTTAACTCTTTTTAGAACCATACCTACCAAAAGTAATTCTAACAAAGCCAGAAACATTTAGAAGCAGGTCTGTAAATCAGGCCATCAGAAATACCAGAGGCTAGAGTCCAATTATGACATATTTCCATAATATTATCACATACAGTATGTATAAGGGTTTGTAAAGAACACAATAAATCTATTCAAGAATGCACGAACTCCAGAAACATTGGCTTCACAGCAAGCTAAGCAAACCAGAACTTCAGTTACTTTCCCTACATGAACTGCAGCTTTTCAAAGTCCTACAAAGCTACAGACAGACACATAGCTCCTAAGGCTTCACCAAATACAATACTAAAAATAAGGCAAGGTTGTACCATAGTAACTAAGTCAGCAAAGTGCAATGTTCAGTGTGAGCTTGGCATGACTGTGGAGCCCTGAAAGGTTCTGTCTTGCCACTGGCAAAAACTCTGACAGAAAGGATGACTAATTCTGTTAAACAGGTAAGATTTAATAATGTTAAAAATTAATAACTTCTTTCAATGTAAAAAACAATTATTGTTTCTAATTACACACACTTCCCTATTCTTCTATGTGCTAAAAGTCTGTTGACTTTTTGTTTCCATCAATGTCTTATATGCTATCAGCGACTTAAAATAAGATCCAGCTCTTTGCCTAATTATTTCAAAACTGGCCTTTCTGAAAGCATTTTCAGAATATGACTCAAACTTACTAGAAATTTATGTTGGAAATTATATATTCCCTCTCCAGCTGTCCAAACTTACTACCATATCATATCCTAGAGAGAAAAATAATAAAGTTCTTGAGCAATACTTAAGACATTTGGTTAAACCGAGCCACCGCTAAATATGATGAATATTTTCTGTATGTATCAATAAATTTATTTGCCACCAAATAAAAAGTTGCATGCTTTCTTTTTATTAATCATTTTAGGAAAGTGTAGAATCAAGTTGTAATCCCAAGTGAAGCTGAACACTTTGCATAAAATACATACCACCACATACAAACATATGAAAAATCTCTGAAATTCCTCTTTATTTCATACCTCTTTTCTTCAAATGTTAAAGGAACATCCCCCTTTCTCTCTCCCTCTCTCTTTTTTAAACTCTATAATTTACTGAAAAAATTTAACCTAAGAATAAATTTAACCAGAAGTTCTATTCTGCTCTTTAATTCCTACTTATTACAATAAACTAAATACAATATTATGTGTTGGATAATTTTTGCATGAGGAAAATTAAAAGCATAATGTGAAACATTGAATCTAATTATGAAACAAGATGAAGCAACCATCTTTCCAGTTTTACATGAGCTAGAGACAGAAATATTTTATTTGTGTGTTCAGCTGGATCCCAAGTTTTACTTTCTGTATAGTCAACAATTTACACATTACACTGTGTTCTACCCAATTATTTCAACTATTTTCCCAATTATATAGCATGATCTTAAAACCTATAGTCTATTTATTATACAGTCTGATATTTTCACTTTTCCATACAGAAATTTTCTTTTACTTTATATCACTTTTTTTATTATTCTACTGTTGAAGTCAGCTCCTGAATTCTTGAACCTGTATATTTTATAGGACAATGCATTTATTAGGTCATATGAAACAAATAGGTACACCAAAAATAGTCCCCAACACCATTTTTTGGTCCTTCTCCAAAATAAAAGATGATAATACCTGGTGGGCTTGCAAGAGCTGCTCAGCAAACTGACGTACTTCTGATAGTAGAAGCGATATTAAAGAATTTCTTAGTATGTTGTTTCTTCCTAGCAAGACCAGTGTTTGTGATATAGAATGCAGTGCCTGAAACTAAAGAGAAATAACAGTAAATTTATTCCGTCAAAATATGTCGCCGTCTTTTTTTACCACAATTGCCCTAAATACAAATAGGATTTACATATTACATTTCAAAAAAAATCAAAGAAAAAAATTTGGAGTTTCAAACTCTGTGAATTGCATATATATGAGATCTAAGAGAAACTGGTATTTGTTCTCAAAAGATTAACACTACAGGAAACTGTCATAGTAACAAACTCCTCCCAAAGTGTGAAAGACCAAGGATGCAGCTTTTCAGCATTCAGATGTCATCATGCCCATCTGCTGACAAAGAAAGTTGGTCACTACTCTGCACATACAGTAATTCTGTTTGTCACAGGTAGACAAATGAAGAAATGAATTCTTCGAAATTCAAACATTTATGCTAAGAGGTGTTCTATAGTTTTCTGTCAACAGAGTTATCAGGAATAAATGCTAACTTCTAGAAGACACACTGTATTTTCAAATTCAAACAATTTACTTTCACATTGTTCTTTAATTCCTGAACTACAGGAGTGATGTGAACTGTTACAAGAATTACGTTTGTTTGTTTTTTCAGGTTTTCTTTGCCACAGTCTTTTTTATTTAAAAAGAAAAAAATAATCTATTTTCTTTGTTCCCTGAAATTGACATGCATAGCTATTCTGTAATAAAACATACTGCTCTACAAAATGTACACACCATTATTTTGTAAAACACTACTGGAAGAAATTGTCATTTCTATATATAAAAGTTCTTTCAAAGAAAAAAAGTAAGACCTTAAATGCAATTACTGAAAGTTCTATTTTCATATGGATAAAAATACTTGTTGACCATTTACAAGTTTGCTTTGGATGAATCCTCCTGGAAAACATTTTCGAACACATGAAAGGCAGGAAGGTGATCCAGGCAGCAGTCAGTGTGAATTTATTAAGGGAAAACATTTATCTTGATTTCACCATGGTTTTCAACACTGTCTCCTGTAAAATTGTAACTGCCAAAATTTTGGGCTCCATCAGTGGACAGTGAGGTGGACTGAGAACTTTTGCTGTAAAACCATTAGGCAGCTTTGCATTCATAATTTCTGCTTATTTGCCTGATCAGCAGTTGACACAATGCCTTTTTACCAGCCTCTTGCAACCAAAGAGTTGGATCAGCTTGGTTATCATCCACCAACATGATACAGTCATAACAATAAAACTTTAATAAATCTTTGCTCTTAATCATCTCATTCTGTATGTTAATTCCAAAACAAATATCAGATGAAAACTAGAGAAGACAAACCCGTCTCATGTTCAGAATCAAATCTTCAGGCGAACAGAGATACAATATTCATAAATTGTACACATTATAGCTTTGAAAATCTGTGAGATTGAAATAATTCATAAACATATACACCAAGTATTTTAGAAGAATGAAATGTGAAAGAGGGTCAGATAAAAATAGGTTTCTGAACAATTAAAATGATATGAAAGGATAATGTAATGCATGTACCTACAAGTATTTTGAAGATATATAAATTAAAATCAGACTTTCATTTTTTTTTTATTTTTAAATAAATTAACAGGGATGCATATTTTATAGTTCTATATTTTCAGAGTATAACATTGAGTATATTTGCTAATTTGCCTTTAGCAAGCAAGTGAACTAGAGAATCCAGAATAGTTTTTCAATGCTACCTCTCCCAAAGTTGACAGTACAGGTATATATTTACAAAAAACAAGATTATTATTGTTCTTTTTAAAGCCCTCTTTTATTTGCTTACAAGTTTTTTGACAGGGAAACAATTAAATTCTTATGTTCAGTTAATGTTAGCTGCTGAGTTTTAACTAAAATAACATCTTCCACAAAATTTCTATATCCTTTCTGGTTTGGCAAGAATTGCCATTTTCTAGTTGGAATTTTGTAGGACTAGATAACAGATAACAGGGGATCTTCAAATTTAAAGCCTGAGCTAAGAGAAGTCAGTATTTTGCAATGATGCCACTTAGGGTACTTGAGATATGGATATCAATGCCGCTGAAACATCCCACCTGGAAACTTATTGATATTTAATAAATATTCTTATTAAAGATAGCATTATAATACAAATAGTTTACATTAATATATAAAAGCAGATGTATTATCATTATATTTCATAAATATTAATAATTTTTAAAAGCATGCTGATTTATTAAAGATTATGGATTATACATAGTATCTTGCGGGATCTCAGTATATTTTAAGAAAATAAGAGACGACAAAGAAGGTTAAAATAATGCTCACAGACTGTATGCATTAAATTAATACAGAACAAATTTGTAGTATATAAGCAATAAATTTGTAAAAGCAAACAGAGGCAAAACTTCACTATAGAGCAATGCTCATGTATTGCTAATTAAACTCTGGAAACATTCAAACTGAAAATACTTCAAATAGTGTGCAGTTTCATTAAAGATAAAAGCATATCTTCAGCTCTCCAATCTACCCAATGTTAAAAAGGAATAGAAATCTTTTAATCCTTTGGGCTTGCTTAATGGTGTAGATGAAATAAAACCCATCAGCTTTAGGGATTCTCAGGTAAAAGCAGTCAGAAAATTAGATTGTAAAAAACATACCATTAGAAACAAGAAAATAAGGGAGCCTGGTTCACTGTTTAGGTGCTGCATTATCTGTCCCTAACACTCCTCCCACACACCCATTTCTGCTGTCTTCCCTTGTTTCAGGATGCAGAGCAAGAGAGAGCAATGCTATCACAGTAAATGGGAAGGGATGTCTAGATTGTCGACCTGGCTGTTGCCAAAATGAATATATAATGTCAAGGTTCTGCTTACCTGAAGCATACTAACTTGGTCTCTCTTCCACCTAGTTACTAATTTTAAAGCCTACTTGAAGGTATTACTGACCTTCCACTTCTTTTCAAGTTGTTTCAAAAGTGGCTATCAAAAGTTACTAATAGAGGAAAAGAGCAAAACAAACAGCTCACTCCTATGAGCCCTGTTTCACAGGAAACAGGATGAAAAAACTTAGAAATTATTCTTTTATGATTTATTTATCAGCATGTTAGATTTTTCTTTAACAATGGGTATCCAAAATTTGTGAGTTTAATTCCCTCATGAGTTGCATGTTTCACTACTCCCTGCAACTATGATAACTGCACCTTCCTTTCTGTTTCATTAATTTACTAGGTTTGTGCCGAGTAACAGGTGACTGGCATATCTGGCAATACAGGACTAAGGCAAATAATTATTATGGATATCCTAAAATTGTAAAGTGTGAAAAACAAAACAGTATTTTTGCCTTTGATTTCACATCACCCATGCCCTTTGCTCATTTAGTCCAAGCTGACTTCCACTCCTAACCATCAACACCAATTTAAAAACTTCACTTTAATACAGCTAACATTAGCACTCTTCTCTTACCTTATTGTCACATTGCTTCCTTTGTTAATTGATGGTTGTCATTTATCTCTCCTTCTGCTCATGTAACACTCTTTCTCCTATCTTCAGGTCTTGGGATTTGATACATATTATTTCAACTCTTTGCTCTGTAAGCCTCATCTTAAACCCTTGCTCTGCCCTTATCCCTTCATAGAACCATCAAATGCTAAAGGTTGGAAGGGACCTTAAAGACCATTTAGTCCCAACATCCCTGCCATGGGCAGGGATACCTTACACTAGACCAGGTTGCTCAAGGCCTTATCCAGCCTGGCCTTGAACATTGCCAGTGTTGGGACATCCACAACCTTCCTGGGAAACCTATTCCAGTATGTTACCCCACTCACAGCAAAGCATTTCTTCCTAACACCTAGCCTAAATTTCCTCTCTTTCATAATCTTGTTCATGCTTTTGACTACTCTTCTGAACCTGATGCTCTCTGCTAGGACTGCCCATCAGCTTCACTGCTGCAAGCTGCCAGTATCACGCTTGTGCCTCACAGGCAAAGTTAGAGGGACAGGGTGCTAGCAAGGGTCCCCTGCTGCAGACCCTGAAATGTGCTAGCTACCCTGAAGCACACTTTCAGTCCTATGGAGATAAGTCAGGGACTCCTGGGGTAAGAGAAGCCAACAGGGAAACACTATGGAAATGTCTCAAAGAAATTAAGGGGTGTTCCTCTAGGAAGGTGACATGGCAAACAGTCCAGTTGAGGTGCCTTTACACCAATGCACAGAGCAGGGGCAAAACAGGAGAAGTTGGAAGCCATAGTGCTGCTAGAACGCTACAACCTTGTTGCCATTGCTGAAGATATAATGGGTTGAGTCCCACTGAGACTTCCACAATAAATTTACTTTAAGCAATGCCATCTTGGCAAGAATGGCTGCATCTTCTTGGGATTCACGAATTAGGCATCTAATTCATCCAAGAGGCTAGATCCAGTCAATATTGTCAACAGAAAGACTATCAAACAAACAGTACTCACAACAGCTGCCACTCAGACAACTCTTATGTTACTGCTGCCCACTTTGTTAATAACTACTGTAAATATTATATTATCAGGGAGCAGCTTTAGATAAAAATTCTTCCAGACCTGAGAGATTAAAATCTGTATTACTCTTAACGTCCTAGTTGGAAGCCTTGCAGAGTGAAGAAGTGCACATGTGTTTTCTGATGCCAAGTTGCCAAGCCATGTTAATGGACACAGAAGACACTATGAGCATGACTACAGTATGAGTGTGAGTTCGCTTAGACCAGAATTATGGATTCAAATTTTTAATCTGAGGACTGCTTAGAAAAAGTCACTGGATAAATTAAAGAAAACAGGTATTCTTTAGCTTTTAGATTTTTAAACTAAAGAATGAGCTGTTCATTCTTTAAAAAAAAATCAAGGAAGTAAATAAGTGAAAATGGATTTCAGATGTTTATTTTCCAGTCTTTCACTCTTTCTCCCCTGCCCACAATGTGTGAGCTACTTTAAATACCAGTTAAAGATGCCAAGTATCTGACCTGCATACCTACAAAGTACAGAAGCACCTTGTTGAGGGTTGTAGATTTCACTTCAGGAGCTGAGCACTAAAAAGGCAAGCAAGGAATATTCAACTGTTTTTGCAACTGGCTGTAGCTAATAGACTGTACAGAGCTTACTTTTCGTTTCTATCCTATCACCATAACACAAACACACATCCTACTTGGGTACACAAAAAATATTTCCTAAAGAAGCATGACAAATTTAAGCTATGAGAAAAGTTTCATTAATAAACAGGCAGAAGAACAGAGAAACCCCAAGATTCTAATTATTAAAGTATGTATATACCTTTTAAGCAATGCTTAAGGACTATTAACAAAAAAGCCTTGGGATATACGGCTGCCTTCAAAAACTAAAGGGTGTAAGAAGTCATTTTCCCCTAAGGCAAACAAACAAACAAACAAATGCACTCAAAAAACCCTCCCCAACTGATTTTTTCCAGGAAGAGAAAGACAATCCTTACATCAGGAATAGCCCTAAAAGTGGCCTGGAAGTGATCAGAATGGAACTAAAGAGATGGGATAAGTAATGGTGATGGAGCTGAGGTGGTCCTATCACTCCTTTGAATAACGACCTAATATGGCATGCCTGAGACCAAAAAATAGAACAATTTTAGGTCTTTTTGTTTGATAACATGTCTAGAATAACAGAAAACAAGACCTAGATAGAATTCAAACTATTTTACCCAGGCATGTTAAGTGAAGGACTTAGGGATGGGCTTTGATACTGCGGTCCCACATGGTCTCAACTGCAAATATTAGAGATGTCAAAGAAGCAAAATGACACTGCTAATGTGAAGCTACAGAAAGTTAAGAGAGCTCTGACAGAAAGCATTCACTGCAGAGAGACTGGCGGCAGAGGAAAGAAACAGCTTTTGTTATATATTTCCTACCATACTCAGCAAAACCAAGACTTTCCTGTAATCTTGCACTAAGGACCCCTATATATTTAATTTCTAAATCAAAATAACAGTAAAGGCCTATTCCATCCCTTTTCTTCTCCGAATGGAAATAATCTGTAATACTCTCAATACTAGTTAATTACTTGCATAAAAACAGACAATGGTAGTATTAGGAAAAGAGATGGTCCTGAGCAAACAGCATTACAGACAAGTTGGAAACCATGAATAAAACTTTTTTGCCCTAATTATAAAGAAAATTTTGCTAACTTCACTTTATTGAAATAAACGAGAATTAGTCAGTTTGGTGATTGCTTTACACTGTGATTTACAAGGCAATGGATTTTGATTACCATTTAACTTAAAACAGCTCTCTACATAGGACAAGAGGCTGCTAAGAAAACATAAGTCAACAATCAAGAAAATCAAACACTGACTCTTACTAGACCTTAAAATTCAGGCAACACCTTTTAATATTCATACAAATGAACTGTTCTTCCTCTAGATATGCAAAATTCTTTGGTTGACGAAACTGCACCCATGACATTCCCTTTGGGACTCTACTAATTTAGGAAAACTGAAGCCCACTTGTTTTACACCTGAAAACCATCAGAAACATGAATAACTAGTTTTAAATATTACTTGTCCCTAAGCAGGCAAGACTCTTGCAAACTGATGGGTTAAGTGCTGTCCTAGCAGCAGCTGACAAAAGACAGTGCAATCTACACACAGTCGAGGGAATTTATTTTCACCCACAACTAGCTGGAACACCTATTAAACGCATACTGTTGCATGTATTAAAGGATCAAAGTAAGTTCATGATTACAGTCTTCCAGGTAAAATCAATCATTAATGAATCATACAAATTTCACCCTAGATAAGAAAATATTCAAAATCATGATTCTGATTGTGTACTGTTTCCAACTGCACAAGCACACTTCCATACATTTAATTATATAATAGCCAAAGAGGTTAAAACATTTTTCTTTCTGCTTTTCATTGTACTACATTTCAACTTGTTATTTTCATAAGAATTGTGAATTCTCTCTCACACAAATATCCAGTAAGGTCATTAAACTACTACTCAGAACTCTTGCATTTGCTTTTCTGCTAAATACATCAACAGTAATTAATTTTGAGCACTTGCAAAATCCTACATAAAGACCTGAGAGAAAAATGAAAACGGGCTGTAAAGTCTCAAATAGGATAAGAGAAGTTCCTACAGCCTATGTTCATGTCTCAGTGTACATCCAGATGCTGTTAATGCTAATTAACTTCAAAATAACTACCCTAAAGGTATGGTGGCCAATTTCCAAAAGTGAAAAGGGTTAGAAAAAGAGAAAGGAAATATCACACAACCTTTTTCTGTGTGTGTGTGTGTGTGTGTGTGTGCATGTGTGCTGCTTGAATGGCTGAGGCAATTTATGACTCTTAACAGCATCTTCAAAGTCAATATTGATGTTTTAAACAGCATGAGAAGAAGCAAACAACAACGTAAAACTGAAACACATCTCTCTTCCTTCTGGGTCTTATTTAAAAGAGATAATGAGTGAGATGGGCCAGAGGCATTTGTTGAACAGTAGCCCAACACAGCTCAACTTCTCTCTAGAATCCTAAACGCAGTGTCGTTTTTGTTTGTGTTTTGATTAATTCCTTAAAACAAGAGGTTCAAGAAACAGACACAGATCTCTGTACAGAACCCAGCGTCAAGGCCAGGATCTTTTGGTACATAAGGGATGCATTAGCTATGCTCTGAATTACAGTATCAGGTGCACCTAAAAGTACATTCAGTGAATTGAACTGTCTACAATGCTGATAAACTAGTGTGACACCACTAGGGATCACACCACAGAAATGCATGTAATGCAGAATCCTGTGACTGTATTTGCCCATGACAGCTTTGAACACAGTTGAACTGCACTGAAAGAATCCGAAGATAAAACTATTTTTCTTCTGTCTCTAAAGTAACAAATGAGACTCTGGATTCCTTAACAATAACTGTTCTGATATTTCTCACAGTTGTATATACAAGAGATGTAAATATGACATGTATGTAGTGTCCTAATTTCTATTATATGGATTTGACTTCTAATACCAGTTCCATACACCATGCAACTAGAGCTGACCTAGATTCAGCACAGCAGGCTTCCAGGCAGGCTCCAGGACATCCTCTCTGAAGTGCCCTGCTGTAGTGAGCTGTGCAAAACCCTCACCAGAAATATAAAATGCACATGCTATTCTAAACAGCACAGCGAGTGGGGAATCCAACCGTTGCATTTTGCTGATATAGGAGAAATGATCCCCTGCTCCAACACATCCTGGACAACAGAGAAAAACTACAGAACAGGCACCTTTTAGTGTCAGTGATGCACTTAAAGGCAGGAGAAATGCACACTTGCTATGTCCCTGCAGAGGTGGATGGAGACAGCCGCTGTCAAATCCCAAACGGGTAGAGTAAGGAAAAAAAGGTTCCAGTGCTTCCTTTCTGAAGGAGAAGAGACAAAGTAATTTGGTAGGAGCTGTAATTACATACCATAACTACTACTAGAGTTTTTCCATGGGAAATGTTTTCCCATATTTTGTCAGGTAGTAGAGTCCATCTGACAGGCAGTCAGTGGCTCTGCAAACTGAATACAATCTCACAGAGTTTTATAATACACTTTGGTCTGCATAAATACAACGGTGGTTCTGCTGACATCAAAAGACAATACACACTCATACAAATCTCCAAAGGTCTTAGAGCTGAGGACTCAAAGAGCAAAATGCTTGCTCCCCAGAACAGCTGTGACAGTCACACATTTTGCAACATGAAAGCAACAGCTCATCTGTTCCAGAATTAGACACAGGATCCTCATAAGCTTTTCTGTGGCAGCACTACAGGGATGGAAGACCATGCCAGCAGAAGCTGCAAAGTCAGGCCTTTGAGCAGATGGTTTAACCTCTGAACATTCATGCTTCACTCATAGAAGCTGTGACTTGAGGTTCCTTCTAGATATTTCCAGAAGGTTTAATTCAAAAGTTTTTATGCCTAACAGATGTGTGCAGACTTCTGAGCTGCTCTCCAAACATGGAGGGAGAGGAGAAAATTTAAAAAGGAATTCAAGAAGCTACTTCAACCTGAAGTTTTTTGATTTAAATAATTTTAGTTTTTAAGTAACATCACCTTTTATTTTACCTCACATACCTTAATTGATAGACTTTTTTTTTTCCTTTCAATACTCATGTCAGTTGGGAGTCTCAGGCCAAAATCTGTATCTAAAGTACACAGCTTCAGGCAACTGAATCCAGGAAAACAACTTCTGAGTACATGTCTTTGCTGGTTCCTACAGCTTCCAAAGCTTTATAATTAGAAACATCTCAAACAATAGGACTCAATAGTTACAGCAAGTAATTTTACTGCTGTTTTTCTTCCTTTACATCTAATGTAGAGATAATTATCTTTTTTCCAAGTCTTAAAGTTTACTTAAGTTATTTAACTTGCTCTGAAGAACGCTGAGATTGCTTTCGAAGATGAGGCATTAAGTGTAATCCACAGACACTTCTCTTTTTGTTCACTTTTTGAAGGTGTTTCTCACAGCCCTTTGTCCTTCTTGAAAGCTTTTGACAGTTTTATAGGTGAGGAAGGTAAAGGGAAAGTTGTGTCAAATACTATATAGCTGTATCAATGGCTGTCTATACAAATGCTTTTTGGCAGTAAGATGAGATAAAAAATAATTCTTAATATTTTTATACTGGAGGGATTTCAGCATCTTCCTGGAACTGAAATTCACACAGTTTGCCACTCTTTCCAGATAACAGCCTTGCAATTTATGGTAATTTTATTTTAAACATATAATCTTGATATTTCAATCATCACTTGAGTAAACAGTGATGATTAAAACAGAAATATAAAGTGTCCCTGGGAGATACCTGGTACACAGCACATGCAGAGTTAGTTATACAATTTACACTACTAATTCTGAATTCTACATATTTATTTCCACATTTGATTCACTTTAAAGAAAATTAAATCTCTAAAAGCATTTTCGACTAAACTTTATAGACATTGCAATTATTACTACA
Source organism: Poliocrania exsul (assembly GCA_035041345.1). Classification (NCBI taxonomy): domain Eukaryota; kingdom Metazoa; phylum Chordata; class Aves; order Passeriformes; family Thamnophilidae; genus Poliocrania; species Poliocrania exsul. Next base: position 84,046,794 of record JAWWLZ010000118.1, read on the forward strand.
CACAACTTTTTCCCTGATTCCCTACAAATCTGGAAATTTCCACGATTACACCTTAGTAACTGGTTTATACAATTTGAAACTCTTTTCATCTCTTTGATTCAAGCAATGGCTGCCCATAGAAAGGACTTCATTCAGTATAATGATAGTGTAGTTGCCTCTATGGGGACATCTCAGTCGCAAACAATACCACTGTCATGTCTGTTCCAAGTTACTCTAAAAGCCAGAATGAAAACCAAAAGCCCTAAGGCAGGCAAGGAAATTCATTACTTGTGGGGCATCTTGTGAAGGCAAACCAGGGATACTTCTGCTGAATGAGGAAACTAACAAGGTGATGCACAGAACAACACAGACCGATAAATACAAACAAAATGCAACTCAGTGCAATTTATTGATTGTGCTGAGGACGTACTGTTTCTGAATTCTTCCCTCATTTGCTGATCTATTTTTAAAACACAGATTTGCACATATCTAGAGAATGACACAGATCTTCTGCAGTAAACCAACCTATTTTATCTAGGTGCTCAAGAAATAATAAAAAAATGCATATTCATTACTTTGTCAATATCTACAATATATCTTCAGCAAGAGAAACAATGTACTTTTCTCTCATATTTTCTGTAAAGCTGCTTTAAACTGTCTTTTTATTAGTTCTTAAAAGTCCTGTACTCAGGAATAGGATAGAACTTCCTGCATGCATGAGCAAGAACTTTTCCAAATACTTTAGAGTATTTATTGTCTATATCTCAAAAAAGAACAACCACAAAAAATCTCAGAGTAATACTTGTCAAAATGTAATAACACAAACTGATATTTAAAAAGTGCATAAAACTAGGAGAATATCACATTATACTGAAGTGGGGTAGGAAAGATGGGAGATGTTTTAAACTTACCCTATTGACACTGCTGTTTCTTAAAATAATTTGAATTAGATTTTTCTTAAATTCTTCCAGCTTCTTGAAACATTTCTTCAAAACATAATTAGATAGTTTAGTATCAGTTATTAAATTGATCAGAACACAAACTGCTTCAGTAAGAAAAGTTGAAACTGGAAATTTAGGACTGTTGCAAAAAACAGTCAGTGCATCAAGCATCTGAGACACTGAATTGCATATGGTGAAAGAATCACTCTCAAGCTCTGAGAAGTCTGCCTGAAGAAGTCCTCCTTCTGACAGTTTTCTTATTTCAAGCAAATGTTGCAAAAACTGCACTGGAGCAGTTAGAAATTGCTCCTTGCTAGTCTGACAAAGATTCAGTGGGGGAACTCTTTCCAACCACCAGTTAGAAGTGCTGACATTATGTTCAGATTGGTGAAAATCTGAAGCTATGCCTAAAGAATCAAATGCAGAGTCATTAGAGACATCACATCCAGAGTCTTCTAGCTGGCTTGAGTAACTTGTAGAGTTTACACATTCTCGATCCAGAAGAGTTTCAGCAGAGGTATCTGGTTTTCCTGAAATGCAAAGGTGAAAGTTACATTTGTGCAATGCCTAAATACATGCTTATGGAAGGTGCTTCTGGGCAAAAATCACATAATAAATGTGTATCTTGATCCTCAAGAACTCCCCATGACTAGAATTGAGATGTAGAAGATGATGACGATATTTTTAAATTAAAGTCAAAACTTTCACAAGGTAGTGTCTATTTGTGAAAAAGATGTTTTATGCTCACAGTAACATGAACAGTAATTCTGAGTTTAAAACTATCAGGAATTTTAACTTTTCACATACATAATTTAAGTAGATATAACACAAATAATTTAAGTGGGTATCTATATTCCCATTAATTTGTAGGGAAGAAAATGCATGTAAATTTCCCAAACATTTTGACTACTTTTATTCTCAAGAACTCAGACTGCTTTTAAAAGGCAGTGAAGATCTGTTGCTATACTTGCATCAAATGAGATATTTTCTGGTATGTGTAGTCTTTCTCCCCAGTCAGGTTAGGAATTCTAACAGAGGCAAAATTGAGCAGAACATTACACTTGATTTTTTCATTATTTAACAAAGAAAAACATTCAGAATCAAAAGCTTCTCCAGTCACCATCTATTTCATCCCATTTTCCTCAAAGACAGACAAACTACATTACAGAAGGTATGCTATGCATTCACACCAATAGATTCCTTTCATGTACTACTGTAGAATCTCTTATCCCCTTTCACACATTAAATACATTTGAGTCAGTACATCTTGGCATAAACTCTGCACTAGGTGACAACAGATACCTGTTCTACATGCTACCTATGCCAAAAGATCACTGCCAAAACAAGCAAGAGCAATGAAGTGGAAGCCCAACACACGTAAACATCTCAGTGCCATGAGACAAGGCTAGAACTCTATCTGATGAACTCCTGACTCTGCTTACTGGGCCAGAGCCACAAACTGCTTCTGCTCTCATTCTTAAAAACCTTGCATACAAACTTCATATTTTCTACAATGATCCAAAGCAATACCATACTCCTCTGTCTTGATATTCTTAAATTAATACAAGAGCTTATAGTTGGTTTGGCCTGAGAGGAAATAAATGTTATATTTCACAGCAAGTTAAAGAAAGCATTTTTAACACAGAAAATACCCCTAGGCAGCAATCTACTGTGTTCTCTGTGCCAAGAAAATACTACTCAAAAATTTCTTATACAGACTTTATTAAATTCACAATTTCAAATTGAATTCTGACAATTATTTTAGTCCCTGAAAACATGGCAGATCATCCAATGAGGGTACAACTATGAGATCAAAACTGGCAACATGGTTTATTTTATTGTTGAGCATCATGCCTTTAACATTCAGACATATTTGAAATTGCACAGGATTGGTACCAACTGACTGAAAACTACAGGACTAATTGTAGGGAAATCAACCGGTAGGAAAAGCCGGGCTTTTAAGGCCAGCCTAGCATTTTATAGATTAACACTGTTTGCAAACACTCAGTATACCCAAACTTGGAAAGCAAGCAAAGAAAAAAAGCACAATTCCCATGGTCTGACTAAAATGAACAGGCATCAATCTTTCATGTCTTCTCTCCCTAGGGTCTTGAGAAAAATACATTCCAAAAGAAAAAAAAAAAAAAAGAAAGTTGGTTTTGGTGCCATTTAAGTAAAATAAGCCCTTCTAGGGAATCCATCTACTATGAGTTCAGCTATGTGAGTATTTTATTGCTGTACTTAATCTCATGGGGCAACATGAAAATTGTTCATGAGGATGTAATGCCAGAAGTCAAAAGAAGAAAGCAAAAACTATGTGCAAAAAAACATATGTATGTTCGCTGATTCTCTTGTGGAAGGAAAAATAATAACAGAAATGAAAGAAAGGTGAGGAAAAGAGAAGAAAAAAGGAAGGATAGTATAACAACATCCACAGGAAGCAGTTCTCAAGTAAAAGAGATACCATATTCAATGAAACACTTCTTCCAGCAGGAGATAATGTTGCATTTATGCTTAGGTTCAAACTCCTGTCCCATGATAAGCTTCCAGAAAACCACATTACAGTCCTGAATATCAGCATATTTCCAGTTAAACGAGTAATAGAAAATGCTTTAAAAAATATTTACTCATTTGTATGTTCTAGTCATTTGGGGAGGTGGCAGTTATCTTTAAAAAAAAATAACCCACCTGGAGATTCTCATTATCTCCCTCAAAATGTCTAGAAATAGCTTATAAATTATTTCTTGAAAGAAGCTAACTAATCACTCTGTACTTACCTATTATTTAAATAAGAAAGCAATCTTGATATTCACACCATTTGATTATGAAGTACAGAGAAAAAAAAATACAGCTAGTCCTGCCTCACACTAACAAGAATCTTTAAACAGTAACTTCAAGAACATTTGACTATATTTGAAGGAGAAATATGAAAATTTAGTGTCTGCAAACTGACCACAAAATTTTACAATGCCTTCCTATAAGTAATGAAATACCTAGTCAGGAGCAATTTGCAGCCTCCTTAAATATGCCACATCAGACTCAGGAAATATTTAAACTCTTAATTCCTGCAGCTCCTTACTACATTAAGTTCCTGAGCTGAAAACAAACCAAGATGCTGAGCCTTAAGCAAAACAAGATATGGTCACAAGAAGAGCCTTGAGGTGCAAAAGCTGAAGAACTGACATCCCTCTACACATATCCACCAGTGCAGAAAGAGTATGGGCTGAAACCCAGAAGTCATTAAGGAACAAGGGATGACTTGCATACTGTGTACGGTATGTCAGCAAGGTGTGTAGGCACCAGAACTCAAAGGTACATACTGCGGTGAGACCGCAAAACACAGAGGCTTTCACTGGGGCAGTGAGATGCCAACCAGCCTCACGATTAGCGCATGTGGAGTCTTCAGCTAGTCCTGAGGGAGCAGAGCTCTGGCAAACACCAAAGTCAACGCCACCTCCCAGATTTATTCTGTCATTATGCAACATAGAGTAAGAGAGGGACCTTGTATAATATCCATATAGCAGGAACAAGGGTGGTGGAAGATGCCTTCTTAGACACCTGTGCTACTGCCACAGACCAGACAGCATTTGAATGAGGAAGGCCACAAGCCTTCAATATTTATAATGTTCAACATTTATAAACTGAATAAAGGTCCTCAACTGATGAGCTCGGTGTAGAATGGTAAAATGGTCTTCAAGTCTTTTGGAAAACCTAATACACTTGCAGCTCCACAACCAAGAGAGATTGTAGAATGGACTTCAAAGTGGTAGAGGTAAGAAATAAAGTGAAGAGATGATCTGAATTCTGCAAAGAAAAAATTACTTCAGTTTCAGGCATTAGACATTGTTAATATTCTCTTATTGTGTGAGCACATGCACAGATTATCACTTGAAAATCAACAACAATTATGTTAGACATGTGAAGTTCTCTTAAAATCGGTTGGCTCAGTTCCAGTGCTAAAAGAAGGAGACAATTAAAAACAAGACAATCTTAGAAACCTCTTTGATGATACTGTGTTCTGCTTTCCAAGCAGGTGTTCAGTCAATAACCTTTAAAAGGAAATGAAAACCTAAGTGAAATTTTGTCCACTTCTGCATTTTTCAGGACTCCTGGTTATTCTTCATTTAATCTTCATTGATTGGTTTGTTTGAAGTGCACTTTCCATGAACAATGGATCAAGTTTATTCTCTTCTTTAAAAACCAACATGCTTTCTTTGCCTCTTCTTCATGTGTAACCCTGTCTTTATTCTGTTTACATTACTAACTGAGCTGGCTGGTTGAGAAAAAAAACAGCTCCCCCCACTCATGAACTCCTATATCATTAGCACATCATTGTTGTCCTAAACTAGAACCAAACCAAACTATTCTGAAATAACAATGAAAAAATAATAAGAAGATTCTAGAATTCTCCAAATGAACAAATTTTAGAAGCCATGTATCCCACAGTTTTCATCTGCATTTCCACAGTTTTCTTTTATAACCAGCTTGGGAAAAAAGGTCCTCTGTTTAAATCTAGGATGCGTTTTTTTCATGCTTTTTAATGCTAAGGTGCATGCTGACATACTTTAACCCATTTAGGAATAATTTCACAGAAATGAATACAGGACTAACTATCTAAAATTCTCAAATTACTGTTCAATGACAGGATTTAAATGGTTCTCTGAAGGCTTAGAAGCATATACTTCAATTTGTTAGGGATTTTGCTTACATAAAGCATCTAAATGTTTAGAATTCAGTAAGAACTGAGAAGGATTTTGAGGATATAAACATTCATTTTTAGGGGATTTCTGTAGATGACAACACAAATCTATTGTAGTTCAAATCAAATAAAGAATACTTGCAGTAAAGAAATTAAAGGATAAAGAAACAGGTGACAAACATAGATATGGGTCAGTTAATGCTCATCAAGCAGCTTTCATGCCAGAAGATCTGGCAAGCTTTACAGTATTGACCATCTCAATGACGAGACTGAAATCTGAGTTCTAAGCTAGATAGGGCATATTTCAAGGTATTACGTGAATTAATGTTTCCTATAGACTGCAGGTCTGAACTGGTGGTACTGAACTGGAAGTACTATATCTTATTAAAAATGCTTCATATTGTGAAACAAACTGAGCTTTGCTAAGAGACCTGAAGTATCAGCCAATGCAGTCAGCAATGATCTGGATGGAACTGCAATGAGATCAAGGCTGAAATGAGGCGGACTTAAAAAATCAGCTAGGGGATGCCTTCCTAAAAACACCTCTTTTCTTGAATACAATATGGTATAAATACTTAGGTTTTCTCTTCATAGATCCAAAACGAAACAAGCAACGATCTGCTTGAGGAACTGAGATTCTAAGTTTGAGTTAGGTTAAGGTTGCCCAAAGAGGTTGTGAAACCTCAGTTCTTAGAGGTAGTCAGAAACTCTCTGGATACAGTCCTGCACAACTGGCTCTAGGTGGCCATGCTTGACAAGGGGCTTGGACAAGATGAATTTCAGTGATCCCTTCCAATGTCAATCATTTTGTGATTCTGTATTTCTAGTGAAAAATTTGATGGATCCTTAGCTTTCCACAGCAGACTTATAGGCAAGAGGATCCTAATTGTCATAGCCACACTTCTTAACCTGTTTTTACCATATACATTTAGTTTTCCCCAAGACTATCATTGTTACCCAGAAGAAATTAATCTACACTAAATTATGAATCCCACTTGCTTTTAAGAACCTTATTCCTAATAATTACTATGCATCTTATAAGGAACTTGATCTATACAGGCAATTAACAAAATAGTAACAAACCCTTCCTCTTGTTGGGACAATAGGATTGGTTTTGCCTCTGAATGGGTTCCTTATACAGAAATCTGGAAAGAAAACGATGCTTCTTGGGTCCCTTCACCCCAAGTATGTGCTTGGAACAGCTGTAGCAAAGCCGCTGGATAAGATAGAAAGCATCTGATTTCAAACGGGGAAAGTTGCCACAACCAAAACAGACCTGTTATCCATGGAAGGAGCAGTACTCTGAGATTTCATTGAATCATTACATTCCAGCTGGGCTTTTTCTAGATTGCAAATTAACTTATTTAATTATCCTGAAAAGGCCTCCGTTTTCATAAAGTTCCCCATTGTGCCACTTGTTATGGAGAACAGATTTATCTCATCATCATATTTCAAGAGCCATATTCCTGTAAATCTGTGCTAAACACAACTTAACTTCATTTCCACAATCTCACAGATCTGTTCTCAATTCTCTGCTCTCCTCATAAAACATACAATACTTTTTAGGTTGTGAGACATTCCTTGCAATGCTGCTTGCTTTCATTATTTCCACTGGTAGAACTATGGGAGTACACTAGTACACTTAAGATGTCAAATGATTTTTGAAGTACTGTCTGTCTGATACCATTATGCCTTAGAGAAAAAAAATGCTGAGATGACACACTGGGTTGCCCTTATGGATCTGTATGGAGAGAAGGACACTTTTTTTCAGGGGGAGGGATTGGGGAGGGACAGGGCAGAGGTAGGGAGGGAAGAATGTCCTTTACACAGAAACATCACATCCCTAAAACCAGATAAAATTAATCAGAACTGTTTTCCATGGCAACATCAAACCAAGTGTTGACTGGCGCCCAATGGAGAATCTTCTCACCTTGGAAAAATGAAGAGAGAGAAAGAAAGAATTCAAAGGTACCCCTCAGAGGTTCACAATTCCTCTGCTACTGTCATGCTTTTGCATTTCTTGCTTCCTGCCAAATACCAGGGGAGAAAAAGTGATGACAGGACACAGCAATCTGTAACAGCAGCTCATTTAAACATGCTGACCTGAAGAAATAGCTTTTAACTAAACATACCATGGGAATGTGGAAATTCTAGTCTATAGTCCTCTACCTTTTTTCTGGCTCTTATTTCCCCAAAAGATGCAAGTTGCTTCTTTGACACAGGTATTAGAATTTAGGGGACAGTATCCTGAAAGTTCAAGGCACGGGGTACAGTTAAAAATCAGGCATTTGTGGTAATCACATTCTGACTCAGAGTTCAGTGTTTCCCTAAACACACAGATACACTACAATAGGGTGGATTGGTAACCACACACTACCGTGGAGGGTAAGAACAAAAGGGGACTTCAGGGCATGGCAGATGAAGTTCTACTGTAAATGATCTATAAAGGGAAGACCAAACTAATTCGAAAAAGGGATGGGATGGAGAGAATTTGATTTTTATTTTAATTAGAGGAGCAAGCAGTTCAGTAAATTTCTACCCACTGTATAAAAGGGAATAACATGAACCAAGATTGAAGGTGAAGCTAAGCAAGAGAGAACACATACTTGTATCAAGTTTTGCTAAACATATACCCTGAATAATTGATTAGGAACTCTTCAAGATTATCAGCCGAAAACAACCAAGACAATAAACATCTATACTTTAAACTGTCATTCCTAAAACACATGCTTTGAAAAAAAAAAGTGTAGAGTACTGCATTTATGCCTTCTTATGTTGGAGTAACAGCTGCAGGCTTTTCAGAGCTCTTTAAAAAAAACCTGCAAAAAAACAATATGATCATTGATTTTATGAGCTGATAACAGTGAAGGAATTTTTCTTAGAAGACAGGTGCTTCAATCCATAAATCTATCAATTCATCAATGCTTTGTAAGACCCTTTATCTTTTCATGTAGCTCCCAAAGCAATGTGACAACAGAAGGGTCAAATACTTTATATCCTTATTCTTGGAATAACATCAAGAAGTTTCTATCCTCCTTACTGTGAAATTTCAATCTGAATCAAAGAAGGCAGGAAACTTTGATTTAATATGAAATTTGACTTTCTTTTTACCCATGGGCACAGTTGTCAGGACAATACTGTCAAGGTGAAAAATAATGAACAAATTACAGAGATTTGCTTCTCCTCTTCCTCAGATGATTGACACACAGCCCAAAGCACCACTAAGGAAATAGAGTTCTTGTATTCAGAAAGGTAACTGAACAGTAAGTCCAATAAGGAACTTGCAGACACAGCACAGTCATTGAATATACACCAGAGCAATTTTTAAACACATTAAAGTGTAACAACTCACACCACTGAACAGTTTACCTGCAGCAAAGCATGCTCCCCCCTCTAAGTTAGCCACTTCTAACTTTTTTAGGGTCTCTGAGGATAATGAACTATTTAGGTGGGACAAAAATAATTTAGCCAACATAGCTTCAAAAAAAAAGCATACTTTGTTCTTTCTCCTTCATGTGTTTGCACATCCATATTGTGTGCAACTTTATCTGGAGAGGGAGAACAGGTATCATAGCTTCAAAGAGCTCATGAATTTCTCACATCAGGGAAATGAAACTCCGTGGGCAGTCTCTAATCATTCCCGAAGCCTCTGAAAGACCTACTATTATTATTACAAACAGCAGGTGGGAGACGAAGGCTCTCACACTTAGAATGCAGAGCAGGGAATATACAGCTGCAAAGAGAATCTTGGCTGAAGGACTCAAATTCTTCAGTTCTCAAGAGGCATCAGCAGAAACTAATGCGGTATTTTATCCTTACTGCATGAGATTTTCTGGTGGTGGATTTTGTGAAACCCAGGTAGTCTTGTACCTATAGTTGTTAAACAAAACACAAGAAAGCCAGAGAAAAGCTGAGGGTTTGAAATATTCTTAAGAGGCTGCATCATTTTAAGCAGAACACTAACTCTGAAAATGAGGCTGGAGAAATGACTAATGGAGGGAAAGGATCCATAATATCTGCAGATTACTTGGTGCTTAGAACAAGCCTAGTTATCCTCAGCCCTAAAGAGCATATCTCTTGTATGGCATTAGGTGGTAAACTTGGGCTATGTATACCATCAATAGCAAACTATACAAATGGCTTGAGGGATCCACAGTAGCTTTCAAGTGAACAGGATGAAAAACCACTTATACCACTTTTTCTCTCAACTTAGATTTGAGCTCCTAGTGCCTTCATATCTCAGCAGTAGCCACCTTTCAGCTTCTAATCTCCATTGGCTTGAAAAAAATCTCAAAATTGGCACAACACATAAGAAAGGATATTTTTTCCTGAACAAGAAGATGCCAGTAGTGTAGTGGCCCCTATTTCAGGATCATAGGCTTTGCTCCTATGATCATCATCCTACATATGTCAACTACAGGTGTTGTACTATTAATATACATAATCATCTTGATCATCAGAGGAGTGCATAGATGTCACCAACAGATACCCATCTAGGATTAGTAATGATCTTTCTTTACTCAAAAAGCAAGAGGCTGAGTATTTGACTCCAATGTCACTGCAATCATGAATGCACACTTAGCAGTTACATCTAATGCCAAACACCTTCTTTCCAAAATAACACATGGCTCAAATCCATTATCAGAAGAGTTCACATGCCATACCAAGATTTAAGGAATAAAAAACCCCCCAGAATCAACAGAACAAAATATCACCAAAAAAATGGCCACCTCAAAGTTAGACTCCAAGACTTTGAAAGTGTCCTTTTAATGCTAAGGTAAAACTCATATGAAGAAATCGACTCAGTTCAGATTTTCCAAACATTTTTGTGCTCTTACGGTCAACTGATTAAGAGAAGAGGAATATTATGCCTTACTTCTCTTGGACAGCATGTAATACAGGTTGGGTTGATGTGAACTCCCACAGATATTTCATATGTCAACAGCTTTCTGTCTAACAGGTTTATAAACACTATAGTCATAAATGTAAAAAAAAAACATTTCAAGGAAAAAGAAGCTACACACTAATCCTTCAAATCAGCAGGGTGGTGGTTTTGAACCCTCGAGAAACTGAAGGAATATAGAAGGATTATGGACAGCACATACTCATCTGTACTATTTATGAGTCCATTAGCTAAAAATGGACTGAAATTGAAGTTTAGCTTCACTAAGAAACAAGACTTGGTCAGATATGTTTCAACAGGCTGCTGAGACTCGAAATAAAAACAGCTACCCATGAGGAGCAGCTTATTTTAATGATTTCAGAATCATGACACTTTTTCTAAGCCAGTCAGATTACTGCTGGTAGAATGCAGAAGGACTGTCTTTTTCAGGCAATTCACCATATCTATATTAGTAAACATTTCAATGGATCAAGTGAACCATAAACTGCACAGTAAGCATGCTATTTCCCTATACAGGTAAAGAAGAAAATTTAGTGCAGCTGTGGACATTTAAAATTAGAAAAGATTTAACACATTTTATGTCTGTGAACAAGCTTCACTGTGACTAGGGCAGTGAAAATTAACAACCTGTGCAAGGGGTGTTATCTGCCAGGGATGGTTGCCTGTCTCTGCCTTCCTCACAACTCAAATTTAAAGAATCTTCAAAAAGGAAGACTTAGAAGTTGCAAATGAATCAGTTTTATTTGCTATTTTTTGGTAATTGATTAGTGTTTACTATGTTCTGCTTAATCCGCAAATAGAATATCCCCTCCAGACATTAAATGTTAATAAAACTCTCCTGATCATATGCACCACTTGCAATCAGTTCTTCACAACATAAGGCACCTGTGGCAAAGTGTATCTTGAAAGTTACTTTTACACTTTGTGTTTGGAACAGGTTGCAGAGAACTGAAACACAAACAATAAGTATGAACAGTCACTAAATCACTTCTCTATAGAGAAAAGTCTATTATAAAAATTAAATGGATAAATCATTAAAGCTTCTAACTAAAGTCTAATGCATCCTCCCATCAGTCCAAGTTATAAACTAGAAATCTTTTCACAATGCAATAAAGAAGCTACTGTGTCAGTAGCAAAGCCTCATCAAGTTTTCTATGAGGGAACCTTCTAAAAATCTCAAGTCATAAATCAACTCTATATCTAGATGTGAGAGATCCCCTCAACAGTGAATTGTCTCTCTCCTTTAGCCCAGAGCGTTTTGATCTCTGTCTCCCTGGGAAATACCTCCCCAGAACATGGAGACATCCTGCACTGCCTGATTTCCCATCTCCCCTGTGCTGCTGATGTCTTGGAGTAAGCACGACTCACTCCATATGCATAACTCAGAGAAACAGTGCTGTCTGAGCCTACCTTTTTTTTCTTTTTTTTTTTTCATCTTCTTTAACTAACAGCTTTCCTGAATCCTACAATATCAGACTCACAATATTTTATCATATGCCATTGAAAAAACATTAACAGTGCCCACAGTCTCAATATATTAACAGAATCAGCAGACATACAGACTTTTGCCTGCCCAACCTTCCTGTTATACATATTAGGGATTACTGCTTCCAACACATTAGGCCTAAATTTGGGGTTTAAACATCTGTAAAGTGGTTAAAAAATATGCAATATGTCTGGGATGTTCCAAATGTAAATAGGGTACATTATTGACATTCTTACCAAGTAGTATGTCCAAGGTTATAGAATAACCTTCTGTACTGACAATTTTTGCCTGCAATCATCCTGTATAATACATATTGATTCTGAAGGTTAAATATGTAAATTCTGCGTAAGAACAAAATTTTCAAGCACAATCCCATTACAAATTAATTAAGTGTTCCACTACTTCACAGCTTTGAGAAAAACAGAACCTGTACATTGAAGACTGTCATATCTAGGCCAAAGAAATGCTACAGGCATCATGAAAGCTGTTTGGTTCCCTGCTACTGCAACATAGTCAGAAATTATTTGAGACACTTACTATTTTCTAAGCAGAATCTTGGACAGATCCTGTTCAAAAGAAGTTCCTGTCGTAATCGAAGAACTTCAGCTTCCAGCACTTCAACTTTGCATTTCCATCCAAAATCTTGTTCAGATACAGTCTTGGCAAGGTGCTCAGTGTATTCCTTGGAACTCTTCCCTGGTGGTTTTGAGTGGATAATTGCAAAAGCCAATGCTAGTTTTGATATTTTCAAATACCAAATTTGATTTTCTCTTCCACATTTGATTTCTATTGCATTAGAAGAACAGAAAACAAAAACGTTATTTCATTATGGCTTCATTAAGGAAATTATGCACAGTATTTTCTTTGCTTTGAAAACTATTCAAGAATGAGACCAATTCTTTTATTTCTAGTGCATTCCTAAATCATCAAGAGTAGAACTACAAGCATCTGTGCACAACATCAGAATAAAACATGCATGAGCTGCACTCCAGCTATAAAAATAAAATTCAGGCAGGGTTTTGGAAAATAATTGTGGAAATAGCAAGTACTTCAAATAGCATTAGCATTAAAAATTTTGCTGGGATAAGCCTATCTCCAATAAAACAAAGATGAAAACATCAAAAATACTAACCTCAAAAAAACCCTCTGGCACCCTCTCCCCTTCATTAAAAAAACCTTAAGCTCATGACTGAAGAAATCATATGGGGTTATTTATACTTAAACATAATACTAGAATTTGTTACCAAAAGGTCACAGTGCTCAAAAGATAAATCTTTGAGGTTGTCTCTGGTTTTGGACACCTGATATTGCTGACCTTGAAGTTCTAAGTCTACATTAAACCTCAAGCCTGCAGAAAGGTCTATGTAAACAGCTTCAAGGTGCTGCAAGTGGCTAGTAAGAAGTGAAGACAACAGTTTTATCAGCTCTGGTAAAAACAAAGATGATGGGGCAAAAGGCATTTCAGGACCCAGAAAAAAGAAACTATTTAACAGATGATTATGTCATGGGCAACAGCCCAGGAGCTAGGAACAGAAAAGGAAAAAAATGAAATTAAAAATAACTAAAAATAACCAGCCTATCTAATTAGCAGGGTTGGGGTTTTGTTTGGTTTTTGTTTTTGTTTGCTAATTCCATACCATTTTAATTCAGCTGGTTAATGTATTTTTTCTTGAAAACATATTACTCCAAGAATAATAATTTAAAAAATCACTTCCTATGCTTTTGCCTTGCTCTTGACACCTAAACATTTTTTCACAACACTATTTTTTTCTTGTCATACAATAAAACTGCATGCTTAGCACTATAATAAGACATGTTGAGTAGCTCTGAATACAGTCACAGCACAGGTTTGAATAAGGCATTTTAGGCCATCCTTTCACCAGATCACTAAGCTGGTTTCCCCCTTTGGGTCTCCTCAGCTTTGGATAAGTCATAAGTCAGTAAGTCATAAATCATCATATATTCATTTATCCTTTAGAAGCAATTACAGAAAACACTGCCTTTTAAATATAACTTTCGAATACTTCTGAAATGCACAAACAATTCCTGTACAGCCCTTGCAAGTTGTCCATTCAGACACACCCATCTGACAACACTTTGAATTGCACAAGGACAAGATTCCTTGGGATCTATTTACCTACAACTATGTTTTAAGCTACTATTCTCCACTTGAAACACTCCATTCCTGCCCTGAGTCAGAGCAAAACCACCTAATCTAAGGCACCAGTGCGTTTTTAAACCCAATTAAAGAGTAAGCTGTTAGAAACTGAACTATTCTATATATGCCCACTATTAAGGACAATTATACAATAAATGGCACTTTTTGCAAAATTTCTTATAAAAAAATCTATTTCACAAAACTTTTCAATCCATATCTAAGAATTCCAGTGAAAAGCAGAATTCTCTCAGCCTCAAAGGATTAGCACTCCTGTGGGACAGCTAACTGGTGTAAGACTTGTTTGCCTTATACATCAAAGGAATGTTCACAAATACAGAACCATGCAAGTAACTGAACTGCCTTCAAAGCTGTGAATAAAATTAACTACATGGAACTACAATGAAAGAAGAGCAAATAGTAACAGTAAGATATTCAAAATATTTGGCTTTGAAACTGCAAGGTGCTTCCCAGATTCTCTCATCTTAATAGAAGTTGCACCCAGATACTACTCAGTGTCTGTCAAGCTCCATTCTTACAAAGTTCCTGTGCAGAACAGAGCCATAAATTAGGGCAGGCAGAAAGATGTCCTCACAAAAGGCTTTCACTGGTGGTTTAACATTTTACTATCTCCAGAGACTACTTTGCAAAAGCTTTCTGATTCATCTTCTTTTTAAGGACAAATAAAGATTTACTTTCTGCTTCAAAACATGCTTTGTCATTCTCCTGTCAATTACATTCAGGGAAGTTGGAGAAGGACCAACATTCCAGTATGGGTCAGGTGTATTTCATGTCAGCATATCATGAGTGCTCAGGTGCCTATTATCATCAGAGTCACCATCAATACCTTCTTATATATTGTACTTTGTTTATTTCTATTTACAGGATGTACCATTACCCAAAAAAACCAAACACCAAACAACAAAGTTAGCTGTCTGACCACCAAATAATACCACTATGCTACAGTGAAAAGTGTGAACTGCTATTTCAGTAGCATTTTTTGACCACTTACTGTGAAAATAAAGACAGTAACTTTTTGACTTTGTTTTAAAAGGGGCTACCGTGTTTTAAGCATTAAAAAAAGCTTAGTGCACAAGGTAATAAAACAATACAGACAAATAAAAGGGTATTTCACCCTCAAAGTTGCAAAATGCCATTTTCTAAAGGAGATGTGTCCCTATTAAATCACATATACCAACCACAGTGTCTTAGACCTAATATTGCTTTAAATCACAATATTGAAAATCTTAAATAGCACTCCACCCTAACACTGAGGACACACATTTACTTAATGAAGGAGGCCTTTTCCTCTAACATCTTGTACAGACTCCTACAAGTAGGACTGTGTTACACTGAATGAGTTTAAGGAGAGATTCTTACTCTGGAGAAAAAGAATTATTCGTTTTCTGGAATAATTACTTGCAAGGATGCTGATAAAAAACAACAACAACAAAAGCTGGACAGATCACAAAATTGGTACTCCTTAGGAGCAAGATACAATCAAAGCAGTTTTGGAGAAGTCATTCTTTCAGAATGTCAAAATCTCTTCTTTTAAAACAGATAATTAATTACAAATAGCAATATTCCTGCGTGTATTTTCACAAAGAGTGGGTTTTACAGAGAACATACAACTCTTTCACCTCCTTTCTGTTACAGTCACTATCACTACCTCTCTACTTCTTTTACAATCATGAAAAGAGAAGTTTGTTT
Organism: Poliocrania exsul; assembly: GCA_035041345.1. Classification (NCBI taxonomy): domain Eukaryota; kingdom Metazoa; phylum Chordata; class Aves; order Passeriformes; family Thamnophilidae; genus Poliocrania; species Poliocrania exsul. The sequence continues at coordinate 84,062,667 of JAWWLZ010000118.1, forward strand.
AACAAAAAACAGGAGTTCTAAGGACTGATTCAGGTTTTTCATCATTCCCTAGAGGGCCAACTGCTCTCTCAGAAACCACTGTAAAAGTCCTCTAGAAAATAACACACCGGATGATGCTGTTAGAAATACAGGGCTGCTGGCCAACCACGCATTAGCAAAAATTGCACAGCAATCTGTTGCCCTCAGGAAGTGCTGCACCACCAAACGTAAATACATTCCACTAAAAGCATATTGGCAGCTACAGAGCTTTATCAATAATATTTTGCTCCTATCAACACAGAAATTACACCAGTGCTTAGGTAGAAAAAAAGTTTTACAACCAAACCCAAAACTTTCCTTGACTGGGAATAGTACTAGGCCAAGAGCAGAAAGACTTCACCAATCTAATCCTAGCTGCTAATGCCAAAACATGTCCTACAGGAATAGAAACAACCAAGAATTATCCTCCCAAACATATCTGGTACTGAAGTGTTACTCAGTGGGAATTGTTTTGTGGAAAGAAGATTCCATATCCAGTGAGGTTATAGAGAGGTATGTTTATTCCAGGCCTGGGTGCATGGGGGATAGCTCCTCCAAAAACATGCACACCTGGTCGAGTTAACAACTGGTTTATATGCAAGTAAGTTATACATATTTATTATTTCTCATGCATAAACATTATTTTCTTAGAGAGGGCAGGGTTATTATAATGATTTCAAGAACTGATTTCCATTCTCTCCACCCCGTGCCACTCCTTCTTGCGCCTGTGCTTTTCCTCCTGGTAATTCAGGGTGGGGGTCTCTGGTGGTCTTTGGGGATGAACTTAGTGGTCTTCCTCTTGTGAACATTTTACCTTTTGCTCAAAACTGCTTCAAACTGGACTTGTTGGCAACTGTAACAGGTCTAATTGGCGAATTTCTCTACTTATCTTGTTCTTTTGACATATTTTCAGATTTATCTTCATTTCACAGGGTATCCTGGCTGTTTTAATTAGTCCAAGAGGCCCTGGGGCCTCTTGGTATGGCATCTTCAAGGGCACATCTGTAGTTTGTAAGTTTTCCTGTACGTTATACAGTGAATTTTATTATAACTACTAAGCAAATTCTATGATAGGTATGTCAATTAATAACATTATCAATTAATAAGCATAAGTCCCCCCCAGTCAGAGTAACTACTTACACACAAAGCTCTGTTTGTGCACTTACTGAGTGTTAAGGAGAGAACCACCAACCCCTTGCCATGGGTCAGAGGGCCCATGGGTTAACATCACTGTCAAACAAGACTGGGTCTCCTCTCCAGGTTTCCAACACAAGAAAGAGAGACCACCCTGTCTCCAGCCTTCTAACCTTCATGCAGAACCCACAGCCCTGCTGAGATCCGAGCCATGGAAGGCTGCTGAGCAATTAATCATCCGCAGAAATAATTAGAAAATAAGCAAAGAACTGTCTTGTACAGCTCTGTGTTACATAACCAAGGGGAACTGAGATGTGGTGCAAGATTCTTTGAGGACCTTTGATATAAAGAGGGAACAAGATACTTTTCTGGTAAGTCTCAACTTGTTTTTGACATGGTCTGAAATATGTGAAGAGGAACTAATTCCTACTAATTAGTAAAAAGAAAAAAAGCCCATCCCTCTAGTTTCAGATGGTTTTTTTTCTTCTCAGTCTGAACTACATATATTTAACTCCATTCCAAAAGACAAAGGTTTCTCATTATTGCTTAAAAAATATAAGGAATTCAAATCAGTCATTATTATAAAAAAAAAATCCATTAAAGCCATGAAACTTACATCCAAACTTAATCCATTCATTAAAGTCACTTTAACAACCTATAAAATCTCGTATTTCCAAAAAAACCCTGCACCTTCACAAACAGGCTGCACCTTGCTAGTTACTTGTCCTCACTTTCATACCAATAACTTCTTGTTGAAGTCTGGAAGCTGAGGTCAAACACATGACATCTTCAAGAAACAAGGACAATTCCCTGAGCCTGCTACTGGCACAAAAGCATCCACTTCTCCCCTAGCACTCTCTCAGCTGTCAGAAGATGATTTTCTGCCTCTTACTTCAATGGGGTTTTTTTCTACTGTTAACTATACACAACTGCACAATCCGTCCCTTGAGTGCATACTTTTTGGTTTGTGTTTTGGTTTTTTCCATTGGTTTTCTTGTTTTGTTTGTTTTTTTGCGGGTTTTGTTGTTGTTTTATGTGGAGTTTTTTGTTTGTGTGCTTGTTATTTGTTTGGGCATTGTTTGTTTGTTTGTTTGTGCTTTTGGTTGTTGCTGTTGGGGTTCTTTGAGGGATTTTTTACCCCCTGCCAGAATGCACTGGTCAACAATAGGCTGACAGGGATAATAATGATTTTCTCTCTACCTGAAGTGCAGGGAAGATTCCCTTTCATTATTCTTTGCAGTAACACATGAGCTGGAGCGATTGGCCTCCCAAACAGAATTAACCTCAAAAGAGGTGCAATTGAGATCAAAATGAATTGCTTCCTGAGGAAAAACCCCAATGATCTTGGGATGAGCCTCCCTCAGCACCTGGGCCCATGTCCACTGGAGTTCCTCAGCCAGCTTTGTGTTTCTCTACCATGAGGAACCACAAAATGTGCTGCACCCAGACATCAAAGGATAAGCCACTCAGTTTGCACAGGTGAATCCTCAGTTCTAGAGCTTTTAAGAAGTCTTTCAGGGGTCTTTAAGCTGAATTTTAGATAATTTACCTTTCTGAGTGGTACATACAGTTTTCTGACTGATCTTGGAAACAGGCAAGTCACAGAGAAATGGTGGGAAGATGACAAGTTATGCTGTGATATAAAATTATTCAGTACCTCAAAATATAACTAAAACCTAAACTTGTTTGAAATCATAATCCATTAGAGTAATACTCATTAATGTCAAAGAATTGCAGACCTTAGGAATGATTTTTAAGGTTGAACATAAAATTCATGGCAAATAATGGAAGAAACTGCTGCAAATGGCATAGACAAAAGTCTTGCTTACAAGAGGACGCTTATTTGTTATTCAGGTCACTATAATCTGAATTTAAAAAATTAATAGTGTAAGACATGAAATAAACTAACTCATTTAACTTCCAGGCCATTCAAGGGCTCAGTTTTCTTCACATTTGAAATTTTGAAAATAAGAGGATTTGTCAGGACAGAAACAAACTGCCATTCATCACTACTACAAAGCTAAACATCTTCAGACAGCCCTAAATATCAAAAAAAGGCTTTTCCTTCTAAATTTAAGCATATGGTCTGTTCTTAAAGGTACAAACATAAAAGGAAAAATTGATTTGTTGCCATGATTTCTACTTTAACTAGTCTGTCAATTACACAGTGCAAATTAAGGTGAAAAAGGTGAAAAAATTACCCACATCTTCTCCTTTATACAATGGAAAGCAAGATATTGACTCATTATGATGGAGTACAAAACCCTGCAAGTGCTCTGGTAGAATTAGGCTGAGCTGCAGACACATAAGGCCATAACATTAAGCAACAATAAAATAAACTTGATTTAATTGGTATGTCTAGCATAATACTGTCATCCATGTATATAATAAACAATGATAATGGGACAGCTGCATAATCAAGATGAGCCAAAGTATTCCTTGTGTTCCAATTAAGCAGCTTTTATTGTAAAAACTTATATTAAACCAAGGCTACTCTACAGTGTCATTTTTAAACAACCTACACTCACAATACACAAAGATATGCAATGTGGACATACTCACTGAGCAAAGAACTTGCTTGTCTGACAACAAACCTAAATAATACCACCAGCTTATTTTTTAAATGGACTCAAAAATTATAAAATAATATTGATAATAATAAATACTTAAAATATGTTGAAAGCACAATGAACCTTGATTTAAATATAGCATAACTTGCTTCTTCAAACCATTTAATTTTAAAATAATGAAACCAAATAACATGAATAAGTTGAAAAAATATTTTAGAGCTTATTAACATTCCCCAGTTATAACCATTTCAAAGAATTTAAGAACATAAACAAGCATTATCCCTCAGGATTTCAGTAACGTTTTAGAAGAAGGATTTATCTTCCCTTAACTACAGAAATCTACAGTTTAGAAGGTTACAGCTGAACCAGCTGCCTAGACTTCCTTTAATATCAATGGGCAGAAACAGAGCTTTCTAATGTTAAAAATAAGCCAAGTGATTTGTACATCTACTTTGTGGTGAAGGAAAGTCATGACCCAGAAGCATTTGTTTCTCTTCACAGACTACAAAGGCTGTTAAGGTGACCGGATCAGATGCACACAAACATATCGTGGACAGCCACCTTCAGTGAGATGAGTTGGCAACTGAAGCTGAGACCTTCAAAAAACTATTTAAGTGTGCCTAACTAACAAGAGAAATTTTGCAAGGCTGAAACCATCAACTTTTAAAAGAGATTTGTAATTCTATAACTTCTGAATATCTCTGAAAACAAAAAAAGCACTTTCTAGAAGAAAACCCAAAAACAACGGAAAAAAGTTTGTGAGAATAACCTTGTAACCTTGTGAACATATAAACATTTTCAATCCACAAACAAAACAGTAGACAGGTGCAAAGTAAAACACAAGAAACATCAAGTATGCCTAAAATTATATGAGCATAAAACAATTTGTTTGGCCCCTCAAAGTTTCTGTGCATCACTCTTCTGCAAGGTAATCTGAAAACACTAATATATGCCTGAGTTTTCTGGAAGTTTAAAATTGTGTATCTGTTCTCCCTATAAGCAGAGAGTTCTTTCTTTTACACTCGTTTTCTCCTCCAAAAGCCTTTTCTTGTGTTGCAACAATATCTAATAAATCTGGCACACGGTACCACCTACCACGTTTCTCTTTACTATTTTGACTACTAAAGACATGAATGTATTTTGAGAAAAAGGAATTTATTCTATAGAACTTGCTGCTCAGAAATTAAAGTATAACTCAGTGGTATAAATTTATCTATTCTTATGTCAGCACAGATTTCTTCCCCTACCAAAACAAAACTGTGATCACTTGATCAGGTGGGTGTAAACCCGTTCGCTCTCGGAACTGAGGATATACTTTTCATTATAGCTTTATGAGGCAGACCAGGAAATTGAGATCCTTATTCTTTTACAAAGTTTCATAATAAAAGCTACATAAAGTGTAAATTGACAGTTGGCATTTTGGACAATGGAAAACAATCCCAGACTTCATATACTGCCAAGTTACAACAAGAAAGCAGTCATATCTCCCCAAGTTTTAACTATTATAATGACTGCATTAGGTTTTGCATGTAGAATTTCAAAGCAGAGTTCAAAAAAAGGCAACTATCAAAGAGTTTGGAGGATTATAGAGGCTTTTTTGCATCTATCCTCTTCCCATGTTAAAATACAGTGACTAAAATATCACCATAATTTTCTTTTCGGTTTCACACTTTCAGTCTTTACCTGAATGGTTTGGTTTCCACAAGTTTATAAATCTACAAGATCACTATCTCTGAGTGAGCAAGTTTCACTCAGGTATGCTTCCAGAACGCATCTATTGTATTTGAAAAACCTTGTTCTTGTGTTTCTGACAGAAATTTAATATTGGCAGAATGAAGGATGATGTTGTTTAAAAGACAGGAAATGGTTGTAACAGAAGACAAGGAAAAGATCCTGGATTCCAGGAATCTAGCACTCTAAAAAGCATACAGTATGCAATAAAGAGTGAAACCTTATATATACTTTAGATGCTAATATAACTATAACCACATTCAAATACGTAGTGCCTAAATATTAATTTATGAAGCACTGGAGGTTGTAAAAGACAGTGAACCACTGAAGACATTTGCCAAGCATTTGTAGCCAAGTCCATGGACAAGCTTTAATTCAGCTCAATTATTAATTTATTCAAATTAAGAAAACATCTGAGCCACAAAGACGAACAGAGAACAGGAGCACCTCTCCTAAGAAGACAGGCTGAGAGTGTTGGGGCTGTTCAGCCTGGAGAAGAGAAGACTCCAGGGAGACTTTATAGCAGCCTTCCAGTACCTAAATGGGGCATAGAGAAAAGCTGGAGAGTGGCTTTTTACAGGGGCATGGAATGATAAGACAAGGTGGAATGGCTTTAAACTAAAAGAGGGTAGATTTGTATTAGATATTAGGAAGAAATTCTTTACTATGAGGGTGGCAAGATGCTGGAAAGAGTTGCCCAGAGAAGTTGCAGATGCCTATCCTGGTTTCAGCTGGGACATTTTTTTGTTAGCTAGTCCAGTATAGTACTGTGTTTTTTGGATTTAGTATGGGAATAATGATAATACCACAATGTTTTAGCTGTTGCTATGGAGTGTTTACCCTATGTCAGGGCCTTTTTAGTGCCTCATGCTCTGCTAGTGCAGAGCTGCAGTGAAAGCTGGGAGGGAGCAAGGCTGGGACAGGTGACCCAAACTGGACAAAGGGATAGTCTGTAACACAGAATGCTGTACATAAACCGGAGGAAATGGTCAGGATGGGGAGGGTGCCTGCTGCTCAGGGATGCGCTGGGCAGTAAGCAACTCTGCTGTGCATCACTTGTTTCTCTTGGGTTCTGTTACTGTGTCTTCCTCTTCTTATTACAATTCTTAATATTATTAGCATACTTAGTATCATTACAATATTTTGTTTTAATTATTAGAGTGTTCTTGTCTAAACCCGTAAAACTCACCTTTTCTTTCTGATTCTTCCCACAATGCCCCATCCCTGGAAGTGTTCAAGGCCAGGCTGGATGGGGCTTTGAGCAACCTGGTCTAGTGTAAAGTGTCCCTGCCCACGACAGGGGAGGTGAAACTAGATGATCTCTAAGGTCCCTCCAACCTAGGCCATTCTATAATAAGACAAAATTAATCGCTGCTTTCTTCCATCAGCCATTGAGAAAAATGCATGAGGCTTAAATGCTATGATGTCTGAATTCCTAAATCCCTAAACCAAGCATGTCAATTCATTAACATGAGAAATAATCAGTTTCAGGTAAAATACTGGTAACTCTTCAATGTTCTGTTGTACCTGCAAAATTATGCAACCTTTTTTTAACAGATGGAGCACTAATACCATTAACTGAATCCCAGAACCTATCCAAAGCACAATAAAGTGTTCTTACATGTGATTTGGGGGAAATGAACACGAAAAAAACTTTCAGACTTGTAACATATCAGAAAACTAAGAATCAATAAATACTGAGAGAGGACACTCACACCTGATAGTCTTCATTAGCAATAATCAAAACGGTACAACTTTCATGGAAAGGCTGCAGTTTCCTTTCCAAATAAACCAAATAAACTTAGGCTTTCCTCGGGAAACCACTCCTGGAGCACCTGAGGCTCCCGCACGGGAACAGGGCAGCTGTCGGGGAGGAGCTGGGAGCCCCAGGGGATGTCGCAGGGAGCCCCAGGAGGACCAGGAGCCCCACGGAGTGTCCCAGGGAACACCAAGAGGTGTCCCAGCGGGTGTCCCGGGCAGCCCCCAGACCCACATCCCTGGGCACAGGCTTTAGAGAGGGCTGTCCCCGGAGGACAGAAGAGGCATCCACCGACGTCCCGGAGCCCTTCCCAGCCTCCCCGACCGCCCCTCGGTGCAGTCCTGAGAGCCTCGGCCCCGACCCACCTGCGGCGGCCGCGCCACGGGGCTCCAGCCCCGGCTCCATGGCTGGGCAGGGCTGGGCAGCACAGGCAGCGGCACGGGAGCTCCCCGCTCCTGCTGGGATCTGGGGATGTGGGATGTGGGGTCAGGCACAGCGCCAGCCCCGGGGCGCTGCGATGCGGGCCCTCCTGCTGACCTCGGCCAACGACGGGCGTTCCCGGCGGGTGCTGGAGGAGCCCGCGGGCTCACCCCGTGGGGCTCCCGCTCCCGGGGCGAGAGCCAGCTTGCAGCAAAGGCAAAGGCCGCCTCAGTCGGCAGGGAGCCCCCCAGGAGCCATGGGAAGGCCCCTGGTGCTGCCGCCAGGGCAGGAGGCAGCGCGGCCTGTGCGGCCCCGGGCCCGCCGAGCCCCACCCGGGCCTCGCCTGCGCCACCGGGAGCGGCCCCCGCGCTTCACACTTATTCACACTTATTCACACTTATTCACACTTCTGCTGCTGCGAACTGCGCCAAGGGCTCCCGAAGTGTTTTGTGGTTAATAGAGGTCTCGTTAAACTTTTCTTATGTTTGGGTATCTGAAGAGGAAATGAGATCTTCAGTATTTCTTTAACAGTGCATTGGACAGCTGTCAGCAATAGGACAAGGGGGCACGGGCTTAAGCTCTGCCAGGGGAAATTTAAGTTGGATATCAGAAAAATATTCTTTCCAGAGAGAGTAATCAGGCTTTGGAATGGCCTGCCCAGAGAGGTGGTGGATTCACCATCCCTGGAGGTTTTTAAACTGAGATTGGATGTGGCACTGAGTGCCATGATCTGGTAAATGGACTGGAGTTGGCCCAAGGGCTGGACTTGATGTTCTTGGAGGTCTTTTCCAACCCAATCGATTCTATGATTCTATGATTCTATGAAATAGAAGCTGCCTTTCAGCTGAAACACTGTGATCAAAGCTCACCGGTCACGAAATTAGCTTTGTATGTAAAATTATATTCTCTACACAAACTATGCTGAAAAGTCTGTGTTAAGGCTTCTTGGCCAGAAATGGAGTCTTCAGAGTAATAGAATATTAGGATCATTTCAACTGGAAAAGACCTTTAAGATCATAAAGTCCAAACATTACCAGCCCTGCCAAAGCCACCACTAAACCATGTGCCAAAGTGACACATTTACATGTCTTTTAAAAACCTCCAGAAGGGTGACTCCACCACTTGTTTTAATGCTTGACAGCCCTAAGAAATTTTTACTAATGCTCACCTGAGGAGGGAAGACAGGAGGAGAGATAAGAAATGAGGAATTAAGATGCATGAGGTGCAGTTAGGCTTATCACAATATATCAGGATCTTAAGTAGAAGTGGATGAATCTTTCTAAACACAGCAGTATTCAGATGTTACAAAGAACACATATTTTTAAAATTCTCATCCCCATTACTTAGCTCCTGGATAATCTCAATAGTTTTATTTTCATCATGTTCTTTTGTTCAAAAAGCTATTTTCTATCAATATAAATAGTGGTAAACTTCTAAGCTAATGTATCTAATTTTTTTTTATTTTGAAAAATTTACCTTCCTAACTACAGAAAACTGTTAAAACATTGGAACTTTCATTCTAGACTTCAAATGATAAAAATCTATTAGACTGAATAATTTAGAGACTCTTTTCATTGTGGCAGCAATACTTATTTCTCAGGGAAACCCAGGGGGGAAAATTAACAAAACATTCTCCAGTCTTCTGTTACAGTGGCATATCAGCAGCTACACATTATCATTTTCTGTGCATCTTTTGTGCATGTAAATGAGGCAGATGTTTTGCAAAGTGGACAGACATTATATAGATTGGAATGTCCATTTTTCATATAGTCTTTTACACTGAGACTGAAATAAAATATTCACAGACATGAGTGCTTTTACCTGCAAACCTGTGGCCTGTATACAGAGAGATGAATCTAAAAAGCAGAATTAGGCAAAGGTAACATTAATATTGGTCTAAAAAAGGATGTGTCTGCTTTTTCTGAGGCTACCAGTCCTGCTTGCAATTGTAGGCTTACTGAGAGACACTTAAAAATCCTGAGGCCTTTTACCATTAGACAGCTGCCTGGAGAAATGCTTTTCACTTGATTATTTTGTACTTAAACTGCATAAATAGAAACAGAGCAGTATAAATTTAGTTTACAAAGCAAAAGTCCTTTTTTTTACCCCTTCTTTTTTCAATTTGAAGTGAGTAGTAGTTAAAAAGAATGTGTCATAAACTTACAAACTTACCATGCACAACTTTCAGAATACCAACCAAGGTTACACCTTATTACGGTTTTTAAGTTTGTTTTTAAAATAAGTTGAAGCATCTCAATATTTTCAAGGTGAAAAAAGATCCCTCCCATTGTTAACAGAGCATCTCTAAGGACTTTTCGTATGAAAGCAGCAAATCTGAGCACAATCAGCTGCAGAATCACAGAGATGTGGGCTCCTGTTTTTATGAAGAACACTTTTCAAAAATTATATGTAGAACTTGTACTAACTTTATGCAGTGAGTATTCCCAGTGATAACACAAAATCGTAGAATAATTGAGGTTGGAAGAGACCTCCAAGATCACAGAGTCCAGACTTTGACAGATCAGCACCCTATTAACTAGACCATAGCACTAAGTACCACTTCCAGTTGTTTCTTGAACACAACCACCTTCCTGGGCATCCCATTGCAATGCTGAGCACCCTTTCTGTGAAAAAATTCTTCATGATGTCCCACCAACATAATCTAACATTACTTTTTCATAAATGAACAATATGTGTGTGCACATGTATTTGTGTGCATGTGCAAATGCTTGTTACATCCAAAAAATAAAAAAACAAGATACGATTCCTATTTTGATATCCAAACATGGGGTGATTAACCCTGTATGTAATCTCAATTGAAACAACAGTGAAATAAAGCTTCTTCAGTTTGAAATAAGCTGTTTGTCTTTCATGAAGCAAGCTGATTCTACGAGTTGCACATAAGTTCTTTTGATCTCCATTTCTGAAGATGTCTTTTGATCTCAGGAAGAGTCAATATATATCTTTGTGGCAAAAGTTCATACAAAATAATTAGCTGATTTTATTAATAATTAAACATAAAAGCCGTGCAGATGTTTAATCACATCAGAGGTCATAAATTCTTGGTATTTAATCCACACGCTGAGTAATTCCTGACAACTGAGTGGTCAACTGAGAACAGACTCCAAAAACACAGGTTTCAATCAGTTGTTAAAAGGAAATGGGCTACATTACAGTCAGACATGCACTCCCTGCTCTTACTGGATGCCTACAGTATCAACAACACTTTGAGCACGAGAGAATATTTTTTCATTTGGAGAACAACAATCTGTGAGAATTTATAAGATATCTTTATATTTTGATGCGTGCCTATTTACCTGAGAGCTGGAAGTGTCTGAAAACACCTGTGAAATACACTATCTCAACCATTGTAGCTGCAGTTTTGTTGAGCTGATGTGGGGCAAGAGATACAGTGTCTTGAGAAGAGCTCATGAAAACCATGAGCAGGAGCAACAGTGTCTTCTCATTTGAGCCTTTTTCCATGTGTTACAGGGCTATATTTAATTAAAAATAAAAATTTTTAGCATCATGATTCTTCATTGCTCAGCATCATGCTCTTTTCAAAACACATTGTAATGGGTTCATGATGGCTCTATTTTGTATGTAATTCTGATTACACCAATATGGCCTAAGCAGTCCCTTTGAGCATAATCTGCAGTTCTAAACAAATCATCTGATTTAGGTTGTTCAGGGAGTTATGCAATGAATTCTTTCTTTCTGTTCAGAAACAAAGCATTGCCATCAGGAAAAAAGGATCACACTTCAGCATCTGATGCAATGGAAACCTCATTCTACAAAAGGAATATAAAAAGTTAGACATGATACAAAGAGAACAGGGAAACAAAAAATCTTGCTACTGCGAAAAGGCAACATACATCAGTTATGAACAGATACTTTACAGTGTTTTTTAAAAAATGTCATCACTTACATAAAATTGATAACAGATTCTGTTCCTTTCTTTACAGTGTACACTAAAGAAAGATAAACCCTTTCCCTCAAAGTATTTCACCATCTGGAAATCAATACTAAAAAATTCCCACACCATCAGGTGTTAGCAAGCAATCAGAATGATGTTTAAATTAATGTGACAATGTAGTAGATAATTTTCTGCATTTACATTTCATCATTTATCTAAGAGTAACAAAACAGTGCTGTGAGATGTGTTTCCCTCTATAGGTCAACAGATGTCTGAGAAGAAAGAAAACTTAGAGTAAGAGTTTTCATTTAGTACCTTTTTATAGTAGGTTTTCTTCATGAAGTTTATAAAAAGGCAGGGAGATGAATGGGCAATTGCTATGAAGTAGCTATGTTAGGATATAGAAAATTCAGGTTATACTTCTATACACAAAGCTTTAATCAAAGAACATCTGATCAGCCCTCCCTAACTGCCTCATAATATAAAAAATCAAGTGCAGTAAAATATCCACATTGTTCTGAATTAATCCTGAGATATTTTGATTGGCATTCCTCTGTGCAAGCATTGGGTGTGAACTGAATCATGAGTTGCAGCGTCTATTTCTTTCTATTGTCTCCGCTGGGTCAGGGGTAAGTTTTGATGAAATGAGCTTCATTTCTTGGAAGACACTCACTCACCTTCACACACTGAAAATGCCAGATGCCAACTTAAGGCACAGTGGTTGTGCTATTACTTCTAGCTTTCCATCTGTCTAACCAGTTCAGAGTTTGAAGGATACAGAGTAAATCCTTTCCCTGGGGGAAGTTGGTACCTTGTTTCCCACAGAAGCATTGCACTCAGCAATCACAGTGGTGTTCTGGAAGAGGTTTGTCTCAATTCCTTTTGCCAAAAATGCTCAGGTTTGGATTGAATTGAATAGTCTTTATGCTGCAGGGAGCTTCAATATGGTGAAAGAGTGATTACCTGGCAGGAAGATGAGGGCTCTGGTTTTGATTCCCTGCTCCAGGCAGCAGGTATTTTTCTTCAGAGAAAACTGACATTTGCCCCGTTTTTCAGATAAGAAACCAAATTACCTTTATGTGAGAGGTGATATATGATATAACATGTAGATGTGGTACTTCAAGACATGGTTTAGTGTTGAAGTTGGCAGTGTTGAGTTAATGGTTGGACTTGAGGATCTTAGAGATCTTTGCCAGTCTTTATGATTCTATGCTGCCTCAACCAAAGAGTCATTCCTTTGATGGAAGAGCTGTAATTAGCAATGGTGATCTTGATGATAGTCCTACTTGGAGTGGGACATAGAACTGACTAGACATCTTCCAGAAGTTCCTTCAAACAAAATGAAACAATATGAAATGAAACTTAACCAAACCAAACCATACCAAGCTCAGAGTGTTCTGCTTTGACCTTTCCCCCAGCCTCTTGAAGACAGACTGCAACCTGGAGAATTTGGCTGCAAGGTGGTAGAGGTGGGCTTGAACACTCAGAAGTGAAGGGAGTATGTGTTCCACATTGTGGGTGAGCCCTCTGACCACTTAGTTATTGGACAGAAGCTGGTTAGAGTAGCTACTATCTGTATTTTTTTAAAAATTTACTGTTCCAGACCTTAAATCAGCAGAGGTTTTGTAGGTTGCAACCTATATGTGGACAGACATGCTCTTATCTACACTGGGGAAAATTGCATGTTGTCTGGCAGTCTTATACATGGGTAAGAGTTTTGACTCACTCAAGAATCTCCTCGCTTGGCACCTGCCCTTGTCATTTTCATTCTTCCCAGGATCCCTGGCAGTAGTGCTGAGAAGTCTCCTACTAAAAAATATCCACAGACTTTTCACTGCAGAGCGACATGGAAGTTGTTTTATGGACCTGTGCCGCATTGTGGCACTATCCAGATCATACACTGGCATGTCAGGCTAACTGCACACATAACTAGTGCTTAATAAATCTATTCTTACAGACTACACAGTCCAGTTTAATCTCCAAAGTTATGATAAATTATCCCCTGAAAACGACAGTACTGTACTGCTCTTGTAGGCGAGGAGAGGGAGGGCCATCTACTCAGCTGTGTAAAGTGTCATCCTTTCATTCACTTAAAAGGAGTTTTGTCAGTTTGCTCTATGTCCTGCTGAGTTTAACAAGCTTAAACTGTTAATTCACCCTGGTGTGAAATGTAGGCTTCAGGTTAAATTATTAAAAAAGTAGATTATTGGAGCCCAGAATTCCTTGTATCTAGCAACTAAGTAGAGAAGATTGGAGAAAGAAAAAATACTCTTCAGAAGAACTTAAATATTTTAGACTAGTAAAATGAATTTCTAATGCAATATGCAGTATAAATGGAATAGGTCATATATAGAGGTATACATATATACATGCATTTAGATAGATGGATAGATAGACAGACACATAGCTAGATACAAAGTAACAAAGTGACCGGGTTGTGTTAAAGAAGCAGAGCAAGTAATTTTTTGTTATCTGATTAATATATTTCAACTATAATAACTGACTTCCAAAGATAAAACTTTGTTTCCTCCTCATACAACTTTCCTTCCCTCAGAAAAATCTCAACACATATCCTAAGTCAGTGGTTACTCAGCTTTGCAGCTGAAGGGTTGAAGATGATTTTAACAGATCAAGGAAGCTGCAATCAATACTGTATCTGCTTTGAAACTCAACATGTGCTTCCTGTGACTCCTGGAGCCCATCAGGGAAGGGCCAGTGGACATGACATAGAAGAGCATCTGCTTACAGCAGGAGAGAGTCACATTACGGTGGTTCTCATGCCTAAAGTAAAGGGGTGGCGATATACGAATATGAGCACCAGTAGATACAAATGAAGACAAGATGCCATTTAAAAGTTGCATGGTGTGACTCAAATGATACATTTTAAAATTCAAATCACTCTTTACAAGTTATGTCCTGATGCAGCTGTCCAGAAATCTGAAGGTCCATATGTGGGCCTCAGGCTGCAGATTAGGACCACAAAGGCTGGGCTGTGCATATTTTAGGGGGAGAAGATTGCATGTGCCCTTAAGTTTCCACAAATATTCATTTCATAGGAGGATTTAAGAGGCAATCACCCAGCTGCCAAAATATGTGCTGTCTTTAATCCTATTTTTGCTGAATGAGTAGAAAACATCATAAGAAAATAATAATAAAAAAACCAAACTAAAGAAGAACAACAACAACAAAAAACACCCCAGAAAAAACAAATTTGGATTCCCAACCCTGTAATTATTAAGGAAACAAGTAAGTAGAAGGAACTGGCATCAATGAAATTGAACCTAAATTTTATTATATATGTAATTTTGGAACTAGACATAGTTGTCATGACTTACAACAACATCTTGTTAGAGGGAAGGACACTTCATTGAAATCCATGAAAACTGCTGTATAAGTATAGTTCATAAAATTAACTAAATTAACTTCTAACTTAATTCTATTTAGTTTAGTTCTAACTAAATTCTAGACTTTTGTTGAAAAAATTCACTATTTGATCTTTCAGTTATGTAAAATAAATGCAAGTTTATTTCAATTGTAACATTCATTTGCTCTCTACTGTAAGCTCGATTGACTGTATAGCTTGATGTCTGAAGGACTTAGGAAACAATGAAAGAAAAAGCAGCAAGTCAGCAGAGTGAAAGTCTTATGTAAGTTACTTGGACAATTCTTTTCCAAGAATAAAATTAGGAGTTCTGTGGAGTACATGTGATACTTGATATATGTGCTATATATATATATATTTAATTTTCTTCAGGTCTGTAAGAACATTATATTGAAATTTATTCAGGAGTTTTGCTCTGCACTGATCTGTGAGAACCTAAGGACAAAGAAATGTCTTTATGGAGGTAATTCTCTTGTATTTCCATGCCCCTTGCATTTGGAGGGGAGTTGTTTTTCAAAAGCTTTTATAATTTTCATTTGTTCTTCAACTCTACTATTTTATTTATGGTATATTGCCATATCCTACACACAAATATGTGCATGATTATATTGAGCCATGCATGTATAAACATATTTCTCTCAAGAGATGTAGTTGTCAATAAATATGCAATATGGCACGATTGTGATTAAGCTAGACAGTTCTAAGATGCATAATTTGATAATTTCAAAACCAGAGCTCTTCAAACATGCCAAAGGCAGGTTTATGTCAAGCTGAAAGTTACATGAATTGGAGTGTAAAAGGGCAACTTAAACAATTTTCAAATTATTCAGAAGTCTGCTCATATTCCATAACTCAGAACCAGCCAGACTGGATTTTTACTGCACCTTGATAATAACTCATAGTTGGGTAGTGAACAAACATGAACAATATTAGCACAACAGATCATGTTCTTAAACCTCTAAGTGTCATAGTAGAAATTAAATACCTTCACCATATTATGGTCATTGCAAGTGAGGTGCTATAAAAAGTGGAGAAAAAATGTTTCCCTCTTTTTTCCTCATTTAAAATGTTCATTTAGGTAGCCCTCAGAACACTATTCCTTGCTATTAAATGTCAGCAAGGAATAATACTTTAAATGCTTAAGACTACTCAGAGTTTTTGGAGTACTGTCAAAATTCAATGAGACCTATATTGCCACTGGTGTTTCTTCATATGCCAAGACACCTTCTGTTCCTGATAAGTAAGTACTTCTATACTTGTTTTTAGGGCTAAAAATTGTTCTGCCAATATTCATGAAGATGAGTTTGTCCTTGCTACTTATATTTTATTTGTGGAAAACAGATCAGATAGAGTGTCTGAATGCTCTGGGAGTTTAGTTCAGTTTAAAGTCAATAATGAGCCAAAGAGATGATCCCAATGTCCCGCAGATCATTTGTTAGACTGTCAATCAAAAATTTCACCTGGGTCTCTCTATCTACTAAATCAAGTAGCAAGTAACACCAAGGAGGGAAGTACACATCGGTTGCAAACATAATGAATGCCACAGTAGGTGAGACTAAGGGTCCGTCTAACCTAGTTTTGTCTCTCATACAGTGCAGTGGGAAAGACTGTTAGAATATTATTTAGAGTTACTTTCTGGCATGCATTTTCTCCTTTGTGTTCTGTTTCAACTTGCAGACACTGTTAAGCTCTTCATTACTGCCATAAATTATCATCCTTCATTCCCAGTCAGTATTTTTTTTTCTGTACTGTGTCTAGGGCTGGGGTCCTTAGCACAGGAAAGACATAGACCTGCTAGAGCAAGACCAGAGAGCCAACAAGATGATTAGAGTGTTGGAGCACCTCTCATGTGAGGAAAGACTGAGAGATAGGTTTGTTCAGCCTGGAAAAAAGGAGGCTTCAGGGTGGCCTAATTGTGGCCTTCCAGTACCTGAAGGGTGCCTACAAGAAAGATGGAGAGGAACTTTTTACAAGTATATGTAGCAACAGGACAAAAGGGAATAGATTGAAACTAAAAGAGAGTAGGTTTAGATTAGATATTAGGAGGAAGTTCTTTATGTCAGGGTGGTGAGGCACTGGAACAGGTTGCCCACAGACGCCATGGATGCCCCATCCCTGGAAGTGTTCAAGGTCACGTTGGATGGGGCTCTGAGCAACACAGTCTGTTGAAAGGTGTCCCTGTCCATGGCAGGAGGGTTGAAAGTTTAAGGTTGGATCTTTAAGGTTCTTCCAATCTAAACCATTCTATGATTATATGATCTTTCTATTATTTCCCTTGTATCTTTGTGGTAAGAAAGTGTCATTGCTTTAATTTTATTGACCAGAATGACAAAGGGAGTCAACCACAGAGTGACAAATTAAACTTTCATCTCCAGCTTCTTTACTAGCACCCTATCTAATAAGGTCATTTATCCTATTTGACCCATGTGATTAACAAAGATACTGATTAGCAACTAACTTGAAGAACTGAAGTCTTGCCAACTCTTTTTAACCTAACTCTTTCACAGATGTTAATTTGTTTTGTGTTCTTCAGTGTGCATGTATTTATTTTGGAGATCATCCATTAAGTTTTCTTACCTGTTATGTCCAATTTATAGAGATAATGTTTACTGATAGACATAATGATTTTTAACCAGAGCTCATTCCAAGTGTTACTGATAATATTCAAGATGACTTCATCTAATCTTCCATAGTAAATATGTCAACTACTAGCCATTGGACACTCCATTAGCAGTTGAAAAAGTCAATAGAAGAAAATAGCAAGCCCTTCAAATTTAGATAGTAAGATGAAGAAACTGTCTCCAACATAGCAAGAGGGAGGAGTTTAATAAAGCTGCCAGAGAACTTGAAGCAACAAAGAATTTGGAGGCATCAAAAGAAAGTTACTTTTTATTAATTTGCCTTTCTCAAAAGTGGCTACTTTCCACTTATATTGCCCTCAAAACTCATTAGCTGTTGACTGAATTTTACAGAGCTCTACTCACTTCTTTTCTGGCAGATTTATTTCAAAGGGTTAAAATTACACAGTGTTTTTTTTTTTCTCCTTCCTTAGTGAAATGACAGCTGCAAATCAGGCTGGGGTCATATACAGCATCACTATTTATAATTTCCAAAGATATATACTGATGCAACAGAGGTGTTAATTCATTTTCCAAAAACTGTGTGCTTAGATAAATTGGTAATAAACTAAATGGAGGAGGTTTTTATATGTGTCCAAACCGTTCTGCAATCCTAAATTCTTTGCATGTTTGCAAGTCAGAGTATTTACATTTTTGTTAGAGAACTCGCAAATAAAGATACTGTACCATGTGTAAGTGAAAAAATTGCTATCAAATACTGTGTCAAATGTCATCCCAGACTGATTTTCTATGCTTAAATTACAGTTGCATGAGTTACACGCAGTAAGCTTGCACTGCAGGGCTAAGAAAGCCCCTGTGAAATATCTAAGTAGCTCACAAAAACCTTGCAAAATCCTGTCAGATATGGGAAACCCTAAAAAGATCATTCAGTTGTCCCTGAAGGAATTAAAAGATGATGTAAATGTCCTTGAAAGTAAAACTTTGTAATTGAAAAACTGACAGGTCCTTCACTATAAAATCATAAATGCAGTGCAATTCAGACTTTTATAAGGGCTTAGATAGTGAGTTTTCAAAGCAAATCCTTTGAAGGAAATATTGAGTTATTAATATCAGAAAAATGAGAGGAATGGATTGCTATGTGACTAAAGCAGTTCAAACTAAAATGAAAAAATGTTAAAACATGGATTTGCATTTTCAATTTAAAACAATTAAATAAGAAGATCCTAAAATAATTTTGATCCTCCACAAAATTCACAGGGTAAAGCTGTGCATTGGAAATGTTTCCACCTTCTTCCTTATTTTTGCCTGTGTCAATTTTTAGTTTCTATGCTCCTTTAGAAGCTGAACTGGCTTGCATGGTGATTACATGTTTTTTGGTGAGGGCACATTAAACAATCCCCTAACAATTTCAAAGAGAGAAAAAAATGTAAGCAGTCTTGTGCTTGATAGACAACTCTCCAATATCCCAGTTATAAATATACGATAAATGGGTTGTTACAAAAATTAGAAAGGAAAATATACTTTTGATTCTGAAAGATATTAAAAATATTTGGTGGCTGTGATGGTTGACTTGGTTGGATGCCAGGTGTCCTCCAGGCCACTCTATCACTCTCCACCTTGTCAAAATGGGGTTGAGGAAGAAAATAAGATGGAAAAAAGTCATAAGTCAAGATAAAGGCAGTTTAATAAAGAGAAAGCAAAGGCATGGAAGTAAAGGAAAACCAAAAGAGATACTCTGTACTTCCCCTCAGCAGATAATGTCCTGTCACTTTGCAGGAATTAGGGCTTTAGTATGAATAGCAGTTTCTTTGGAAGACAAATATCCTTGTAATTGAGCAGCCTCTCCTCTACCTTGATGCAAGTCTGCACAGGATGTTTAAGAACAAAAATATGCTACTCAGATACAATTGAATGAATTAAAAAAAAAAGAGATATAAATTTTTGAGATCAAAGCTAGCATCCTTTGTTTTCAAAAATAAAAACACTGGTGCAAAGACTTAAACCTAAATAACCAGTGATGTGAAAATCAACTGAACCTGCTTTTTGATACCATTTTCTAGGAGGATGATCTTCAGTCACTTCAATGATGGGTCAGTGAATAAAAAAGAAGTGACTTCCTTGTTGGTCAGTACCTGCCATCATGACTTGTTTGCCCCAGGCTGGTGCTAGTCTCACTGAGACTGAAATGTAATCCTGAAGGAGCACAGGTGACACAGTGATTTTGGCTTAGTTTCAGTCATTGAGAGATAACACTATATAAGGTACCCAGATTTTCTGAAGACTGTAGATTATGTGTCTACTTAGGTCAATGTTTTGGAGGTCAAGGAGCTGCTTGCAGTGTCAGTAGATGAGCAGAATATAATCTTTTTTCCAAAAGGATTGCTCATAGGTTTGATTCAGCTCCTTCCATGTATCCCCTAGAGCAGTGGGCCTTTGGGTTAGGGCCCATGAAAGGCACACTTCATTTTGAGGTCAGCAGAAGAGCTTGCTGTTTTCCAGCTCTTAGTAGGAATCTGCCAGGCTTCTGTGTAGTTGTTGGGCCAGGCAAGCAGATAACCGAGCCAAATGTACGCTACATGTGCAAACTGCTTCATGTACTTGTGCATGTGCAGCAAGTCCCAAACATCAGGCATCTGGGTTTTGACCCACAAATGTTGGCAGATGGAGGACAAGGTGTAGGTCTCCTCAGTTACTCCTAGAATGACAGAACCATGGAATTTTCTGAGCTGGCAGAGAGCCAGAAGGATCATCTAAGTCATGGCCCTGCACAGGACAGCCCCAAGCATCACACCATGTGCCTGAGAGCTTTGTCCAAATGCTTCTGGAACTCTGTCAGGTTTGGTGCTGTGATCACTTCCTGGGGGAGCCTGTTCCAGTGCCCAACCACTGTTTGGGTGAAGAACCTTTGTCTAATGTCCGACCTAAACCTCCCCTGACAGAGCTTCATGCCTTTCCCTTGGGTCCTGTCACTGGTCACCACTGTGCTGGTTTAAAGGTAAACCAGCAGGAGAAGTGAACCCCACACAAAAGAGATTATAAGTCAGACTTACAATTTAGTAAAAATATTACAATAAATGCAATGATATAAAGAGGAATTGGTTTTAACCCACATAACCCAGAAGTATAACCCAGCACCCTGGGGCACAAACAGAATGGTGTTTGTTAGCCCCTGTGCTGAGCCTCATGTTGTTCCCCTGAGTCCAAAGTAAAAGGAAGGGAAAAAACCTGTAGGTGAAGATGATAGTCACAGTCTGGTCGAGAGTGGTGGTCACAGTCCTGTTGAGGTTCTGGTCCTCCTCTGGATCCAATGAGTGGTACCAGAAGTCTCCAAACCCAAAGACTATATCCCCTCAGGTTCATACAGGAATGCCTAGTGCTTCCCCCAGAGCATGGAGTTCCACAATGGGTGATCTGACTCTGTCAGTCATGGGGTATTTTTTGAATCTTTGATGGCCCATTAGCAGACATGACACCTCAGGCTGGGTGTGGAGGTGCTAACGACTCCCCGGAGGGGAATTATCACTGCTCCTGTCTCACAGGCTTCTTTAACACCCAGCTTACATTCTGAGGGGTTAGGTGTGCCTTGGGCAGCTGCTGCAAATGGTCCATTGTTAACAGTTCATGGGAAACGAATAGCTTAGGTCACACTAGTCCCAGCTGCCGAACTGGGAGAACCACACAAAGAGGAGATCACTGCCTGCCACTTCACTTCTCTTTATGAGGAAGCTGTTGGCTGCTGTGAGGTCTCCCCTCAGTCTCCTCTTCTGCAGGCTGAACAGGCCAATTGCCCTCGGCTGCTCCTCATACGGCTTCCCCTCCAGGCCCTTCACCATCTTAATTGCGCTCCTTTGGACACTGTCCAGTAGTTTGAAATCTTTCATATATTGTGGTGCCCAAACCTGCACACAGGACTCAAGGTGAGGGCTGCACCAGTGCAGAGCAGAGCAGGACAGGACAATCACCTCCCTCAACTGGCTGACAATGCTGTATTTGAGTTAGCAAAAGTCAGCCATTACTAGCCATCTCAATTGAATTCCCCTTAAAAAAATTCCTTGCAAAGTCTTCACAACAAGTAAGGATCAGCCAGGAGTCTCCTGTAAAATTAACAAAGGGGAGGAGGAAGGATACAGAAATTTGAAAAGTAATATGAAAATGGGGGTGGTTTTACTGATATTTTGGAGGCCAGGCAAACTACTCATTTGGATTCCTAATTGAATAGTTTATTTTGTCAGTCTTCCTTTTATATCCCGTAAAATAACTGTTTAATAGGAAAAATAAGGACACAGAAGAGACTTATAAAAGTATTTAAGCTGACAATCCAAGTGCCATAGAGTTTGAATTCCCAGGCAGGAAATCCCTGCTCCTGCAGTGGGTGAGCCTCTCTGCCGCGGAAGAGCTTTAGGAGAGCCATAGGATGCTTTGGATTTAGAAGGATCTTCCTCTGCCAGAAGAGAACAGTGATGTGCATTAAAAGCAAGGTTTGTTGGTGCACTGGATTAATTTTACTAGTGAAATAAACTGAATTTAGATGTACAAAGAAATATTGTAACTGTTTAAAAGCTGGAGGCAAGAGCTTCACAGCTAAACACAGCAGGCCAAATTCTGGGGTTCCTGAAGTGCTAAAGATTCTGCCAGGTCTGGCTAGAGTTTTCTATAGGCTATTTCTATAGTTGATATACACAAACTCTGAAGGAAATCTTCAAGATTGGATTCTCTATACCTGTTAATATTCCACAACCCTTTCTTTGGCACTGCTCTCTCTATGAATGAAAGCTTGTAAGCTGAAATCTAGATTTCTGGCAATTGCCTTTCTGAGAACAAACAAAAGAACCATTAAGATGTTCAGAGCCTTTCAGGAAGCTTCAGCAACTAGAAATTCTGTTTGAGAAGAGCTTTCCCTTTATTATTGAACTGATTGCTTGCTCCTTTGGTATCTCCTCCTCTGCCCTGCAAATGAAATATCCAGTCCTGTCTTTCTGGGAAGAAGTGATGGATGAAACAGTTTCATGCTGTGCACTGCTAGCCAAGCTCTTTTTATCCCAAATGGATTCTTCATATGGCTGATTTTCCCCATATAAAGTAAGAAGTAAACAGAGAATGATAGATATTGGCTTTCCATCATCTGATCTGTCAGCTGCTGTACATTAAGAAGTTATCTATGCCTTTAATTGTGAGTAGGAGAGGGATTTAGTGCTTGCAGGAGCGTAATTGTTTCACAGTAAATCTATAGATAAGCCCCTCTTTTTTACTGCCCACACTCTTCCACCGATTTTAGAATTTTAAATTGCCCCTTTCCCTTCAAAAACTGGTGCCTAAACGAAGATCTATTATCCTAAAGTTTTCTTTGTATCTTAGACTCTAATAGGATGCTGATATTGCAAACCAATAACCAAAACGAGGAAATATTAAAATGAAGCATAAGGCTGCCTTGATTGCTTCCATACTTCTTTACTGCATTAATTTTGAAACAGGTTTCTATTCTCTGTCTAATCCCAGTTTTAGCATTAAAAGTTTTGATAATTGACAAATTTCTTTCTCATATGAGGTGTTCCTGAAGACAGGGAGTAAGCCTCTGGGGGAGGGCAAAGGAGGGGTGGATTTCTATCTTTTAATGTGCCAGAGACTGTGAAATATTCCTTTAAGTTTACTTAATCAGATAAAGCAGACTTGTTTTGATGTCTAAATCTCAAAGTTTGGTGAATTGCTTATTCTTTATTATGGATAGGTTTGAATTCAAGTGAGCAAATAGCTTAACAAAATCAGGTAAATTGTCCTGTGATTAAATAAATATCTGCAGTCCCTCTGGGCCTGTCTTTGTTTCTTTTGATCTCCATCAATCTTGTCTTGTTTATGTGGTGAGGATACATGAATGTATGCCTATTTAGCAAGGAGTACTTGTGTAAATGAGAGCATGAACAGCCACAGTTGCTTATATTCCCCAGCCTTCCTAAGAAGATAACTGATATTGCTTACTGATATCATTAATAAGAGGAATGCACACTAGAAAAATGTCTCTGTTTATCCATCCTCTGGTCATGGATGTAATATAAAGTGATTTCTTATTTAGGGTTAGTCTAAGTGCATTATTTGAGTCAGTGGGTGATGAAAGGGAATCATGGTATAAAAACCGAGACAAACACTGCTTGCAGCAGCCCCAGGTAGGACATGCTGTACCTCTCCTCTCTCTCTAAACAAGCAGAAGAAATTACATCATACCAGTCACATCCCTGAAGATTTCATGTGAGAAGAGTGACCAGGTCAGGGGACACAGAGATGTGGAAGTGAAGCTTCTTTCCAGGTGGACTTGCTGCTGCATGGACCTGAGAAGACTGGATACCACCACTGAAAGTCCGTACAGTTTGTGAGTGCTCTAGTACCTCTTCTATACCCTTTTTAGCACACAAAGCGGCCAATTGTCCCAGTGTCAAGGATATTTGGCGTTTTATAGAGAGATGCATGACTCTAGATAGTTTGGTTTTGCCTTGACTTCAAGTTTTTATTCCTGCTGTATTCATAATGTTCTGTGGGTATTTGGCTGCAGGGAATAGAAATATATCTACATAGTGAGAAAAGGAGAAGGCAAATGGAGATTCAATAAAGTATTATCCCTAATGACAACCACAAAATAAGATAGAGGAAAAAGAAGGGAACTGACCATTGACATTGTTCAACAACTCATAACAATATAGTATTAATATTGAAAAACTGGCTTGTGGACTGTCCAGTAAGTTGCATAAAGTACTTAAGAGCCTTTAACATTAAAGGATTTAATGACTTACGTCATTTGCAATATACAAAATGTCACATCCTCTTGTAAGACTCAATATGTTATGTACAATCATCTATTCAGACTATTGTTGCTAAATTTTCCTAGCTCCTGATTGGTATATGAGAGAATAAAATTCCATCTCCTTATATAATTTAAGGAAACAAAATGAAAATTTAAAGCTACATGGAAACCATTTGTTATTTTGACATTGAGATTTCTCCTCTAAGCACCTATCTAGAGCCAAGAGTTTTCCCAGTCTGACACCAGGGCTGTTGGTTACAACTGTCTGTGAAGAAGCGGACTAACAAAAAAACCAGACAGTTTCTGATAGTTATTAACTTTATTCACTTAGCTTATTATTAACTTAGCTTAATAGTTTTTCAGCTTTATTGAGCACTGCTAAGTTAGTTAATTGAGAAAAAGGCCTTCTAGAGGAAATCCATTCTTCTAAGAATTTTTGGAGTTTTGGACATTTCAATGACTTCACTATTTTTTTTTTAATCAATCAGTAATACTATTATGTCTTGATTTTTGCCATTAATCTGAAAATTTTTATAAACAGATCATGTAAAATCTCCAGATTCTTTGATATTTTCCTAAGGGGTAAATTGAATCTAAGTTGATGAAGCTGGCTGTTTATTGAAGTGGTATGTAACTATGGAACTTCATACCCCAGGACTTTAGTCTAAATCTAGCTTTCACCACAGCAATTCAAAAGATAATTGATGGCACTAGAAGAATTCTGTCAGTTATGTTGGTGGTCCCAGCAAGAGGAACATTAAAAAAAAAAAATCCTCAGTTTTTCAGTTCAGTATGGGCATTTGCATGCTCTTCTGTCAATCAGTCCCTGTTTTTAGTTTTTGAGTGTTAATATTGGGAGTCTGGCTGATGTATTTATTGTATGCATTAGACCACATGTGTGGATGTGTATATGTGTGTGTATACACATATTCACATTCAGACAATTTGTTTTGCATCTTCTGGGATGAACACAATGTAAGAAAGGAATTTTGTATCAACTAGCAAAAACTTTTTGCAGTAAAAATGCAGAAATATTAGTGCAACAGAAACAAATAGGGATGAGTTTTGCAACATGCTGAAAACCTTTACTCTTAAATATGGAACCAATGGTCTGCTTAGGGTTGTGTATGTCTAGCACAAGTTTGCTGAGCTGGAAACTGCATTTTGCAGGATCCAGCAAAACCCAGACATATTTTGCCAACAAAGATTTGACTCTTATACAAATTGGTAATATATACTCTGAAATCCTTGCCAGTTGAACATTTTTAGCAATAATCTTCTTGCAGCAGTAATCAATATAGTCAGGTTGTCTCAGAAGAGTACTAATTAACCTCTGGAAAAGGCAAAAGATATGTAAGTATTTGACCTGAAGAGCTGCTTTTCCTCACTTCAATAATAGGTGTCTATGTTAGTCCACCTCTGTCACCAATCAGCTCAAACCTCTCCATCTACAAAACACAAAGGGGAGGCAGAGTTAGCCTTTTAAGGACTTTAGGGAGAAACTATGAGGGGTTTATTGTTTTGGTTTGGGTTTTTTGACTCCTGCCTTTCTCTCCTGTCACAGAGAAAGTCCTCTTCCTCCACTCCTGAGTTCTTTGTTCATGAGCAGAAGAAAAGGTTGATCTAACAGACATGCTTCTATATTTGTTTCAGTTTGAAGAAGAAAAAGCAATGCCTGATCAGGGCTTCCACTGCACTGAAACAGAGATTTTTCACTGACTTTTAAAACTGTGAGATCAGTCCAAACGGTTCCACCATGAAAAAATAAGGTACAGAAAGTGTATTTGTAAAATGTAAATGGTAGTGCTAGACAGAGAGCAAGTAACTTTTTTTTTTCTTCAAAAAGAGCTTAGAAGTCATTCACTATACTCTAAGGCCTTCACAATCACATCTTGATCAACGTATTTAGTCAAATTTCAAATTTTACTAAATATGAATTATTCGCAAATGAAAGATACAACTTTGGGTTTCCACTCAAATACGTTTTTAACATAAAGTATCAAACAGTGGTGACATGAGGAAAAAAAAGTTTGAAAAAGTTTAATTTGGCACTGAACAAGAACTTCATATTGAACACCAACATATTTCTTGTTTCACTGATTACCCTTATTTTCTTCTGTGCAGGTTATGAATGAAGAATTTGCTCAGTGGTTCACTTATTTATTATGAAGCACTTCACATAATGAGAGCACTGTTCATCTAAGCTATATGGCTTTTAAATGGATCTATACTCACTGGAATTACTTATGAAATATTACTTTAAATGTGCTGAGATATAAATACTACCAGTTTCAATTTCCCCTATGTACTTACAGACATAAATATACTTCCAGCAATTATATCTGAGAAACATACTTAATCTGCTTCTACTTTTCTTCCTTCCACCTTTAATTTGGCTCAGGTAATGTTAGTGTGGTTTTATTTATTTTATTAATTTTCAAAAATCAGTATTTATAGTCCTTTTAAATTAACTCGGTCTGGGGTTGGCCTATTGGCAAAGTGGTTTTAAATGGTTTAGAAAGTTACCTCATTAGCTTCTAATGATGTTTCTTCATCACTGAGAACACTTTTTGTTTGTATTGCTCTTGCATCTTGTAAGCTGCAAAAGAAATTTGAATTAGGACCAGATGCTGAGAGGATCATGCATAGATCTTTCCTTATGTAGTGCAAGTTGCTTGCTTAAAAAGGTTCTTTTAATGCTAAAATCATTTTGGTGCACATTAAGGTCAAGCTCTGTCTTTGCAAACTCTTGAGACCTGGTAATGCCACATCCAGTTAGTGTTAGCCAACTAATGTGCTTGTAGGTGCAGGACAGACACCTTTGGAGAGTGGTGAGGTCCACCTGGAGAAATCTTGGCCAGCTGTTCCTGTCTCCTCCCATTAGCTGGAAAGGGAGTAGACTGGTGTCTATATTTCTAACCTTTAGAAGGCTGAGGTTAGGTGAGAGGAATTGTAGCCTCAGCAGCCTAAGCATTACGGCAGACTGTGCCCTGCTGGGGTTCAGGTATGGCTGACAGGCTGGTGGTGCCTCAGAGCAGCAGCTGCCACGGTGCTGGCCTGAGCATCTGCATGGAAGGGGGAGGGGGTGCTTGTGAGGGTGGCTTACTGCCATGCACTGCAGCAGCACCCCAGGCTGCCCCAGAACCAGTCCCTGTGTCAAGATATCAGAGCATGGGAGGATCTGTACTTCCAGTGTGCAATGCTGGCAGGCTCCGGCTGGCTGGCTGAGCGTGGGGCTGGTGTGATGTCAGAGAAGGGCTTGGGGTGAACACTGCAGGAGGCTGAAGGGATGCAGCTGAGCCACAGTTAGTGGATTGAGTATCAGCATGAAAGATCCATAACTGGTGGGTGAGGAAGGAAAGGACAGTGACACATTTTTTTCCCACATACATGCATGGCCTGTCAGAGAATCAGAAATTGCTGTTATTGGCACCCAAGATACTGATGCCAAAGGGGGTTTTGTTCTGATTTTCACATTTTGTAGATTTTAGGAAGACAGTAGTTGTAAATTTTTAGAGAGTTAATATTTCTCAGAGTTTAAGTTTAATGCCTTTCTATCATTACCCCTGTCCCAGAACAGGGAGCTGAAATTCTTT
>JAWWLZ010000118.1:84100038-84116235 GCA_035041345.1 Poliocrania exsul
GTCCTTTCTAGGGATACTCAGAGGCCACATGGCTGGGTAAGCACTGAGCACACACTTCTCCTAAGTTCATGGTCTAAAATAGCCAGAACAGGAGAAGTACCATACCGTTGCAGAAACCTTCAGCATAACGAGGCATAGAAAACCAACCACCTTAGATATCCACTTTTTTTCTGTTGTTCTAACAGGTGACCTGATTTGCTGCATAAGCTCTAAATACTACTTCTATAATGCATTGATATAATCTTTATTTCACTGCTGGTTACTACCACAGTGATCCACAGCCCCACCAGTTTAATCCTGTCTTTCCTGGACAGTACAAACTATTACCCAGACATAACTGTATTTTCATTATGCTTCTTGTTGTTGTACAGGAAAGAATTGTGAGATTTAAAAAGATCCAAACTGATCAGCAGTATTTTACATGTATTTCCAAGAATGCAGAAGGATACAAGAAGGGAATGATGATGGGTAATCACGGCCACAAGGTCTCTGTTCTTAACTGAAAGCAAATCCTGTTCTGCACAGGTGCCATTTGTTGCAGAGATGAAACAACCTTGTAGAAGGTATAACACCTAAACCAACAATGCTTCTTTCCCTTTTTGGTTTGTATAGTTAGCCAGTATGATACACTTTTCTCTGCTGTCTCCTTTTCTCTGTTAGCAGGTAAATCTGGTTGAATCTATGTTTAAGTGGTCCATAAAGGTGGGGTTTTTTCCCTCTAAAAGAAAGTAAAAATCTTATGGAGCAAAACAATTTACAGTGCTAGGCCTATTACCAGCAAGCCATTGACCCAAGAGCTCCCTGTCTGGGTAGTACTGCAGATGTTTTATGAACAATCTGTGGTGGTTTGTCCCTGAGGTTCCTAGTGCTCATTGCCCAAACACAAGGACTCTATATCCACTCCCTGCCCTTTCAGGCAGATCGTAGTTGTTATGGACTGTAACATTGCAAAATGCCTGGATTTCAGGCATTTCCCCCTCATGCCCATTTCAGGCACTTCTACCATGAAAGAGTTAACTTGCAGTCGATGAGATTGTCAGACCCCACTTCCCCACCCCTCCCTGGGAATTTTGTCCAGCTGAAGTTTTGCAAGGCATACCCAACCACTCAGGAGACAAAATGGTTATGTCTATACCAGTAAACATACCAGTCCCAAGGTCCACTAATTAATCCTCAGGGCAGCTGAATTTGACTGGCTGTGCCCACACTGATGATTTTTCTCAATCTCTGAAATGGGACGTTCACTTCTAATCTGTCTGTTGTGGATGGACCCTGTGCTGCAGAGCTGCTCAGGAGGGTACTAGTTTGCTTAGATCAAAATGTCCCTGGGAGTGGTTTAATAATCCCTGTTTACATTTGATTGCATCAGTTTAAATGATTATTGAAGACAACCACAATGACGCTCGTACTTTCACGTTTCAGTTACAGCACCCATGTGCATATCCTTTTCCTTTGTGCACCTGAGGATTATCCCTTCTTACAAATGGATATTAGAAGTTTTGCCAAAATCTTTATTTGCAGCTATCAGAAGGTCTGGGAGTTCACAGACTTCTAATATTATAGCTCCTGAAGCACAGAGATTTATGCCTAGCAATTAGCATTTTTGTGTCCTCAGATCTTGCCTTTCACTGGCATACAGGCAACCTGCTTGTGATGCAGAGGCCTGTAGCATCTACCCCTTTGTGTAATGATTTCCAAGGCTGGAAAAGTTTCCTTATGTTTCAAAAATTCTACAAAGAAGTACAAGAAAGATAGCCTCGTTTAAAAGTGTAAAGAGCTAAAAAGTAACTTCTTTACTCTTTAAACATCTTGACAACTGTGCTGCTAGAGGCAGAGCTGTACTATTGGAAGTCTTCCAGGGTGAAGAAATAGGATAAGAAAAAGGATAAGAAAAGTAGAATTAGAGAACCACAAAACTCTGTATTACTCACTAACAGGATGCTTGCTCTGCAAGATGTTCAAGGAAGAGATTGCTGAAGTAATGGCAAAAGAGGGAGACAGATGAAAACCAGTATGAGCAATCTCAGGAACTTCAAAATACTGTCCAGGTTGTCCTGTTCGTATGCTGAAGGGAGAGTGAGACCATGGGACTTCGAGTAAGGAAATTTTAAAGCAGTCAGAAAGAGCCATGAAAAACCAAATTATAGATAAGAAAGGAAGAAAGTTATTTGGAAATACTATTTTGCATGATAATGGACAAGCCAAATAACATTCTGGATGAAATCACCTTACACAAATAGGGAATGTGAAACACAACAGTCCTGTAATTGAATACAGACCTAACCAAGATGACTACTTCTGTTAAGTATTCAGCACACAGGATTGCAAGTTCATTAAAAAAAAAAAGCAAGCACATTTTAGAGACACCTATATGTGTGATCGCTGTTTAAACAATAGAGCAGATGAATAAATCAATTGAAGATTAAGTATATTAAAATTCTTAGCATTAGCTTAGAAAAAGAACAGAAAAACCCCAACCCAAACTTCTTTGCAAGAGAACAGCTCTATTCCTTTGGAATAAGAAATATGATGGAAACTTCTTGTAAAACTGTGAAAACCATTCTTAAATAGCAATACATAGTATAGTTCTGCAGGGTTATTCTGCATTTAAATTAGATGCAGCAGTTAGGAGTTGCTATCAAAATAGGATAAGCCATCTGGGTAGTGTGACAATTTATTTGCTGTTTCCTATCTAGTTCTGTATTTGATTTAGTGTTTTTTAGTTTTCATTCCAGATCTCCACAAATCTTGCCTTCTTCAAAATAAAAATAAGTAGATTGAGGCAGAAGTATTGTTTACTGAGTGCTCAGAGTTTTGGAAACCATAAAACAACTAATCTTGATTAAGGCACAAGGTCACATAGTCAAATTAAGCCTTGTTTCCTGTGGTTTTAAGTGGTTACCTCTGGGTTTTCAAATTAGACTACGAGACAAGAAATCCAGTTATTGCAAGCCTGTCACATTGCACATAGATTGTATTTTAATTGAAGTACCTGTTCACTAAAAGACACTTTATGCATTAGAATAATTTCCAGACCTTCATATTCTGAAAAATACCATTTCTTTTCCACAGAAATACTGAAAATTTTTCAGTCCAAGATCTTGGTAACAGATGTTCTGAGAAAATAGTTTTATCTTCAATAAATTGGGATCTCTCATACTTGATATTGTGAGAACAAACGATAACATAAACAATCTAAAGTCAAATTGACAGTGCATTGAAACAAAGGGTTATAGCAGGAGATTTTTTAATTCTTTGCCAGAGTTTCCCCCGGTTTAGGCAGAGTTATTGTGGGCAAATAGTATTCACAAAATCTTGTATGCAAATAATAATTTAATTATATAGTGATTATAGAGTTTTAGACACTTAGAATGGAAGATACTACAAATATTATTACTACCTGACATAGTGTAAAAATGCATTATTTAATAGCTTCAGAATATTCTCCGATGACCATGGAACAATTGTGAAATCCTCTGCTCTGGGTTTAGGATGGATATATGTACTTGTATGTCTGTCTGTGTACACACACACACAGAGATTTCTAACACAGTTATGATTCTGTGTGTGCATGAGGAAATGGGGTGTTCTCATTTACCTTTTAATCAGAAGTAAACAATAACATTAGTCATGTAGACTTTGAAAAAAACTATTAGTGTTTGAAGAAAACAGTAAACACATAGAATGAAAATGTGGTCAAAAAGCCATGAAATAATCAACTAGAAAATATGTTTGGACATGACAGAATTCCACTGTAATTGGAGGGGGAGGGGAAGAGAATTAGTGTAGAAGTAAAGCAGGGTTTTAAAGGAAAGACATACTATTTCCCAATTTAAAGACTTTATTTGTTAAAAAAAGAAAGGCAGAAATAAAAAAAAATCCTACATGCTCTTCAAATTGTTTATTTATTTATTTTAATAAAAAGGATGTATACCAAAAATAGTCCCTTGTGTTTAGATTAGGAAGTTGTTAACATCCCAGGCATAGCTCTCTTAAGTATTTGACCCTGGCTAAAACTGGAGAAACATGAATTACAAACTATTTCAACTGCCTGGCCAAAACGAATATGATCTTTAGCTCACCTTGAATCAATTCAGAGTACATAATTAGGATCTCAATCTACAAATAAGTAAACAAGGAACAAAATGTGATGACCCAAGATTATTTGTGCCTTTCCCACATTAGCAAGGAGCCTTTTTGTGTGACCCTGCCCAGTTCTCAAGAACTTGTATTTTGGGTACTTGTATGGTAAGCAGAATCGACCACACAAAGCTGGTGGGGAAGAAAGGAAATGCTGTAAAAGAGGAGATAAGGTGAGAGAATACCAATATGGAAACAGGGAGTCAGAATCAAAAAATAGCACAGCTTTTCCAGAAAGTGAAGTAGGTCTCTAGTTCCAGAAAAGTACTCCAAACAATAGTGTAGATTTTGAAATGCATGGACTTCATTAGGGTCCTAAGAGCTTACCTATGTTCTTAACCTAGTACCTTACGAAGACAACAATATTACAATTAAACTGAAGCAGGGGATGGGGGCGGCGGGGCGGGGGGGGGGGAGGGGAGGGGAGAAAAGTATTTTGGTAAGTGAAAATCACTTTCTTAGAATTCCTGGAGATTTTTCCAAATTTTCTGGACAATCTAAGACTAAGTCCAAATCAGGAAAGCAGCCCATGGGAGAAGACATAAATCAATCCCAACAATAGTGCCCCACAGTGCCAGAATAAAATAATTACAGTAAATCCTAAATAAATCGAGGGTTTTCTTCCTTTGGAACTTCTTAAATTAAGCCAAGTATTTTTATAAATTACTATGTTAGGTTGAGCTGGCAAAATGCCAACTGCCCAACACAGAGAGAGAGAGAATCCAGCCCCCTCGCCAAGGGAAGAGGAGGGAGGGAAAAAAAACCCAAAGAGGAGGAAAAAACCCCCAAACCCGAAATAGCAAGCTTCTTATATTATACAAAAGAAAGACAATTAAAACCAGAATATGATATAATACATATATATCCAAATGTTAGAAAAAACAAACTAACAATAACTACCGAGTCACCCAGCCAAACAATACAGATTCCTACCAGCCAAACCCCACAAAATGTCCCAAAAACTCTTCCAGAGAAGACTCCCATCAAGAGAGGAGAAAAATTAACAAGAAAATGTTCACTTCCCCAGATAACACACTGCGGATGGTGGCAAGGCCTAATCTTGGCAGAGGCAGGGCGTCCTCACTGGTCTGAGGTGAAGACCAAAAAGAGACAGAAGCTCCTCCTCCCTCTCTTTTTATACTTCTTGATGATGTCAGATGATATATCTCTCTGGTTGCTTAAGTCAGGTGATGCTTGTCCATTCTAATCTATGTCACATCCTCTGGGCCTGCTGAGTTGAGGCCTAGCTGAGGCCTAGCTGAAACTAAAGTCAAAACTACCACAATGACATGTAGACTTGCTTGAGCATTTTTCAAAATTAAAAACTGACCAAATAACAAGCTCCAAACCAAAAAGCAGAGGTTGCCACTGGGTGATTAATAATTACTGTGGATTTGCATTACATAGCACCAAGATGGTTAAGTTTCACTTAAAAACTTACTGTTACACTTGAGTTAAAGTAGAGTGGAGACATAAAGACCAGCTTTTGAGGATTCAGTGCCACACCTCAAAATAAAGAGTAAATTAGAGGAACATTAAATTAAAGACTTCAATTAAGATCACAGTGAACCCAATATATGAAAATGTCAAGAAGTGTTGTTTAGCTTAGAATGACAAAACAAAACAGAAGAATAGAAAGCCATGTAAAAGAAAGTGCCAATGTTTCTTTTGCCTGACAGAGCACAGATTTTGAAACCCTGGCATTTTCACATGATTTAAGTATAAATTTGTAGCCAATCGTGATAAATTCAAATGCTGCAACGTGTTAAGCAACAGATGTGCGTGCAATAGTGTGAGAGGAGAGACAGGTAAATCTCTGAGATGTGTGTCTTGACCCTTGTCTTACAGTGGAGACCAGAAGACTAAAAAGCTCTTTCAACTCAAAACCAGGTTTTGTTAAAATATAGCCCAAAATAAGAAACCTTTCAAGGGTTTAGACTTGGAGTGACTAAATAAGACAGAAAAGAAATAAAACTGCACATAAACAAATCTGCTCCATCTATCTACTCCCAGGCAGGTTCTTGCTTCTCTGCTTGCTTGCTGTGATCATGGCAGGTTTTGATTTACAGCCAGCTCCTTCTGATCCCTAAAAAGTTCCTCTCTGCCAAAGTGGGGGTTGAGTTATGGGTGAGTCAGATCTCTACTCATTCCAGTACTATATCCATGGGCTACAGCTTCTGCATTCTTGCCATGACCCTGTAACCCAAAGACACTTTTTCTTCCCCTGGGGCCAGTGACCCTCCGAAGCCTCTGGAGGCAGCGTCCACCTGAGTCCGCCCCTCTGCTGAACAAACTGTCCAGCACGTGTGCCACAAGACATTTGTATTTATTTTTAGAATCTGATACTTGGATCATAGATACCGTTACACTGTTTGGGAAGATGACAGCTTTCTCAGTTAATGAGTAGACAAGTATCATTTATTTGACTATATGAGAGTAATATTTTTTTCCTCTGTGAGTCCACTGCCAATATTAATTATTTTTTTCTGTGTATGTTTTTTTCCCTCTGTCTAAGAAACTCTTCTGATAAAGTGTTTTAGAAGTTTGAAGACTTTATTTAAGCTGTGCTGAAAGTATTTAACAGGTTTTACATCTCCACAATAAATTTTGACTTTTTAGTGGGTACCATTTCTATAGCATCAAATAAAGAGGTAAGTTTAAGAGCTTTCACCTCCAAAGGGGAAGCAATTTCAATTTTATTTAAAATGGCACAAAAAAAATTGCCTGAACCAAGAACAATAACGTAGATGTATCTGATAATCATAATGGCAGCTTTGAGGGGATGAGAGCAAGGATGAGCACCAATATTCTGCTCATGGAAGGAGGCACTGAACAAAAGACTCAAAGTATGTCTCCCTGAAGGAAAGACTTGCCACATGAAACACCCATGAAGATGTATTGAATCAATGTCATCTAAGTTCAGTTCAGGCCACTTAACAACAAATAGTTCATTACAATAAAAATTGCAACTTTGGCTGAAGAAATTGGTTACACATATTAGAAATGTTTTCTTTCTGTTGGTGATCACTTTAGCAAGTCTTGTTCAATACACAGACTAGAGTCAATACCATTATGAATAGACAACCTTAGTGAGACACTGTACATGCAGTATGTTCAAATTAAAAAAAAAAAACAAAAAACAAAAAACAATTAACTCAGTGACATTATTTACATAAGTAAATTTAAACATCTGAGTGGAGAATACAGTCCCAAATTGGGAACCTATTGTTGCAGTCACCAAAACTACTTGCAAAATCTAATGTTCATTCACACAGATTTCCACTATAAAGGAAAATTATGGTACTTCTGTATAGGAACAAGCTCACTTAATTTCGCCATCTCATAATGAGATTTGCATATTTAAAATCTGGAATGCGATAGATGCAGAACTCAGTTTTCATTAACATTTTGCTCAGTGAATGAGCAAACCTTTTGTGTTTAGAATATCTCTGGAATTTCTCAGAGGATGCAACATAAGTTGATTAAGGTAAGAATTACATTTAAATAGATTATGATAAAAGACATTAGAAAATAAAAATGCCCAGGAATTTCAACCATTTGGTTATTTTACTGTTTTGTGGCCTTATTCAAAAAGAAAATGTTGCATATCAGTTCCAAGCAATTAAAAGGTATATAAAATGGACATATGGTGCTAAAATCTCATGATAAATATAAATAAGAGAGCCAGGAAGCAAATATTAAAAAAAAAAACTGCAAAAGAGCTATCTGTACAGCCATCTGGTTACAAGCATTAGTCATGTTTAGAATACATCCAGTAGCTATGATTGGCTTGAGCAAACACCTAACCTGTGCTCCAGGCAATCATCTTGTAATTGAGTAAAATGGCACATGGGGATAGATTAGACAAGCTTACATTTTTGTTGCACCTAATTCTGTCCAGAGATCCATGAAGGTAATAACATTAATAAACAAGATGTAGTCTTAGCTTACTAAAAGTCATGTTC
This sequence comes from Poliocrania exsul, assembly GCA_035041345.1. Classification (NCBI taxonomy): domain Eukaryota; kingdom Metazoa; phylum Chordata; class Aves; order Passeriformes; family Thamnophilidae; genus Poliocrania; species Poliocrania exsul. Next base: position 84,108,144 of record JAWWLZ010000118.1, read on the forward strand.
TTTACTAGGTTTTCTTCTAGTGTCCTTCCATCATGAAAATCTGGCTTTCTCCATTAGAATAAAAAATGTAAGTTGATTTAAATTGTCTTTCTATATACACAGAGAAAATCTATACATTCAAGTGGAAAGAATTTCAACAGTAAAAGAGGGAAATGACGCCACAGGTTAAAAAAAAAAATCTTTATAATCAATTATAATCTCAAAATCCTTAAATGGCTGGAGAAATTTTATTCTCTCTTTAACTCCTTGTTTTAGTAGTTTTAAAGCCATAAGGTTCCCTTTAAGCTTTCTAGCATTACCATATCACTCCAGCCTTTATGTGAGACCCTGATGTTTCTGTGGGTAGTGTCAAAGACAAAATACATTCACATTCCTGACTGCTTCTGAGCCTGGATTTGCCATCTGCATCTGACATCTGTGTGTGCCTCTGCAGGTCATTTGCTCAGCACAGTGTATTGCCATAGAAAATTACCTGGGCAGCTCTGAAACACAGTGTCGAGCAGAGGGGCAAGTTGAGAGAGAGTATGTGGTCAAACACGTTGTTGCTTTTCCAGAATGACTAATCCATGAGGGTGGAGTGACCACTATGCTTCTGATGTTAAGACCAAGTTCAGGTATTTGTGCACAGCACTGCACAATGTAGATGTTTTGTTTACTTTCCACAGTCAACAGGGAGGGAGATGCTTCCCAAAGGCATTATCTGTCTTCATGCTTATCTCAATATGGGTTGAATCTCCCTCTCAAAGACTGTGCTACACTCTGGGTCCTCCAGGACTTTTCCAAAGCTTAGGAAGGCTTACCTGCTTTGAAAGGAAGGGAAATGATGTGCAGAAAATTATTCATTGCTTACAGTGAGATGGAGTAGAGTTCTTTGTAATAAGATGTTCTGGCAATTCAGCGTGGGGAAGATGGTAATTGGACAGGAACACAGCAGAGACCTATAGAGATCAGCTTAGTGGGGTGACACCAGTTAAACAATGCATATGGGCATTTGTTACCCCTTGTAGAAATGACCTAGTATTATAGAAGTAAACTTAAGGAAAATGTGTTCTAATGTTTTAGTTTGCTACTTAGCAATTTCATTTTTGTTTAGTCTGACAATCCATTCTGCTAGTCTTTAAGACTGTTCGAACTGATGGTTTATAGTCATCAACAAAACTTTTTCTAAATTAATAAATATGTCAAATCACTTAACTATCAAATCAACAATAAAGCATAGAGAGTAGTTTTAAAGAGCATTTGATATATGTCAGTGTGCTTTAATACATTCTCCAATAAATGAAAAAAAATGAGGGACCCATGTAACAACTGAGGGGTCCCAAAGAAAATCTTACCTAAATGTTAAAAGTATTTTTATGCCAAAGAAGATTGATGTAACTGAAAACATTAGTAGTACTGAGTTCTCCCATATGGCTATCTTGTTCTAAAAGATCAACATAACACTATGTGGCATCACTTTTAATGACTGCACAAATGACTTGCAGAGAGGAAGCTTCTGTTTCTTCAATGCCTACATTTTTTGCTTTTGAGAAATAAATAAAAAGCATTACATTTTCGAAAGCATTTATTCTTATTACAATACAATGTTAGTGTCTCATAAATATATATTTTTCTTAGAGTAATTCTACATGATCTAGTGGATGACATCTCTGCCCATGCCAGGGGGGCTGGAACTAGATGATCTTTCAACCCAAGCCTTTCTATGATTCTATGAATTTCTACTTTGTGAATTGGTTATGGAGCTAATTATAACCATAACTGGGTGTCCTCTAAAGCTTCATGACCATATGGCTCAGTGAGAGTAGGTATGCTAGAAGGGAGATCACGTCTTCTTACCTATTCAGCAATCTTTCAAAAAGCCAAGAAAATATTTTATAAAAGAAGGAAAATTATTTGATGTCATTTATTGATTGGTGTTATTAGATTTTGAAACTGCCTTTGATAAAATTCCTCACATCAAATGGATAATGAAATTCAGAAGGATCAAGAGAGGCAATTTGTTGCCATGGACTAGAAACTATCTGGAAAAGGTGAGTACCGAGGTACAAGAAATATATTCATAAGGTTTGTGTGGTTATGTATGTGTAGCAGTCGTGTTCTAGGGAGGGTGCTGAACAGCAAGATAGCAAAATTACATAGGTCAAGCAAAGCCAGGCAAAACTAGGACTAACATGGAGAAATAGGCAGTGTAGTGAGGTGGCAATAAGAAATTCAATGCAACAATAAATATGGATGCAGTTCTACATTACTAATCACAGCTCTCTAAGGATCACTGCTTAATAGAGATGAGAATCAGAAAGTAAATACTAGGCTACAGAAAGCTGGTATGAGGAATAAAAAGCCCATTCTAAATCAAGATATGTCTGTTGTGCTAGGAATACTGTCCCCAGGTTAGCCTATCTCAAAATATAGTCATTCTAAGGGTGCAGATAGGAGTAATAAGAAAGATTAGAAAGAGACTCAAAAGTCTGTAATAAAAAAGTTGAAAACTGGAACTCTGCTTTACAGAGACATCCCAAACTACCTTGTATTTTCCAAGTGAAAACTGGTGGTAAGGATGATAAAAGGAATTTGATCTTACAAGTAAGGGTGCTTCTGCCATTCATGATTGTTACACAGATAATGGAGGATACATGTGTTTTGTAAACAAGGAAAACAGTGTGAGAATCTATAAATATTATATCAGAATTTCTTGATAAAGAAGGTGGCATTTTTTCTTCTGCTGAACTCTTAGTCATTGTCCCTACAGCAGTGAGCAGCATTAAGTGTAGAATATTATGAGTACCCATTAAGATTTGCTTATGAAGTAGCTGCCTATTTGGGAAATTCCCTGAAGGTGAAGAGGGTGAAGAAACCAAACTTGAACCATGCAGAAGTATGATGGCAAGGAACTCAAAGATAGTCATGAAAGGTGGCACTCTGCAACTTTTACACAGAGCTGATCTTGTATATTTGGATTAGATCTTGCATCCCCCATGAACTTTCCATACACAGTATTTCCTCCTGCCCCAAGGTCATGTCTCTGCCAGTGTTCCATAGAGAGTATCATCATCATCATGGCTAGGCTTCGCGAACGAAGATTTGGGAAGGGCACTACCCATGCTTGCTGCAAGGGTGCTGGTGGCTAAAAAGGCTGATACGGAATAGGCAGGTCCGATCATAGAGAGTATGACTAGCTGGCAAACTCTTGAAGAAACTCACAGGGCTGATTTCATTTTTAACCTCTCTCCCTAAACCTACCAGTATCTTCTAATCCGCTTCAGTTTAGTTTAACCTCACACTTGCCCATTTTAAAAAAAACACGATGTTTATCTTGCTCAACTCCTTCTTGCTTGTTCCCTCCCCAGTTAGCACAAAGGTCAGGATGAGGTCAGGTCATTTTATGCAGATGGTCATACTCCTCACATCAGGGGGAATCAGTCAAATACCAGAGATCTTGGGGAAGGCAGGTGGGGTTAAGATCCCTACTCTGGATATTATGAACTGGAAAGGCACACCAATGGCACATCAAAGAGATGAAAATCTCTTTTGTTGCTATGGTATGGTATCTTGGAATAGGAGGAACAAATGCAGCCTTTAGTTCTTATTTTCTGGCATCATATAATTCTTCAGTGGAAAATTAAGCTTCCCCTGAAAACAAACCCAGCTCCATTTGTGTAGAGCTTTGGGATCATTCTAAACTAAAGCCACTTACCACTCATTTTATAGCGCAAGAAAAGTATAATGAAACACATTCCTTTTCCCCAACAAAACTTCCCAGTTTTCCTTCTCCCCATAATCAGTATTTCTATATGAATTCTCAAATACTTAAAATAGCCTCCACTTTTCCAGAAGAGCAGTTTTCTCCCCAGCCTGAGTCCTCAGATTCAGATTACAAAATTAACTGGGAAGAGGATGCTGTAAACGACAAGGAAAAATATAGTAAGTACATAATGTTAGGACTGGCTAGAAAATGTCTTTATGGTACATCCCTTCTGTGCTTCATTTTCCACCGCTGTGTTCTGCTCTTAACCTCTGTCCTGCACTACTCAGAATGTGTCCGTATTATCTGAGTAAGACTCCAAGCCTTAATAATTTAGCTTATTGGTCTGAGCTGGCACAAAATGTGGCAGAACTGATGGCAGAAGTAAGACCAAAATAGATTTGATGGATTTGATGGATTTAATGAAGCACTTGTGGACAGAAGTTGGTTTAATGCATAAAAGACCTTTTTTTTTTTTTTTTTTTTTTTTGCTAGCTTGACAGTGAAATGCAGGACTGTAGCTACAGGAGTTGGAGCAAACAGGGACTGATAATGCAAAGTGTAACACAATAGATATACCCACAGCTACACAGCCAAGAGCCTGGGGAGGGCCAGGACTGCTTCATGCTTGGGCAGTGCTACTGAAGGTGCTCTGACTAGGGAGGGTGATGAATAGGAAGAGGCAAGTGTGCCTATAATCAGCAATTTCCTGCAAGGCACAAAAACATACTATTTTATTCCCACTGGAGCATGGATAGAACAGGACTGAGTTACCCATCCCCTGTCCCTTAGTTCAACTGCCCCATAGGTGGGGTGCAGGCAGCATTTGCCCGTGAGCCACAGCTGCACGGGACACAGCGGGCATGGGACACACGGGACACAGGGCAAGCCATGGACTTCTGAAGCTCCAGGTAGAATCAGTGATCTCAGGCATTGTATTGCCCCACACAAGTGTGGGAGAAGCCTCTGATCTGCCATAGTTTGCTTATGGTCAAGGCAGGAGCAGCACAGGCCTCTCTTTGGGAGAATTTTTTTTTATGAGAGGGAAAGGGCTGACTTCATTTCTAAGGGAAGTGCCAGGTTGTTTTGTGGGAACTCCTAAACACAAGGTTACTCTATATATGTACAGCTTAAGATCCAGATTGCAAGTTTATCCAAATAAAAAAGCCCAAACCTTTAGTTCTTATACAGTTTTATAAGGAAACTGTCCCACATGAGATTACCTTACAGAGAGATTTCCCACTTACCTTCTTCCCTTGCATAGGAAAGTAGGAAATAGCATTTCTGTCTTTAAGGAATTGCAACACGTTTCACTAGTTTCAACTGTGACTCCCTGAGCTGCAGCTCCAGGACAAGGAGTACCCAGCCTCCAGCTTCTTGGTGACTCTGCAGCTTTGAAGCAGTACCAAGAAACTCAGGGATGCTTTTTTCAGGGAACAGTGAAAACCTCCTGTGTTCCAGCAGTGAGCTAAGAGAAGAAAGGTGTGCTCTGAAGGAGGAAGTTCTGTAGAACCCTTCATAAATCATGCTTTCAGCATATTTTATTCTTCATAACTATCAAAATGAAAAAGGAAAGAAAATCTTCTAATAATCTGGCCTTCAGACTGAGAATTGTGAACAAATTCACTTTGGTAAAATAGCCCACCCATGCCATGGCACCACACATCAGCACGCTGGCTGGAAGGTGTGGCCAGTATGGCCCAATAGGCAGTTTGAAACCCAGAACTTCAACTGACCTCAGTTTTGCTGCACTTGAGTACCCTTGTCTTATTTTCCTCACCAAGCAACAGTTATGCAGACCTGACTAAACACCATGGAAACATTTTTGCTGAAGTTTTCCCCAGTGTTTTTCGCACAACACCTATCTCTTATTGCTGGCAAGCAAAATTACTTTGAGCAATGGGAAAAAAAACCCCAAACAACCTAAATCAAATTGGAGAGAGTAATTAAAAGAATCAGAATACTCAAGAGAAAACCTTCCTTTTATTTTTATTTTCCATGGAGATAGAAAGCAGGGAAGAGATTCTCTGATCTATTTTAATTATGAAATAATATTAGAAATGAGACCTTAAAGGATTCAAATAAAAAAAAATAAAATCAAGACAGATTAAAGTAGTAAAGACTTTTTATTATTAGCAGAAACCAACACTACAAAATGCTAAGCTTCCAGTATAGGAAACCTGGCCTGATGAACTGATATTACCTGGGCAAAGCAATGGTTTAATTGCTTCATTTTTATAATGAAGGTAGTATTTTTATATTTACCTATTCATACCAGTAACATATTGTCTATTAAAAACTACAATTTCATATAGATCAAAGCATGGCACAAACATGAGAGGTGTGTAAGGATCAAGATTTGTCTTGTAAGAAAAGGATGAGTGTGAGAAGGTTCTGCTTCTCAAGGAGAATCTGGTCACCACTTACAGAGAAGGAAGAGAAGTAGGCCTGGTGTGCTAGAGAATAGTGGATGTCAGTGATGGTCCCATTTTATTCCTTTTCTATTCTATATATGATGTTGAAAGTCTGTGTAGCAGATGTGGCAAACTACTGATGATACAAACATCTTCCAGTGGAGTCAAGAAACTTTGGAAAGGAAGGTCCTGCTTGACTAACCTGATCTCCTCTTATGATCAGGTGGCCCATCTAGTGGATGAGGGAAAGGCTGTAGATATAGTCTACCTGGACTAGAGTAAAGCCTTCAATACTGTCTCCTTCTCCTGGGGAAGCTGGCAGCCGACAGCTTGGACAAGTGCACTCTTTGCTGGGTTAAAAACTGTGTGTAAGTTGGGCCCAGAGAGTGGTGGTGAATGGTGCTACCTCCAGTTGGTGGCTGGTCACTAGTGGGGTTCCCCGAGGCTCAGTATTGGAGCTGTGAGACCTCAGATCTTGAGGTTCAGACTCACCAAAGGGATTTTACTTTAAAGATACTCAGGGCTCCAACAATATCCACCCTCCAAATATATTAAAGAGCCCTCCATTCTTTTAACACCTTCAGAGAGGGTGCAAAGGAGAAAAGCTCCACATGTTTACTGAGGGTACTTTTACTTGTAAATTTTAGAAAATAAGGGAACGTGGCAGAAGTTTAAAGGGTAACATACAACCAAAGTAAAGCATTCCACAAAGCAGTGACTTAGCACATGCTGATACATACAACTTAGCAAAATCTAGTCCATCTGGTCCCAAGTTACCCAAAATATTAAGAAAGGATATTAGGAGAAGAAGAGCAAGTAAAGAAAGAGACAGAAAAAGAGAAATATACCTAGCATCCCTAGATCCAGCAGAAGTTCAGCTAAAGGAGTCTAGAAGATGGAGGGTTCAAACATGTAGAGACTTCATGTCTTTGGTGTTATCTGCTCTGGCCCTCTGTGGCCACCCTTTCTCCCCAAGTGGGACTTCTGGCCCACCAGCCACTCTGGGGGCTCTAGGGGAACAGGGTGAGGGGTGGTGCTCCCACTCTACCAGCCAACCAGAGGCTAGGTTAGGGACTCCAAGAGGCTCACAGGGGCTGGGATATGGGATCCCCATACCTTCCTGAAATTCAACCTATCCCTTCCCCCAACCCCTCACCACCACCTGAGTTTGTCTGAGCCCATAATTAATATAATAATCCAGTGTTTCATAGGAGCCACTCCTGTTAATGTCTTTATTGACAATCTCAATGAGGGGATCAAATGCAACCTCAGTAAGTTCGTAGATGACACCAACTCGGGTGGGAGTGTTGATCTGCTGGAGAAAAGCAAGACTGTGCAGAGAGATGTGGACAGGCTGGATTGATGGGATGAAACCAACTGTATGAGGTTCAATAAGGTGAAGTGCTGCAGGTTCCTTCACCGGGGTCACAGAAACCCCATGCAGTGCTACAGGATGGGGGAAGAGTAGCTGCAAAGCTGCCTGGTGGAAAGGGACCTGGGGGTTCTGGTCAACAGTGGCTGGACATGAGCCAGCAGTGTGCCTGGGTGGCCAAGAAGACTAATGGCATCCTGGCCTGCATCAAAAATAGTGTGGCCAGCAGGACTAGAGAAGTGATTGTCTCCCTGTACTTGGGTACCTCACTTCAAGAAAGACATTGAGGTGCTAGAGTGAATCCAGAGAAGGGCAACAGAGCCGGTGAAAGGTCTTGTCACGGGTTTAGCCATGGCTTCCTTAGTAACCAGGGTATCCAGGAGGTGGACACTACAAAGTATTCCACACGTGTTTTTCCACGTAACAGGGGAGGAGTTTTACTCCTCTCTCTTCCTTCCTGTTTGGCTGGCTTTCTGGCAGGGAGTTTTCGGGAAAGCAGGGAGAAGCCTGGACAGTCTGTTCTGTTCCTGTTGGTTTTCCCTAGCCTGGCCCAGGACTTGGGTG
>JAWWLZ010000118.1:84116335-84152244 GCA_035041345.1 Poliocrania exsul
CCCCCTGGGGTGGGGCTCCCCCATAGTGTGTAAATAGTGTGCACATGTGTTTGTGGATGTTAGAAAATATAATTCCTAGTTAATTCAGTTCAGTTTCTTTTGAGTTCTTTTCTCTGCAGTTTTTTTTCCCCTCTGCCGGGAGGGCTCTGGGGGGAGGGAAGAGACAGTCTAGGGTTGGTAAAAAAGCTTAAGCCAACCTGAGACAGGTCTAGACAGTAAGTCGTGAGGAGTGGTTGAGGAAGCTGGGGCTGTTTAGCTTGGAGAAGAGGAGGCTCAGGTGAGACCTTTCTAGTCTCTACAACTACCTGAAAGGAGGTTGTAGCAAGGTGGAGACCAGCTTATTCTCCCAAGCAACTAGCTTAGACAGGACAAGAGAAAATGGAATCAAGCTGCACCTGGGGAGGTTCAAGATTAACATCAGGAAGAATTTCTTTATTGAAAGATTGGTCACTCATTGGAATGGACTGCCCAGGGTAGTGGTGGAATCAGCATCCCTGGAGGTGCTCAGGAAATGACTGGACATGGCACTCAGTGCAATGGTTTAGTTGGCATAGTGTTGTTTGGTCAAAGGTTGGACTTGATGATCTTGGAGGTCTTTTCCAATCTAAATGATTGTATGAACACTTAAGATGAACACAAGCACTTATTCAACAAGAGGACAGATCATTAAAAAAAATTACAACTCTCCACACACACCCCTCGACCCTCTTGAAATGAGAATAATCATGGAGCCTGTGCCTAGGACAAAATACCTTCCTTTGGCAGGCTAAGCCTTCTGGCTATTTGAGTAAATTGCACTAGAGAGTAATACTCACCAATTTGACTGTCCCTCAGTTCCTTATGAAGAAAGTCCAGTAGGTAACAAAAGACAATTTCCACACCTCCTCCAAATCTCTTACAAGGTCCTTTATGATTCATTGTGCTGTGCTTCAGCACAGGTCACAGCTGTGAGGTCACAGCTGTGAGGTCACAGGCTGATTCCATACATGAAAAAGACAGGAATATTAATTTTCCTACACAAGAAACTCAAGAGCAGTATGTTTCATCATCAGTCACTATTGGTTCCTGTTTACATGGGAGGTTTAAAGAAACTTAACAACAAACAAGATATGATATAGGATCAGTTCCTGGTCCCTGAGTGAAAAAAAAAAAAATATTTTGGGAAAGTTAAAAGGAAAAGGAAGATGTTCTATGTCTGAGAAACCACTTGCAAAGTGACTTCTGTAGCTGTCCCCAGTTTGGGTGGAGAAGTGTTTCTGGCAGAAAGGTAGGATGTATTCAGAGAAAAAAAGTAGTCTTAAGAGTATGGCAATGAAAACTATATTTGCTAACTGACAATTTCAAGCATATTTTGATGCCAAAATTATTGAATGCTGCCTAACCCAAGGCATTCTGAGGATCAAAATGCCCATGACAAACAATGTTATTGTAAGTACTCACTGCCTGTGCAAATCAGAATATTTTTTCAGCAACTGAATATATAGATTAAATACATATGTGTAGAAAATCACGCCGGTCTACAGTTGTGTAGAACCTAATTCTGCCAGTCTTCATGATGAGGAGTAGTAGCTGAATACATGAGTGATCTTATTAAATAATTTTTGGTTTCAGTATGAGTTATACTCTTGGGATCAGATCCAAAGATATTACAACCAAAATATCAACAAATATTTATTAAAACAGAAGAGCATACAGAGAAGCATCTAAAGCTTCTTGTGTATTTGTAAACGGACATGCAAGGCAAATGAAAACAAAACTAATCCAAGCCCAAAGGCAAAACTGGCTTTCTTATTGATACAACAAAAGCAGTGACTAACAAGCCTCTACTCTGGTCTTTCATTTCTAGAGCATTTATTTCTGAAAGCTTGGCATTACTGAATTGCTCACAAAACACTGAAAAATAGAACTTGCCAAGGAACAGTTTGCTGAAGTGGGTTCGGGGTTTTTTCTTTCTTTTCTGTATTACTGATGAAATAAGCCTACATCAATGACCCTGCTATCTTGTAATCCTAGATGTGTTACCAGGCAACCATTATAGGCAGCAGCACCTGGCTTGCCCCCCTCTAAAAATAACCCAAATCCTTTCACTCCATGCACTAATGAAAGGGGCATTTTTCTACTGCTAAATGCTTACTCAGATATTTCCCTTAAAAAATCAGTGAAAAAATGCTAGTTATCCTTTCCTGAAGGAATGTGATCAGTTAACAGGCTCTAACTGTATTACTTATATTTTCACTCAACTATATACTTCAAATGATGCTATAGATGGAAACTGAAGTAAATTATTTAAAAGCTAGAAACAATGTCAACAAAAGTAGCAGGAGTGAAAAATGTATGAGCTCTGGATGACTATACCAGAAGATTTATCACAAGGCAAATATACTTTGGATCTTCAATGCTATACAACTCTGAAATAATAAATTAGAATCATAGAATGGTTTGGCTTGAAAGGAATCTTAAAGACCATCTAGTTCCAAATTCCTCACCATGGGCAGAGACACCTCCCACTAGACCAGTTTGCTCAAAGCCACATCCAACCTGGCCTTGAATAGTTCCAGGGATGGGGCATCCACAACTACTCTGGGCAACCCATTCCAGTGTCTCACCACCCTCACAGTAAATAGTTTCTTCCAATATCTCATCTATATCTGTCGTTTTAAAGTTAAAGCCATTCCCCCATGTTTTATCATTCCATGCCCTTGTGAAAAGTTCCTCTCCAACTTTCTTGTAGGCCTTCCCTAGGCACTGGAAAGCTGCAGTGAGGTTTCCCTCAAGCCCTCCCTTCTCCAGGCTGAACAGCCCTCTGATCACTACTGTGGCTGAAATTTATGTGTGGCTTTTCTGAAGTATCACCAAAAGACATATATTTACCATTTAGACAATGAAAAAAGGACAGAGTAATGTTTTCTGTATATTTTCTTATGGCAGATGTCATGTACTGATGAACTACTGAATTTGGTGGATCAAGTCTAAGAGTAAGCTGAAGAAACTGCAAAAGTGTAACTAGTGATGGTAGAAGAAATAGCAACTAATGGTAGTCAACATTCTTTATGCCAGTGCAGGGAGTCCTATGTACAAGGAGAATTTTCCAACAAAACTGAAGTCCTGCAACTAAACACACATCATCCTAAGTTTCTAAAGATAAGCTCTAAATTTTAATGCAGAAGACAAAAAATCCATTCCATCTGGGCTTAACTGTGAGACTTTATCCAGACTGGAAGATAAGGTGCAAGAGACTTCTGTGTACACTGCCCATCAAAACCTGAAACTACTGTGCAATTAGCAGCTACCAGCACAATCTCTTTGATGGATTCACAGCTAGTGATAAATCCAGCACAAGCAGAGAAACTGCCATCTATGCTGGACAAAAAAATTTCATAAGAGGAGAGCAGCATTGCCATACATCATGGTTTTTGCACCCTGAGTTGAGCTTTTTCCAGTGAACAGTTTCTGGTTCCTGCACTGCTAGGAACTCTTTACCAGCTTAATTTAGGGTTTGCGACTATAAGTTTCTAAATTGTATATGAATATGGATTTGCACAGACTTCTGCAAGCCTGAACAGGGTGTCTTATCACACTAGAGAATGGTCTCAATTCTTGATCAGTCATTCCTCTTGATTCTTCCTCCAGCCAGTACCTGAAAGCATCAGTGGAATTTTATAAAGCCAGAGAAGTTCAAAGCAACAAATGTCCAGCAGCAGCAGCTGCACTCCAGAGCAAGGAATAGCAATGCAATAAGCAGAGTACAGGCTTTACAAAAATCTTCAAGAGAGCTAGCATTGATACTTCAGAGGCAGGTAAACATGTCAGTGGATTGGCAAGAGGGAGCTAAATGAATGACAGTGTACACTTGGAAGCCAATCTGCTTTATGTTAAGTTTCAACTCCAGGGTAGATTATCCAACAAAGAATAAAATTTTTGTTCTCTGACGAAACTGCACAGAAAAAAAAAACAAACCAACAAACAAAAAACCAAAACCCAAAAGGAATCACTAGGCACTGGAAGCTGCCACTTTTTTCCCTGGTCTGTATTGCTCCATTTCTTTCCCTCCTTAGCACATCTGTTAAGTGGATGGGCTCCTCAGGCAGGCATAAACACGAGCAAAATGGGACATTCACAGACTGGACTAAGCTTGGGTGAAAAAAAAAAAAAAGAATGCTCTAGGAAGCAGAGCTCTACTGCTGGGGTAACCTGAAAGATTACAGCTGGCTAAGGGAAGAGGAGCTCTGATTGGAACAACCTGGCATCTGGAAAAACACTGAATCCACTGTGTAGTACAGGAAGTGGAAAAAATTAAAAATGAGAAAATATATCTTTCTGTAGAACAATTCCCACCCCCCAAAAAAACCCCACAAACCCTTAAAACATATCTAAAATGAGTATTTTTTTCAACACCAGATCCTATATTTCCTAAGATGTGATTTGCAGTCTCTGAGCTCAGTGACAGCTCCTGATCCTTTTTAAATGAATAAACGACCCTTTGAATGACTTTACTGCTCTGATTTTCTATGAATTTATGACAATATTAGGCATGACTAAGAATGTTGAGATTGGTTAGATTTCCAGCAGCTTAAAATATCCTCAGTTAAGCCCTTTTGCCCTGAATTTTGAGGTAAGAAGTCATTGAAATTACAGAATGATGAAGACAATAGCAGGGAGATGTGTTCCTGAGGGGTTTTATTTATGGTAATACCTCCCTAAAAATTGGAATTAATGTATGCCAATTGTTATTTACACAACCTTTTATAAGAGAGTTTTTTAATTGACTAATGGGAATACATTCATAAGATCTAATTGAGACAATGGTAGAATTCTTCACAGTGACATTTTAATCTATGATAAAAAGCAGAACCTTAATTTTAAGTGTATTTGGGCTGAACTGGAGATAAAGAATTATGTGAACCAGAGGCATAAAATCTAACATGCAATTATCCATTAAATTTCTCAATGGTAAAACATAGAAAAAGAAAGCATTTAAAATACTGACACAGATTATGTCAGATCACACTAACAGTTATCATATTGCAATTTAAGTAACATAGCTGAGCGAAGAGCTGGGCAATGAGGACCCTGTCACATCAGGTTGAACTAAACTTTCTTAGCCTGCTACATGAATGTTTTACAGTAAGCCCAGGAAGCACAATTTGATGTTAGCCAAAATAACAAATTATATTCAAGATATACTCAAGATCAAGCAGTGCCTTGCTTAATAATGGTATGACCCAGCCAGTTCTAGAAGCCAGCACAAAATATATAGTTTCTTATACTATTGTCTTCCACAGTTTGGATTTCCCCTGAGAAAGGAGGATATAGGTGATTTCAGTAATGGAAAGCCTCTTGTATCCTTCATCAGGCAATCTGATACACTGCCTCTAAGAACAGTAATTAATTTACAGTTTGAAGAAACTAAGTGCGTGATATGGAAGGGTGCATGAATGGCCTGTACATACATATACACAAAACATGTGCCATGGATCCTCCTTTGCTGATCTAATATCTACCTAATTATCAAGTTGAAGATCATCAGCATTGTTACAAGTGTATACATTCAATGGCCTAGTAAATCCACCATCTAATTGTAAATGTTTCTCTAATTTGTAAATTGATAATATTATTTAGAGTAACTCAAATATATACACTGTATATATGACATAGCAGAAGAAATGTACTTGAGAATTTTCTTGACATTACTTTTTTCTTCTATGGCATCTTTTTTTTTTTTTTTGGTCTCTTTGGGACTTTTTCTAATGCCAAAATTTTTCAGATGGCTTTCTATTATATATATTTTTTTCTTTATTATTTTACTGTTTAAAAATGCCTTTGCAGATGGATGACAACCCCATATTCTTTTTTGTCTTCTCATTTGTTATCACCAGAGCTGGTCAAATACCATTTTTGACAAATTCTCAGCCATTCTCTTTTATTAAGCTTCAGTAGCTGCATCTTACACAATCAACTCTTCCGTTCATGGTAAATGACAAAGAGAAGAAATCACTTCTCTCTCATTTGAATCAACTCTGAATATTTCTTGTGGAATTGCTATGTATATAGATAAAAAACTCTTCCAAAAGCATTAGCTACAATCTGACTCTCTCTAGGCTTCTGTACAAAATACTCTGATAAATAGGTGTTAATAGTTTCCAGTCAACTTTCAGTACTCACAACAAGTAGTGTAAATTGTAAAAAGCATATAAGTGGAATCCTCTAAATCACTGTGAGTGCTATGGAGGACTGCAGATACATTTTAAATAAAAACTATTCTAAAGTAAACCTACTGATGTTCCTCACACAGAATTTCCACTTTGTTGCTGTGATACGTGTTCAAATGTGAAACTTTCAGTGTTTATGCCTCTGTATCTAGGGCACATAGGTAAACACGTCTTCTCTTGTCTTCTTCCAAATAAAATGTTTTAGTATTCATAACCCTATATAATACATAATGTGTGTTCATTTTGCTTCTTTTTGTCACTGTAAATCCAGTCTTTTTTAATGAAGATTTGCTTTCTAATGAAATACACAACTGGAGCTTGTTAAACCCAAGGCATGGTTTAACTATGTCCAGTCACCACGCAAAGACAGGGCAGATGCTGAGGAGAGACCATGCCAGTTCAGAAGCAAAAGCCACACAGAAGTGTCAATACAATGTGTGGCCATTGCTAAGAAGTCCACATTGATTTGGAGACTGAGCTTATCTCCCTACTAAATGTTCTTATTTGTGTTAGGCTGGGTTTCGGTGCGAGCATACTCTAAGGAACCTGTTTGCCCTTAGCTTAAAGACAATATTGCTTAATTAAGCAGAGGCCCCCATAACGCACAAAAGAATAAGATTCCACAGATCCACCACAAGTTTTGTACTTTCATCATATAAGCCATCGCCTAGCACAACCAGACTGATACTCTGGTATTTCTTAGATGCCCTGTATTCTTCTAAAAGAAGAAAAACTAAAAGAGAATGCAAAAAATGTGCACTTCTGAAATGCCACATGGACAATAGGTCACATTTTGCTCTGGAACAATCCCACTGGTTTTGGTTCCCCAGATAATATTCTCAGAGTCTCTCTAGGGAGAGATTAAATATATTTGTCTGCTTTCCGGAGATGAGGGAATCTCTGGCAATAAAGCAGCACCCAAAAATGGAAAGCAGCATCCTCCTTGCTTCCAGGCCCACACTCTTCCTGTGGGGGCACACAGAATGATAGAGTTGAATTTATTAATGCTAATTGCCCAAAAATAGACATATGACAAGTTTATCAATATCTAAAAACCACAATGTGTCTTGAACAGAAGAAGGGAGAAAAAAACAAAATGAGAGCAAGAAATTGGGCATAAGAAACAGCCAAGTTCACGATTTCTAAAAGATTAGAGTGTAAATTGAAAGAGAAAAGAAAGGATCAAATTGCTGGATCAAAGAACAAAAAGTTAAGCAATAAATTAAAGAGATGACAAAGAAGTAAAAAATGGCAGTGGTGTTAATCATGTGCAGTTATATGAGATAGTATGAACCTGAGTGAGTGAAAATGAATAGTGAAGTGGGACAAACTGAAAAGCCCTGAGGAATCCAGGATAAAACAAACACAAAAGAACAGGTTTTAATGTTATTTTTATATCTTTTATTGCACAGATGCTAGATACAAATGAATACAGCTGGCTTGTGCATATCAAATCGATTAGAAGTGCTTTGCTGATCTGTTCCTCTCTAACCTCAGACTACTTAAACTTGTATTTCAAAATTATTACGTATGGCTACATCCTGACTCTCTCCTCCTGCCAAAGTCCAAGTCAGAACAATTCTTGTGCCATATTTGGCTTTGGTGTTGCAGAGTTCAAAAAACTGAAATCAGAAATGGGATAAATATCATGATGTGATAAAAATGGTAATCCTAAGAGAAGGAAAATTTCTGGAGACTGGAGATCTGGCACTGGCTGTGACAGATCTATTCTATGTGGCAAAATCTATTCTATTTCTATTCTGAAACAGTCAGATATACAGATGGAACCTATACATTCTCCCCTATATTAATAACAGCCATCAATTTTTTGCAGAGCTGTCACATCATTAAAAGCAGGAAGCACTCATAAAGTAGCATATCAAGAGCCCTTAAATTGCAGATGAAGAAGTTTAGGACAAACACACATTTAGGAAATTGTTTTTCACTTTCTGACTCAAATAAATAAATAAAATATTTCTAAACAGGCACAGATTGCCTAAAAACCATTCACTTTCAAACACCTATTTATAAGTTCAAAACATTTCATTAACTGAAATGTTGTCTCCATCAAGTTTATATTTTCCTCATTCCACTGGTCTTGCGAAATTATTTATGACTGTCATTAGTCTGAAACTGAATTAAGCCCTGATATTAAATCATGCTTTGAAGCACATGGATGAAGCACACATGAGCTATCATGTAAAGAGTCTTCAATTTGGAATGAAAGCTTGCAGTGAATGGAAGCCACATGTTCATTGCCAACGTGATTTGCTGCTTATCTGCACAACTAGTTGAAGAATTTGTGGTGACTTTCCTGAAGTACCCTGCTGTTCTGTTTTTTTGCTGTTTGGGCTACTTTCTCTCTAACTTTTCATGCACCAGCCCTGGACCTTGTAAGAATAAACAAGCAGACAAATAGAAAAAAACCAAATCCATAATTCCAAGAATTTTATATAAAAGGTAAGAAAGGGATTTAGTAACTGTTAACTGCTATTATAAAGTGTTAAAAACTATACAAATATATTTTTAAAAATCTATATGCTACAAATCTTAAGAATCTTAAGGCATCCAAAACATGAGCTTTTCTGATGGTGCCAAAGGATAATGCATGTGAGATCATCTTTCTCTGTAGTGTGTTGGAGAATTATTCCTATGCTCTAGCCTACACTTTCTTACTGCTTTAGCTGAGTGGGATATGAGGAAGAACTGTAAAAAGAAGAAAAAAACCCATGGAGAAATGCACCTACCTGAGACTCTTGTTGCTTTTTTTTCTTAGGGCATCTTGACTCATGGTGTGTGCTGTTTCCCTTGGCTCAGAGAGCACAGATTGCTCTCTCCAGGATGACTGTGTCCTCCTTATGCCCTTCATTAACATGGATATAACAGGTATGATGCCTTTCCTCCTTCTCCAAGGTTTTCAGGATGCTCCCTGTCTTTCACAAAATGGGTGTGCAGCCTTGCCCAGTCTAGCATCCAGTCCCAAACAGTACCACCAAATGTGGATAGACTCTCAGGTCCTCTGAAGTCTTCCTATGGCTGTGGCAAAGGAGCCTTAATTCTTTCCTTTTCCTTTATCTCCTTTCAATTTTTTTTCCCAGAGGCAATTCTGAGAAAGTCAGACAGATACTGGACACCCAAATAAGGCAACTGCAGCAAGAAGCTCCCATAAGAGTTGGACTCAGTGATCCTTGTAGGTCCCTTCCAACTTAGAATAGTCTGTGATTCTGTGAAATATTTGCATTTGTATTCTCACAAATCTGGGTGAGCGGTGTCTTGGATCAGGCCAGGGATGGAAATAGGAACATACGAGATGCCCTCCTTGGACAGACTAGTGGTCTGTCTATTCCTGTTTCTGTTTCTGACAGTGGCTTGTCAATTCCTCTTTCTACTTCTGACAGTGGCAACAGGGAAGGCTCTCTAAGAAGAACATGAGATGCTGACCCCTTTCTGCAGTCTATTCTAGTGTACACTCTGAGGCACCTTCACATGCTCCTAATCCAAGCAGCAGACAGGCTCAAAATTACTGTTACCTCAGGGGAATGAAATTCAAGATTGAGAGCAAAGCACCATGGCACACTCGGGGCCACAGAAGCATGGTAGGATTACCAGCGCCTCTGATCTCAGGTAGCTGAACTGTCCCAGGGAGCTGGAGACCACATTTGGCTACCCACAACTCACCCTTCAGCTGCATGCAGCAGACATCTGTTTCTTGCTTCCATTTGCAGTATTACACAGTTTGTAAGCTATAGTTAATCATCCATCAGTGTGGCAAACATAAGTAAGGCTGTATAACAACATGGTCATGTCCCAGTGGTTTCCCAGAGTGGCTGACTGAGAGAGCCACAAGTGAAGAAGGAAACACGTTTCTCTAGACACAATCAGGAAAGACCTGTGCTAGGCATGCTCTCCAAGCTCCTCTCTGCTGTCACAGCACATCCATATTTTTGATGGAGGTCACCACTCGCACGTGTCACTAATTAGCTACCCTGGCTGAGCTGGAGAGTGCTGCAAGGTCCACATATAACTACTACTCCAAGAGCTGACACATGTGTAGGAGGATTCCCTGCTGAGGAGCTAGATGTAGCTTTCCAGTACTTCAACTCTCTGTAGGTATTGGATACATTTGGCATACACTTGGCTGGATCTTTTCAGTCCCTTGAAAAGCAGTATCAGGTTTCTTAACTCTTGATAGGGCCAAAGTGGTGTAAAGGAGCAAGGCTGAAGGCAGAAGGTGACTTCGGCTGCTGTTACTTATAAACACCTTTATGCCATGCCCTTGTAAAGTTTACTCCAACATGCTGACTTGTTAGATTGAAATAGGAACTTTTCCTTCCCAAAGGACAAGAAGAGACACTAGGATTAGTACAGGATTTATTGTCCTTGTCTTTCATCTAAAAAAAAAGGAACAAAACTTCCTTTTTTGGACAACTGCTTTTTAACATATCTGTTTTGCTCTATGTCAAAACTAATGTGCAACCCTCAAGCCTTACAACAATAGCTGTGTGTTCAACTACCTCTGTTCGTTAAGAGACTGACCTGTGTTCTATTAATATTTATAGATTTAAATTTATAATACACAACAATTCTGCATTTTTGAATAGGTGACTTCCTGCATTTTAATGGTTATGGAGTAGGAATGGGCTTTTTGTAGTTAACACTGCAATAAATTTTGCATGATTAAATAAAAAGTTCTCTACTTCTAACTTCCTCAAATAAAATCCTCTTGGACAACCTGTTGGTGCAATGGGGAAGAATTCTTTTCAGAGTTATATATTTGTGGCAATTTTTCTTAAAGAATTTAGATTTATGGTAGATAAGGATTTTCTAACCTGGAATTTCTTTTGTTGCTGAATTATTCAAACATCAATTTGGAGTTACTTATTCAATTTTTGAGACAACTGGATTCTTATTTGTAAAACTGGTCTTCGTGTTTTAGTAGGTGCATATTGACAAAGTAGGAGACTAAAAATGTTCACTTGAGTTGGCATCTTGTACTGGGACGTAGATTCAGGCTTCCATTAATGTATTTTGAAAATACTTTAATAACTGCTTTGTAAAAAACTTCTATTTTGAAGAACCATGTAAGATTTCAAGACTGTTGTGAATGTATGTTTTAAGTTGCTCAACGGATCACTGGCAAAGGTATCAGCAAAAGCAGATTTAATATAAAAGTGAAGGCATTACAAAGTTTATTGACAAAGTTTTCTTTATTACTTATAGATGGTAAAACATAAAGAGAAAAATCAGACTAAAAATCTAAGATCAATCAATCTAAAACTAAAATCAACATTAAATGATTTACATGGACATTGGGGATGGAAAAAGGAAAAAGGATGGGAAAGTATAAATATGAGAAGGAATAAGGGAGATCCTTCTGTTGAGTCACAAGGTTCAGAGTAGATCTCCTTGCCAAACTTAGCTGTAGACTTGACCAGCGGTATAGGCCTAAAGGTTTTAAAAGCATGTAATCTTAAGAGCACTTAATTGATAGGCTAATTGAAACAATTACAACAATTAACAAAAGATTCTTATAGAATTCACTATAGCACAACAGTAGCTCATGTATAGGCCTAACTTACTTATAAATCTAATATTTAAGAATCTAAGAGAGCAACATTCATAGTACGTTTGCTACAGCATATTCACACTCACACAGACCTAAAGGAGAATGTACTAGGTATACCTATAAAAATTCCTTTTGAATTTAGTGAAGTACTCACATAGGATGTCTTTGCATCTTACAACATGCAAAGAGAGTGGGGGCATCAGCCCAGATTCTGTTGCTGACATATGGCGGCAGTCCTCCAAGTATAGCAAATTTGAGTGTTTGTTAGCTCTGAGAGGCCCCACTCATAGGGAGATTCCTGATTGCAGTTCTCTGTTGTCCAGGAGAGCTCAAAGTGTCTCACTTAGGACCATTCTTTATAGGGTCATGTGATGGGTTAACCCTGGCTAGACAACAGGTGCCTACCACCCAACCACTCTATCACTCCCCTTCCCAGCTGTGAAGGGGAGAGAGAATAAGATGGAAAAACACTCTTGGGTTGGGATAAAGCAGTTTATTAAGGCAAAGCAAAGCAAAACCTTGCGCATGCAAACAGCAAAGTGAAAAATAACAAGGTTTATTCTCTACTTCCCATCAGCAGCAATGTCCAGCCAATTCCCAAGAACTGGCACTTCAGCACACGTAATGGTTTCTTAGCAGACAGCCATTGGAAACAATGAATACCCCCCCTTCCTGCTCCTTTCTTTAGCTTTTATATCTGAGCTGATGTCATAGGGTATGGAATATCCCTTTGGTTAGTTTGGGTCAGCTGGCCTACTGGTGTCCCCTCCCAGAGTCTTGATTGGGGAAGGAATGTTACAGTACTAATGCTGTGCTCAGCAGTGTCCAAAACATTGGTGTGTTATCAAGCACCCTTTTATCTACCAGTGCAAAGCACAGCACTGTGAGGGCGGCTATGGGGAAATAAACTCCATCTCACCCAGACTCAATACAGGTCACAATACAGTTGGCTTTTGTCATAGTAATTTTCCATCCTGGGTGCAATACAGGTTGGTAACTCTTTTTGGAAAGTTCAATAACAAAAATGTTTCTCCATGTCACTGGTACTCAGACAAGACAAGTAAGTTTCCAAGCCTGCTGGTTAAAAAACAGCACCTTGTTACACAGCACTAGTTTTGGGGAGCAGACAGTGTTTCTGATAAGCTCAAGAGGAACTCAGCCCAGGTGCTGTTTGTCGCAGCCAAGGGCTAATGAGCATTTCTGCAATCATAGTGCAGCCTGAGAGTGGAGGAAAGGGAGGATGCACCACCACAAAGACCTTGTAGGTGTTAAATAAAAATATAAACCATTTGGAATAAAATGAAATCAGGTAATTTCTTAGAAAAAAATCTGCATTCAATCATTACCATCACTGCAATTTTTCTTCTTTTTGATTGACTGAACATTTTCAAGGTCTGGTTTGTGTGTTGATGTGGTAATAGCACCTTCAGTAGTGGCAGAACATAAAAACAGTGCGGAAGAGTTTCTCTGGAATAGCAAACCTGGTTCTGCTTCATCTCCATGTCGGGTCAGGATCTTCACAGTGTCACTCAGGTGAGCTGTTCGTGCGTTAAGTACTTTGCTCTTTCAGTAACAGAGTGAATCAAATGAATTTTCATTTAAGATGAAAAGGATATGCAATTAGAATACAGGAATCACAGTCTAGTCTATTATCATCTAGTATAATTTTCTCAGATTGGCTTTTAATGTAAAATTTTACACTGCCACAAACTTAGTCACGTGAAGGGGTTTGGTCTTAAAGATGTGAATATGATTTTGATTAGGGTTATTTGGACTGTTTTAACAGTGCAATCCTCAACCTGCAAAAGCTGGACAAAACCAAAACCTGTTTCCATTATCTGCTTTTTTTTAGATCTATTTCTTACGTGTAACTTTTGAGTAGAAAGAAGTCTAGCTCCGCTTATATTATTGTTGGAATACAGTTATGCCTGTGAGCCAAGGATTCAGCTGATAGATTTGCCACCATAATTCTTTATTTGCAGGATATTATGGCTTTATTTGCCCAAAATGAATGTAAAGAAAGATATAATTCTTGCAATCTGTGCAGAGGAGTTTGTGTTGCTTTGATAGTATCTTACACTAGCTGAAGAAATTTGAGCACATGTAAGCCCTATGAGCTAATTTCAATATTCAGGATGATCAGGAATGGTCAGTAATTCATTATCATATATTCTGAATTTGGATCATGTTACCATGCACACAAGGTGCATCACAGAAGATTTCTCCAGTTTTACAGAAAAAAATGTTTACTCAGGAATTTGGAAGCAGGGTAACTCAAACAGTCATTTTCTATCCTGTGGTGTATCTACATCCTCATGACAGTCAGATGAATGTACTTGCACACAGTAGTTGAAACAGCCAATAAACATTTCATAGCCTTCAATGAAAGGGATTGTATTATTTTTGCTTCCTTCCTGATTGTATTCTCATGTTGACTTCACTGAAAGCAATGTTTGTCAATAGACAACTGAGAAATTAAACATGTTGCTAAGGTAAAACAATACCACTACTCCAGCTCTGCTATACTTAAAGCAAATATAATTATTAATAAAATATTCATTATGCTATGTTTCATTTTAAGCTCTGATTTCACAGCCCCTGAAATCCATCCCATCCTGTGAAGGTCAGTTTAATTTGATTTTTTTATCTTCACTTGTAAATATTTTGTTTTCCTTTTGCACGTGAGTCAATTTAATAACCTAATCCAAATCAGAGCTTTCTGTATATATGGAATATAATAAATGTATGCCATTTTCCTGAAATTTGTACCAAACCAGAGTAACACTTCAAGACACTGCTATACTTCATATCTGGAATATAAAATAGTAAGACACCCATTCTCATTACATAGTGATATAAAGCAAATACTAGGCACTAACATTATCTCCTTGCATCCTCAAAAATGCAAGCTGGCAAGCTCTCCTGGCATGTGATTAACAACTTGTCAGCTGGGGTTACTTACAAATGAAATTATTTCTTTCACCATTAACCTTTCACAACATCAGTAATTCCCATATTTAGGACAAAACAGGGTTTGATATTGGACATGGAGGAGAAACATGCACTGACTCACATTGCAAACAGCCATACCAAAACAGAGTCTTTTGGGTGGGTTTAGCTTCCATGTCAACAGCTAAGCAAAAGCCAAGTTTTCAGAAGCAGTCAGGAGCTTATGGCTCCCACAGTCATGCTATGGGGAGATTTTCAGAAATATTCAGGCACCAGTTTCTCTGAAAAATCTACTTATTGCTTTAGGTGCTGGAAACAGCTTCAGTTTCTAATAAGTTGCCCCTTACAGACATTTCTCAGCCTCAGGGAACTGCAGCTCAGAGGCTCTACCTTACTCTCCCATTCCTCTGCCATTATTTTCATTTACTCCTTCCCTCACAAGGCTTCACTGCATGTGTTTTACTCCTGTCACAGCTTGTTCCTGTTTCAACAGTAACAGTAAATGTGGACTATTTTATTTTGTGGTTGCCCAGCAGAGTGGCATTCCCATCCTGCTAAAACCCTCTGGACATGACTACTACACAAGGGATGTCTGTCTGCAAATTACCCTAGCACTGGGAGACAATGATAGATGACCTTTTACAATATTGGATGAGGTATTGATGAAAATCATTGATCCCATTTTTGAGTTACTGTCTCACCCAGGTAGACAAGTGAAATGAAAGATCTGACAGAGCCTGCAAGAGCCTGGGCTTTTTCCGAGACATCAGAAACTTTTATAGGGTTTTTTGTTGACCTTTTGGGTTCAACAGGGTTAAGAGATATCATAACATTGTTCATTTGTGGGTTGAGGGGTTTTTTTTGGTTTTTTTTTTGTTGGTTTTTTTTTTAATTTAAGAGGCTTCTTCTATGCAAATAACTTGTTTGTTTGCTTGTTTTGGTTTTAGATAGACAAGAGACAATTAGATCTCACACAGCCCTTTACTTGTGTGAACAGCACTCAGTGAAGGGCCACTCCTCCCCAACGTAGAAAATCCTGTTCAGATGAGTCAATAGGACTGTGAGCTTGTTTTATAAGGCTAGGTCTACATATTACATACACAGTTTTCTGTCTTGAAGAAGCTTTTCTAGGTTTTTTAAATGTATGATCTGTAGAAATCAGCTATTGTTTCTTTTAGCTATTTTACTGGGACATCATTAGTGCCTTGTTTTCTTAACAGACAACTAAGACTGGATCCCAAAGAGTAAGTGATAAAAAAGTCAACTTGTTAGCCTGCTTCTAATAATTTCAGAATCATAACTGTAACACATATGGTGTTACATGAAAATAAATGTTCCATAAAAATGTTTTCATTTCTTTTTGAGCTGCACTGTATACATGTACTGAGTATTATTGCTGGTTAGGTGAGGTTATGTAATGATAATCTATTTCTGAGGGAGCACATAGACAGATTTCTGCCAATGACATACAAATAGTCATCAGAAATTTGCCTATAAATAATGGACTTAGAATCCATGCATGATAAAGTGGGGTAATTAAGATGCTGGCCTTGGCAACTGAATTTGTGATAAAATTGAAAAAGAACTCTATATTTCATTCTTAGATCTGTAAAAACCATACACATCTTGTATCACCTGGGCAGGGAGATACCCATCAGCATAGGTTGCTGTGAGGACTCAACAAAGAGTTTAAGTAGATATTTTCAGTCAGAGAATACAGCAGTTAAGGAGATGGCTGAGAAATTTAAGTATCAATTCTGCAAAAAATGTGAATATTGAGAAAATGTTTTCATACTGAAACCAAACCAGCCAATCAATACTGACTGTGCAAGAGGTTTCCCATGCAAAAGATGCTCAGGTGCCCAAAATACTCCTTCTCCCAAAGGAAAATTCTGCATTCCCTCTCTTAGTGAGACTTGGTATACTGCTTACAAGACATGCTGTACAGTATTTCCCCATTAGCAAATCAAAAGATACTACATTTCACTTTTTGTTTTCCAATAAATTTCATTTTACACATTTAGTATGATATAAAAAGTCCTTTGGTAGGGTCAGCAACTCCACAGTCAGCCTTCAGAAAACACTTCCCTTAGCCTTACTAGATACCACTGTGCCTCACTGTTCCCCTCACCAATAATTCAGACTGCAAACCACCATTTAGGTTACCTGAGGCAAACCAGTCCCATCTTTGTGTCCAGTCAGCATTTCCCTTTTAACCTCATCACTAGGCTCTCTGCTTCTAAATATTCTTGATTAGTTGATAACAACTGACAAACATTTTAAGGCCTGAAATATATCTCATTACTTTTTTTAAAGGAAGTCTTACTTTCTTTATAATTCTCCACCAAGCACATCTCCCACTGCAGTCCCACAGTTGGAACACTCACATGTCTGGAAGTCAGCCATGAACAAGCACAGCCAGCACAGCCAGGTCCATGCAGGTTAGAATCTACATTCTCTCCTCTCTCCTGCTATAGTCTCCTAATTCTTGACAAAACAGACACAACAGAAATGCAGCAACTGTGCAGTAAGTTTCTCTGGTTTAGTAAATGCCAAGTCAGAGTTTTACTTACCACATAGTTAACAAAATGTTAAACAGAAATCTGGGACTCCTATGTCCCTGAAATCCCTGATTCTTAGCGTTGTTGATAAAAAGATTGAAATGTGGCACAAGGCATAGTTCAGGCTGAGCCTCCCCAGCTGGGACATGGCACAGTTTTCTCATCTCAGAGCTCTGGCTCCAGAGTAAAACCTGGACGCACCCATTCTGTCTCCTGCAATGCTTAAGCATTAATGCCAGCTCATGCAACCTGGAGACTTCATAAAAACGGAGCACTCTGTCAACTCATCCTCCTTGGGAGCAACTGCAGACTTGCACTCACCTCTGCTGAAGAAGACAACAAGAGATTCCGTTGCGTAGGCATCTCCAGGGTCAACGAACTCATCCTGGTCATCTCTCACATCACTGTCAGGGAAATATGCTGGCACCAAATGAAAGCAAAAGCCTTTCCTGATCAGACCAATAAAGTCTGACAATTGTCTTGTTGTGGATGCCAGAGAGATTATGAATATTTTGGCAGAAATAACAGCTTTTTCTAGGTGAGAATCTGCCTACATTTCCTCACTTGGTCTGTAACCACCCCTTCACAGCGAAGCAGTTCAGCGTTATCGGCAATTCTTTACATAGTTCTGAGTTTAAAATACTACCACTGCCTAAATTAAAAGGAATTTTAATCACAGTGCTCTGTTAAATGAAAGAGGTGGATGCCAGTTTGACAATTTAAGCTGAGAGCTGAGATACTGCCTCTCCAGCATTTTTGGCACCTGGCCTAGGGAGGAAGTAATGAGAGAAAGGGAAGGGACAAAGAGAAAGAAGGAATAAAGGAGGATGAGAGTGATCCAGTCCATTTAATATAATGAGAGAAAGCCCTGGAGGGGACACTGATTTACACCTACTCAGAACAGGGCCAGTATTAATAACAGGTACACAGTTGTACAACTGATACAGCCACTGAGAGAGAGAATGTGATCAAAAGAACTATATCTCGCATAATAAAAACAATCAAGCCTGCAGGTCAGAAATGTAATGAAGGATAGTAACTGCTGAGCCCCAAATTACTACCTTGGCTAGCAGCCAAGTTAAAGAGTGGGTCCTAAGTCTATTTGCAGGCAAGGTAAAAGTCAGGTAGGAAATAGGCAGTTCTGCATTCACACCTGAACCAAAAGCACCAGTGGGTGAAAATTGATTAGGTATCCAGGCAGGTATACCAAAGACCTAAACAAAAGTTTCCTGAGCCCTCTGCAAGCACAAGATCAGGCAAATCATCTCTTGTGGGTGCAGGTACAAATTCCTGATTTAGGCACTGGAGAGAACTTTTTAAAACTCCAAACATTACCTTAAACTGAAGCATGACTGTGCTTTTAGACTGAAAGAATGATACTGCTGCAGGGAAAGGAGTGAAAGGGTATCAAGCACTCAGAAAGTTACTCAGGCACAAAACTTGTAGGCACTGCTGGGCTGCCCAACCACCATGTGAATACAGCTGGAGCAAGAACATTGCAAAAGCTGAGGTACATGGGAAGTATATGAAAGTCAGCACACTTCAAATCAGTATTTAGCTCACAGTTACACCAAATCTACCAACGCATTATGGAAAATTTAGAAGGCCAGGCAGCATTACCATTCACAACAAGGAGATTTGCCTTAGCATACTGGATGCTGCAAGCTCTTCCCTCAGTGCAAACAGCCCTGTGGAATCAAATGGAAAAGTAGCAAAATATACCGAGGCAAGATCATATTTGTGAATGCATCAAGGAATATGTCTGAAGCTGAGGGAAACATTTTGCCACAGAACCCAAACTGGCCAATATAAAGAACTATCAATAACTGCAAAATACATCATTCAGAAAGATAAGTAAGAGTTCCTCATGGATTATTATACTAGCAAGACCAACATATTCAGGGCCAAGATGGCAAACAGGAATCATTTGCAACTGATTTGGAGGATGAGGAGGAGGGTCAAAGCCCAGCAGTGGTTCCAGATTTATTTCCTTGCATTGACATAGACTTTTCTTTTCCTATATATTAGAATTAGAGAGGAAACAGAAGGCACTGCAGCACCTTTGGCCAAGCTATAAAGATTGCCAAGCACCAGCTGTGGTCTGGTCTTTCAGTTCTTAGAACAAATGGTGGCAGCTAATACAGCAAGTCATCCTGGCTTTCTTTGTGACCAAATGGTGATGTCTCCCTTCTGGAATTAAAATGGCTTAAGAGAAACTGAGCTATGGAAGAAAGGCTCATATGTAATCTCTAAGTAAAGAGGTTTTCTTTCTCAACTACTTTAGATGTCATATATTCAGATTAGGTGTGCATTAACAAAGAGAATATCTTTCAAACCATCAATTTCCACCAGAAATGCCCAGGTTTCCCCCTGTGATATCAGACACGCTGCAGTTGCTGAGCAGGAGGTGTGATTGCACTTGATTGACAGGGACATGATGGGTAAACACTTGATTCTTCTGCAACAGCCATAGCAGTCTCTGTAAGTTCTTCACCCTCATATTCTGGGAAATTCTGGTAAACAGATACCTTTTCTCTCTTAAAAAAGTAATCTGTACATCTGTTACACACCGTGCACATCGGGGCAATGACAAAAACCCCCTCAAAATGTAAACTCAGTGAAGGCAGCTGCCCACAGAAACATGCCACACTGCTGCAGGCCACGATGCCTCTGCAGACTAGAGCAAGCTATGCCATTTTCAATGACTTCCCCTTCTCCATTTGCTGTTACTTTGTCTTCTGGTAATTTCTCTATGACATTTTTTAAGAAGAATTAATCTCCCTGAACACCTTCCCTTGTTTTTACAAATGCAGATCTTCAGATTCAGTTTAAGCAAGCTGTGTGTGTGCCATGCAGAAGACAGATGATAAATTCTGTATCTTTACTATAATCTGAATCACTGTACACTAGTGATTTAATATTTTAATGTAATCTTCTATACACCTACAATCAGCAAATGCATTTAGAAATAAAAATTGTTTCAAAGTGCCACCAACTGTTGTTTTTGCAAACTGCAGTTCAAAGAATGTGTTTTTTGAAATGCTTCTTCTGGATGTTAGAGCATTTTCTGGTGAAGCACACAAGTTAAAAGAACAAGTCTACATTATACTTTTCCCAAGCTAGACAAACAGTGCATCCCATTACAATACCTCCCCTATAGCTGGGTTTCAAAGGCAACATAACACACTATAGCAGACACACCTTATCTGTTGTTCACAGAATATTTTTTTTCAAATCTGTTTTAATGATAAATCGATTTCCAAAAGTTTCAAGAAAACTCCAAAATTATGTGAGAGAGCCAAGCATTAAAAGTTTACTTTGCTTTTTAAATATGTCTGTTATTAATGATGTGTGAGTTCCTGAGCATTATGATTGTGCTGAAAACACCACGCTCCAGTGCTTTGCTTTCACCTCCTCCAGAATTTAATTTTCACTTTTCTCAAACTTTGCTTTCCCCAGTTATCTCACCCCCCATATTTTGATTTCTCCTGATTCAAGATGGACTTCCCACAAGAAGAAACTCTTCTATGATCTGCTGACAGTAAGCAAAGAAACGGGATCATAAAGTTTACCAAAAAGGCATAGAGGTACTGATCTCTTGGTGCCATGAACAGGGTAAGTAATCACAGAAGTGTGTCAGTCTGCATTACACATTAGTAATACAGCACATGATAGCCTTCCAGGACACTGAATGGTTACAATTCCTGAGCTGATCTCCATGAATAGCATCTCTAAATCAATTCTGTTTGCTTGCTGTGATCATATGAAATGCATCAACTGTTAAACAAATCAATGTGACCCCAAAGATTCCTTGGCTTGATATTTTATTATTTTGGGGCTACACACTGATTAGGCATTTAAATAATTTTCTGTGCTAGCATCTGCATTATTTGAATATGCCAGATTGTGAACACAAACCTTTAGATTTCTCCAGTGCTTTATTTGCCAGCAATAATGATAATAAAATTAACAGCTTTCCCTTGCTTTTGTTAATACCATTTCACTTTTTCCAGAGAGGTCAAAGTAGGCATTTTACTGGTTTGAAATGAAACATGTTGTGCAAGGACTGAGTTATTCAGCTATCGACTGGTGGGAGCATTAATTTCAGTGAACAGTAAGTTACTCCAATGTTCTCAGTCCAAATTGATCCTACGGAACGAGACCCCCTTTGAAGTCTGAATTCCTCCACAATTTTTCTTTCAAAACTGCATCTCTGAACCCCCTGTAGATGTAGTGGGTAATTGGTGCTGATTGATTTCTGAATGTGCAGATGGAAGAATAGGGAGAGGAATGGTGCAGTGACATGAGAGGATGCAAAGTTCAGGATCATCATAGGCATGTGCAACAAGACTTTTCATAAAAGCAATAGAGTGACTGGATAAAAGCCAAAGAGGAAGAAAGAATTAAAGATACCAGTTTAAGGTGCAACAAGGAGATTGTAGCCTGGAGGAAACTGTGGGTGAGATGGCTGGAGGAGGGAGGAGTTTTCAGCAAAACAGCATATGCTCAAATGGAGACAAAAGAGGGTGCAGAATTGTAGAAGTTCCTAATCACATTGAAAAAAAAATCTGCTCATTTTCCCATGCTGAGAGAGAAGGATCCCAAAGCAGCACATATTGACAAAACAGGCAATGTCTGAGCTGTGTGCCAATTCCTTTTTCTTAAATTTCAAAGGAACAAAATAATAGTTTGATTTTAAAAAAGCACTGACTTATGATCCTTGCAATTTTTCTTACAACAGGAGTTCAAGTTTTTTAGATTATTTCAAAGATTCGAAATATTTTCTGACTGTTTCAAATGAATAGAAGTATCCAGATCCACAATGCTTCCACTGCCTTACTGGTAGCCGGCTTTATCACTGAACTTCCTGGTATAAGAAAACCAAGAGAAACCAAACCAAACCACAATAAGAAATGCCTTTATTTCCATTCACTGTTTTAAAAGTAACTGTGCTATTATCAGCTACATAAATAAGTGCAGTGCATATGACTTTTTACCTTTGGCTGTTCTTACACAGGCATAGTTCTGACGACATAAAATCCATGATTGCAATCACCATATAAAAGTATTACACTAAATAAAAATAAGTCTAGATTTTGCAACTGGCATTGCAAAACCAACTGAGAACAGGATGACAATTGGGAAACAGAACAAAATCTTGAAAATTTGCAGGGTAAAGTATCAGGTTTCTATGGCCCACGCTATTGAGGTTGTACAGTTTTGTTTTCTCTTCCAGTTTGGATCTAAGAAAACCTAATTATGATTCATTAAATGACTCTTTGGCTGTCAACTCAGGTGACAACAATTAAAATTATATCATTTTTTTTAATAAGGAGTAAATCTGAATTTTGTAGAGCTGCAGCCAAAGCATACTGTACATATTTAACACTGCTTTATAAAAAATATGTCTTTTCAATGTTTCTTGTTTCCTAGTCAATTGCTTCGGCATCCTTTCCCCATTTCAAGATGAATATATCTCACCATTTCATTAACACAGTGTGGAATAGCAGCACTTTCTTTGTAACAAATGAACATTACTGGAATTGCAATATGGGTTTGTGTCTCATTTACATTAGGCTCCTTCATACTACTCTGACAAGAGAGACATTTTTATAGGGCAAATCTAATGTACACTGCAAATATTTTGTTGTAGAGGCAACTAGGGTAAGCCAGCCTCCCTGTTTTTTGCTGCTGCAGCAGAGACTGACATATAGCACCAAATCCTGTTCTTCTCCAGCACAGGCTGTAATGCTTTTAACAGCACTCATCAGCACAGACCAGGCTTTCCACGTGTATATTGCTGGCTAAAAGTTGACCCCCACATTCCACTTACCAGAGAGGGATTTTGAGCCTTTTATTCTCACTAATGAGGCCCAAGACAGGGTGAACAAGTTTGGGATTTTGCTGAGACTCCCACATGACAAAAATGCATTTTGCACCATGCAGTCACATCACCTGTCAGGGAGGTAGTTATCAGAGAGAAGCTGAACTCAAATGTGTTACTTCAAGCTAATTTCCAAACTTACCAAAGACTCGAATTTCTGACTTGTCTTCAACAAATGAAGCAATTCTTTACCTCATCACACTGATTGTTACAAACCCACTTCTGCTGAAGTGGTCATGTGTCCTCTAAACCCAGTATTAATCTCATAATATAAACATCTTCATTTAACATTCCTCATGGCTATTTGAGGAGCAAATAGATATCCTTCTGCTTTTCAGAAAAACGCCTCTGCAATTAAACCTCTTATTAAATCCTTAGATTAGTAAGAGCTGTACTGTCATATCAATACTGTATGAGCATGAAAAAAAGTCAGAAAAGAAGGCACGGAATGTTCCCACTAAATGAAAATTCTTATGAAGATCATAGAATCCACAGGGCTTGCCTAGCACAAAAGAAATCTTTATTGAATTGTATTGGATAATTAATAGGAACAATAATAATAGCAACAAAATTGTAACACCTTGCTTTCATACATGGGAAGACAAAACTCTGCCTTGATCAATAATCTAAACATATTTGTTTTAGCCCATCAATTTTGCTTTCCAGCACGTTGTATCCCTCCTTTGACTGCATTTGGACCAGTGAAAAGCTTGCTGTTTCCTTGTTTCCACTGAGCTTTTCCACATTCTTGTCAATCCCTCTTATCTCTTACTTCATTAGCCCAATGCCTATTTTCTCAAATGCCCGTGATTTTACAGTAATTTGTTCTGAAAACCAAACAGCAGACTGCCAGAATCAGGTCACCCTTATTTTGTTAATGTGGTGCTGGCCAGTGGCATGACAAGACAGGATCCAAATCCTGCTGGGATTTTAACACAAACAATGATTCTCCCTGCTCCTGCTTATACACAATACTTAAAAGGGCAAGTCTATGTCTTCATTGCCTTGATAGTTAAAGCTACCTTTCCAAAATTCCATCACCATTATTTATTAATCCCTTGTGGCTATGTCCAGAAATCCTGCTGCATTAATGCAAAGAAGTATAGAAGTGCTGGTTGGATCCTTTGGAAGTCATCCAGCCTGACACCCTCTGGGGAGCAGACCTGTGCCAGCACTGGGTCAGGTCCGCCCGTGGCTTTGTCTTGCCAGTGCAGCAAAGGTAGATGCAGCTTCTCTTTGAAATTGCCCCCCACCTTGCTTCCATGGATTAGTGTATAAAATGATAAGAGTACATCTGCAATTTCCTAGTGAGCAGCTATGCTCTCTCTATATATATTTTAAAATAAAATATGCAGCTCTGATTTTATATGAGTTCAGTTTTTTGGTTGCTGAGAAGTAAGACAGTTTAAGAGCTTTGCTATTCTCCAGGTAAACCAAAAAGTTTTCCAAATGTGTTGTAAGAAACTTCCTGACTGCAATTTCACATTACTTCTTATATTAACCATCATGATCATCAACAATATATTCTTCACTTCCATTTTGAGATTGCATTTCACATAGATTTATATATATCACATATACATATTTATATACATATTTACATATTGTATCATATATATAATATTATATCTGTATCTATATCTAATTAAATAAATGCAAATCATATATCTGATATCTATCTATATTTGTATCTTTTGGTCTTCTTACACAAACTTCAATTAATGTAAGAGAAACAATTTAGGAGAATGGTATAGAAAGAACTAATGAGATAAGAAAAATATCACAAAAAGTAGGAATGGAAATACAAAGACTTAAGACAGCAAGTCTGTTTAACCACTAAAAAGAGATTAAGAATGAAGTTTGATTGCAGGCAAAACTATCAAGAGTTATATTGGCACAAGTCATTTGATACCAGGTACTGTTTAATTTAACAGACAAAAGCATGGAAGGATCAACTGTTAACACCAAAGTCATACAAGTTCATGTTAAAGAAAAGATGTAACTTTTTACTAGAAGAAGCATTTTACCAGTGGAATAGACTAAAGGGGGTTATGGAAGAATGAGTTGGGGTGGATCAGCATTTGAATGGGCCTCCTGACAAAGACATCTCTCTTGTGTACCTGATGATTTTTCTGCTTTTCTTCCAGCTATCTCAGCTGGGCTGATAAAATACATTGCTTGTCTTCCTCCTCTATTGCCTGATTCTTGCTCCAGTCACGAATTCTTGAGTCAGAGTATGATTGGTAAAATTGTGTGGCCTTTGGTTATGGTAGGGACCCCTAAAACTCTTTAGGTCTTTAAAAATCTGTTACTTTTTTCTGCCTTCAATAGGTGGATGCTCAAATTCTTTAACAAGTTTCAAATATTCAAAAAAAGCTATCCAGTATGTAAGTAGTGTGGGTGGAATTTAACTGTAAATGTACATAGTTACATTACTTAAATGACAGCAGGGTTTAGTTCTTATTTTGTCAAAATTTGGTTTTGGTCCCTGAGATCATTTGCTGTTAACTTTCTATATTATCACATTTCTGGCTTTTAGAGTAACCCACACAAACTTTTCCTACAGAGATACATCCATTTTCAAATCACCTCCATCTGAATATTATATAATTTTGTGAAGCTACTGCTTGTATAAGCTACTATTATCAAGATGCAAAGACTGAAATTATATAAAACTATTGAATAAATATCCTAAAATTTCTCTATTGCTTTCCTTCATCTGGCTGTGCCCACCAAGAGTTCTTTAAATTACAGAAAGTAAAATTGTGCCCTTTAGCTTCAAATGTATCAAAATGTAGAAACTTCACTAAAAGAGCCCTAGAACCATTTAATTCAATCCTCCTGTTTCATGGTCATATTAAACATGCTTATGATTAGACATCCAAGTAATTTGTTTCTTCATTTGTCTGGTCTTTCATAAATCTGATAGACAAATCATTGGAAACTGCTGATACATCACTGGAAGTCAGAGGGGTTGAAAATAGTTGGACCTGATGATCTTAACAGCCTTTTCCAGCCAAAATGACTCTTTGATAAGCAGCCGTCTGACCCTTTTAAATGAAAGTAGAATTGAGTACAGAAGAGGGAGTTGAGGTACTGAGAAGACAGCAGATGATTTTAAAGTATACTTAAAATCTGCAAAACAAGCTTAAAGGGCTCCCTTCATGCTGTAATAATTTTCATGTAACCAATCCAAGAAATAGTGACCATCAGCTTCCAGGAAAACCTCTCCTCATACTGCTTTAGCCAGATAATAATAGGCTGTCATCAAGTGACTGACCAATGTTTAATGACTCCTCAGAGGATGATGTCCCAGAGGACTTTGTGTACTTACTGACAATCAAAAATGCCCAAGACTGAACAACACTACCAAAATACTGCTTTTTGCAAAGGGAACTACTGAACTCTTGCAGGGCTGTTTGAGAACATGAATTTTTTTTTTTTTTTTTTAATTTACGAAGTGTCCCTGATGGAGGAAGTGAGAGCATTGCTGAGGTCTTATCAGATTCGTATTAAATCACACAGAAGAGCAATCTATATTACTGGGTTTATCACCACTGGTCCAAAGGCCATTGATAGGCCCCACAGGCGAAGAGGAGTAAATTAACACCTATATGTAGGTGTTACATATAGTACTAAGCCAATAAGAACGACTGCAGAGGTAAGAAACACACCCCACTGAAAGAGATCTCCTAGAATAAATGCAAATATTTGCACTACAGCCAAAGGAAAGAGGAAGAGTCCTGGAAAGTCACTGATATTAGAGATCCTGTCTGCCATGACAAGGTGCCTAAAGCTTTATTATAAGTGTGTACACTTTAGGCAGAGGTTAGGCACGATCACTTAAGATGAGACCCCCAATTCTTATAACCAAAGTTTGAGCAAGATATTGTCCTTTGGGGAGACTGGAGAACTTGATCTTTTAGGTGAGATAAGGAGCAGATGCAGAAGGGAAAAGGTAATCAAGTTCTCTACTTCTCAAACCTCAAGTCTTTAAGAACATAATTTCTACCACGTTTGGGTTTCCCCCCCCCCCTTCTACTTCTGTGGCTCAGAATTCAGAGCTGCAATAGAAGCAAGCAACCACATGCATGTTACATTTTAACAGTCTGCTCTTGTACTTTCTTTTACTTCTGGTTAGTTGCATAAGGGAAATAAGGGACAGTTCTTTTAAATATAGCAAAACATATAGCAAAACTGCTTTTCTGAAATAGAAAATGAGGAATCTTTGCATTTTGTAGGTTCTAGTTGATCTGATTTCAAACTCTTTGCAGTGCTGATCAGGTCAGCTTATGTGTATCAATTGTATGTTTCTGTATCTGTTTTGCATGGCAAGGTTTTGGTAGTGGGGAGACCACAGGGGGGACTTCTATGAGAAGATGTTAGAAGCTTATCCTATGCCCACCAAGAGAGACCATGCAAGCTGGCTCCAAGACAGACCCACCGCTGGCCTGGTCAGAGCCCAACAGCAATGGCGGTAGCGCCTCTCGGATAAGGTATTTCAGAAGGGAGAAAAAACAAACTCTTGCA
The DNA here is from genome assembly GCA_035041345.1 of Poliocrania exsul. Taxonomy (NCBI): domain Eukaryota; kingdom Metazoa; phylum Chordata; class Aves; order Passeriformes; family Thamnophilidae; genus Poliocrania; species Poliocrania exsul. The sequence goes on from JAWWLZ010000118.1 coordinate 84,144,035, forward strand.
CCTACAACTAAAGCAGAGGAGAGTGGTGAGAACACACCAAGGTTAGTGAAGAAGAAGTGAGCAGGGCTGGAGGGGTGCTCCAGGTGCCAGAGTACAGATTGCCTGGAGTGCCACAATGGAGCAAATATCCAGCTGCAGCCCCTGGAAGACCCCATGTGGATGCTGCCAAAGGAGGCTGTGGCCCCATGGGAAGGCCATGCAGGACCAGGCTCCTGGCAGGACCTGTGGACATGTGGAGAGAGAAGCCCATGCTGCCACAGGTTTTCTGGCAGGACTTGTGACCCCGTGAGGGACTCATGCTGGAGCAGCCTGTTCCTGAAGAACTGCACTCCATGGAAGGGACCCACACTGGAGCTGTTCATGAAGAACTGCAGCCCATAGAAAGAACTCACATTGGAGATGTTCATGGAGGACTGTGTCCCATGGGAGGGACCCCACACCAGATCAAGGGAAGAGAGTGAGTAGTCCTCCCCTGAGGAGGAAGCAGTGGCAGAGGCAATGTGCGATGTACAGACCACAGCCCCCATTCCCTATCCCCCTGAGTCACTTACAGGGAGGAGGTAAAGAAATCAAGAGTAAAGCTGAGCCCAGGAAGAAGGGAGGGGTGGTGGAGAGGCCTTCTAAAATTTGAGTTTATTTCTCATTAACCTACTCTGATTTGATTTGCAATAAATTTCCTCAAGTTGAGTCTATTTTGCCCATGATGGTAACTGGGAAGTGATCTCTCTCTGCCTTTATCTTGAACCACAAGCTTTTCATTGTATTTTCTCTCCCCTGCACAGCCAAGGAGGAGGGTGATGGAGCGGCTTTGGTGGGCAACTGGCATCCAGATGCGAAGGGTATGCTTCTCATCATTCTTGGATCTTGACAGTGATTTTGGACTGTATAGATGGAAAAAAACCACAAGAGAAGATGTTGTTAACAGTTACTATTGACACAGAAAGATTTTATAGCAAGCCACTCAAAGCCCAGAATCAAGAGCCTCAAAGCTATTTTCATAGTTCTTTAAGAACTGGAAGCAAATACAAGATCTCTGTTCTGAAAAATTGCAGTCTGAAATTAGCACTAGTAGAGGCACACAGGTGGAAAAAAATCAGCAAACAAAATACTACCAGGAAGAATAATAGGTAGCAGTCATAGTTTAATCAACAGCCTGACTTGTAAATTGTGTTTTGTAGGCATCGCAGCAAGAGAAGATTTTTAGGTAACATAATGAGGATATCTGTGCCTGCTACAGGAAGCTTGTCTTAAGCCTGGGAAGGCTGAAGATGTCTGATTAAAACCAAGTAATACTCTAGGAGGGGCCAGCATCAGAGGCTAGTGGGAGGCAGTAATTAACCTCAATATGTGATGACAAATGGATAAACTACCAGAGGCTTTGAGAGTCAAGTAAAGAAAATTTGCCTGTTAGTGAGGTATTAATGGAGGAGTGAAATAAGGAAAGGGGTGCACAAAAAAGGGATGAAGAGAGAAGAGGGTCATGGCCACAACAGCAGGCTATGGAATTGTGTGGTAGCATTTAGGTAGGTATAGTGCATCTTCCAAGGCCAGAAAAAAGTAAATGAAACATTACGGAAACCATAATGGTAGTTTTAGCTACTAAACCTTCCTAGCTCCATGCCACTCTAAAGTAGGGGCGACTTGGGCAATAAGGTAACTTCACCCAAGTGTTTTCTAGACTCCCAGATGGGGTTTAGGATTTTGGAATGTAGAAATCTAGGATTTAGTGCTCTGTTTTAAACACGAAAGAGGCTGTGGGTCTTGATGGATGTTCTCACTCCTTCCAAGGACAGGAGTGTGAGAAGGGTCGAGAATAGAAGGTCAGGCTCCCATGCAGATGCAGGAGCAAGACATGGAGAAGGCAGCTTGAAAGTAAGGGGGAGACAGTTCATCACTAGGATGAAAAGCCATGAACTAAGGGGATGCAAGGACAGATCTGGGCCAAGTCAAAAGAACGTTTGAGAGTTATGAGAAAGCCAAGGAAACCCTGAGAGACCTGCAGATTTTTTTTTTTAAATAATATCTGCCTATTTTTATAGCAGTTGGTAAGAAGAAGATTGCCTAGGTTTGGAAGTCTTGGCTTCCTCTTACAGAGGCAAACTGTGCACTCAATGTACCTTTGCAAAGCTCCTGGAGTGTAGAGATGGAACTATGAGGAGAGTAAGTATTGGAGAAGAGACATAGCAAGATTTTCCCAAGGAATGAAAGTGATGCCCAAAGATTTTAGTGTGTATTTTGTAGATTTTTAGAACTTCTAGGATTATGTAGGTTTTCCTGGATTGATCACATATTAGAGATCATTGGGCACTTTCTCACAGATTCTTAAGCTATGCCAAGGACACTCTGTTTTGAAGAAACCACCTGCAATATAGCTTTGAGACAAAACAGTGGAGAGGCCCTAGAGCCCTTGGAGCTTCTCCAAGGGGCAGTTCTGAGGACCTCTATGGGTGGGGCAAGAGGGGAATTGGTACCCTGGGTTGACTATAGATATCGTATATGCTAATAGCTGGAAGATTATAAAAACTGTAACATCCCTGATCACGTGAAAGTGTACCTCTGGTGTGCACCATAGAAGCTTCTAATAAGTACTTATCTACCTTTCTCCACTAATGTTGTTTTGAGTGCTTTTTTGCAGGAGTTTTTGGCAGGAGTTTTTGGCATCAAAAGGGAAATCCATGAAATTCACAAGTGAAATATAAAAACTACAAATTAAAATTATCTGATTCTGCTTACACAAAGACATGATCATCTGGCAGAACCCAAAAAAGTCCATATCTCAATTTTTTAAATCCACTAACATTTTAAAGGCTACACCCAGAAGCCAAAATACTTTTAAGATCATCTGAAAACCTCTATCTGGCCTCATTCTACCTGAGATCTGAATTCTTTAAGACTGACTTCTTCCTGTAATAAAAAGTAAAACACACCCTTTCTAAACAGAGATCACATCTGTGTTTTACAGCTAAGTATTTCCTTCCCCAATAAACACCATTCTACACAAGACATGAAGACCTGCACTTTTACAGGCTTCTATTGACCTGTCAGTTAAGCAATCTTCAGATAACAAAAAGATTGGAAAATAAGAAAATAATTACTAAATATTGACAATTGTCATCCTTCAATGGCATTGACTACATCTACACCAAATCATTGGGTCAATGATGATCCAGGCTGCGGATCTGGCTCTGTAGTTCTACTTGGTTACTTTAAGAAAGTGAGACAAGACATATTCTGCTTCCAAGCAGTGGCACACATGACTGTCTTGTGTTTGGCAGAAGCCGAACACAGAGCACTGGTTGATATTGATGGCCTGTGCTGGCTTGATTACTCTTTAGTAGAGTGGATTTCACACTTTGCAACATCTAGACCAACAGTTTTGTAACAGCCTCACTCCAAGACCAGATTATGTTGAATTTAATTGGTTTACAGAAAGGGACCCTTGTCACCAGAATATCTTCAGCTGTGCACTACTTTGAAAAGTGCTGCTGAGAATAACTGTATGTATCTCAAATCCCTCAAAGGGCTTCCGGACCTTGCAGAGCTCTGGTATTTGGATAATGCCATGGCCATTCACTTTTGCTTTAGTCTTGCTGCACCATTCTACTGATGAAAGTAGGCCTACAAGATCTTTGTGGCTCTCAAAATTGCTTCTGTTCCTGAATTTCTGCATGTAGTATGAAGCATGTGTCTCTGAGCCTCTTGCTAAGCAGAACAGACAAGTAAATTTTGTAATTAAGTCTCAAACTGCAAAAGAAACTGTCAACTAGTAAACATCCTAAAAGGACTCAAATTAATGGATGATGCACTTTATTAAATTATCAGCGCAAATCTGCATGCCAGCAAAAGCTTCTAGCTTCTGATTACCTCTGGGAACAAAGAAGACTCTAGTCTTATAAATAGTGGCAGTGGGCTTAGCATATGCTACCTTCTTTCCTAGATAAATATTAATTAGCCATGCAGAAAAAACAGATCTTTAGTAGGAAGAAATCTTTGCAGTTCCCCTCAAATCAATGTTGACGTGCTGATTTCACAAGTAAAATATTTGATTCCTAATTTTCAGCAGTTTTACTTCTTTACAGTGATTCACTGCATTGCACAAGTTTCCATCAAGCTTTTTTCATTTGTAGCTTGTTGCTTTAAAATGTATTCAGACTTTTTTATTTTAACCACAACATTCAGTGTTTCTTTTCTGAAAACTTGATATTTGGGACCCCTTTGAAATCAACCCTGGATCCTGAAAGGAGACCCTTACAGATTCTATCCTCTAAAGCAGACAAAGATTTGAACATATTGAGTGGGACAAAGCTTTAAACTTGAAATAGGTCCATATTTTGAAGTGGAGAATTTATCTTCTGGCAGATCTGAACACAGAACATGAGACCTTTTTTCATTTGCATCCCTACAGAGCCTAAATGTAGTGTCCTTTGCCTTCATGCTGAACAGGTGCTAAAGGTTATGCCATTGACTTTAATCATGGTAGTTCTACCTTTCTGTTATACACTCATGGCTATTTCCTAGAGATCATTCCCCAGTGGATCTCCATATATTTTATAGTAGACATGGGTGGTTTATAATCCACCTCTATTATAGCAGGTAGGTTAAAATCCATTCAAGTATATAACTGAGGATGGCCTGAACTAGAGGGATGGTCATTGAGCCAGATCCTGTGGCAGCAAAACAGGCAATTGCACTGATTTTAGTGTAAATTAGAGGTTTGAGGAACCTCAGACAGAAACCACAAAAACAAGAAGCCAATAGCCCTTTTCATACAAGCAATCAATTCTTCTGCTTTGTAATGAAGCAGGAGAATTATGGGCAGCATGGAAGGAGAGGAGACAGGGCAGCAGTTTCCTGTAGAGTATCTCCAGGAACATCATCAACAAGAAAACGCCATGTAGATGAATGAGAAACAGTCACCAACTTCAACTTCTGCCTTTGTGAACTGAAATGTGTGAGGATGGGTGCAGTGTCTGGAGATTAAATGCTAGAGACGGTGTAAGGGAGAACTGGAGGTGTTTATTTTTGCCTGACCTCAGTTGCCTACTTAGGGTAATTGAATGCTCCTTGAAGGGTATCAGCAACTGTGCCTGACCACTATGGGTTTAGAAACTCGATGTGTATTTGTGCCTATTGAGCCCATGTGCTTGTTTCTTCTTCTGGGTCCTTATCATAAAAATCAAAAGTAGGCCCAGCTGTTCCTTATAATTAAATTTCAGTAACTCAAGCTGGGTGATTTTATTTTGACTAGTGACTTGAAAGTGATGGCATTTAAATGGCCTTAGCTGTATTTCAAAGTTAACATTGAGAAACTTCACACATAAATTAGTGTTATTTGTCTGTTGGCAAACTCAACAAAATACCACTGCGTCGATTTACATAGTGAAGGTTATCTTTGCTAACAGAAGGACTCAGAATTTCATTATTTAAAATATGAGTATGAATCTCATCACAGTGCAGGAGGCTACAGTTTCATTACACACAACTTACCACCTGAGTCAAGAGCAGAAGTGAAGATTATATTGTGCACTGAGCCCCATGTTCAAATATACCAAAACCCACAGAACACTATCTGTGGCCAGGACAGATCCGATTGTATGATGAAGACTTTTCCTTTCTGTTACTTAGATTTGTTTCTATGTGTCTGTCTTCTCTCTGTAATTCATTTATAAGACATTTATGCCATACATGGGCAGTTTGTGAAGCAATAAACCAGTAATAGGCTCAGTTTTCATTGCAGTTTCTATATTTGGGTATTTTAGTACATCAAAATCTGAATATAAGAAGTATTAACAGTCTTATGCCAGCAGAAAGAAATTAATTTTATGCCTGCCTCTGCACAGAAGCCAAAAGCTTCAGGAAATAGGATCTCTTCTCATAAGCATCTTTTCAGATCCAGTTAGAAGAGGGGAAAATAAACAATGAAATGCAAGCTTCCAGGTGCCAGCACAACAGTGTGATATGATCATTCATGTGATAATGCATATGATTTACAATATGTGTCTGAGTAGCACTCCAAGACTTCAGTACTTATTGATGATCTAGGTGGGACTTGGTCCTTTTTTCATCAAGCTTTGGCCTGTGGAAGCCCAGTCGTGACAGGGGTCTAAGTGCAGTCTGGCAGATCAGAGAGGATGAGTAATTTTTTAAAACCTGAGCACCTCTTGTTCTGACACTAATCCTGGGAAGCAGCATGCACAGCCTAAAGAAAGCAACAGTCCCAGTGCCTGGGTGGGAACATGTCTTCTGCATGCCCCTCCAGCAGTGATATGTGGCACTGTTAGGAAGCTTGTTTTACTTTCTTGCTGCACCTGTTCCTAATCCAAGACTGAAGCCTTGGAGAACAGCATGGGGAATGTTTACTGAACCTGCCCATGAAGACCATGTAGTCCTTGCAGAAAGTAAAGTGAAGTCACCACAGCTAGACCTGGTGTGCCCTGGATGAATATTTTGCTGACCACTTGCAGCAATACTACACAAATGAGTAAGAAACCAGTGAGCACAATGGGAAGAAAACAAATGAAAAAAGCATCTCCTTGGTAAGACAGGGAAGCAATGAATGGTGATTACTGATGAATAAAAACCCAGAATTAATGATGGGCAACAGCAAAAGCAGTGCACAGAACATAAACATTTTATCATGAGGATAAACAGTGACATTAGTAGGGTGGCCAGAACTCATCACCCATTCACGAAATACTTGTTTACATTACACAACATGGCCGATGGCAGTGGCTAAGGCTAGAACATCGCCCTTGGAGGCTCTATAATTTTATCAGAAGAGCCTTTCCACAAGCAGAAACCTGTTCCAACACTGAATGAAGGGCCAGGTTTTCCTCTTGTTATTACTGATGTTTTAAATTTAAATCACTCTCAGATACATAGCCCTGTTTGGGAAGAATGTTGAGCTACAGAGGCTTGAGGGCAGTTGCCAACTTAAGCACAACTAAATTAAGCCAGAAATGTCGAGCAGAAGGGAAAACAATATCACACTGTATTAGAAGCCAGGATTATAAAATCTTTGCCTATCAAAGACATCTGAAGAATGTGGATAGAATTATTATTTTTAATGCAGTAAAGCCTAGAGGCTCCAACCAATTACTGTGCACCACAAGGAGGTGGTGCCTGCTTGAACACAAGGAGGCACCACAAAATAAAAACATGGAAACAGATCAAACACTCTTCGAGGCCCTTTTGGGAAAACAGAAATGCTCATTGACATTTTATTATCCTGTCAATTCAGTGAATGTAGGCAAACCTTGACTGCCACACTTTCAGTAATCCAAGGCAATCCTTCCCCTACCTCACTTCTTGCAAGAGTCTAACTGAAGATCTGGGACTGATTTTACAAAATCTCAAGAACTGTCACTGCTTATTGATCTCAGGAGACCTGTGGGTGCTTAGCACATCCCAAGATCAGGGCACCTTGCCCTGTACTACTGAAATAGGGAGAGAAAGGGCTGTTCCTGCAGGGCTCCAGCTTTCCCATGCTACTGTGCAGCCCTGGCTCTTCTTCAGTTCCATGCTTCTCTTCCAAGAGTTTCTTCACCCCTCTGGGCCACGATGGATCCTCTCCAGCCTCCTTTTGCTGTCTTTCCTTGATCTGTATCCTCTCAGGTGTGCAAGTCCTTCTTGCTCAAGGATGACCAACACCCTACCCATAAGCTCGATGTCCCAGGCAGAACAAGGCAGTACATGTCCCTGTATGATGCTGAGCACATCCCAGGAAGAACGGGGCCTCACAGAAACTGTTTACCTTGCCACGGCAGAGGAAACCAGCCAGGAGGAGATATTCAAGACCGAAGCTCCGGGAGTTTACAGGAAGCTTAGGCAGGTAGCAGCATATGCAGACCAAAAAGCCTTGCCTCCTCTTTACTGGGTTTGTCGTGGCATCTTTGGAAGATTTGCTCAGGCTGGAATATAGACGTTTCACCATACTTGGAATTACCCTGATCCAGCAAAAAGGAAGCTCGCACTTCCCTTTGTGTGCAAAACTTTCCTGCGGCTGCGGAGAACAAACACTGGCAGGAGCTGCGGGACCTGGACAAACGTGTGTTCCCGGTGCTTCTCCTGCCCCCGCCTCCCGAGCGCTGGAAGAGCCTGCGGAGCACGTCAGGGGTGCTCAACCGCATGAACGTTTACAAGGCCACCAGAAAAAAAAAATGGAAAATATTTTTTTAAAAAGGAGCGGGGGGGGGGGGGGGGGGGGGGGG
>JAWWLZ010000118.1:84152254-84165973 GCA_035041345.1 Poliocrania exsul
CCCCCCCCCCCCCCCCCCCACTAGCCAGAGCCCAGAAGGCACAGGGTTACTATAAAACAGGCGCGTGATGCGGTGGCACCAGCACCGCCACAGTAGCGGGACTTGCCGCGCTGCGCAGCCCCTCGCCCGCCGGGCAGGGCGGGCGGCTCCGATCTGCCTGTCCGCTTCGGCTGCGCCCGTCCCGCACCGTCTTGGTCCCCCTGGCCCTTCCCGCACGCCCAGCTCCGGCACCGAGCGGCACTTGCAACGCCGCCGAGGGACAAGGTGGCGGGCGCTACAGCCCGCGGGCTCCGTGGGGAGCCTGGCATCGCCCAGCCTCGCGGCGTAGCGGGCACGGTTCAAGACGGGATGGGGAAAACCGCAGGACCAGGGATGATACGCAAAGCCCGGCACCGTAACACCACGCCTCAGGCGGAAAGAAGGGCTGCCCCCTCGCTGGGGCGGGGAGGGAGTCCGAGCTCCTCCCGACGCCTGCAGGGACAGGGGCGGGGGACAGCAGTGGGGCGGTGCGCGGGACGGAGGGGGCCCCTCCGGCCGGACGGCTGGTTGGTGCGGGAGGGAGGGCCGAGGGAGGCGGTGGCAGCTCCTCCTCCGCGGGCAGGCGGACAGCCCGCCTGGGAGCGGCACCGGTTGCTCGGTGCCGGCGGAGCCGCGCCGCCCGCTATATAAGGGGCGGCGGCTGCTCGCCTCTCCTTCACACCGGCCTCTGCCCGCGGCTGCCGGTGGTGGGCGGAGGCTGGACCCCGACAGCATGGCCTGCGGCGGGGCGCAATGGGAGGTGGTCTCCCCCCCTGCCTCCCGCGGACCCTCCTCTTCCTCCTCCTACTTCTGCTCCTCCCGTACCCGCGGCGGCGGCTGCAAACTTGCTGCGGCGGGCTGCGTGTGAAGGCACGGCCCGGCGGGGCGGCTCCGCTGCCCTCGCAGCCCCCGCCGCCGCGCCGTCGCGCCCGCAGCCCAGGGGCGAGGCCGCCGCCCGCGGGCATGCGGCGCCGCCGCTGCGCCCGTCGAGACTCGGTGTGGAGCCGCGGGCGGCCGGGCTGCGCTTAGGAGTGTCCGGGGCGGGAGCCCCATGTCCGGGGCTCGCCGCGCTCCGCGGGCAGGCGGCGGGGCGATGAGCTGGCGGGGCGAACGGTCACGCCTGGCCCCCGCTTTGCCCTGCTCCCTCGCCCGTGGCTAGTGAGCCTCCGCGGAGCCCGCTCGGTGCTCCCGGAAGGGCGGGCAAGCGGGCGGGAGGTGGTGCCGGCGCGGGGATGCTGCAGCCCTCCCCCGGCGCCGACGGGGTCCTGCCGGGGTAGCGGCCCCGCCGTGCCGCGCCGAGTTCCGCCGTCTGCGGGGGCGGCGGCCGCGGAGGGATGGAGCCGGCCGGCCCCTGCCGGGCGCAGCTGGTCCCCGCCAACGGCTCTTACCAAAACTGTAGCGCCGAGGAAGTGATCTACCAAGATGCCACCCCCCTCTCCGGGAAGATCGTGCTCGCCGTCGTCCTGGCGCTGCTCACCCTGGCCACGGTGCTCTCCAACGCCTTTGTCATCGCCACGGTCTACCAGACGAGGAAACTCCACACGCCGGCCAACTATCTGATTGCCTCGTTGGCCGTCACCGACCTCCTCGTCTCCATCCTCGTCATGCCCATCAGCACCGTGTACACTGTGACCGGCAAGTGGAAGCTGGGTCAGATTGTCTGCGATATCTGGCTGTCCTCGGACATCACCTGTTGCACGGCGTCCATCCTGCACCTCTGTGTCATCGCCCTGGACCGCTACTGGGCCATCACTGACGCCGTCGAGTACTCCACGAAACGGACTCCCAAGCGGGCAGCGGGCATGATCGCACTGGTATGGATCTTCTCCATCTGCATCTCCATGCCCCCTTTGTTTTGGCGGCAGGCGAAGGCTGAGGAAGTCTCTCACTGTGTGGTGAACACTGACCACGTCCTCTACACCGTGTACTCCACGGTAGGAGCCTTTTACTTCCCCACTCTGCTGCTGATAGCTCTCTACGGGAGGATCTACGTGGAAGCCAGGTCGCGGATTTTGAAGCAGACGCCAAAGAAAGCAGGTAAAAGACTAACGCGGGCTCAGTTAATCACAGACTCCCCGGGGTCGACCTCCTCCGTCACGTCCATAAACTCCAAGGCTCCCGAGGGATCCAGCGAAACAGGCTCCCCCGTGTATATGAACCAGGTGAAGGTGAAGGTCTCAGATGCCCTGCTGGAGAAAAAGAAGCTGACGGCCGCTAGAGAGCGGAAAGCTACAAAGACTTTAGGGATTATTTTAGGAGCCTTCATCGTCTGTTGGCTGCCCTTTTTCATCATCAGCCTGGTGTTGCCTATTTGCAAGGACGCTTGTTGGTTCCACATGGCCATCTTTGACTTTTTCACGTGGCTTGGATATCTCAACTCCCTCATCAACCCCGTCATCTATACAATGTCTAACGAAGACTTCAAACAAGCTTTCCACAAACTCATACGTTTCCGATGCACAGGCTGAAATGTTGAATGCGATGTGTTCTCCGGGGCAGTCCCCATGCACGCCCGCGCCCGGCGCCACAGGTAGGTTTGCGCTCCGCCGCCCCCTCGCCGGAGGTGCTCGGGACGCGAGGGGCTGGGGGGGCCGGGAAGGGGGGTAGAGGAGGTGCGACCCCACAAATACCTGGTGTTCAGGCCCTTCGCAGGTGGCGGCGAGCAGCGGGGATGCTGCACGCTTCTGACATTTTAGTGTGTGTGTGTATGTGTGTGTGCGTCGTGTGTGCCCCCCCTCCAGCTCGCAGGGAGTGACTCAACGGCAGTCTGCTTTTTACTCCACCTATAAAACCAGTCTGCCGCCATTTCGCATGCTAATGCCCATGTTTGGGCCAATTAGTGCTAAACGGCACTTGGTTTTCGAGCCCGCAGCCGAGCTCCCCGCAGAGCGCAGGGGCCGGGCCGTTCCCCGCGGCCGCGGCGGCGTTCCTGGTGCCGCCTCCCGGCACCCGCCGGCAGGTGCGAGCACCGCTGGGCAGCGGGAGGTGCCGCTCCCTTGGCAGGCAGCCCGTGCAGCCCCGGTACCAGCGGCGTGTCATTTTCTGTTTTGGTTTGGTGTTTTTTTTGTTGTCTTTTTTTTTTTTTTTTTTTTTTTTTTTTGCCCGAGGAAGGGAGGTAGGACAAACCCCAGACGAAGGCTTCTGGCGAAGTCGAGCCCTGCTTCTTTCCGGCCTCCTCACGGCCCCGTCTGCTCCTGCGGGAGTGGATCAGGCTGGGAGCAGGCGTCTCGAGGGGAAAGCTGCCCCTTAGCCCCCGTGAGATGCTGGACATCTCTGTGTGTCTCTTCACACACGGAGGGACTCTGCCTTTCCGCGCCTCTGATAGCAGTGGCTGCCAGCTCGTCGCTAAACTCGGCGCCACGTTCTGCAGAATGCATACATGCCTTTATTGTGACACTTTAATAATTCTGCCAATCTTTTGCTTTTTGTCTGCAGAATCAAGTTGCTATTGTAAAGACCCACTGCTTGAAACTTCCCCAAGCCCAGTTGCCAGATTCATGATGCTGCAAAAACGTCAATACATACTGCCACCAAACTGCTCAGCTCTGCGTTTCAGTGTAATGACTCTGGCAGAGATGCTGTTCCAATAGGCACGCAGATCAGTTGCAAAAAAAGAGGGCAGCCTCGAATCAAGGTCTATAATTCATCTGGAATGAAGAAAAAAGTTTGAGAGTAAACTCCATTTATTTTGCAGGCTTAACTTCTTAATTTGTTCTCCGACCGGTTGTAGGGGTGTGCACAAGAGCACAGTTGTCTCTGTCCGTGTTGGTAGCATAGTTGTACTTCTGCACACCTGTAATTTATTTCTTTCAGTGGAAAGAGTTGCTCCCTTCACTTAGGAGGCCAAGAGGAGAAAAAAGCAGCTTTTAAAATAGGAGCATTGCAGTAATTTCTGTAAATGACTCCTTCAGCTGAACATGTGAGAGAAGTGACAGTGTGCAAAAGTTGTATTTGTATTTCCAAACGATAGCAAATGCTCTAGAAACAAGAGTTGTAGACCTGTTCAACTGCACTGCATATCTGTAGTCTGTCTTCATAGTTGCCTTTATAAAGTAAAAACTTCTTGCTTCTGCTCCGTAACTCAGGAGCAGAAATCAAGAAGTCCCATGACCTTTCCCATAAACCAGCTGGGAATAAAGTAGCAGTTTGATGTTGTAACCATGTTTCCATTTTCTGTCGGTTGCACACCCTTACCGCATGAACCACTGCAAAATTTATAATTCTCTAAATACTTACATTATTTAGTGTATTTTGTAAAGAAGTGAAGCAGTTTGCCCTTTCAGAAGAGCAATTTCACCTGCAAAATAAATACCCATGAATCATGAATTAACTGATGTTAGTGAAATTTCTCGCCTTCCTACTTCTCCCATTTTCTTTTTTTTTTTCCCCTTTCTCCTGATTGGACCTTAAGACAAGTCTACACATACTCAGCGGAGTTTCAGGATATGGTCCACCTGCTGTGATAGAACTGCATTGATTGTTTCTCTTATGTGTAAATGAAAATGAGTATAAACAATAAAACGCTTGACTGTGTTCTCAAGAGTGGTAGCAATTGTGTGACTGAAAGGAGTATTTATTGGTTTACCTAGTTCCTCAATATTGACTTTTTAGGTAACACTGATTTGATGAGTCACCCAAGAAAGCAGTTGATAGAGGTTGAAATGGTGAGCTTCAATCAGTAGTCAGTTTTTTAACAGACAGCTTTACTTTCATCATAGCTAGTACTGTTAGGTATAATTCTTAATCTTTTCATGTTCTGTCAGAATAAAATTTTTAGTTTTTTTAAATGTTTTTCTTATTCCTTTAAAAGCAAACAAAGCTTATTTTAGCACTTGGTGGATACTGTAATCAATGTTCTTTTAAAACTGTATGTGTGTATTCTACTTGAGGACTGTTACAAGATTGAACAAATCTTACATAGTATATCTACCTGCTATTCTTTAGAGAATCTTTCAAGTAACAAGGATTTATTTACCTAACTGAATAGTAAAGAAAGAACCTCACCTCTGTGTTTCTGAACTGGTCAGTGGCAGAAAGAAGTCTGCAAGATACAAATGAAAGCAGTGGAAAGTAAACATTTTCAATAACTTGAAGAAATACAAAAACCTTGCCTCGAAATTACATACCTCTAAAAAATTTCTATATTATGCTTCTAGAAAGTATCCTCTTAAATTATTAATGAAAATGTGATTATTTCAAGCAAATAAGACACTATCTTATTTGAAATGCTTATATTCCTTTTAAATGTATCTTTTTTGCATATATGGGATAAAAAAAAAACAAGGAAGATGGCATAAAACTGTGCTTAACCTATTCTCATTTCTCATTTTGCAGTCATAGAATGAATTTTGTTAACTCCAAATTCTTTCTCAACAGGCTTCTTGTATGTGTAAAAAGTGGAAAATAAGACTGTAAAATGAGTATTTTCTGCATTTCCAGAGAGTTGAGTCTTCTGCCAGTTTTACAAAGTTATGGGACTTGGAGATAAGGGAGGTTCAGAAGGTGGGCTTTGCATTCCTCATGCTTTTGGAGTATACCTTCAGCAACTGGCAGCAAATACTCCCAGCTCCCTGTTGGGATGTAAGGATTTTGCTGAGAAGCTATTTTGTTGAGAAATTATTCTTCTAAGTTTATGCCGAGGCTCTGAACTTTCTGCACAAGCAAGTATTTTAGACAGCCATGCTCACTGTTGGGAAGACAGTCAGCATGGAAGCTGCACTGAGTGACTTGGGGCCAGAGGAGAGGAGACTGACTGGAGCCCTGCTGAGATACCTGCTTGTTAAGGGCCTTGTGCTACTGAAGCAGCAGCATCTAGTTCAGAAAACCATTCCCCCAGGGAGATAGGTAGAGTGAGGACATGCATTTGTTCGCAGTGTAAGAGAAGAAATGTAGGGCAAACATTGCTCAGTGCTGGAAAATATAAATATGTAAAACGTGTTGCAAGATTCACATAGAGTGTTTTAGGGCGGGTAGAGTTGTCCCGTGTGAGTTTCAGTTCTCTGTGACTGGCAGAGTGTGTCCTGGTTGAACTTAGGTTTTAGAAGATGCTCAGGGATGTGGCAGGAAAGTTAAGATTCTCTCTTCTCTGAAGAGCTCTGAGGATATTGCTGTCCTGCTTCTTGCTCCCTTCCTGTGCCTGGTCACAGTGCTCTGCCTTTTGAAGTGTTTTTATTAGGAGAGGCTGTTTTTTCTGTACACCCAATATCTGTATTCTGATGGAAATGGCTCAGAGGACCCTGCCTCTTGGTGTTTTTGTCACAGGAACCTCTTCATGACCCTGCAGGTAAACTCTAAAGGTCCTTAAGCCCATGCTGTTTGTCTTTCATTACAGAAGCAGCATAACTTTCTCTTACTATTTCTCACCTTGGGTTCACACACTCAAATGATGCTTTTGAGACAAATCTCTCCTGGGCACTGAGGTTTGAAGTTGAACATAGGTTTGCAAACCTTGTGCTTCCCACGTTTCATGGTAAGGGATATGTGTGTGATACTGTTGCCGACTGCGAGTGCTGTGAGGCATTTGACAGTTCAACTGTAGCTGTCGTTGTGGGAGCGGCTGTTTGCGGCCCCATAGCTGCCCTATTTTCCTAGTGTTCATCAATTCTATTTGAGGCATTTCTCACTCTTCCAATTAATAAAATGCAGATTTAGACTATAGAAATTGGGAGGGGAAATCTCTCGCAATGAACCTGTGTACAGCTGTGCAGCAGGCTACAAAGTTCTCCCTTTTCTGTATGCATAAGAAAAAATGCCTTGACTAACATGCCAAGGCTCCATGGGACAAAAGAAATTCAGCTAATTGTCTGCACATTGATACTATTATTTATTCACTGCCAGAGTGTTTGAGGAAACTGGCATGGCCTTCAGCCTCCAGCAGGTAGAGTAGGGATGACTCCATTTGGAGCAGCTGATTTCTACCCTCCTTTGCCCCTTACTGCAAAAAGCCATTTGCCTTCCATTAGCAGAGCACTCCAAGTGCTTTCTGATTCAAAGGTGCTACTCCTTTGTTCTCTTGGTCCCTAAGACTAGATATTGTCAGAACTTTAACATGAAAATCCAGATCAATCTACAGCTATTCTTTCAGGGAACAAAGTAAAAAAAGTAGTAGTAACATTGGAGAACAAGCATTGTGATTTGTAGCAGCAACTATGGCTGAGCAGCGTGGCTGAGAGCAATTCTGTAGGCAAATGGTAAAATTCCGTTTAAATTGAAATGTTAGCAGAGATTGAAGAACAGGTTTCTCCATCAGAGAACCTGTAGCAAAGAAAGAGGTCAAGGAAGTCATCCAAAATCTCCAAACCTTGACTAGGCTATAAGGAAAAGACCCCAAAGCTACTACTTCTGTGTCTTAGTCCAGTAGACAGGTGAGCAAGCAGTTTCAGAGAGAAGGACTACACATACCCAGAGACATGTAGGAAAATAACAGGTGTGCATTTATGCAATAAAATACATATCAACCCCTCTTTGTGCATTGGGAACCACACATATATGAGATATATCCTTGAAAACCTGTCTACATTAGGACAGAAAGGTTAGTGGCTTGTATTAAGAGTTTTTTTACACTCCAGTGGTTAGTACCTAAGACTAAACAGAAGCAGTTTAAGTGAAATCTCCTACACCAATGAGTCTGGCTGATAATGACTTTGAAATATTTAAGTGAAGAATAATCATATTGAAAAGCAAGAAGAAATGAAGCTTTTTAATCAATCATGTATTAAGCTTGAAAGATGTAATATAATAGGCAACTCAATAGGTGAGGTGAAGAGGAGATCCACAGGATATCAAATTTACAATATAGAGATCAAAATCTCTTACTGAGTCATTTTCTAGAGCCAGAGAAAGAAAATCTTTGCTGTTCTTTTCAGAGATCAAACTCTTTACAGTCATCCATATAAAGGAAAAGTATTTTTATTGTCTTTATACCAATAATACTTTGAAGGCTACAAATCATATGGAGTTTGTGGCTGCAGGGCTTTCACTGAATAATCATATGTTCTTTTATGCTGAATGATTGTAGAAAAATAGGAAAAATGAGAACAGGTGATGATTATGTAAAACAACCCCTTTTTGTATTTCTTTCCTTATATGGAACCAAGGCAAAAATTAGAACAACAGGAAAAAACACAGTCTGGAAAATTAAGGCATTAATGATGTGATATCAGATTTCAGGAACATGTTTATAGTAAAACAGAGAAAAAACCTAACAAACCAAACAAAAATCTCCAGAATTCAGAGACATGAAAATTAAATTAGAAGTTTCCTTCCATCCGGATACCTCAGGGGTCCCACTATCCTAATATTAGTTGTATAATACCATTTCTAAAAATCTTTATAATTCCCCAATATGTTCAAATTAACATTTTTTAATACATTTACACCCACTTCTGTATTAAGGCATACACTTCCCAAGCACATTCACTCTTTTTTTCTGTAGATTTCAAATTTCCATTTGTGCTCTTTCCTACCTGTGTGGTGTGTCTAGAACATAAATCTCATTTGGACCCAGCCTTCTCAAATCCAGTCTCTATGAGAAATACTGTTTTCAAAAATATTTTAGGATCAGTACTTTAAGGAGAATTAGTGCAAAAGCAAGCAAGGTTCCTCTTTCTTATCTACAGGAGAAGGCTGTGCTTGCCTTAACTTGGTTCCTAGAAAAATCTGTGTATTTGAAGGATGCAGATATGACAGAATCTGGGCCATAAATCAGTGCAGGCATAGAGAACAGCCAGGTGTTTGGGCAGCAAAAGAAAAGCATCAGTGCCAACTTTGTAGTGGAATGGGTTTCTCTGACCCATAAGGGATGTACCAAAACTCTGCATTTAGTTGAGTCCAGAAAGATTCAAAGGAGTAGTATATATTGGTGAGTGATGATGAACGAATACATTTTCCCTAGAGGTTCCACAGGCTCTGTCTCCTGTGGGTCTGTTTGGCCTTGGCTCAGAGCTGCTCTGACAAAGGAGCTACATGGCTATGGATCAGTCTACTGGGAGGACCATGTTAGGGGAGCCAAATCCAATAACCTTGTAGAACTGAGGCTGCACAGCTCCATGCCCAAGGTCCAATCAGCAAAGAGACTGAGCATGTTTCCCAACTATATGCATACATGTGTATATGTGCAGCACAGCCATATATATTCACATTGCAAGCCACACACATCAGCACAGACAGAGATGCTTAGTACTCACACCAACACAAACAGCATCAATGACCTCATAGAAGATCCTCACCTCTTTGGCTAATCAGGTTGGAGGTCCACTAGTAATAATTTTATATGTATATATGTATTGTATACATATCTATATATATGCACATGTATAAGCTGGATCCCTCCAGCAGCTGGGCTCAAACACTGGATCCCAGTGTCCAGTTTTTGCACCAAGACGTATGAGTCCGTCATGCTGTAGCCCCTCTCCAGCTGCTGGTACAGATCCTTACATATACACACATGTGCACACATCCAGGCCTGCATGCGCATACAACCCATTAAGGATGCCACAATGACACACGTGCACATACGCATGCACCTGACATCCAGGGCACTTCACCCACTTCAGCTACTCTGGCTTGATCTTTATAAGTCATCACACACTCGCTCATGCTGGTCTTGCCAGTTTTTGCACTGCAGACAATGCAACTCCTCCCAATCATGAGCCCACTGCTGTTACCAGCTTTTAGACCTCCAGCTACGCAGGTGCACACGAGATAGAGGCACTCACCCAGGAAAAGAGAAACAGAGTTTAATAAGAAGATTTGACAGACTGCACTGGTCAGGAAGAGGGTTATGACTAAGCAATCAATACCAACCTGCCCTGGTTTACACAGGGCCAGTCCTTTTTATTTTCTTACAACTCATCCATTTTCACTTATACTTCCACCCCAAATGTTCTTGAGTCTTCCCTTTCCCCATCTTTAGTTTCTCCACCAAACATTCCATTCTAATCTTGTGCTATGCCCAAATGCTCTTCCCTTGTCTCTTACAATGCATCCTATATACCCTTAGGTAGTAATCTTCTACAGTCCTAAAGGTGCTCCTGTTGACTCATTTTGAAGGGGTTTATGTCTGGACACAGGGGCTTGTTTCCCCCAGGACCACCTGTCATTATGCCTCTGTGCTCTTCTGGGCATGTGGAGATGGGCCTTTGATGGCCCTTTGGCCCCTCCATAATGGGTCTGGGAGCTACTGGGGAAGGGTATTATTTGGCTTTCCCACCTGCCATTGTCTTCATGCTCCTTTGTATGCAGGCAGATGAGCTTTTTAACATACAGTGTAACATTTTATCTCTTTCAGGAAAAAATGAGAAGGGAAATAGCTGGCAGCCACTGTTCCAGATGTCAGAAGACAAAATGTCTAATTTAATTTGAACTAATTAGGATGTCAGAAACTACCTACCAAAAGATAGCAAGAGTGTAAAAAAAATCTTTTATGAACTCTTCATGCTGAATGAATGTACAGACACCATAGGCAAAGTGTGATTATTTAGATGACCATTAAGCAATCTTCAACAGCTCAAAAATGAGTATTTCAACGTATTCTCTGTTTTGGGACCTTGAAGAATAATGTGTGTCAGGTCAGAATCAGATTTTTCATATCCCAAGTTTAGATCTTACATTTCAGACAACTAGACCTGAAGTACTTTTGTGCAAGCATTCTGTACCTTGATGAATTCCACACTAATGGAAAAGATGATTGAAGGAGTCATCATTATAAGTTAATCAGTGTATTTCATTTATATATATTTGTGCTTTGGCTAAAATTTTAACAGGAACTACCCCTAGTTTCTTATGAGATAACTAGTAAGGCACTGGACAAGTATTGGTGCTTGGGCAATGTACTCATGTACTTAAATATACTTCTGAGCAGTATATTTATATGTAACTAAATCAAAACACCAATAACTTCTGTGTTTTCAAATAAGAGTAAGATATGATCTCTTAAGTATGTGATTTGGGGCCTCAAGGAACCTAGGGGAGAGGCACTGTCCTGTTCTTGGACAACAGCCAAGGCTGACAGATGTATATAAGACATATAGTATTCAACATTTTCACTAGAGAGGCTTGGAAAATCAGTGAGCAAAGGCTAGTAATGCTGAGAAGGCAAAATAATGTAATATGGGGAAAAAAGATTCCCTTTATGAATGCACAATGAAATCACAAAAAGACTTCTTTTAGATATGCTGGGGACACTTTTCTGCAAGAACAACTACAGTCAAAAGAGCAAACAAAAGATTGCATTTAGAAAACAAGGGAGAAGACAGCATTGCTTCATCTTGTAAATTCCTGCGTGCCGCATTCTGCATGCTACAAAAAGGTCAAACCTGCCTCAGGAATAATACAGTAGAATAGAAAACATTCAGGAGAACAAATAGTATCATCAGGGTGTGTCTGAATCCTCATTTGGACACAAGCAATTCTGCACTCTACCTACTGAGACATTACCTACTGCAATGATGGTGCTTGGAGGCTTCCTCTGTACCATACAAGGAGAACGCAGCAGCAAGGCAAAGGAAAGCACATTCAGAGCACAACCATTATTATAGGAAACAACAAATTTCTAAATGCAATTCTGCTTAATCTGATTCTGCTGTGCCTGAAAATCCCCAGAGCACATTTCTGATGCTTTTCTTGTCTCAAGATGTACTGATGAATGCTGATTCCCCAGCCCATCCTGCCTTGCTTCTGTGTTAGGTGGAGAGGAATTAAGACACTTGACTATTCTGACATGTTTCTGGCCATGACTCCTCTATTATATTTAAAGTTGCAGCTAAAAAAAGACAGTGGATGGTACAATAGTGATTGCATTCAAAGGAAGCATCACCTCAGGTTTTTCAGAGTGGCTTCCAATGAATGAGGTTTGCGGAGCTGGTAGACTACTTTGAAAAGTCAGGCCCCAGTTCCTGATGCTCTGGATTATTAAGTGGGTCTCTACACATACACAAGAATCAAATATTTGAAAGAAAAATAATCATCGTGCAATTTCCCAGAACTTGAGACTCCAGGGTATTGTAAGGAAAGAAAGCTCACAGATGCTCCTCTGTATTCTTCCTCAGTTATACACAATTAGAGGGCATTAGCTTTCATTTATGAAGGGTTTTATCTCTTCTGTTTTTAATTAAATCACAGACATTCTCAATAGTTCATAAATTGGCACTGCTATAACTCAGCTTTCACGGAAAGAAGTTGGATGTCAACACCCTGTAGGATACTCTTGCCCAACTAATTTTTAAAACTGTGGTTATTTCAATTAAATTAGAATTACTAGGAATGGGACTTTTACATTTTGCTATAGGAACACTGAATTGATTTCTGCCTGAATGATAAGTTTCAGTCACACTTCAGTTACAGTTCACAAAATATTCTGAGAGGTTTGTCAGCAGATATAATTGAGTTCCTTTAATCAGGCTTAGGGCAAGACCCTAAAGGAATTCCTCCAGGTTTTATCCAAGCTGCACGGCTACTAGTTCATTTAATAAAAGGTTCTTCATATTCTTTCAACTTCCTTTATATATGTGATTTTTGCCTGGGTAATATATGTGGATTAAATCCTCAAATTGTCTGGAGACAATACTCCTGCTTAAAAGATAAGAATCCAGGACCATCATTAAAAAGACAGTAGAAAGAATGGTGCAGTGTTTCCCCTTGTGTTTAATGGAGCAGCTGTTCCTAAACAGAGGAGCAACACTGAGGTTTGTATAGCTGCAGATAGTTTATAAGAAAAAAAAAATGGAAAATTTTAATTCATTTAAAGTAATCCTAAGTGTTATTTTCAGTTGTCTGAAAAGCTGATGGTTTTGAACCTACATTTTTCAAACCCAAGCTTCATGTCCTTCCCTTTCCAAATGTCTTCTCTAATCCTAAAAAAAAAAAAACCAACAAAAAATTATTATAAAACTGAAAATTATGAGAAAGGAATATCAAAAAGGAGTATCAATACTGGCAAGAAAAACAATATCTTCTCTAAAAGATTGCCTGAATGTTTAAGCAGCTCTTTACTTGAGGGACTTATATTTATCAACATGAGTGCTTCTAATTCCCACGGAAAACTTCCAGGGCTAAAAGACTAATTTAGCTCAAAACTTCATATTTTCTGATCCACAGTATTAGTAAGTACAGTTGTTCAGTACTGCTCTGGAGTTCATGCTGGCATGTATTTATTTCCTTTAATATCTGAGATTACTGCTCTTTTACTTCCATGTACTGCATGAAAGGCTGCTAGAGGCATTGGAGGATATACCACTCCCTTTGACTGAGGGAGTATGGCCTCCATTAGTGACCAAGCATTGCTACTTGGGAAGGATTTTAGACCTCTGACTGCCAGTAGACAGTGATATTACAGCTGTAAATCAGTCAGCTCTTTGCCCAGAAAGCTGTGGGCTTTCAGGAGTAAAAGCATTCATACCCTCCAGTCAGCTGCTCTTGGGCTGTATGTTACACACCATGAAGGGGCTGACGTGGCTGCTCGGCCAGCCACCTCACTTTGCTGAGTGGAGCTAGTGGAGTCCAGCATCTGGTCCACAGAGCCAGGCAGCCCCACACAAGGCTGGGAAGGTCCTATGAGATGCTGGCAGGAGTAGGACTGGTACTGATGGGGCTGCCCTCCTCCCCCCTGCCACAGCAGCCCATCTTAAATCACAGAATCATAGAATCGATTGGGTTGGAAAAGACCTCTGAGATCATCAAGTCCAACCCTTGGTCCAACTCCAG
>JAWWLZ010000118.1:84166073-84205730 GCA_035041345.1 Poliocrania exsul
AGAGTACAGGGGAAGGATCACTGCCCTGGTCCTGCTGGCCACACTATTTTTGATACAGGACAGGATCCCATTGGCCTGTCTTGAGTCAGCAGGGATGCATGAGATGGCTCCTGCTGCTTTTGGGAAAGAGGTGCAACCAGCTCCCATTTCTCGAGAGGCAGTGACAAGCATTTGGAAAAGGACCTGGCAAGCAGCCCAGGAATAAGGAAGGTAGAGAAAAATGCTTTCTCCTTCATTCAGTCAGCATCTGGCAAAGTCAGGACAGAGGGCGTGTCTGAAGGACATCTGATGTTTAGTACAAACAAGCTTTGTGTTTGAGTGTCTGGACACTTGACAATGTTATGATCAAAAGAAACAATAGATAGATATATACTTTTATATTGCCTGACTTCTATGAGCAGCTTAACAGTTCACTTTCCCATCTTTGCTGCGTCTACGAAGGTTCTTAATGAATTTAATTTTTCCATGAAATGCTGAAATTTAGTGTGAGAGAATCTCTCAGCATAACTGCTGACACTGCCTACCCCAGGGAAAATAATTTTTGTTCTGTTCCCCATGTTTTGCCACTCTCCAACTTTCCAAGGAGACCCAAGTCTTTGCTAGCCAAGCTGTATTTTGCAGTGCTCTTCCCCTGCACCAAGGCAACATCACCCACCACAGCACCCATTTCATGGGCACTGAGGCCGTGTACCAGTGTGCTGCCCAAGAGTGACTTTCAAGTAGACATGGAAACAGAAGAAAGACTGGGTTGGTTTTGATCTGCTAAGTGTCCCTGAGTAACTATGCCTTAGATCTCTTCTGTTAAGGAAATTAGTGCTACCAATCTTCCTTTGGTGAAATAAGCATTATTATCATCCTATACTCTAAAGAACATGTTTGTGTCAGTCCTAGTAAAGCTGTTTTCCAAAGGAGTATGAATTCATCAGAGTGCTCACATGATTTGGCCCTTGGTGTTTCAGAAACAAAAATGATGAGTTGCAGCCTCCCACCCCACCCACAGTTCCAGAAAATGTGATATAAGACGACAGATGAGATTTTTAATCAGATGATGGTGTTTTCTGGCCTGTTTCAGGGCAAATCTGAAGGTTCAGAACCCACAGTGCTCTTTTTAGATCCTGTCCCACCCCTCTGTACCTCAAAGCAAGTTCCCTGTCCTGAGCTACCTTTTTCCATATTTCAGGATGCAATGCAAAATGATGCTGAGAGTAGCTGGTGATTTACCTACAATCTGACAGAGAAATAGCAAAATACAGGTGATATCAAAACCAAAGCCTGAACAGAAATATCTGTCTTTAATACAGAAAGTGATGTATACAACACTGGGGGAAGTGGGATGGTTACCACCTGTCCTCCGTAGCTGGGGAGCACTGAGACAGAGCTCTTCTCAGTCCAAGGGTGAGTAGTGAAAATGTGATTGTTGTGAAATCATGCAGCTTTTATGGTGTCCCAAGGGGAATACTGGAACTGGGAAAGGATTGGGCAAGGGCTCCAGAAGGGGAAGTGACTTCCATGCTCGGCTAGCGAATGGGAAAATGGGAGTATCAAAGCCAATAGAAAACTAGGGATTGGGTGAGATAACCAATAGGGTTAGGACAGGGGTGAAAGCCAGCAGGAGTGATAGCCATGCAGCCACGAGCTGCACCGGGGAAAGGACGGGGCGTTCCTGGGGATTGTGCAGCCCCTGCTCGGACAGGATCGGTGGAGGCATGCCCGGGCATGTTATGGCAGCTGCCATCATCCCAGTCTCAGGGAGAGACAATGCCTGTGCTTAATTACCGCGATGACTCATCAGTGACAAAGTCTCTGGGGAACACAGGTGAAGGGGTAAAAAACAATGCAAGGAGGGATACAGAAACTTTCTGAACTAAAACCTGGTACAAGTAAAATGCATAATTTTAAAACTCCAGCAAGTCTCTCATGTATACAGCTGGTCATATCTGCTGCTTGCTTCCCAGCTCTGTCCTCCTTGGGGGTGCATTTTAGTGTTTTCCCACAGTGATGGAAAGTTCAGCCTGACCCCATTAGCAGGTAGAGCAGTCTACTAGTTGTCTAGCTTGCAACTTCATAGCAAAGTTCCTGATCTTCAGGTGTGAGTGCCACATGCTTCTTAGAACTCCTGGGGTCTGTTCATATTCTCCTCTATCTTGTTGGACGCTACAAAGATTTCTTAACTCATCACTAAAGTATCCTAAGAGTGACATTTTGAGGAATCACAGAATCACAAAATACACTGAGTTGAAAGGGACCCACAAGGATCACTGAGTCCAACACTTAGCCCTGCACAGGACCATACCCAAGAGTCACATCATATGCCTTAAGAGTATCATCCAAATGCTTCTTGAACCCTATCAGGCTTAGTGCTGTCACCACTTCCCTAGGGAGCCTGTTCCAGTGCCCAACCACCCTCGGAGTAAAGAACCTTTTTCTAATATCCAACCTAAACCTTCCCTGACACAACTTCAGGACATTCCCTTGAGTCCTGTCACTGGTTACCACAGTGGCAGCCCCTCCTCTTTCATAAGGAAGTTGTGACTGCAATGAGGTCTCCCCTCAGTCTCCTCTTCAGATTGAACACACTAAGTGATCTCAGCCACTCCTCATGCGGCTTCCCCTCAAGGCCCTTCACCAGCTTTGTTGCCCTCCTTTGGACACTCTTGAAGAGTTTAATATCTTTCTTATATTGTGGTGGCCAAAACTGCACACAATATTCAAGGTGAGGCCACCCCAGTGCAGAGCAGAGTGGGACAATCTCCTCCCTCACCTGGCTGGTGATGCTGTGCCTCATGGCCTCCAGGATACAGTTGGCCCTCCTGGCTGCCAGGGTGCTGCTGACTCATGTTCAACTTGCCATCCACCAGGACCCCCAGATTCCTTTCCAGGTCACTGCTTTCCAGCATCTCATTCCCTAGTCTGTACATACATCCAGGGTTGCCCCATCCCAGGTGCAGATCCAGCACTTCCCCTTGTTGAACTTCATATGATTAGTGATTTCCCAGTTCTCTGATTTGTTGAGGTCTGCAGGGCCTCCCTGCCTTTCAGGGAGTCAACAGTCTGCGCTTTTGTGTCATCTGCAAACTTGCTTAGTATCCTGTCCATTCCTGTGTTCAAGCCATTTATGAAGATGTTGAAGAGCATAGGTGTGGGCAACAAACCAGACTATGAAATATGGAAAGAACAAGCTCTGATATAGACCCACACAGAGAACAGCACCTGGGAAGCAGCCCAGACCTGACCAGCCGCATACATGAGAGACTTCTTGTTGGAGTTTAAAAGTTATGCTTTTTACTTGTACAGGTTTTAGTTCAAAAGGTTTTATTCTCACTCCCCCTTGCATGGTTGCCATGCCTCCCATGTGTTCCCCCTGAGACTTTGTTCTCGATGAGTCATTGTGCTCATTAGGTGCAGGGATTGTCTCCCGGGTCAGGACTGCCCCACCTGGGGGGTGTCCGCCCCCACTGTGCTGCCAACGCAGCCAGGACCTGCTGGGGCTACCCCATGCCAGTCCAGGCCGGGGCGGCCCCATCTTCAGAATCGCTCTGCCTTGAGATGCTGATGTAGCTGCTGGCGGCGCGCCTGCCCCTCCTATTGGTTTCCACATCTGTCCTAACCCCATTGGTTATCTCACCCATCTATCCCCAATCAACTATTGAGTTTGATCCTTCCATTTCCCCTATTGGCTATCCAAGTGCCCAAATGACTCCTTCCACCTGAGTCCTTACCCAATCCTGTCCAAGTTCCAGCACCTTCCCCTCAGAATCCTATAAAAGCATCGTGATTGCACAATAAATGGGCTTTCGCCTCCAGTCTCTCTGAGTGAACACATCTCTCTTGCACTCCCCGGCTAAGAGGGACCTGCAAGAACTGTCTCCTACCACCCAACATCATATACACAGGGCCTAAGATGGAGCCCCCACTAGTGACAGGTCACAAGTCTGATGTTACCCCATTCACTATGATCAATGAGACAATTGCTCACCCACTGCATGATGTGTTTATCCAGCTGTGTGCTGGACATTTTGTTCAGAAGGATCCTGTGAGAGACAGTATGGAAAGCTTTACTGAAATCCAGAAGGATAACATGAACTGGCTTCCCTTGATCAACTAGGTGGGTTACCTTGTCATAACAGGAAATCAAGTTTAATAAGCAGAACTTTCCTCTCATGAAGCCGTGCTGGCTGTGACCAATGACCGTGTTGTCTTTCAAGTGTTTTTCAGTACCTCCTAGCATAATCTCCATAACTTTGCCAGGCACTGAAGTGAGACTGATAGACCTGTAGTTTCTGGGCTCCTCCAACTTGCTCTTCTTGAAAATATGGGCAACAATCATCAGTTTCCAGGCATTTGGGACCTGTCCAGATTCCCAAGACCACTCTAAAATCATTGAAAGAGGTTTTGTAATGACATCAGACAGCCCTTTGGGGATTCTGGGATGAATCCCATCAGGCCCCACAGATTTTCAGGCATCCAGCTGGAGCATCAGATTCTGCACCATTTCAGGGTCGACTGGGAGTTGATCATTCTTGCAGTCATGGTCCTTCAGCTTAGGGCACTGAGACCCCCTTGGTCCGTCATCTCTGTTGAAGAGAAAGGCAAAGAAAGCATTAAACACTTCTGCCTGATCTCTGTCCCTGTTTGTGAGGTGACCATCCTCATCCTGTAATGGGCCAATGATAATTCTATACTGCTTATTGCCAATAATGTATTTGAAAAAACTCTATTTATTGTCCCCCACTTATCTGGCAGCTTCGGCTCCAGCTAAGTTTTGGCCATATGAATTTTCTCCCTAGAGTGGCATGCAGCACCTCTGAATTTTTCCCATGTCACTTGACCTTTCTTCCACTCGGCATACACCTTCCTTTTTTTGCCTTATTCCCAAAGCCTTCTGCCTCACCTGCTTGACTTTCAACATTTGGGAATGACCTGCTCCCATATCCTTGGGAGGTGATGTTTGAAAAGTGACCAGCACTGATGGACCCCAGCACCTGCAAAAACATTTTCCCAGGGGACTTTGTTTACTAATTTCCTGAGCAGCCTGAAGTATGCTCTCCTCATGTCCAGAGTTGAGGTTTCACTGGCACTTTTCCTCCTGTCAACAGAGATTTTAAACTACATCACTTCATGGTGGCTGTGGCCAAGATGGCCACCAATCTCCATCTCGCTTATGAGATCTGCTCTGTTGACAAGCAGAAGATTAGGGAGAGCTTCTTTCTGAGTTGGCTTTCTTAGGACCTGTTTCATAACATTGTCAGCCAGGTTTTTTAGCAATCTTCTTGTCTGGGTTTTATCAGATGTGTAATCCTCCCAATTAAAGCTGGAGGGATAAAATGTGTTGCCATCAAAGTTACATTTTAAACCCTGTAAATCCAATTTATTTTAGCAGAAGTATTTTTATACCTATGTCAACATTAGACAAGAGAGTGAAAGAAGTTTTGCAAAAGTGCATGTGTGCAGCAGTGCAAGGAAATAACTCCACAGTTACTGGTCCCTTTCATTAGTTTTAACACTCTGTCTTACCCTGTGTGTTTCTACCACGAGACTCTTAACTATCCCTGCTGTGGGCTGGGATCCACTTGCCTTTTGTCAGACTCCAGAAGTGTCAGATCCCACTTTTTCTTTGTATTCCAGACACAAACCTGGACTCTGCAGTCAGGTCTAACTCTGAGTTAGGCCAATGCTTGTCATTCCCAACAATTGCTTCATTCTCAGTTTAGCCAGGAAAGAGTCCTGACTCTTGTTATTCCAGGCAAAAGTGTTATCTGTTCCCTCTAGCTTTGGAAATGTTACTCTCCTTTGGGTGTTGAGCTGGTGTATTTCTTTGCTTGATCTAGACAGTAAGTAAATACAGTTCACTGTGATTTCTCTGCTTTGGCTAAACTGCTAGTGCATCATTAATCCACTAAGAGTACTCCTAGTCAGTAGGGTTGTCTAGAGAATGAAGCCTTTTCATACATTGATCCTTACTTTTTTTGTCTATACATATTAACCATCATACCGTACATAGCAATACAAATACAATTTATATGGTAGAAGAAAATTCATACAAGCTAAAGCATGAGGCTGGATCTCTGTTACTTAAAATGTTACCAACTTTTATTCATTTAGAATAAGACTAATAGAGCTGAAAAGAAATGTATCTATAAATATTTCCTGCATTCATTGTTTTACATATGTGTTTTAAAATGGTTGTTAAACAGACAGGCTGAATGTGCTAATTGAGAGATATAGTGACTATTTTCATGGAAGCTTTGGGAGAAGAGGTCAGGAGACAGTAAAGTAACTCCTTGTTCCTCAGTGTTGTGTGGCATCACTCACAAGCAAAGAGAAAAAAAACTTTCTTTCAGAGATGAGACATTCGTCTTTGAGATGGGGCAGGGATTGTCAGCCTTTGCCCTGTGCTCTTTCATGTCCAAGTGGATGTGAGTGTGGGGAAAGAAGGTCTGTGGCAGATGCAAGAGCCATTATGACAAAATCATCCCATCTTAACTCAATAGCACTAGGTAAGTTTTCAATTAAACCTAAGAGAAAATGAGGTACAGCATAGTTGCTGTTGAATTCAGTCAGGACAAATGTTTTATGTAATCCTAATGGTACCATTGTCATTTTATCTTTTGTAACTTTATTTCATGACTGAAACCCTAGGTTTCTCAAGTAACTTTTAAACTTTAATTTTGTCTCACAATAAATCTAGCTAGTCATCTGACACATAGCAGAGCATTCCTTACCCTAGCTGGTTACAAATCTGAAAACTGGCATTGGGCACCTTTAAAAATTGCTGAGTTATCCAGTACACTATATTTCTCTTATCTAAAGACCAGTAGGATAAATTCCTATAGATGTTCTGCCGCAATTTATCACAAGATTTAGGAGAGGAAGAAATGTCGTCTTGGGACCAGAGATGACTAGTGAAATTCTCCAACCAGCAGTAAAAATAGTATGACTGATGGACTCCTTAATGTTTTTAATTGAGACCAGCCATGACAGTAACCTGTAACTTTGGGGCAATGGTGCATTTGGGGTTAACTTTGCACCTAGTCACACCTTGGAGAATACTCTAAGTCAATGTTGGTTTTGATCTCTATATGACTTCTTTCTCTTCACTTTATTTATTATGACTGCAGAATCTTTTGATGTGCCCCGTCCTCTTCTGTACAATATCACAGGGATTACCCCAGCTGGAGACCAAATTTCAAGTGGAGATTTTAAGGGCCATATTAGGATAAGGTCAAAGGTCTGTCCATTGAAATGTTGTTGATCTGGTGTGCCAGTTTTTGCAGTGAGTAGTGATGGCACAGTATTATGCCTGAATCACATTTAGATACCCCTGACTGCACAACTTGCATGGCCACATGTCTGTTGCCAGCTGGTCATTCACTGTCCATTCTTGGAAAGAGACAAAGTGATGAATCTGGAGCCACAGAAAGTCTAGAGGCCCTTACCTTTTAATTGATAGAAGAGCACTGTTAATCTGTGCAGAGTAATAGGGTTGAAAGAAATAAAAAAGAAAATATTTAATATCTTTTGGTAAAGAAAAAAGAATAAATGACAGCTTAAAAATCATTCAGGATGTTATCTGAAAATAATTACTTGGACAACAACATATTGCAGCCAGACTGCAGACACAAACCAAAGAGGAAATATTTTATCAGTGAGTAAAACATCTTGTTTTAGTGTTACCATTGATAGCACTCAGATTTTTCTAGCTGCTACACTCCCCTCAAAAGCTACTATAGAAGGTCTATGAAAGATGAAAAAATCTATAGTGAAGAATTCATGTTTTAGAAGACCATGATACAGAGGATAGAGTGACAACATTTATCTGAATGTACCTCTCTCCATGAGTCAAACTCTGAGTAGGTGCAAGCAACAGGTGGCTTATACAATTTTGTTGGGGTTTTTTTAGTATCGATACTTACGGTTTGCTTTTTTCTCTGATCTCTCTTTGCATTTAGCCCTAGCCAGTCCTTTCTTTCTGTCTTTGTGCATTCCTTAAATTAAATCTTCCCTTATTTTAATTTTGTTCTAAACCATACCAATTAATAAATAGCCCTGTTTCAGTTGATCTCTTGTTTTTCTTATACTTTTTCCACCTAGTAGTAAGATTACTTTGGCTTTTTGTCTCATGTTTGCATTCACCATTTGGTTTTGTGATTATCTGCTAGAGAATCAGCTGTTCCCACGGAGTCAATGAAAGGCTTGATTTGTGTCACTGGAAAGACACCATGTGCTTAGACCAGAGAAAATATTGAAAACTGATAGCTGGTGGAGAGGAGTAGAATTCTGATGACTGGAATAAATTTGTTCCAATAAAGACAAATAATAAGAGGAAGCGTTGGACAAGCTGATGGTTATTGTCTCTGGGAGAGGTCAGGGCCTCTATACCCCAAGGAGTTGAATGTGACAGTTTTCATGTGTCATACAATAGAAAATGTCACTGAAAGGGTGATCAAGACTTATCACTGTCAGGCAGTCCCAGTTCTAACAGAAAGGCTGCCCCTTCTTGCACAGTGTTCTTTAGTATTCATATGAATCGTAGACTAAGTTTAGAATACATAAATCCATCATAGTCCTATTGAGGTCAATGGTGAAACTCTCACTCACTTGCATGGTACAAAGCAGGTTCCTCAGGTAAGAATATGTCTGACCTTATTTAGCCAACAACTAGAAAGTATGTGTCACAGCTGGAAATGTCAAGAATATGTGTGGTTTGTTCTTATTTTTTTCTGTGACTGACCTTCTGAATTCGTAACATTCATTAATAAACCTCAATGCAGCCTTTGGCTTGATCAGTCTGATAGCAAGTGGCTAATAGTTGAGGTGGAAAAGATGGTTCCACAGTTCAGCCTGCAGCAGAGACCAAAGAAGTAAGCTGGGGTTTGAAGTTTGGTTGCTAGCATTCTGGCTGCAGTTGCCAGTGGATAATTGAAATTGATCTGTTTAGGTGTGGCAGGGTGGAAAATCTGAGGGAAGGTTATTTACATGCATGTGGCCTTTAAATGTGGTAATACAGTAAATGAGAGAGGATAGATCAGTCGCAAAGCCTTAAAAGTATCCTGAGCAGCTTCTGTTTGTTGTTATAGAATACAAGGAGAAGAATGGCACAGTCAAAACAATGAGCTAAGAAAACTAACTTTGCTGCTGACAGGCTAGAAGCAAGGCAAGATGGTATTTGTCAAAGCCAAAGAAAAGAATATTGTGGGAAGCAAGTAATAATAGTGAGTGATGTGGTTGTAAGTTTCAGCTGTAGAGAAGTGTTGTGCAGTAAGAATTGAAAAGTAGACGTGGATAAGGAGGTCATATCTAAGATTATTCCTGATCATAAGTCTTCATGGTATTTTCCAGGGGTAAATCTAAAGGTAATGGGAAGAAAGACAGGATGTGGCTTTGAACATTTTGCACTTAAGCTTAAAGTCTTAAGTCAGAGCACTAAGAGGAAATGTCAGTGCAGCAGACTATTAGTTCAGTTTGAGTTAAATGAGACATGTCTATGGATGGGTAATAAATCTATTGGTTACTGACCTAAAATGATAGAGAATTTTTTATTTACCAGTATGGCTTATTTATGGGCAAAAAGCATAGAGGGAATAAGACTGGAAAGTTTCTGCTGAGTGCTGGGTCATGGAGAAGATGAATAAGCACCTTCAGAGCTCTGCTACAAGAGCAATTGCAGAGGGAGAAGGTTAACTGGGTGAAGATCAAGTTACAGATATTAGGTGAGAATATTCTGCTGCTGCTGAGAAGACAGTAATAGGATGAGTTAAACACTAGGTTTTTTCATTTGATCAAGAAAATTGTTAGAGGCTGTCCTAGAGGAATTTGGAGTGCAAAAGACACAAATTAATTTGTAGGGAAGAGGAATCTTATCTGGATATTGCAGACAGCACTGAAAGATATGAGCTGCTAGTGATGAAAATGTTGTAGTAAAAAGTGTGTTTCCCTAGGATGAAGGAGACTAAAGCATGGAAACAACAGCACTTTTCTTTATCTATTCTATCTCTGTTACCCATATGCTTGTTTGGAAAAGGTCTCTTTCCTTATGCATGTATGTCTCTTAAATGGAGATCTTAGAAACTGCTTTAATACACCTAATAGCAAAAATCTGCTTCATACTTCAAAAAACTGTCTATCTTATATCCATATGTGCTGTCATCTGCACAGAGCAGCCTCAAAATTAAAAAATTACAAAGACCTTTCACTGTTCTTTTCAAAATGCATATTCAGTCTCTCAAGTTCTGTTATATCATTTCACAAGTGTCATCTAGATTGGCCTCAGTGATGGGTGATGGATATATCATAATAGCACCATAGTATCAAAGGCATGAAACTTCAAATGCTACCAGAGCTGTGAGGCAATACCGCTGTGTATTTTGGTATCTGCAATGACAGCCTTTTGCACTGTTCTTTGCCAACTGCATCTACTATGACTGGCAACACAGAACTACAACATGGTCATCAGGGCCACAGCATCAGGGGACTGAAAAAAAGATGAAAAGGGAATCACATGGTGCCTCTTCCTGTACAGTCCCCATGGAGGACTGCAACCTGGACTGCTGTTTTGTTTGACTCTTTATGGGGATTTCTTGCACATCTTTTTCACCACTATTTCTAAACACAATCTGGCATCCCATCTGACATCCAAATGTGCTGTGAGTGCGTAAGGAGGAGCAATGAAGTGAACTGGAAACTGGACGTTGACTCCATATGCTACATTAATTCTGACTCAACATAAACCACAAAGGGCAACTGGCATCCTAAATCAATCTGTTACCCATGTAATAATCAATTCCCTGCATATCTGCATAGAATCATGCCTATAGAGATATAAATGGCCCAATCCTCTTTCTGATTGAAGGGAACAAGAGCAATTGTGTGTCTGTTTCAGTGGAACAAAGCAAGTTTATAGATGAAGTTGATAATATTTAAAGCATCCTTAACCAAGACAATAGAGCTATAAAGCAGATTTAGAGGTATTAAAATACAGTTCTTGAGGAACCCACCTTTCAGGCCAAATATTTTACAAGTACATAGATTTTGAATTACTGGGTTATCTGATCCTATTTGTGCTTTTGGCCCTTATGTCCTATGTTTCAGGATCTAGACACAAGACTTTTCAGAGGTTTTTGTTTGCTTGTTTGTTTGCTTGCTTGTTTCTTTTCTTTAAAACTGTAATTTTTCATTTAAACAGTGACTGATTGTGAAAGGGTTATATCTTGTGTCAGAACACTCAGTGAGGCATTTCTCTTGGGGATCTTTTTGAAGAACTGTAGGAAATACTGCCTTCAGGTAAAGTAGACTCCCCTAAAGTCATGATGCCAGAATGGACAATGCAAGTAACTATTTCAGCAGAAAGTCATCTGGGTCAATTTAAATCACCAAGGAAGGTTATTATTAAAACAGTTCTGTAGGAGGACACCTGCCCAGGCCCCAGGGTACATGTTTAGGCTCATTTTTAATTTAAATTGTTTTGAAGGAAAGCTAATCAGAATATGAAAATATTTTATGGTGATTAAATTCAGAATTCATGGATAGTTAGGTGGCGGGGAAGCTATCTGCATATGCTGAATTCATCATGTGTCAGTAGAGTTCCAAAAGCACGTCCTTCCTAGTCTTCAGAGATGCTTTTCTACAGCTGTCATGCAGTGTTTTGGGAAGACACTGCATGAGCACAAAGTACAGTAAGTAAAGATAAGACAGGACATCAGTGCTCTCCTTAGAGATATCTCTTATTCCTCTGACCTTGTGAAGCCACCTTTACATACCTATTCAACTTTTCAGAAATCCATTCCCACCTAGAAAAGAGCAGTTCCTACTGGGAGTTTTGCTGTGCTCTAAGAAACTTTTCTCAAGTTCCTGAATAGTGGGGAAGTTCCTAATTGCATTTAAACATCTCTGTCCTCCCTCCTGCTTTGTTACCTTTTCTGTGCTTTTGACTCCTAGGATATTCTGGAGCATCTCTCAGCTCTCAGAGGAAGAATTGAAGCTGATACAAAGGTCTCCATAGACAGCACTATTTGCAGTGTTCAGGCTTTATTGATCTTAACGCTGAGAACCATATTCTCAAACTCTGCCTCCTGGTATATCTCTTAGCTATTTATGTAACTACAAATAAAGAGAATTCCTGACACAGTTCGTATTCTTGCCTCCACTATAACTGGTTGTATTTTTGTTTGGATGGGATGCAGTTCTTGACCATACTGTAGTTAGCAAGCGGTATTACAGTGGGTGGACTGTTGTTCCAACAGACTCTGTAACTATCTCTGTAGCAGGTATAGTTGTGAAGCCAGCCAGCCCCGCTTTGAAGCCTTTGCACTGCTTTGGTCTTCCCTCGGCAACCTGCTTCTTTGCTTCTCTAGTAAGAGGGATTGGCAGCATTATAGCCTCACCAGAGGAAAACAACAAATACAAAAGATTTTTTAAATAGGACACATACATGCACAGATTGAGGTGGCACTTAAGAACGTGACCTATCAATAAATTATCAAAACAAGCGTGACTGCCTGGTCTGAATCCATACAAAATGGTGTTAATACTCTTTTAAGGTGAAGGCAAAGTCTCTTTGGTTATATGGTCAGAGGAGGGATGGAGGGGCAGTAAGGACCCTGCCTGCAGAATTAGTGATGCTGCTACTGGATGACTGCCTGTGCTTCAAAAGCAAGGTGGAGAACTGAAGAAAACTCCGACAAGAGTTGCATAAACAGTCTGAGATCTGCAAAAGCAGACATTTTAATGAGAAACTAAGTATGCCAATACGTTTTCAATCACCAGCTCAAGGCTCATTAGTGGAGTAGGCAGATGTTAATTTTGACATCCCAAGGCTGAGCAAGCAGAGCCTGGTTTCTTCCTCTGTGGAAGTCAGGTGGAGCCTGAGCAGCAGTAGCAAGACAGCTCTGGGGTTTGTGCATGTTGCTGCTCCTAGTCCTGGGGAACAGAAGGAATGGGGCTGGTGACTGCTGCTCAGGAAGTGGGCTTCTTCTCATCCCAACAGTATTTGTTATCCCACAAATGATTTTTCTTTCTCAGGAAAGGCAGAAATCTGATGTTTTTACATGGTCCTAGACATGTGAATTCGAATGTCTGTGATGCTATTGCTTTTTTGGAGACCTTTTCTGTGCTGCCTCCAGAAACAACTTAATCTGTCTGAGCCTAAGGGGACATTTCCACAACTCCCAAGGGGAACAGGGCAATACCTAGGTCTCCCAACACAGAGCTGGAACATGGCCAGGGCATACCCAGCAGAGCAGGCTGGTAGCATACCCTAAGGAGTGAGCTAGTCTTGTGGCGTATACTTGCATTTTTCCTCCCTTAGGACAAAATATTCTCTCTTATAGAAAATTTCTCCTTTGAAATATTATAGGGAGCCCAGATAGATCTAATCTTCCTGAAACTTATTCTTTTGCTTGATTATCTGAGAGACCATCTGATCATTCTCAATTAAAATAAGTATTTTTACTTCGGCTCCTTGGAGATGCAAATGTCTCTTGCTCCAGCAAAGTCCTTGACTAGCTAATTAATAACTCCTATGAGTGGGGAAAATTCTCCCTATTCCTCTTCCCTTTTTGACTCTGACCTGGTGAAATTATTGTAAACTTACTTTGTATTTTCTAACCCTAGGTATATGTCAAACATGTCCAAAGCAAATACCTAACCATGATAAATAGACCCATGACTGAAAGCAGACACAGTGGTGATTAATCACTTTGGGGTGATGTGACGTGTCACATGTGCATGTGTAGCAGTCTCCCATTGAGGATAGAGAGTGGTAATGGACTCCAAAGGTTTTGATACTTTAGGGACTCTGTGAAGGCAGATAATTAGCTATTGTGACACCATAAACAGATTGGAAATTCAGAAATAAGGTTATATCATTATGTAAGTCATAGCTAGTCTCAGAAACCAGTATTACAGCATCTTGATAAGCTTTGTTAGCTGAGACAGTTTCAGGCAAGCATAGAAGCAGCTAGTCCTCTGCAAAAGCTTTGGAATAAACTGTGTGCTTTATGTTAAGTCTTTTTCTTGTCTCAAATGAAGATGTTTTTCATAATTAGAAGGCATGCAATTCAGTAAATGTGTTACTGGAACTATTGCACTGAGTAGTGCTTATTGTTAATGGAGTTGCTGGGTTGTTTTGTGCTGGTAGTTTCGTGACATTGTTAAGAGCTTTGTATCATCATCTATGTGCTGTTCTGGTCCGTATGGGATTGTCATACTGAAGTTCAGATTATTAAAGAAATATTAAGATTCAAGGGGGTTTTCTCCAAATTTTTTTCTAACATCAATGGAAAAAATAGATCTTTTCTGAAAAAACTGTGTACTCTAGCACATCAGTATTCACATATGCTCTTTATGGGTAACTACCATCACCTCAGTTTTCTCTGTATCTTTGCTGAGCCAAAGCTTCTTAGATTGTTTCTTTATAGTCTTACCAACTTCTGCAATGTAAGTAGCACAACAATAGAATATATTCCTCTTTTCTTCACGAAGTACTGAAGCAATTTCTGCATGAAGTAGCAGAACCATGTAGCAAGATATCTGGAGTCCCCATTTGGTAGCAGGGACCACTTTAACTATAGGCAGAGTAGCCAGTGCCAGGTTATCCAAACAGCCATGGCCCATCTGCCCCTTTCACGTGTCTCTAAGCTTTGCAAAAACAACTGATTACTGCACCAGGGAAGGGCTGTTTGGTGATTTCATGGAACCTCCTTCCTAGAGCAGTGAGAAACATGGCTCCTTGCTTTCTACTTCCTGCAGCAGGGGTGGAGCCATGCCACACCTTCAAAGGGACTAAGTTCTGGGTGCTGAAAAAGTAGAGAGGGCACACAGAAAAATTGTATGCATACACAGATCATCTTTAAGCTCACTTGTGCCTATCAGCATACAAACAACATGAAAAGGTATGATATAACTGCCTAATTATTAAACAAGATGCATATTTTTAAAGGCTGTGTCTTGTGGAGATATAAAAGACCCATTGACATTTTTTGTCCTTTTTTATAAAGGGCAGCTAAATTCTGTTGACCTTTTTATGTGAATGAATTAAAAAGTTTTAAAGCCCCAGAATTAATTTTTTTAGTCAATTAAAATTTTGGCATTTCAGTATACCTGGCATTTCAGTATCCTAATTT
The DNA here is from genome assembly GCA_035041345.1 of Poliocrania exsul. Taxonomy (NCBI): domain Eukaryota; kingdom Metazoa; phylum Chordata; class Aves; order Passeriformes; family Thamnophilidae; genus Poliocrania; species Poliocrania exsul. The sequence goes on from JAWWLZ010000118.1 coordinate 84,181,193, forward strand.
TCATCACCATAAAGATCAATACTGCCGTCCTTCTCTGTTTATGGTATTTTATTTCCTCCAAAAGCTGAGTGTCAAAGAAGATCTCTAGATCTCTGTCAAGCAAGATTTCAATAAGAAATAGTGGAAAATATTTGTTGTGATGGATTATTAGATATCACTGATTTTTGTGCAACATCCTGACTTCATTTCCTTCAAACTTTTCACAGTAATAGGTATGGGAGCTTGTGGTCCTAGTAGCAAACATAAATTCTGTAGCAGACAAGTAACTGAGTTATTGAGCTTTTAGATGACATGATTCTGTGAGCTGGTTTTCTGACATAAAATGCCATCTGCTTCTACTTAATTTTCCTTAGTTTCTTCCCTAAGAAAACACCAGCAAAACATGTTTGTTCTGAAAAGTAGTTCCTTTGAGGCCTGTTATTTTCCTGCATCTCTCTAAAAAGACATTATATGAATTTGTTAGTAAGTTATCAGATAATTCAATATACAGCACATCCAAGGAGCCAAATAACTGTACTTCATTTGATACATCTTGACATAGCTGAAAGGCTGAATTTTGAAGTCAGGTTTACCAGAAGGCTTCCGGGGCCACAGCCAGGAGCAGTTTGCATTGCAGACCCCTTATTAATGTGATATGGGGTGAGACACGTAAAAAAGAATAAGAATAAAATAAAGCTTTCAAACTTTTCCATCTTCGCACCAGAACAAGATCATTTCACAGCATTTCAACAATACTGGCTGGCAGCCTAAAGATACACCAAATCAGCATCAGAGCTTTAATAGCTCATAATATTTTAATGTCTTTTAATACATTATGTTATTATAAGGGTACTATAATATACCAACACTGTTCTCAATTAACACATAAGAAAGATGATCCCTCTTTCCATATTCAGTGTGATTTTCCAGACTCTCCCTTACACTGAGGGAGAGATTTGGTTTTCAAATGGCCTTTGCAATGTTTGCTTTTTGGTTGAAAGAGAGCTGTAGCGTCTGCTCAGAGATCAAGAGCTGTGGGGCAATATTATCATCCAAATACAAAAGGATCTGATTAGACAAGGATAGCCTAATCTATGGTATAGCTAAAACTGCGACTAACCCTATGGGTGGTTGCAATTTGAAAGACCTTGATTCTGTGTTAGGTTTGGATAACCATAGGAAAGCTATTAAATTGAAACTGATTATTTATCTCAACTTACCTCTTGATTTCTGAAGTCTATTTAAAATAATAATAATAATAATAATAATAATAATAATAATAATAATAGTCATTTAAATTTTTAGTTTTCCCAAGGACTGCGGGGTTTACCTTTAAAAAAGCTGAAATGAGGTAATTATTTCAGAATTCAGAACACAATGACAACAAATGTCTATATTCCATAAAGTTGTAAAGGTTCTTTGATATTCTAATTCAGGTTGCTACAATCAAAAGTAAGGCTCAGACTGGCTAGATAATGTTCTCCTAAATGTGAAGATAAATTTCATGTCCCTTACAATGAAGATTCATGAGATGCAGGCTTGAAATTATAGGAGAATGAGCCTGGGAAAAAAGGTAGAATAAAATATTCTGCACTTGCTGCAATAAACTTATTTTAGAGAAGGACTATAATCAGTGGGACATTACGGGGCATGCTGTGTGACCACAGACTTAGCTGCAAAGTCCTCAGCTGCAAAGCTGGGCATCCCCTTTGCCTGCAGCCCTCTCACAGTGAGAGGGAGCTGAGACCAGAGACCACACTAGGTATGCTGGAGGAGAAATCCAAGCATTTCAAGGAGCCCAATGGCTGCAGAAATTGTCTGGGGTTTAGGAAGTGGAGGCTCAGGCCCAGGAAGTTCTTCCTGTTTCAGAGTTGTGAGCATATGCCCACAGCCCAGCCAAATGCAGACACCCAAGGTTGCTGGTGGCTGGGCAGTGGGTATCTCCAGACCTGGCTTGGTGTAGTCATTCTTAGGAAAAACCAGCACCTACTTGTTGGGTCAAAAAACACTCTGTAGTCTAGCCATTCAGGTGACATGTGGAAACTCAACATGCCCACTGTCATATTTTGACACTAATTCAAGCCCTTGTTCCCAGGCTCAGCAGAATGGACATGAAAAAGGCAGTTTCCTCTCAAATCTACAGGTAGTCTGACCAGTTCAAGGGCAAAGAACTTGGATGGGCTTGAAAAGTTTGTGCAGCCTTGGCGTGTACTGTGGCTGTTTTGCAGAGAAATGAAAAGTTCAGAATCCAGCTGCTGTCAACATATTTTTCTACATAATAAATCTACAATGCTACATTTGGAAATAGACAAAACTCAGCATCTGAAAAGCATTTATTAAAAAAGCCTGACTACATCTTTCAGGAGCCTTGACAAGATTTCATATTTCGTTTTTCATCTTTACCAATTGCATTAATAGCTTTTAAGGCTAAATGACATGAGTGCTAGATATCTCAGCAGTGCATTAGAGATGGAGAAAACAGAATTTTTTGGCTTTGTGTACCTGCCTGGTGTTCAAGAGAAAAAGCGCAGTGGCTAGGACTGTTTGAAAAACCAGGAGTTTCTCCATCATGCAAATTCATAAAGAAATATGTGATTGAACAACTGAAATTCAAGTTACATTTGCATTGCTGAGCTGATATTCCTCACTATATCCTGAATATTTGAATGACTTAATGTTCTTGAAAATGTCTTCAAAGCCCCTGAAAAACAAGAAATCAGTTCAGGTTGTTTGAGTTAGTATGCATTTGTCACTACCACTTTCGCTAGTTCACCATTTTTGTTTGCCTAATCAGACACCAGAAACATACCATGTGGGCAAATGTCCAGTAATGAACAGTGAAAGTGAACAATTTGGAAATAAATCCTGAAAAGGCATTTATTCTCTCTAGCTTATGAACATTTACAGGCAGAACAACTGACCTTGAACAACTAGATCCAAACCCCTCAAAAAGCATTAAGACCCTGACAACACACAAAAGCAGTGAAGCAAGTGACAAAAAAGCAATATTTTCCAAAATCTTTTCCAAATGCAATCACTGTTCAAAATGGGTTAATGTTGGTGAAATTACCTAATTCTAAGCAGCCACTGATATCTTTCTGTTGTGGCTGTATGATACAATATGGCTGGTTGTCTAACAGCTAAAAGAAATAAAAATAACTTTAAGTAAAATATTTTTTCTCAGCTGAGTTCCACGTGAGTTCTGACTGATCTTTCTTTCACTCAAGTTAAGACAGTAATTTTCATCCACGTTACATTTTTCATTCAGATGCAAGAGACTAGTTCAGTGAGTTGCCTGAGGTACAACATCTTTGCTTTGAAGCAAATTAAGTCACCTTCTATAATAAGAGATAGGGGTTTGGTTTGGAGGATGGTTTTGGGGTTTTTTTTTCTGTGTGTGTGTACGTGAGTGTGAGTGTGTTTACTTTATTGCCACCATCACACTGCTGGGAGTACTTATGCTACTACAGGCTACTATTCCAGGCTCTGCACCAACATACCAATTGATATAGGCCAGCAAGGGTGACTCACTTACTGTGGAGGCTGAGAACATGGAAATGTGCTTTTCTTTCCGTATCATCCAGTGTAAGGAAAAGGAGCAGAAATTCTAGGCTGAGCATTGGCTTTCTTTACATAGAACATGAGTGACATTTGGGAGTCTGGCAGCAGAACTGTTCTTCCAAGCTGAGTACAAGCAGGTTGTTTCTAGGAGGGTGAGGAAGGTATGCAGGCTTCCAGGGAAGGAGGTAGCTGCTTAGGGCAGCTTGCACCAGAGGTAAGTTATAGTAAATTATTTTAGGACTTTGACTAAACCAGAACAGAATGCCCTGCATAGTCTTTAAGTGCTAACCAACACCTGTTTAGTTTCGTGTTCTACAGACCAAGCACACTGACCCTGCAGAGAGGCAGGACTTCTCGTATCTTGGGACTAGAGTCTGCTTTTGTCCACTCTCTATGGGAAGAAAAATTTGCATCTGATTTTGACATTGAGCTCTGCCTTAAAGGATGTGCATGAAGATTACCATGTTTTCATCAAAGTGCTCAAAGCAGATAAATTAGTGTGTTCTCCGCTGTGGCAGATCTGGTCTCAGACAAGGATAAAAGGAATTTGGTGGACATTCCCCATAGGGCACAGATTCAGCTTTGCAGTAGCATAATCATCAATCTCAACCCATAAGTCACACCTGGCGAGTTGTTCAGACAGACAACGCAAAGGCATTTGCTGAACAGGACTGAAAGTCATTTATGCTATAAGAGACTAAAATGTCCAGTAAGGTGGTATTTGCATATTCCAAACACCACCTCCCCATCAACCAGGTATGATGTATTGTGTCCTTCCTTTGGTCACAATAACATTCTAAACAGCAACTTTAGAGAGAGCAGGCACTTTAGGAAAGCTTTGCAGATGTTTTTCCTTCCTTAAGTCTTGCGGAGATAGCTTAGGAATATTCTCACATGTGAGCAACTCCATAACATATAAGCCAAGCAATCAGAAGCTATAATTAAATTAACCCCATTCCTCTCTGTGGAGCCCTTCACTTCAACCAGTTGAGTGCATTTTATTTCTATTATATTAGAATCTGCTGTAAAGAGTTATGTTAGAGAGATTTCATTTTTTCAACAAACCTACTCACCATCTGCATTTGGCAAAACTCGTTGACATCAGTCTTTGTTGCTTAGCAATAAATACTTGTGCTCACTCCAGTCTCAAAGAGTGTTCATTACTTTGTCATTCAGACATTTTACACAGCCTTTATGGCCTCAGAAATCATTTATTTACACTGGCCTTGGAAGAGAGGCATAAGAGCTGAAACCCAAATGTGTGGAATGAGAGGAAATGCACACAGATCTTGAAAGGTGTTGGGCACAAATAGCAAAGAACATGTAGCAGATCCACAAGCTTGATAATGAAGAAGAAATAGCTAAAATAAATCAATTCAATAATATTACTATAAAATATTAAAGCAATTATAGAGTTTGGCAGACATCAACAGTCTTGAATGCTATTAGAGTGTGTTTTGTAATAACATCGTATCAATATGTGCTAATCAATATGTACTAACGAGCAAGAATATCTGATATAAAAATGTGCTTTGTGCTTATATTCCGTGCCTGTATATGTAGAATACCTGTGGCAGGTATTCTAATTTGAGCAAAATATCTAAAGAATTTGCATTTCTATAGAGTTCCATGGTAATTGTCTTGTTACTCATAACTTCAGAATTAGTTGAATTTGGCAACAACTTTTATAGTTAATGTTAGCTCAGAATTGATCAGTGTTGAAACCTTTGAGGAAAGTTTTTATTTATAGAAAGTTAGTAGAAGAAATGCTCAAAGCTACACAATTTTAATTACTTTACCCATTTAGCAGTGACTGTGGCCCACTTCTGTTTAGTTGTCTAATTTTAAGATATTAACCTTTCGCACTCAGACTAGAAAAAAATTGAACTAGGAGGCTCCAGAAAGGCATAATTAGAATAGAAAATTAAATGGGTCACTTGTCATAGAGTGTGTTACATTTAATAGATGAATAAACTAACAAATGAATATGACAATGAGTCATCTGAAGTCAGAAAACAGCACACTGTTGAATACCAGATAATTTATAAAATGCTTAGGTTTTGCTTTTATTTCTGGACACACTGTGCAAAATAAGTTGATCATTTTATATGGGTAGCAGCAAAAAGGCAGAAAAATTCAGAATGCATGATAACAAATCTGTCATTGACAGGGTGTCCACTGCAAAACATACAAGAGACTTGGCATATTATTCAGGAAATGGCAAAGAAAGCTTCCTAGAGGAGAACTTCATTCAGACATTGAATTTGGGGCTCAAAATCTGTTTATTTTACATGTATTGAGTTTGATTCTGGTCTGCCAGTAGAATTTTTCACTTTCAGTCTTAAGCAAAACAGTAATAATAAAAGTAGCCAAGAACTATGAACTGGGTATTCTAGGCATTTTGAGTTAGGCTGCTGGTGAAGCACCATGACCTTAACAGATACTCCAGTCACATCTAAGTGAGATTGTGCCTAAACAGCTGATTAGGCATGTTTAAAGACCAGAGCTTCCATGCACCCAAGAGTAGAATAAGAGTTTGGAAAGTGAAATTTGTTACAAAAGTCACACACTTTCAAAATGTACAGCAAGCCAGAAGGAAAAATGCCCTTTCCATGCCAGCCTTCAGTCAAGATGTAAGTCAAGTTCGCCACCTGGAAGGGCCAATGCCATCATGTCAATGAAATACTGACTTGAATTGCTCTGACAGGGGCATGATCATACTGCCCAGACACTGACACAGAAATCCTGATTTTGAGTCTCAAATGACTGCTCCTGCTCAGTAGGATTTTCTTGAGGAATCTGAAAGGCAGCAACACACCGTGTTGCGTGGCCATGCTCAGTCTGCTGAAGGGAACCTTGAGAGCTGTCTGAATGGATGTTCAGTTCAAACATACACAGCCGGTAAGTGCAAACTTGAAAGTCTGACCCTCAGCCTTGTTGGAAATGTCTCCTATTAAATACAACATGCTGCTGAAATAGAAAGCAAAACATAAAGGGAGCTGTGCTGATATAAGATAAAAATCTTTACCTCAGTATGAAGGATAAAAATGTAAAAGCAACTGGACAGAAGGGGAAAAACCCTAATCAAACAGTCACATTCTGACAAAAAAAAATTATTTGAAAGATGAAAGATGACACTTTGAGGACTCAGAGGCTGGAAATAACAAGACACCTAAGGTTCCTCTTTTGGTAAGGCTGGTATTCTTCAATACCCAAGAGCATCTGTAAAAGTTTTCTGAAGGAAAATGCTGACTTTTCTAAAAATGTAGTCAATGAAGGAGGAACAGCTTATTCTCAGTGAGTGATGAGTTAGGCTCTGTGCTCCTGACAAATCCAAGTTCAAGCTGAATGACCAATTGCTCTGATACAGGCTTAGAACAGCTCCACCTCTGCAGTGCTGATTATGTTGAGATTTCCCTTTCCTCCTATGCTCCTTCTCTTTCTCTCTCTCTCTTTCTCTCTCTCTTTCTTCAGGATGAGTTTTTCCCTTCGCCTGTTTCTAATTACTTTTTCACTATTTTTCTATAGCAAAGGACAGCTAAAGCATCAAATTAAACACTTTGTTGAAGAAGAAATAATGCCCATGTCAAATTATGAGTCCTGAATTGCTTAGACAACTTTGAAGTGACATAGAAAAATAACATGTGACTCGGCCTGAAGTTGGGCAGAAACCAATTTTTTTTTTCTCATTTCAATCACCTGAGAAAGGTTAAATTGGATAATTGAATGGTGTGGTCTGGATTTCAAGGCTGCAAATAAGGTTAATGAAACGTGAGTGGGACCCTAGGCTGTGGTGACAGAGCCAGCACAGCCCCTTTTCAGCCACCTGGAGGAAGGGATACCACACAGGTACAAGAGGGGGTCAGGGAATCAGTGGTGCAATTTGATACTCCCCTTTCTCTGAGTCTCTGGGAAACAGCTGCAGCAGTACCTCTCCTTCACAGAGGCTCCTTGGTGCAAATTCATGGCATCAGGGAGCAGATTGTGTGCTGATGTTCCTTCTTTTGCCCATAAACTTGTTTATCAGCAGGCCCACAGTTGAGCTTCTTGGTTAGGAAGCACTACATTTGGGCAGTAGGGAGCTGTCAGGCATTCAAGTAATGGCAAGAAAAAACATGTAAAACCCCATTTCTTTATGTGCAAGTTGTGCTAGTGGCGAACTGTGCCTATAGCTTTTATATTTCTAAAAGACAATGTATTCAGCAAGTATTTGCAGCACTCAGTGGAATGAGTCTGTGAAACTGGGATACCATTACTGCCATTACTAAAAACACCAAATAGGGCATCACAAAGATAAAATAAAAGGGGCTGTAGGGGAAATAGAGTTGATTAGCTGTCATTTCTTGACTATGTCTTTTCCATTTTATATTTAAATTAATAATTTTTGCATTTTTTCGCATGGACAGGTGCAGCAGCAGAGCTGTAGAAAAAGAATTTTGCTCTTGATGCAGGTAAAGCTCCAAATTCAACAGTTTATTTCCTCCTTGAGGGATACTTTTTCCATACTTTTATCAACAAGATGGATCAATGACTCACTGCTTGCCAATACAACTCACACTGCGTTTTCTCATTTCCCTAGAACCAAGACACTCAGAATAAAAATAAATGTTCTCACCACTTCCTGTCCTGCTCTCCAGCAGAAGTGTTTCAGGAGTTTAATTTCTTATCCCTGGCTTTCCCAGTCTCTCCCTTGTTATTGATGGGCGTGTCCTGCAACAGGAAATGGCCTTGTCATGTAAGCTTAAGAGTGTTAAGGATCTCTTACAGCTAAAAATAGGTACCAGAGCTATCTTCTAGTTTGTTCCTGTTGTTTTGTGTTAAATTCCAAATGTCACACATAATATAGAGCTTAGAATAAACTCAACCTTTTATGCCATTTAAATGCAACAAATTGCTTTTCACAGCCTGCTTTGCAAATGTACTTGAGACTCAATTAAGTATATGCCATGTGGTTCATGGTGTGTCCATGCTTCAGGATGAATTGGTACATGATGCATCTGCTGACTTGTTTTAGAGATTAATATTTACATTACATAAACACTTGGGTGACAATCAAGAATGAGGGCACACTATGATCTGTGCAGCTACTCATCTCCTTAGGCCCTCAGAAGGGAAATATCTTTGATTTAATGGTTCACTGCCCCAAAACCTTGGAGGGTTAATGGAAAACATTGTACACCATTAGTGTTGTTACCAATGAAATTCAAATCCAAAATATCTAATTGTACATTGAACTACTGTTAATCACCATAACATTCAACACATGTATCTTGGTCCAGATAGCACATATTCATCCTGCACATGAAAAATATGGTCAAATTAGCTGCTTCTATTAGAGATATAAGATATGCCAAAAAAAGCACAATGCTTGCATTTATTGTGTAGACTTTTATATAATTAGATAACCTCTGACAGTTAATGGGTTGGGAAAAAAGACTCAGAACTGAAAAAGTCATAGTCTGATTTCAGCAGAATCTATTTTTGTTTCGACCAGGTTGTTACTTGCCCTCTCTTCTCTATACATTAGCCAATATAACTGGAAAACCCATTAAAAGCAAGGCTCTTTGGAATTGCTTGTTCAACTTGAAGATAAAAAGTTCTAGTTAAACACATCCAAATGCTTTCCACTGTGAAAACAGTCTCTCCCCTCTTTCTAGCAGTTCCTTAGTCATCAAAAGTAAAGCTGTAAGAAAAAAAAAAGCGTGATACCAATGCCTTTTTGAAAATTACTTATTAATAATTACAGCTTTAATTAATGGCTTGCTGAACTTTTAAAATCCAAACTCAGTGGAGCAGCACTAACAGTTTACTCCTCCCACTGCCACAATTAGCAGGTCAAAGCTGCAGAGAGGGAAAAAAGTTTAATTTTTGGAAGTGAGTGGGAGCAAAGATTCTGACTGAGTGGTCCTGCAGTGCCTGACACTCTCGAGCTTTCTCTGAGAGTTCAGCTGAGGAAGAGGACCTGTTTTGGAGCATGGCTGTGACAGTGATGAAAAGCAAAGGACCTCTTAAGGGAGAAGGTAAGGTAAATTTGACAGACACAGTGGGATGCCTTTGCCAGTTTCAACACCACCTGCCACAACTGATGAGCATCATTTGGCCAACATGACAGAAACTTCTTACGGCAGCATCTCGATTCAAGCCATTCATTACCAGTACAGCTGCTGGGGTTGGCTTTGTAAAGAGTAGAATGCTGAGCATGTCAGTTTTGACAGGATTTCACTGGAAGATTTCCTTTTAACTTTTGATCGGCTACAGTTGAGCTCTGTGAATTTTTTATGACAGTGTGTCTAAATCCACCCCTCCCTATGTTGGCAAGATTCCCAGTGTGCCCTGCAAACCCTCTCTTTGCATCCTGCTTGCATTGTTGCCTTTCTTTTATCTGCCCAGCCTTTATTTTCAGAACTGCTTATTCACCTTTGCATGTCAGATGTCCATATCTTTAATTCAACTTTTTTTTACAGTTCACTTCTGTCAAAAACCTCTAAATCTAACATAGACAGAAGACTATTATCCATTTCTTACTTCTAATTTTTACTTTCGGTTTTAACTTTGGTGTGATTTTGCTAATGCTACATGTGAACTGAAAAAAAAAAACAAACAACCAAAATGGAAACAAGCTACAAAATAAAATTTGTTAAATCATGAGTACATTTTGATTTACACGATCAGGCAAGTAATCTGAAGCTATATTACACTTTTCAGCCGATGTTAGACAAATTGCTTAATGACTTGCTTCTAGGAATATACAAATTTTATTGTATTAATGGAGGATTTTCACCTTCTTGACTTCATGAATAAGCTGATATAGACACAAGTATATCTCAGTCTGAAGATAATCAAGTGTGTGGTGGGGTGAAATTTGCTTCCCTCCTGCTATGCTATACCTAGTGATGTTAAATTCTGAATTAGGATGCATGACTGCACAGTTCCTTTGCAGATAAGAATGGTTTCTTTCCTTGAATGCTAAAATGGTTCCGTGGCATGAAGTAGAAAATTTGTGGTACAAAATATCTCGAGAAAATAATTGGCTCAGTGAATAATTTATTGAATTTACTGAAAATATTGACCTAGATTTAATGTTTTCACATTCAGAACATGGAAAATGAGTTAAATTGGTATGTTGAGTTAGCCTAGAGTAAGACTGTTGCAACATGATTAATTTACAAGTGTGAGTTGTTACTCTTGAAAAGCCATTTACCTATTAAATGCTCTTCTTGGGTTGTGCTGACATTTTCTTCATTGCCAATCATTAGTGAAGACAAGAACTGTGAAAAAAGATATCAGGAGTGATTATCAGGCTTGGGGATAGGTAAGGACTGCAATTCTGAATCTTTTAACCCTTCACTTTTTTTTCATATTTGAACAGATCTGATACTGGATCCCCATCAGCCTTTTATCTTTTCTTAACCACCTCTATTTTCAAACTGCAGAAGCTACTAAAGTTTAAAGTACTTTAAATGAGTGCTAGGCTACTTCTCAGAAGAGTGGCTGCTAGACCTGCTTATGCTTTTTGAAAAAAAAAAAAAAAAGCATCCAATTGCAGAGAAAATTCAGAATAGAAAATTTTATTTTAAGTCCAGTAAGAAAAGCAAGACTTGGAGATGGACAACAGCACAGTTAGTAATATAAAAGGAATATGAAATACAACTGATAAATAAATGACATTTTCGATTCATTACTGATTCAGATGGATGTAGTTTCTTTTAACAGAACCCTTTCTGTTAGTGGACATCAAATAGCCAAGCTGATATGATGCCAGGCCTTCCCAAGAAGGAGAATCTATTACAGAAAGCATTCAGACTAGAGATGTACTGCACTTGTAGGCATCTGCTTGTGTAGACACACCCTTTCTCACCAGAAGACATTTTGTCTGGCCTGATTTGCAAGAATTGAGCAATTCTTGCGTATGTACAACAGTCATTGAACCAGCCTTGCCCAGCACCAGGTATGACTTTTAGGAAAAATCTGCCAGAAAGAAGCTATTTTCTACAATGTCAGCTGCTTGAAGCTTGAATCAAATATTATTTTGCAGAACTGTTCTCTGCAGGAAGAAGTTCACGTAAGGCGTCACACCATTTTCAAGAAAAAGAAAAATTGTGTCAGCAAATGCTGGCTACAGGGGAAGGACTTTAAGGGGTATGGGATTTGAAGAAGAATTGTGGTACTTGTGAAGGGAATAAGAGAAAGTTAAAAGGAGATAGATAGCACAAAAGTTGTGAGGGAAGCAGGGAGGACCTCCAGGAATGTAAAGGGATGGGAGGCCAAGCTTGAGTGCTTGCCAAAAAGAGGTCTGATTGGGGTTCAAGCGACAATATCACTGCATTTTTGGTCACCCTTTAAACTATAATTTACAACACACAAGTCCATAAGACTTGGAGTTGGACCAAGGATTGGACTTGATGATCTCGGAGGTCTTTTCCAACCCAATCGATTCTATGATTCTGTGATAAGCAAACTAAGGAAAACAACTCTGTATGTACTAGCAGCTTCAAAATGGTGGTGATTTGAAGAGAAAAAGAGGATGGTAGAAAGGATTATGTGTTGTAATAGGATCATGGGAAAGAGAAAGGAAGAGGCATTTTCATCTTCTTTGCTTCATAAATAAGTGACCAGTAGTGGGAAGAAGGATTTAGAAATCCCACAGTGTCCCCTACTTTGCACAAGAGTTCCCCAAGCACTCATGTGCAGCACCATTAACTCCTAGAAAAGCATATCCCTTTCAGTGCAATGATAATAGGAGATTTAGGGAATTGTTCAGTTTGCAACTGAAGATAACCCACTCTAGCCATCTACTTATAAATGTTATGATTTCAGATACAGATGTCTGAGCTCTCTTCAGAGTCAGTGGATAGAGCCCAGGGAGTGAGTATCTGCCTCAGAGTTAGTGGAGTGACTTACTAGACTAGTTGGTTTTCTAGGAGACTGATTTTGTAGACATAAATTAAAGATCTTAATGATTCTTAATGTAAAAAATGCATTAGCAACTTAGATGCAAGATATCTGTTTCTTGGGGGATGCTGAAATCTGTCTGCAATACTTATCAAAGTAGGAAAGCAAGAGCTATGGTAGTCTCCAAGTTCTTTAAGTCTGCCCTCTTTGTGAGATGCTGCTATGCACCAGCAACCCACATATTTTGTGTCTGAATTCTTCTGAATAGGAATTACCACCTATGAGCAAAAGCAGTTACCTCCACAGACAAAAATACCAACCTCTGCTGCAGACTTGAAGACCCTCTTTCACTCTTTACCACCTTGTCATGGGTATTTTTGTCACAAGCTGACTATACTCATGGACACAGTCCCCACAGTTGGACTCTTGGCCCTTGTAACCAACAAAAGATGAAAAAATAAGTACTAGAAATAAAACTACTGGGTCCTTTCAATGTGTAAGAATCTCTTTTTCTTTGGTTGTATGTAGGGCAGTCAGACTGAGAGAATCCTCACAAATTGAAGGGAATGGCATGCCAGGACTATTTAACAGTTTCCATAACAAGACTTTTGACGCTCAGCTTCTTCTGTGCCACAAAACTGCTACTGGTGTACTGGCCAAATGCAACACAGAAAATTTCAGGAATGGACAGTGAACCTACCATTGAACACTGGCCACTGAATTTGGAAAGCACATCCATTTTAGTTCATAGGTGATATGAGGCAAAAGAATTGACTTGAAAAGTACAACAGTTCTGGAATTTCTTCAAATACATATGAATCAAGGAATGACTACTTAAAATAACCAACTCCTTACTCCAGAATATGATCAGAGCTAGAAATTGTTGCTGAGGCTCGGAACATGAAGAGATGTTTGTATATGCTGAGATCACAGATTTCAGCTATAAGTACAGGAATGCACATTTTGACAATGCAGCAGATGCTTCCGATTACCTTCAATAAGGAGAAGAAGGGACACTTGAAAATGTAGCTGATATTAGGTGGCTGTCAGAAGGTTTTTGGATAAGGAAGGAAAGCATGCAAATTGTAAAAAAGTCATTTTACTTTCATAGCACATTGATTTTAAGACTGTTCTACAAGTTGAAAAACTCGTGTGTATTCTGATGACTGAAAGCAAAACAAACTGGAAATCTTAATGTAAAGTGCTTTTCCTGTTTTAAACTATGGCAAACTTTATTCATGAAATATTTCCTTTGATGTTCTACAGTGTTATTCAAATTTAAGTAAGTTTACATGTTTAACTGTGCCTACTACTTGCTCATATAGTATTTATATATGAACAGAAAATAAGATTCCCATAGAAGGGACAGGTTGTAAAATACAGAGCTGTACAGAATAAAAAAGAAGACACATAAATATTGCCCTTTTATTTACCCTTTTGCAATTATTACATACCACATTCTGGGGCATGTTTTTGATCTGTGCTTATCAGGATGATATTCAGCAAGGCTGAATGGCCTGCCCAAACCATGCATGTGCTGCCAGGAAAGCTCATGTCTTGTCATTTGTTACTTGAGCTATACTAACTCAGACTGCCTGCACTCTCTGCTAATGGCATGCCTACTTTTTTCTCCAGAGCCTTGTGAAGAAGGCAAGAACCATTGACAATCCTTCTCTCCAGTGTGTTAAACCTGTGTTCCAGACCTTCACATTTTCCCACCACTCTGATAGTTGGGCTGTTATGAGCTTGGCCATGTGACACACAGATGTGTGAGATGCCATCAGAAGATGCAATGGTAAATGCAGATACACAGGTTTTGGATAAGGATGCACTGAACAAGCCAGCACCAAACTCAGGATCAGTCCACATCCACCCACGCAGCCAAGCACTTTGAGCATATCAACACATCTGTCAAATGATACAACAATGAGACCAGCACTCTTCTTTGCTTCTGTGATTGTATGGAGGGGGAAAAAAGGTCAATAAAACAGAAACATGCTTTTGGGAAAAGATGTATGCTCTTAGCCTTGTTTCTCTTTAGAATAGATCCATCCTTGCTGTATGAAAAAAAATCTCTTTTCAATTCACCTGTGCAAAAAGTATGAGAAAAATACATCAAAGATAACAGGGTTTTGGTAAAAATATGAACTTACAGGCAATGCAGATAATATTTTGCTGATAATAAATATCACTTTTTAAAAGGTCCTCTTTCACCCCACTGCTTTTAGATGTGTTTACTAATATATATGCAGTACTTGCATATACCAGAACTTATTCACAATTCAGGGGGAGCTAAAAAATCCTGCAGGAAAATGCTCTTTTCTTGTATGTTTGTGAAAAATCTCAAATACATATAACTGAAATTAATTTGAAAATCATTGTTTTGGAACTATATGCACTTAATAGTATTACCTAAAATTCTGTCTACAGAAAAGAGTGTTGCAATTGATTTAAGGTACCACATTCCTCATTCAACAAAGTTCTGCCTGATTACTTTGAGTCAGAGTTCTTACTCTTCATGTTCTGCTGAGTTCCCCGGATGATTTGACATTGGCCTTCCCTGGCTAATTTGTGGTGCCCTGAAGAAAGACTGGATATTGAATTCTACATTACAATTAGATGCCTTATTTTGTTGTTCCTCAAGAACCACAGGAAGCTGCTCAACAATGATAAGGAGTTAAAGAAATTCTGAGCAGCTGGATTTCCCCTCTTTCTCCAAACACTGATCCACTGTGGGCAAGTCAAGGAAAGGTAGCCACTTGCTTATTTGAATGGACAGAAGTTTTGGGGATTATAATTAAGAATTCATTATTTGGTATTGATGTCATTTTGTAAAGAAAGTCAGTCTAAGTCAGTAGATTGAGTACAGCATAAACAAGTAAGGTCCTGTGTCCTCATTTACCTGCTTGGGAAAAAAGACAAGGAGTTCAAGGAAGCAAATCTGAAAGAGTATGATAAAAAATGTTGAAAACTTCTTGAAAAACTGCAATAGGCCTTTTCAAACACATCCTGATGTCCAAAGTTCGTTGAACAAAACAAAGTTTAACAATGACTCCTCCAAGAGGCTGAACATGCATGGTCTGCTGAAAGTGCTGCCAGTATTATACCCTGGCTTTGTGGGCTTTGTACATCAGTCTCTTCTGTCTTGGCAGAGTACATATTAATTTTTTTTTCCTAAAAAATTTTCTCTCAAGAAGTTTAAAATTACAAAATATGTGAAAATGGAGACAAAAATTAAAAAATAACCGATGTCATTACTTTAACTTAAATTTCAATTAAACTTTAATTGTGTTGTGGTATAATGCCAAGAATGCAAGGGACACTTGGGGTATCTGAGACACCTGCACATAATTACCAGATAATATAGGACCTGTGGAAGACTTGTGTCTTTCTGGAACAAGAAGGTAGAAAGGATGTCTTAAAATGATGCTAAATATAATTTTGACTAGTAAATTTAACACCTTTTGTCTAGGATTCGATTTGAAAGGCAACTACAGATAAAGCTCTTCTGTGTATTTGTTCATGTCTGATTTCTACCATACATAGATGCTGAATAGTTTTACTAATATAGATTGGTAAAACAGTGGAAACAGAAGTATCAAATTTTCTTTTAATTTTCAGAATTGACAGGAGGTACATTATCTTCTGAAATTCTGCATAGGTATATTGCATAGTTAATATTCTTTAATGACAATTCTGCACATTAAATACGGGTACTGAGTGATTCACTGTATAAGTAATGGTAATTTTAATCTCAGCTGGACACCAACCACATCTCCTGTCATGTGACAGAAAAACTGAAAAGACTAGGGAGGATCCAGCTGGGACTTCTCAACCAAAATGCCAGTTATGTAAAGACTAACCATCTTGTTCTTTCAGGGCAAGGTCACAATAAATCAGAGAAAGAAAATAACATTAGTGATATCATATGAAATGCAAATTCATGAAGTGTTCCATATTTTTCTAGCCTAGAGAAAAGAAGTCTGAGAGGGAATCTTATCAATGTCTGTAAGTATCTGAAGGGAAGGTGCCAAGAGGGTTAAGCCAGACTCTTCTTGGTGGTCCTGAGCAACAAGGATTAGAGACAATGGGCAGAAACTGGATCACAGGAGGTACCACATAAACATAAGAACGAACTTCTTTACGGTGAGGGTGACTGATCATTGGAATGGGTTGCCCAGAGAAGTTGTGAAGTCTTCTTCTCTGGACATAGTCAAAAGCTCTCTGGGTACAATAGTGAGTAACATGCTCTAGGGAACCTTGCTTGAGCAGGGATGTTGGTCTAGGTGACATCAAATGATCCCTTCCAACCTTACCCATTCTGTGATTCAATGTGTGATATACATTTGGCATTCAGATTAAGGCAGTTAATTATACTATTATACTAATTTGCTTTATTTAAAATGGCATCATGAGTATGTGCAAGGTAGAGGCTTATGTGAAAGAACACCTTATAGTATAGTATAGTATGCATGTTTTGAAGGCTATTTCAATGAAGTGTAGGTGTTTCTCTGTGGATTGTTAAAACACTTGCATCAAATATGTATCAATCAAATTGGTCAGAGAAAAATTATTCTCCTACAAAATTTGCCACAATGAAGATATCGTAAATCTAACAGTGGATGATGATGCTACCAAATATTGGTGAATGCTCTTCAGCTCTGAGGGACTCAGTGATCAGCAGCTCAAGTAATAACAGCTCTTTTAGCCTCAGCCCCTCAAAGCCCAGGATGGCTCCCTCCGCACTGATCCTGCACAGAACCCCGAAGGTAGATCCTCACTCCAGGCTCAGTGACAACAGAGCAAGCAACTTCATTGGAACTGCAGGGTTTATACAGGGATCTGTGGGGAAGGTTCTGGAAAAGGAGGCGGTACCAAGCTTCCCATTGGTCCAGGGGTATGCAAACAAGGGATCAAAAATGGACCAATGGGCAACAGGTGTGGAACTTCATAACAACCAATAGCCAAACAGGGATAACAACCAATCAACACACAGGGATAAAGACCAATAGAAACACAAAACTTTAACCAATAGGAGAGAGTGGCAGGAAAGGAGCCCTGAGGGTTTATGGGAAGAAGAAACTGGGGTAGGAGTGACTATGGGAAAATAGAATAGGGAAGATATGTTTGTGACGCACTTTTAATTCAGCATTAGGGGCAATCAAAATCCAAGAGTCCACATTCTCATAGGCTCAGTGCTTAATCCTGGATATTCTCCCACATAAATCCATATCAAAGCTAAGAAGTAAGTATTTGTATTTAAATAGGTTTATGAAAAGCAAGAAATAACAGAAAATTAAAAATCTGCAACTCAGCAGATTTTCTCTAACTGGAGTACAAGTGGAACACAGTGCAACTTGACATGCAACTGATTTTTGAACATCATACCTTGTTGCTCTATTCAGTCACTCAAGCAAAGGAAGTGTTAAGATCCATTTTCCCACTTCCTTGTTTGACTACTGAGTAATATTAACTTTCTTAATCAGATGTTCATATTCAGGTGAATTGAACACTTCTATCAGACAAGAATCAGGGTAAGAAACAGTAAATACTGTTAAGCAGAGGTCTGGGCTCTATAGTCATAGGCAACTTAGACGGTAGCACAGCTTGCTCCATAAAATTGTAAAACTCAGTAGAAATTAAAGACACATGTAGAACTATCCAAATTCAACATTTTTTTTTTTTAAGCATTTTTCTAAAGCTAACCAGAGGGTAGAATCTGACTTCTGACAGTGCCTGTAGGACCAAGATGCATTTTGGGTAAGATAGGAAGAAACTTAGAGTAGAATAAGGGGATCAAGAGACAAACTGAAAACTAAAATACTGACATAGTAGCAGCCATTTGTAATAACCATTTTGTTAGTCTGAACACATCTTCAGTGTGCAGATTAATATCCTGTATGAAGAATCTGTATATCCCAAAGACTCCTGAGGTGGTTCTTGCTGTAGAATTGATCAAACTGTAAAAGATAAGACACTTGAAAACAGTCAGTAGAAAGTGTTCCTTCAGGTGTTGAAATGATTGTGCAGGACAACCTTATGCAGGTACTTAGAATATCTAGGATGTGTTTTTCATTTAGTTTAAGGTACTCCGTAGTGATGGATCATGCATATGCTGGAGTGGCTACTCAGGACCATGACTCAGCTGGCTACACCAATTGAACAGAGCAGCAGTTTGGGGAGTGCCTCCTGATCCAATTGTAGGTGCTGCTGAAAGAACCCTTGCAACAGATATTCTCATTACTCCTCAGACTGCAACCAGTCTGCTTGTTTATGAAATTTGTTTTTCCCACCTATTTACTCTATGCCAAAATCCATGAATGTCTGTGCTACTTTGCACTCCTTCTCTGACAGCTGAAAGTCAGTGTAAGTCTGGATTGTGTAATACATCAGCTAAATGTGAACAGGCTGGCTCAGGCACTGGAGAAGTACAGCTGTATTAATAAGGTACTTTCCTTGGGTTAATGGTACTGCTCAGACAGGTAAACAGACCTAGGGGAGTACCATACTAATGTAATTAAAGCAATTCTAGCATCCTGTGCTGGCTGGTTAGAGGTAACCTAAGATTTTTTTCAATGCAGATGTTCTCTCTGAGACAATGGAAGAGTTGGGCTACTTTTTCTTGCTTTGCAGATATTTTTTCTTTTCTTTTGTGGCTAGATTTCTACTACTTTGGCTTCAAAGAAGTAGGACTACAAGGGCAAAAGATGACAGCAGCTTTAGTCTATCTAACTTAACTTTATTCCTTTTCTTCCCTAAAAGGCGATTATTATCTTCCTAAACCATCTGAATAACACCAAATAATTTATTTTGATAAATCTTTTTTTGCATAAATGCATAAAGACAGAAGAATTTATCAGTATTGGTGAAATAAGTGTCTTATATTTCAAATATTTTTATTGATGTATTTCTTCTAATCCCATATCTTGAACTACATGTTGCTCCTGGTGGTAGTTTGTAAGAACAAGGCCAAGACCTTTGTGCTTACAGCCAGGAATCTTGGTTAACATTGTGAGATGATAGGCTTTGTTAAAGATTGTCTATTCTTTAGAGCCAACTTCTTCCACCAAAATTGAGACTGCAGGGTGCTGTGGTAGGGGTTGCTTTTAAGGACCACTGAATGTGAACATTCTTTTGTGATGTTACCATGAATATCAATGCTGTGTTTAATGACCATATAAACTTTCAATGAGTGAGAAGGGACAATCTTATTTGATATTTTTTGCATATAAAAACTATGAAACCCTAACCTTAGTTGAAACCTCCAGATACTATTGGAACAGTCATAAAAACAAACCAGGATGATAAAACTACAATAGCAATAAGGTCAAGTCACTGTGCCATACCTTAGTTCTCCAAGGAAATCTTAGATCCCTGCGTCTGTTACAGCATCATTTTTCTGTTATGCTACCTACCTTGTGCTATTTATCAAACACTCTTCTTTAACAAATGGGAAAAAAGTTCCATGTGGTACAATTATATTCTAAGTGATCCTCAGTTCCACTACAGTGCTTTCTCATATAAGAAAGTAATTTTTTAATCTGGATTCGTGCAAGAACAAAATAGCCTGCCTGTTTTCTATCTGAACAGGTTTTCCAAAAGTAGCCTTGACTTTCTCAGATCAGAGTCCCTAATCTGCCCTTTTGCACTAAACAAAGAGCTTGTACCAAAAGGGAATGGCAAGAGAAACTGATTTTAAGGGGGGAGGGGGAGCAATTTTGCTGTCAGGCAACAAGTTGCTCTGTCCCATTGGAGAGATATGACCAAAAAGGAGAATAGGAACTGGGTGAAAGATATTGAAAGGTGAGTCCTTACCCTTGAGGACCTGGTCCATATGGAAAAACCTGATGGTGGAGTATCTTTTCTTAAGAAATGTGGGCTTATGCAATCACTATGCAAAAGGAAAAGCCTCAAAAGTTTTCCTATAAAAAGATATCACAAACCAAAAGCAGTCAATGGGTTCATGACTTAGAAATTTTACAGCGAGTTTTACTTACTGTAAGTTTTACTTAGAAAAGAAGAGTGTAGTGTGAGGAGCTTCATTTACACCTGGCTCTGGGGACCTTCCAGTTCCTTCTAAGACCATGATGGGTACAGAGAGGAACAGTGGTGTGGAGCTCCCTTTCTCTAGGGTTGTAAAGACTTTCCAGGTGCCTGTAGGACCCTGATAGTGTGCAGACTGGGGCTGTTTGTGTTTTTCTATCCTTATGTCCATGTCCTTTCAGAAACTTGCAACATTCTCCATCTGAGTGGCAGAGGAGGGAGAGGACAGGAACATAATCTAGTCTGATTTAATACCTGTCCAGGCATCCAGGTATATCAGACAGGAGAAGCAACAACAGAGAAGCAGCCACTGGTCATTGCCATGGGCACCAGCCCCTGCCAGCCCAGGCTGTTGAGCTCTTTCTATATCCATCATGGGCCTCCCATGTCACCCACTCTCCCTGTGACACAGCCACCACCAGCATTATACCTGCAGTGATTCAGCCATAACATTGAAAGGGTTGGTGTCTGGGTTAGTGCTGCATCACTATGACATGGCTATTATCTTCCACTGTTCAAGAGAGAAGAAAAAAATTATGAATAATCATCATAGTAAAATCTGGACAATGGTTATGCAAGGGAGGCAAGTTAAGTAGCTGTAGCAGCAATGTAAAAGACAGCAGCTCAGCAAAGGTTGAAAGAGAATTAAAAGCAGCAGGTCTTACCTACTGCTGACTTGTAAAGATTTATGGGGTATTTGCTTCTGAGATTTGTGTGTTTGAAGACTAAATGCTGGAATAATGATGCTTGTCAAGTTGACTGAAGGCAGTATTTCACTGGTTTTGAATTAAATACATGCTCAACACCAAACCCTGCACCCACGAGAGGCTGACAGTTCTGAGGAGGTTTCATCATGCAATTTCATTTCTTTCCCAAAAATGAATCAATGATTTTGCCAGAGACTTTCATGTGCTACATACTTAGTTGGACAGTACAATGAAATTCGTGAATTAGTTTCTGTCTGCTTGGTTCACTGCAGAATATTACATTACCTTTAATGTCAAGACAAGAGGCAATGGGAACAAACTGCAACACAGGAGATTTTTTCTAAACATCAGGAAACACTTTTTCACTGTGTGAGTGACTGATCACTGGCACAGATTGGCCAGAGAGGTTTTTGAGTCTTCATCCTCAGAGATACTCAAAATCTGTCTGGTCATGATCCACTAAAACCTGCTCTAGGTGAACCTGATTGAGAAGAGGATTGGACCAGATCTCCAGAGGTCCCTTCTGATCTCAACTGTCTGTGATCTTTGGTGCATGAAAATAAATTCTTTTCCCATATTTAATATCTCCTTAATTATTTTAGTTTGACAAATGTTAAAGTAAAAATGGGAGCAAGGAAAACTGATTTTGTACACAAGAAAAATGACCTTTAAAAAATCATGTTCAACTGGAAATTATAATAAACTTCCAGCACAACCCTTAAATGCTTCAACTTCTGTGTGTGCCAACTGTGCCTACTGTTGACATTCAGTGACAGGCAAGCAGGGAAGTGGTTGGAAATTACAGGGTCCTGTTGGTTAGAGATAGGGTAGAAGAATGTTTAAAACATGCTCCAAGACTCCCTTCATGACACAGTATCCAACTCAGTCAGCTGGCGTGCAGAATATTGCTAGTTGGTCTCTATTCCCTTCCCTGCTGTGTTTAACACTGACCTGAGAGGAGTCACTGGGTGGCAAGGTCATCCCAGCTTCCTTTTCATCATTCTTTTGTGTTCTTTGCTTCTAAGATGCCTTGTTTGACAGTGCCCAAACAGTTGCTGGGTTTCAAGAAGCTCCAGGTTTTTTTTGCCTGCTATTGGCTGCACTGTACTTTGTACATTCTACACTTGACAAGGCAAAAAATGCATTTAAAAACCCCATTTGTTGCTGTAGGCTACCATGTAATGGTTTCACAGTAGATTCAGAGAGCTCATGGGATCAGGTGAAGTGGGGTGCCTCCCTTCCAATAGCTGTGATGAACTTGTGATGTTAACTGCCTCCTCAGTCCATTGTCAGAGACATCATACAATAATAAGGTGCTTTATTTCCCAGCAAGCATCACACACTTTCATTTTCTGTTTTAGTCAGGATGGGGCAAGAAAATCTTAAAAAAAAGCAAGTAAAAATAGAAATGAGAAAGCAAGCACCATCCAGTGCATTATCGCCATTCCTTAGTTGCCTCAGTTGTGTTAACTTTATCTGTTGCTGGCATATGAAAACAGTGCCTGGGAATGTGATAGCTGTTCAGGAAGTGAGGGTAGTGTAAAAATAGTCACTGTAGTAATAAAGTATGATAGATGGCTTCCAAGGTGGAGAGACACATGTTTCTGCTACCCAGAGAAACTTATGGTCCTACGCAGTTGATTGCTAGAGTTGTACTCATTTGAGGGAATTTTAAAACTTGTTTATCAGTTTACAAAGGAAGAGAAAGAATGTTTCCAGAAGGGCAAGGGTGGGACAGGATATAAGCAAGAACAACAGAAAACATAGAAACCTGCTGAAAAAACTATTAGTTTGTTTAATTTGGCTTTAATTGGATTTTCATTTTCCTTCTAATCTTTGCATGATTTGGCTCTCAGGATAGTTTGAGAGGATTGGTATGATTATGTCACCAAAGGCTGTGACCTACTTCAATCCTCCCTCCTTTCACTCTTTTCAGAAACTGGTATTCTTTCAAAAGGAAATGGAAGAGAAATGGGCCTGTCAAAATTTAATGATGCAGAAAACAATAAGAAAAACATGTTTTAATGTGATAGTCTTAGTATTTTACACAGGAAATACAAAAAGGCAAAAAGGGATTTAAAAGATCACCTTTAAGTCATCCAATTCTAAGGTTTCAATAAACAAGTACACTGCACATTGAAAAACAAGCTCTTTGATTATTTTTCTATCCCCCAGAGAAGCAGCAGTAAAATCAGGAGGCCCATTATAAGATGTGAGTAAGAAGCAGTACCCAAGGAAATGAAAAAAATATTAGAATTGTTATTATCTATGCTTACAATAGAAGTATTGCATAGTAGATAAGAACACTGGAAGGATGCTTTTTCATATCTTGCTTTATATCTTTCTGAACAAAACCCCTGTGTGGACAACAGAAGCTTGTTCTAATAACAAAAATGTTGCCTGAAATGAAATTCTTGACATACCAATCATTCTCAGTGGCAAAGCCATTTTTCATATAAAACATGTTTTGGAGTAGGCCTTAATGAATGTTTCAAAGCAACTCATCTAGGCTATTTTGTCAAGAATGGAAGTATTTAAATATACTTAATAGAAAAGCTACTACACAGACACCACCAATGCAGCCTGCCAAATGAGATTATGTATTTTTAAAGGGCAGAAGGTTGCACAATTTCTTCAAAACTACTTAAACATACATATTTTTTGGCTACAATGGATTATGGGTTTGATTAAAATTAATTGTCCTCTGTGAAAACTCCTCCCATTGCACCACAATCAAGGTAAAATTTTCCGAAGTAAACAGGCTTCAGATCAAGTGCTGTGAAAAGAGAAACTTTTTTGCTGTAGTACTGCTTCTCTCTCATCCTAAAGGAACCCTTATGGACTAACATAACATAGTTGAGTAACTCCTTACATAATCTGTTATCTCATTCTCTGAATTCATTTGCTATTATAACTTAATGGAAAATTTAAAGTGAATTTAGGAGTGAATTTTCTAAGGTCTTCATTTTAGCTATACTAAAAGTGAATTTGGTGCATGTTCTGTGGCACATCCCCAAGGTATTGCTTTGCAAGTGTATAGTCTGTTTATCCATGTTGTAGTTAAAGAAAAAATTATAAACTGGAAGGGGACAGCAAGTCTAAAAGATCGTATTAAGTATCATGTTCTCAGGTAAAAAAATCATTGGTAGATGACAAGTGAGTTCCCACTACTTTTTCTGAAAGAAAAGGAAGCAAACAAAATGAAAGAAAAAGAAAGAGAAAAAGAAAGAAAGAGAAGAAAGAAAGAGAAGAAAGAGAAGAAAGAGAAGAAAGAGAAGAAAGAGAAGAAAGGAAAGAAAGAAAGAAAGAAAGAAAGAAAGAAAGAAAGAAAGAAAGAAAGAAAGAAAGAAAGAAAG
>JAWWLZ010000118.1:84206893-84234090 GCA_035041345.1 Poliocrania exsul
AAGGGAAGGGAAGGGAAGGGAAGGGAAGGGAAGGGAAGGGAAGGGAAGGGAAGGGAAGGGAAGGGAAGGGAAGGATCCCATCCTATATTAAAAAGTAAATCAAATTTCCCTTATTTCTTGGGGGGAGGGGGAAGATTTTTAGCTTGTGAGCTACAGCTTTGTTGTACTGTGTGTCTCTCAGAGGAAGAATGCCTCCGTGTTGTCTTTCTCCACACTTCAGCATTCCTCAGGAGGATGAGAAATCAGCAAAGATATAAAGAAAACTGCCCTATAGCTCGAGGCTGTAAGGGGACACCAGGAGACAGCACTGACAAGTAGAGCAGTGCACACTACAGTAGCTCCAACCTCCTGACTTCACAGCATTCAAGCAGCTGTATTTGGCTCATAAAGCAACATTTAGCGTGATCTTTTCCTGGCCTGTGTTAAATAATATAAGGACCATTAAGACAAAGTAGCAAGCCTTTTAAGGGCAGGAAACCTGGGCCAATTGCAGTGATCATGCCTGACTGAGTAGATCAGGGTGAATAGCCATGGCAGCTGAAGAAGCTGAGGTTTCTGCAGGAGAGATCTACTGAAAAGGAACCTAAAAACTCCAAGCAATTTAAAAGGGGAAATTACTTTTTGTCACATTGCACTTACATTTGATACTGGAAAATAAAACAAGTCCCTGAAACACAACAGTTGGCTGTAGCGGCAAGTTCTTCCCGAGCTGAGGAAAAGAGCCAGATGTCTTATAGACCAGCAAGCAGCTGCTCTGCAGACATTTGATTGCTATTTTATATCCAATATCTAGCTCAAATGTGCCATAGCTATCATTTATTTGTATCACATAGCTCATGCTTACAGGTTGGAATCTGACTTTTAAATTATTGTTACAAATTTGTGTTCAAGTCTCCTTCACCTGCCATGTTTTACATTCCATCTGTTGTCCTGAACCAGAGAACAAAACAATAATGGTTTTCTATTTAATAAAATGTGTAACTCTAGCTCTTATTCATCTTTATCTAAAGGAAAAAAATAGTCAGACCTCTCCTGACAAATTAAATTGTTGTTATAACTTTTATCATCACTGGAAAAAAAAACATATTACTTTTCACTGGGTTTAGCTATTGGCAACTTGCCTCAAAATGTAAAAATATCTCAGTGTAGTTTTTTCCTTAAGCAAGTTAGTTCAGTCCCATACACCATGCCTATTTATTAATGATCCTTCTAGTTGGAGAAATGCACAGAAATGCACTGGGAAACAGAAAAGTGGAAGATTCAAGCCTGTTGTGCAAATCCTTATCTTGGCCCCACGTGGCAGGTTTATTAGATAGACTCCACAATGGAGTGACCAGCCTGGCATGCTGCAGACTCTTGGAGATCATGGAATTTTTGGTGGATGTGCTGCTTTCAAGCACCTGCTGAAATAATAAACAGATTTTCAGTCAGGAAAAACGTATAGATTTCCTCTAAGTCTTTCATACAGTTACTGAATGCTTTTGATTTCCCTTCCGCAAACAACATCAAAATCAAGAAGAAAATGGTATTAAAAAAATCTGTTTCCTTTGGAAATACTTGTTACTTTTCAATACACTGACTACATAGTTTGACAGTACCTTAAATTTCAGGGTCACATGACACCAATTCATGTTAGCACTTGATCTCATCTGCCCACCAATCTGTCATCTCTGATTAATTTAACTTCTCAACCTCTTAAGCAGCATTCAAATGCTTCCAGATTTAAAATGATAATAATAAGACAAATGTAGAAGAGCAATTTGCCAGAAAATGTATTTCTCATTTTCTTACCAAATATATGTTTTTTCCCAAAGACATGACATCAGCCTGAGAACTTGAAATGGAGGATTTAATGTGATTTATTAATGCTAAATCCATCTGTAAGGCTGTAGTTCCTCAGAACTTAGAAGCCAAATCCATTTCTATAGTAGGCCTTAACTCTGACTGTTAAGGTTGGGGGTGGATAAGGTAATGCATTATACAGTGACTTGGTCACATAGCAGAAGTGCTTTCTCCCACTACAACACTTTCACATTTTCCTTTCAGAGATCAACTTGTTTAGCTGTGCTACAACTAAGCCATCTTGTTGAAAGAAAAGAAAGAAATCCAAAATAATTGCAATGTAATTCATAAATACCTTTAAAACTATCCTGAAAACATTTGCTGTACATTATATTTCACAAACAGAACATGCTCCAATCTGGTGTGGTACAGTAACCCTCCAGATATGAGCAGTATGTGAAACCTTAACTCACTTCTGTTACTATGATATAGATGGGAAATTGCATTGGCAGCATCCTTCAAAATCTCTCATATTTTATAAATATATTTACCTGGTGAAAGGCTTTGCTAGAGTTTGGAGCAGTCTGCCCCAGCAACAGCTCCGCTATCTCTTACTGAATTGCACTGTGACACTCTCTGTTATCAGTTCTCCCACCCTCTCCCTGAAAATAACATTCAGCCAAGGTGGTGTTTTGGGGATTTAAATGCCTGGAAATAGTCTTCGAGTCAGAATGTGGTTCCAGAAACTACGTAAAGGACAGGTCTGGATAATGAATGTAGCTATGGAAGGTGAGGGTAAACAACTTCTTAAGTGCAAATCTTAAACAGAAAAAAAAAGGAGCAAACTCTGTATAAAAAGTTTTAAGTAGCTCTAAAAGTGAAATAATACACTTTTTACAAAATGCTGTGGACTTTTCAGGAAATCTGAATCCAGTTCTAAGGCCCTTTTTGTAATGCGCAGTAGTGGTGTTGCTACCCAGTAGGACAATTACAGGATGCTACCACTCTGAGGAAGGACTAAGCTGCATAAATATAGAATGGCATTTTTTCCAAGTGATTAACAGATCTAAATTTAAAAAGTTCAGGACTTTAGCCGATCAGAAGCAAAACGAGATAATGAGGATACCTGCAGTCTGAGGTGTCACAGGAGCTCACCAATGCCCAACACCAAACTGCAAGGGGCAGAGGGAGGTTGGGTCAAAGCAAGGCAGGCAGGGAGCCCAGGGATCTGAAAACCAATCTCCTTTCCTCCAAGATTATCACCACAATGCAGATGGCAAGTGCTTTTTCACAGATGCATGGTTTTACCAACCCATGTTCATCTCACAACTTTTCTGAAAAAAAACCATAACAGCTACATGAGCAGTCTTGTACCCGTGCTTGGATAGATGGTTATTGTTGTCCAAGTACAGATCCACACACTTTTTCTTATGGAATTATTTGCCTCAGATCTCATTTGTAAATTATCATGGCTATTTTGAGTTTTAATTCTTTACCTGTATTTCCTCCTAACCAGGTGACATTTGCAAATATAAAAAGCACCCTTACTTTTCCATCAGCCAAGTCATTGAAGAAAATATCAGTTAATTCTGGAACAAGGACAGATTCCTGAAAGCAAACAAAAGAAACAATAAAAACCCAAACCACTCAATATATTGCTGTAGTTTGATATCTTTCCTTTGCAACCTTTTCATCTAGACCATATGTCCCCAGCTTACTTATGAGAATGTTCTACAAGACCATGTCCAGGGACTCACTAAAATCAAGACATCACATCAACTGATTTTATGGAGCCACATGAAGCATTATTCTATGACAGAATGAGATTATTTTGGTTTGACAGTTTTTATTGACCACTCCTTTCTTTTTAAGTGCTATTTTCTAAATATTCACAACCAGTATATTAAATATTTTTCCACTATTTCTACAGAAATTGAAATTAAGTCTCTGGCTTACAATTTCAACCTCTCTCTTCTATTTATTTTTAAAGATAGATACCTTTTCTACTCTATTGTAGATTTTCAGAATATTTTGGACTAGCTGATCACAAAATAGCTCATTTACTTGCATAACTTCAAGTGTTTTCTTTCCCCCTTTAAGTTCTTGCCCTTTTTGTCATACCATCTGCTCTCAACTGACCTTTTGAATGAAACAAAGAAGGAGTTAAACCTACCAGCTTTCCAGGCATTGTTTACAGAAGTTCTTCACTCTGCAGAGAAGTGACCAAGTCTTTCCTTAGCTTCCCCTACCTGTTGGTGCACTAACATGCTGAGAAGGAAACCTCATCTATGCACTGCATGGTCTCACACTCTACTTTGGACTTTCTTTGGCCTCATGTTCATCCATTCATCTTTCTTTAAATTCTTTTCCTTGGTGAGTGATCTACAGCTCCTACCCTTCCTCCGCACTGTCACAACTTGCAATTTTGCAGTTTTCTTTTGCATAGTTTTGCATAAACTTGCATTTAACATAGTTCCTTTAAAGATCTGCCTACTGTGCTTAACTCTCTCTCAGAATTGTCTCCCACAAGATCTCACTTACCAGTTCTCTGAATTTCTATAATCTGCTCTGCTGAAGCACGTTGCAGCTCTTCCTGTTTGTCATGAATTCTGCTGCTTCATGATCACTCATGAAATGCCCAAGTTTCTTTTAACTGCTCCTTTTTCCTTTCGGCTCTACCAAATTAGAAGAATTGTATTTGGAAAATGTTATTTCTCTTTGCATTCTTCAACTTCTATATAGAAAACTTACGCTAGAACTCTTCAAAAATTAGCCAGGCTGCCTGAGAGCAGCTATATTCCTTCCTCAATGTAGAGATTTTTAAAATCAAAGTATGCTGATGGCACTGAGCACTGGGGTTTGGATAATTCTGCTTACAAGAGACTCATCATGTGATTTTCTTGATAGGTGGCTGACTATTGACTGCTATCAGAATGTCAACACTTTTTCTCCTTTGAATTGTACTCAGAAATTATGAGGCAGTCTATGATCCTTTCTGTTCTTAACCTCAGAGCAAGTGATGCCTGCATGTACAATAAGATGTAAGGTAATATCTACATCTTTTTCTCTGTCTACCTGTCCTGAACAAATTATACTGTTTCTATTAATGTTCCTGCTAGGCGTATCATCCCATCAGGTCTTTATTAGGTCTATTAAGTCATAACTTTGAAATGCAGTTATACTGCTGCTTCCTCTTGCTTTTTCTCCATGCATCTGATGTTCAGGTATTCCAGGGACAGAAAAATGAACCTGATTACAGAAAATAGACCGAGACTCCTAGAGAAGAGCAGACATCTGGCTCTAAGAGCAAGAATGTGTGGTAGGACTCTTTTATTCTACATATGTGGAAGAAACCACTATGAAGGCTCCTGGACAGTCTCCACCCATTCAGTCTAAGCAGTCTGGTGGAAGCCAAGCTACAGCACCTGAAACAGAACCTGCTACAATCCACAGACAGGTTCAATCCTTATGCCAAGTTTTGATGTGAGGTCAGGTTTCCAGCAGTGACCCCAAACCCTGTATTAAATTCTTCTCCACCTGAGAATGATGTAATATTTTCTGTCAACAACAGTAAGAAACACCTTTTGGAGATAAAAATTGTAAAATTAGCTCCAAATCACTCCAAGTGTTGGATCATCCCGTAACCTGAAAAGAACTCTGGTGTTAATTTACAGTGAATTGCAGAATATCAGATAAATCTCAAATATTCAAGGAGTATTATATTGCATGAGGAAGATTAATGAGATGACAACAATACTTACAGGCTACCAGTTTGCAGCTGGTATAAGAATAATAATGGAAAAGAAGCAGGATTAAAAAATTGCTAGAACTACAGCACTGACTGTTAAATGTCTCACATATATACATGTATGAAGAAGACACATTAGTAGCAAGGTCACCCTTATAAATGAAGAGAGGGTTACACAGGATCAACCCTAGCTTCACAACATGTTCCCTGTGAGCAGAAGCTGACCAAACATTGTTTTCATTTACTGGCATAATCTGGTGTGGTCTGGGATTTGTTCCAGTGACATCAAGAGAGTGAGGAGGTTCAACAGCATAAAATCCCACCGAGACTGAAGTCAAATCTAGGCTGTGCAAATCAGACTTGCAGACTGGTTTAACTGTTGGAGCATTTATGTGTCACATGAGGATCCTCCACACTGAGGGAAAGGGAGGTTGCTGGCCTGGCAAACAGCAAGTGACTCAAGGCAAGTGAGAGATTTAATTTTCCATCAAGGATTTTTGGAGAGGAATCCCTCTGCAAAGCCCAGTCCACAACAGTTCAGAAAGGAATCACCTTCCATTCTGGAATACTGGAATGTCACCAATTCATGCACCAAAAGAACTGCTTGTTATATCTGTTCCCAAGTTATAAGTTTGCTTGAATGTTGTGAGTAACATTATTTTGAATAATGTACATGAGAAACTGTTACTGATCACTTTCTCGTAAAAGTAAATTTGAGAATTGTTTTCATTTGTAAAGAAATAAAGATGTGTACCCAGCAAAGCTTGCATTGGGCCTTCCACTGACAGATTTTCAAATTCTTTAGTGTTTTGGAAAGTAAATAAATGCTCTGCATTCTTTGACAGAACCTATATTAAAAGAACAAATTTTTAAAAACCTGTAATTCTGTAATGTTGAAAATAATTCAATATTCATACATGGCAAAACTTAAGGATGGTATTTTATAAACTAGTAATTTTAGCTTTTAATTTAACTAATTGGAAATTGCTACTGACAAATCTTACTGTATCTTTCCAAACTATCTATTGGAAAAAAACCCCCAAACCCTAGCATACTGGATTGAATTATTTATTTTAGAGATAAATTTGAAATATAGATATTGTTAGAATAGCTGCATTTTTTTCTCTAGATACTAGCAATTACATTAAAAATATACTGAGCAGGAAGATATCAAATCTTCTAGAAACAGACTGTATCTTTCCACACTCAAGATATTTTAAGTTTCTGATTAGTTGTAAAAGGTTTCTGGTGAAGCCAAATTTCAGAGTATTCTGTGGTTGCTTGCTCCAATGCATAAGTTAAAATGCATCACCTTCCTTGCACTCTCTTACTTATGTTGGACAGCTGGTGAGCAGACCAAACATACCAAACAGGTATGTGATGCTACAATATCTCCCAGGAATTTGCCCTTAGCTTGTGGAGGTGGCCTCTTTGTTTGGATGCCTCTGAAAGTAATGTTACTGGATGGTTCTGTAGAAAAGGTACCAAAAATATGCCAGCTTCCATCTAAAGCAAAACAGAACTTAGTGCTTTGTTTTCCTAGCAGACTTGACCACAATCATTATTGGGTTTTGTGATATATATAGATAGATAGGTAGGTAGGTAGATAGATAGATAGATAGATATAGTATATGTATCTTTTAATTTAATGTCTTCAGTAACCTGCTCACACATACACAATTCACACAGGCAGAAGGATACAAATAAACATTAAAAAACATGACCACTTCATGAAACATTTGTCAGGGTTTTATATGCAAATAAAATCAACATTTTGCCGGCAGCTCTGTGACAAAAATAAAAGCATGTAGGGTTTTGCACAACCCAGCAGATGCTATGCCAATTTGAGTAGTGTTGTCTTTCTCAATAGCTGAAGCTCAGCAATTCAAAGAACTTTGTTCAATAAACAACTCATAGCATATGCTTATGAGGAGGTGGACTGGGAGATTTATTTCTATCCATCAATCACATTTGGAATTGATGTAGACAACAGAACAGACTCTTTTTGAAAACTGTTTGAAATTCTTTGATGATCATCATTTTTGCATACTACAGATATTGAGATACTCAGCACAGGAAGACATCAGAACTTATAAGGCAGTAATTCAATGAAAGAAATAGAAAGAGAATTTATCTCTTGGGCACTGCAAAAAAGTATGAATGACCTTCTAGATACAACTTTTGTTTGGGTAGCTAAACACATCAGTGTGGATTTCATTCTGGCATTAGGCACAAGCATGCACTTCAATGTCATGATGAGTTCAAGATTTGGTTTGTTACAGAAGTTTGTGCCACTTCCAGATTTAATTTTGACTAGTAAACACTTAAATATATAAATTCTTAAATAAACTAATAAAATCTTCAAGTGCTCTGATCTCTCTCTCCCTTTTTTTTTTAAAAGGAACTGCTTTAGCACTAGAGATGTATTTGTTATTCTGTGACAACAAAGGGCTTTGGCTTTCGTGAAATGTCTGCTTATGAACTCTGCCCTTATAACATTGTAATGGAGTTCTGTAGGATCTGTAGGACTATAAATACGAACGAACATTGGCTACTGTAAAAATAAGCTGTTTAACATTTCTTACATTTACTATCAAGTATTCCATGCAGAATATTCATTATTCATGACAAATTCTGGTCAAATTCTTTAGGAACATCATATGATCACACCATCACCTATGACTCTCACCTGCTAAACTCTGTCAGTATTTGCTGGAGCATAAATTTCAAGATTCTGTTTATAGACTGGTCTTTCCACAGACTTTATAATAATTTACAGTAATATGAAGTAACATTATAATGAAGATGTAAAATGAAACTGAAAAAGACAGCCTTTGAAGCAAAAGACACATTTGAAACTCACCACAACCTTGGCCAAACCTCTTTTTACCCTTAGGCTGTCATGATCATTTGATGTCTGTGAAGTACAATAGGTTTTGAAAAGTGATCTGACACAGCACTACTCTGTTGATAGGTTGTGTGTGGGTTGGCGATTCACATATATTTGTTTATCACTTTGGTTTTAGAAAGTATGTGCCAATTATATATCATAAATCTTAGCAGATACATAGTAGGAGCCAGGAAAGAAAATGCAGCAGTCATCTGTCTGTTTAAATGTCTTTAACACTTCATAAAATCAATACTTCCCATTAAAAAATCAAAATATGTCAGAGCACTTAGAGTTTACCTACTTTTCTAAGGTGTGGTAGTTTTGGCTTTAGTTTCAGGTAGGTCTTATCTAGGCCCAACTCAGCAGGCCCAAAGGATGTGACATAGATTAGAAAGGACAAGCATCACCTGACTTAAGCAACCAAAGAGATATTTCATATAATTTGACATAATTTTTCAAACTTTAAACCTATGCACAAGTCTCTGAACCTCGGTGTGGAAGTGATTTATTCAACCGAAGCTTAAATGTATCTACTGCCTCAGATGACCTCTTTGCTGTCTGTATTTCTTCTGTTTCTAGGCATCTGTTCCACTGTAGTCTTTGGCTGAGTCTGTATCAATACACAAACAGAGCCAGGGATTCAGTGTACATGTTGGCATGTAGTTGCTCACACCATTGATTTGTTAGAATGCTCTATGGCTTCGCCCTAGGCCAGCTAGAACTTCTCCTAGATGTGATCTTAGGTTTATAATGAGCAGGTGACCATATCCTGCAGTATAGACGTTGCCTCTTTGTTTTGGGAAGTAAGGGAATTCAGTACTGTGGACACACTGCCAGGTGGCCTCAGACACAGAGAGGAGCCCTTGGCCTTCTTTATTTACTGCTGGAGATGTCACCACATTTTCAGGAGTTCTTACACCTCTACAAAGCTATCAAAGTTCATCCCTTCCAGGAATTAGTGGAAGGGGATAAACTGGGTTCCATCCTTGGCACAGTACATCCCTCACCCTATTACACCTTTATTATGCATCTTTAGCTTTTCAACATCTGCTCCAGTAGAGCTCCAAACCAGCTTGTCTCTGGGAAGACTGGTTTAAAAGGACTTGCAAATTAGTAACATAATCCCTAAAAAGGATGAACGTCTTTATGTTAACTCCTAACTTGTGATTTTGAAGCCTTTCCCTATTATCAGTAGGCTACTAATTGCTTCCAAAAAATATACCCCCACAAGCCTAACACTGTTTCTATGGGCACTACCCTTTTGAACCTGGCTACCATTTGGTGTATGAAGGGCTCATTGCCTCAAGATATATATATATGTAAAACATTCTTCACTGTTCAAAGACAGAACTTGTGGTATGAATTGGACCTCAGTGCACCAAACTAGATAATGCCTCTAAATGCTAAACCATTAGTTCCTAAGGCCCTTAGATAGGGTGCTGTTGCATGCTGCTTCTTTGTTATTGAGAATGTACAAGACTGTCAGAAACTACTTGATGAGATATTCCAATCCTAAGGGGTCCTTGCACAGTTAGAAGAGACCTAACTCACTTCTGTCTTTGTTATGAAAAGTAATTTTAAAATGAGCAGAAAAAACAATGCCTAATGTACTACTGGAGTACTCATAAAAAACTCCAGCCTCCAGTTTAAGCAAAGAAAACTAACAAACTCCAACCTACTCAGGGTGATAAAATGTGCCAAAACTGCTGAGCCCAGAAGAGGATGTAATTTACATAAAACAGAGGCGTAGAAATAATTTTCCAAGTTATAACCTGGACTGTCAAACTCCTTTAATATACAGACCGGGGAGTCATAATTTCAGAAAGTGATTTTAAGATGTTCTAGTCACACTTCATTTCTAATATAACTCTATTTCTTTGTTCATTTCCTGCATGACATTTACCACACACAAAGTCATTGTGGGATGTATAGTTATAATTATGTATCTACTGGTGAATTACGTGCAGTTAGACTCACAGAACTGTTTACCCAAAAGAAGTGACTGTTTTATAAAGGATGATTTTAAGTATTATTCACTGAATTGTTGTTTTTAAGGGACAGTGAATCTGATAACTGTTCCCTGGCTTCTTGAATAATTATTTTAAAGAAAGCTTGTGTCTTGCTCACACCAAATCCAGTACTGAAATTCCTGTCGTCTTCACCCTCTCCATGAAATACCAGCCTGTACTTTGTAAATAATTCTCAAGCAGATAAAGAAATAGATAAAATTGAATGCCAGAGACATTTGTTACATGATTAACAGTAAATGTACTTCTGTGTGAAAGGCACTGATGCCAATTATTCATAAACAAGATATTATCCAAATTCTACTGACTGTATCTGTATCTGGAATCCTCAAAGCATCTTTCAATTGCTACTTCTTCCATGCTATTTTCTAGAAGGATATATAATTTACCTGTGCCATAAATATTATGTACACTGATGTATCCTATTTTCTGGCAATGATTAAATATTTCACTAGAATTTTCTTTACTCACTCTTCAGAGCACCATTTTGCATCATTTGCTGCCAATGTAGCTCTTAACTAACCTCTATCACACCCTTTTCTCAATAAATAAGGATTTTTCTGCAGACTGTCCTGCTCTACTGCTCTCTCAGTCCCCAGACAACTTTTATACTGAACACTTCAATTAAACCTCAAGCTGTAGCTTAACAATTCTTTAAGCAGCAGTCTCATTTAAGCAGCTATTGTTCCTTCCCTTGCTTGTTCCTACTCCAGCTTTTTGCATAGCCACACAGTAAAACAGTTCAGCAAATGCATTCAGATTTTGGTGTGCTCTTTCTAACCCTACTCAGGCCCCAGCTTGACTCACTCTGCAGCCACCCAACAGCTAGGCCAATGTAAACTGAAAATACATGACCAAGAGCTAGACACCAAGGACCAACCTTTTGTAAAAGCTAGCTTTTCCACTAAAATAAATGCCTATCAAAAAGTACCCTTCACTACTCATACTCACATTTCAAATGCTACCATACTACAGAATCATAAAATCTTCTAAGCTGGAAGGGTCCAACAAGGACCATTGAGTTCAACTCATGGTCCTGCACAGGACCATCCCCAAGAGTCCCATGATGTGCCCGAGAGGATCATCTCAATGCTTCTTGAACCCTGTCAGGCTTGGCGCTGTCACCACTTCCCTGGGGAGCTTGTTCCAGTACCTGACCACCTCCTGTGTGAAGAACCTTTTTCTAATATCCAACCTAAACCTTCCCTGACACAACTTCAGGCCATTCCCTTGGGTCCTGTCACTGGTCACCACAGAGGAGAGATCAGTGCATGCCCATCCTCTTCCCCTCACCAGGAAGTTGTAACGGAAATGCGGTCTCCCCTCAGTCTCCTCTTCTCCAGGCTGAATAGAGAAGTAGATTAGCTCAGCTGCTCCACTTATGACTTTCCCCCAGGGCCCTTCATATTGGAATACTTTAGTATTATTAGGGAATTTCCATCAACAGAAATAACACAAAATAGTTTTTAATTCATTCTATAGGAGAAGAGAAGCTCGCAGAGGATTTTTTTTTTCCAAACTATTTAGAAGTCAATGACTGGAAAAACATCTTGTGTTATCAAGTCACAATAGTGGCAAACTCCTTGAAATGATGCCTGAGTTGCTACCTAACACAAGACTGGAAAGTAGACATGATCTGGGATGGGTACAGGAACATCTTCCATTTTTGTCAGCAGTCTAATTCGCTTAATTAATCTGATCTTCTTTCACAACAAGACTCTTGCTCTGTGGGCCTGTACACTGGCAGCTACAGCTCATCTTGGCCCTTGCTGGATTCCACGATTGTGTCACTCAGGCTGATAAATCTGTTTTGCTGCAGAAACGAAGAGTTGTCACTCCTCAAGTAAGATGCCCTTAAACTTGCCACAACAGAGAGAGAGGGTCAGGGAGACATGCATGCACATATGTACACAGCTTCTTTTAGGTAGACTTTAGCCATTGATCTCAATAGACCCCTCTGAGGTCTGCAGTGGCAAGACTGTGCATACTTTTGAGCTGTGTGCGAAAATCATGGCAGAGCAGGAAGAGGAAGTTGGAGATCCTATGATATGACTCTGGTCTACCCTGGAGGTCTTGTCAGACACCGCAAACAGCAAAACTGGTAGTTGGTATTAAGGAACTAGTTTGTTGCTTCTGCTTGCCAAGAAGCTTTTAGTATTCAAGGCCATGAAAAGCCAAAAACCAAGACAGAATGCATTAGTTTAGTACCTTATAATACCTGGAGCCAAATTTTCTTCTTCCTAATCCTTGTCAATGAATCTGATAAGCTAAGTAACTGCCTAGTGTTGTTGCCAGTGCCTAAAAACACCACTGCAAGTAACCATATTGCATAATCCCTTTCATAAACTGATCAAATTCCATTCTAAAATGGGTTAGTCTTCTTGCCCTGCTTCTCAAAGTGAAGGCTTGTTCCTTCATTGCAATACTCTGATAATTAGGAATGTCAGTCTAACTTCCCACTTAAATCTATTCATGGCTTTTAAAAACATATATATGTTCTTGTGCCAAAAGTGTCCTTAAGTAGCTCTTTTCCTTCCCTGGTGTTGAAATGTCCTCCCTAGTGTGTTTATGGGCAAAAAGCATATCTTTGTAGTCTTTCTTTTCCTTGGCGGAATAATTCAAGCTCTTCTACTATTAATATTTTTCCTTAGACTCCCCATTTACCCAAGCATAATACTAACCTGTCTGTATATCTTCCTTGGTCTGTATTAACTTTTCCTAATAACTGGCAACTAGAATTGTACAGATCTTGAAGAGGCAGACACAGTCAGGGTTTTGACAAGTTAGGCATTATCTCCCTGCCTGGCTCTAACCCAGCAACTTAAACACAGTCACAAAGACAGTGTCTGTAGGAGAGTAGTAAGCAATAGAGTCGGAAATGTCTCCCTTACTTCCCTCCTATCTGTTTCGGATGTAAATAACACACTTCTGAATATTCTGAAAGAATTCCAAAAGTCTGGCACTCATATTTTTTTTCACAAGAGCTTCACAAGTATTGTACTTGTCTCCAGTATACATACTCCTGATCCTTCCCCTGACAATATAAATTATACTTCTTTACTAGAGTGCTTGTTCCAGATCAGTTCTTGAAGCCTCAAGCAATACAATAAAGGCAAATCTACCAGTCCCTTGCTCTAGGTTGGATTTTAATGAATTTTAAATTTAGCAACAGTTGGGACAAAAAAAAAAAAGTTGAAAGGAAATTAAAGGCTGTAGAATTCTTATCACTTTTTCTTGTCTGTTATTCCTTTACTCTTATCTGAACTCAGCCCCTTCACGCAATAGTAGCAGTCTGGGATGTGATTTTACTGTAGGTGCTTTGGCTGTTTGCCAGAGCTCTAAGCAGAAAAGAAATACCTTCCAAGTCCAGTGTTGGGACAGCCTTGCTGAGACTCAGAAGTCCAAGCTTTCAGCTCCAGTCCTACTGAAGCTGCAGAGTGAGCAGATACATCTCTCTGCAAAGAAACTAACATTTACATAGAGTAATGAAGTGATCACAGTTATAACTACCTAATTTCCAGTTCAAGGATCAATTTATTGTTCAGAGAGCACAGGCTGAAAAAGTGTTCCAAGAGCAGAGTTTCAAGCCCAGGAGTATCAGCATACATAACTGTTTTACTAAAAAATTGATCCCCTAATTTGGAAGGCATGACTAAGATCCTCAAATTTGGTCCTTTATGTTTCAAAATAAAGCTGCCATTGTAAATATAAGCCATGAAATATCTTAATTTCTTTCCTCTTAATTTCTAATATGTTAGTCAACATGATAAAGCAAGCTAGTTTAGTTAGGTGTACTAGGTAAATGCTTATCTTTCTTTCCCTTTTTACTTGAATCAGTCTTGGTAGATAACTAATTTCTTCTATTTTATCAGAGTAAATACATTAGATGACATTTCAAAATGTGAAAAAGGAAATGAAAATGACATTAAAAAAACCCTAGAAGCAAAACCTGTCCATCAAACATTCAACAATTAAATCTTCTCAGAAACAACTATTTGAAAGGTAAATTCGTAAAGCAAACATGGTTTCAGGTTCTGGTCTAAAGTCAATCTATAAACTCAGTGGAGGAATTTTAGAGGAAAATCAAATTCAGCTGAAATAAATATTGAGTACTGTCAGTACTTTTTAAATTAGAAATTTCTCCAGTCACTGATTTTTGGTTTAGATCTATATTTTCCCCCCTTTTTTTAATGCTTTAATTCAGATGTAACTAATTTTCCATGACTTATTTTCCTGCATTCTTATGTATACTCATTTATAAACTCCATGTTGACAAATGAGGAAAATACAACTTTAATTGCAACAGCAGTCAACATCCATGTTCTACCTGCACCACTGGAGTGCAGCTAAAAACCAACTTGAGACTGTTTCAGTTTACAGCTTGAATAGGAAATTGAACTGAAGCTCACAAGAGTTACATATCATTCCCAAACTTGCAGAGTTTTTAATAAGCAGCTGGAAAAGTATGCAGTCCCTTTTAATACAGGAGACCACTGGAAGAACTACTTTAACAATGTCCCTTTCCTAATACTACAGCACAATCTCCATTTTTGATATAACTTCTTTGCTGACAATAAAAGCAAGGATGGGGAGTGACTTCAAACTCCTGATTGTCCAGAAGACTCATTCTCATGAATCATGGCAGTTTTGATCCAGGCTGACTGGCAATATCTAGGCATCTCTAGGCAAAGTCTGGGGGACACAAAGGGTCAAGAACCATTTCCAGTAGGCACCAGGAGCTGCAGTGGGTTTCAGTGGGTTCAGTGGGAAAGGTTGGAAAGAGCCAACAAGGTCATCTAGTCCAATCTCCCATCTAGTCCAGTAAAGGTCCCCTAAGAGCACATTACTCAGTATTGTGTCAAGATAGCTTTTGAATATGATCAGAGAAGGAGACTTCACAATTTCTCTGGGCAATCTGTTCCAATGCTCAGTCACCTGCAGAGTAAAAATGTTCTTCATGTTCCTGTGGCGGTACCTGTGCATCAGTTTCTGTCCGTTGCCTCTTGTCCTATTGCTCACCCTACACAGTGCTCCAGCACGGCTCTAGGAAGCTTATCACCACCAAAGATCCATTCAGTCTTCAGCCATGACCTGGATGTAGTTCATTAACCAACTTTCCTCCAAAGGGCTGCAGCAAAATTCCAGCATCACTTCAGTGATAAAATAATTTAACTCCCTTCCCAACTGAGAAAGTCAGATCATATTTTGAGGTCCAGAAGGGCCTAAGAAGAGGCCTAGTTACAAATGTGACACATCTGGTCTATATAATTTGGCATCAGGACCAGAGAACACTTCATTAAGCAGAAGTCAAAAGGACTTCCACATGATAAAGTCCATAAATAAATCTCAGAAAGCTAGAAAGACTATTAGGGAGTTTATGAGAGGAGGAACACAATAAATATTATATTCTATGTTTAAAAAAAAAAGTATTTTCTTACTGGAAGAAGGCAGCTTTTAGACCTTGAGAAAAAAAATCACAGATCCTTGGTTCTTTAGGTGCAAGGGTTGGACTTGATGATCTCAGAGGTCTCTTCCAACCCAGTTGATTCTATGAATACTCAAGGAAGGACATGGAGCATCCCTGTTAAAATATTTTTTCTCCCACACACATTAGTCTCTCTAGCTTCACTGAACATGATTTTTTTTTTTTTGATGGAAATATCATAAGAAGAGGAGATATGTAGAAAGAAGCATCAGTGTAAGTGCACATTCCCATATTATGCCCAAACACATGCTTTCTCTCTTGAGAGTCCCAGTGCCATGGGTGTTCAATTGTTCAGCCTCCTCCTGCTCCAAACTCTCCATCATTTTCCTGAAACTTCACTGACTTGCTCTAGTATGTCCACATATCTCTTTTACTGGAGAGCCCAGAACTGGACTCAGTATGACAGATGTGTTTCACCAGGGCTTAGTAGAGAGGAAAGATCTCCTTCCTCCACCTGATGGCAATGCTTCCCTCCTCATGCAGCCCAGGGGGCTGTTGGCTTTTGCTGTAAGGGCACTTTGCTGACTCGTGATCAGGTGGTTACTGAGAAGGTCCCCTAGTTTTTTGCTGCACAACTTTGCCAGATTTTGAGCAAGATGAGAAAAGGATGGTTTGGCAAGTGAATTAAGAATTGCAGAATATTTGCATGTATCTCTCTAGCTTGGTCTTAAAATGATAAACCTGCCACTGAATCAAATGTTAGAGCAAATGAGATACTGCCTTCTGGCTGCTTTCAGCAAGTCTCTAATGTGGCCGTGTAATGCCCCATTATGCAAATATGTGACATTGTTTGGGATCTAATCAGAAAGGCACTTTTCCTTGAACAAACTAAAACAATTGCACACCAGTTGTTCCTATTCCATGAATAATATTTCCAAAAATATTACTCCATGAATTATACTCTAATTCTATGAATAATGTTTATGATAATAGCTAGAAACCTATGAACCAGATAAAAAAGATCTGGGTGTATTTTGAGAAATCACATTTTTCCATTTCTAATAGATGTTAAACTTACATAATTCCCCAGGTAAATACGGACATCTTGAAAAATATTCTTCCATTCCATAAACAAAATCATTAAAAAAACATGCACACAATATTGAATTTTCAACACATTGAAGAGAAAATTTTCACCTTATTTTTCCCCAAGTCCTTTAAGAGTTGCAATAAAAATAAATCATAGAATCACAGAATGATTTAGGTTGGAAGGGATCTTGAAGTTCATCTGGTTCCAACCCCCCTGCCATGGGCAGGGACACCTTCCACTAGACCGGGTTGCTCAAAGTCCCATCCAAAAAGGCCTTAAACACTTCTAGGGATGGGGTGTCCACAACTTCTCTGGGCAACGTGTTCCTATGCCTCTCCACCCTCACAGTAAAGAATTTCTTTGTAATATGCAACCTAAATCTATTTTCTTTCCATTTAAAGCCATTACCCCTTGTTCAGATATAATTTTTGCAAATGACTGAAGCTTTGATACATTGCAAAGGCTTCAGAAAAAGTCACTGTGAGCCTTCAGTAAGTCAATATCTAACACAGTGGCTGGTGGTAATGCTGTAGTTAGAGGTTTGGAATTTTCATGGTTATATAGGAACATTTGGAGAAGAATATTTAGGGAAATAAATCTAGTCATTATGGGGAAAAAATCAACCTCATAAAATGTTTCTTGCTTGTATTTTAAGTATAAAGTAAAACTGACACGCAGTTCAGGATGTTAAATTGAAAAAGCTAAAGAAGATTTTGATTTCAAAACCCAGCAGCAGCAGCACCCATGTTACTGCAAACTGGAGGCTGATTAGGGTGCTGGCCAGGTATGC
Organism: Poliocrania exsul; assembly: GCA_035041345.1. Classification (NCBI taxonomy): domain Eukaryota; kingdom Metazoa; phylum Chordata; class Aves; order Passeriformes; family Thamnophilidae; genus Poliocrania; species Poliocrania exsul. Next base: position 84,224,646 of record JAWWLZ010000118.1, read on the forward strand.
CTAAAAGCCTGCAGTCATCCCAAACCCAAGTCCACTTCGCAGAAACAGTGGGAGTCAATAACTATTCTTACAGCACCGTGAGCACTGATGGCCAACTAAGCTGGAAAACCTTATCAGAGGCCTATAAAGGAAGACATAGCAAGTGACATTTTAAAGGAGATATGATAATTAAATCCTACAGGTATATGGAAAAGAACACGATAAAACATTCATTTGGGCAGCAAATTGCTTTCAAATCATACTAAGTGATTCTGGAAAATGGAGTAGCTGGGGTAAAATTCATGTTTCAGACATGGAATATTTCTTTAATTCCTAACAAAATTAATATTTTTGAGACTTACATTTGCTATGTGTCATCTGAATTTATAGGAAAACTTATTTGTTGCTTTAAATTTTTTTGCAGCAGTACTCTGCCCTGTGTTAGCAGAATGCCTCAGCAAACTAAGCACTGTCACAGTCTAAATTGTGAATCCAAGTTACAGTAAATGAAATGTGACAAGCTGGTGTGGTAATTGTATTGTACATGTAAAATCACCAGTCCAGAGTGGTTTGCAGATATTTATACGGTCCTCGGGATCTGATGATTTGCAGACAAATATTTTTCTCTATAGGAACAGAACTGGTATTTTTTTGTTTACTCAATTTCATTGATGTTGCAGGTCTCACTGGTAACTCAGTGACATCATACAGTGCAAGAACCAAGTGGTGAAACAACCAGCAGAATAAAAATGGAAAGAAAATAAATGTGTAACAGGGAGAATATAGAAAATGTTATGCTTACAGAGACATTTAAAATTCTCAGCTTCCCTGATCTGGAAATTTCTGAAAGGCCTTTACTGGGAGGGGGGGGGGGGCGTGGAGAGGGAACGGAGGTGTGGAACAAGAAAGAAAAAAAAGGCTAATTGTTCATAATTCATTATATAACAATGATGTTGATAATAATGACTAGTATTTCACTCATATCACCCATTATCAGAAAAGAAAAAAAGTAGAGTTAACAGTTGTGGGGGTCTTGGGTTTTTTCAAACTAATTTAGCAAATCAACCAGCACCAGAATTGTAATTCCAGTGATGTTTGTGCCCTCATATGAAAAGCAATACTTATAAAAAATCTGGAAATTATAAAGCCCTTTATATCACACATAAAGAGGAGACACTCTTTTAGGTTTCATAACTGAATGTTAAACCAGTGACTGCCAGAACTAGGAAAGGGATGGCTCCGACAGGTTTGTTCTTATGCCCTTCACTAAACTCCCCTTGGTGGCTAGACATTGGGATGGATGAGCCATATGGCAGTTCTTAGATATTCCAGTGTTCACAGGACAAAGACAACACTGCTGAATGTACAAATTTGTTCATTTCCCTTACCTCTCCTATTTGTCAGGCATGTCCAAAATGAAACTTCCACCTTTCACCTTTACATGTCTTCTTGCAGTGCTACAACAAGAAATATGACCCCTTTTGCTCATTTTCTTCTTCTTCTAATGCATTGTCCATAACAGCCATTTGGAAAATGTACTTTAAGTTTGAAGACTTTACATAATAAATAAACATGCTCAGTTCCATAATGTAGATGTTATAGATAGCATCTTGGTTTTAAAGCATGAAAAAATTATCTCTCAATACAATGTCCTCAGTGTACTCCACATGTTTCCATGCTAACATAACAGTTAAATGCCTCCCTGACACCTGATCCTGTTAGATTCTCAAAAGCTAAGCAGGGTTAGCCACAGTTAGTACTTGGATGGGAGAGCTCCTGGAAATACCAGGGGCTGTAGGTTCTGGTCCTGAGGACTCCACTGTCACCGTCCAAGCTCACTCGGCCATGGCAGATGAACCTTAGGAGCAAAGGGTGAGGCCAGTTCTGCTCATGCTGTGCCTCACCTAAAAAATCCACTGTGCAGGCTTGAAGGGCACACCCACGTGGGTAGAGCCCTTCCCAAACCTTTGTTCATGAAGCCGAGCCATACTTACATACATGCTAACATGCCATCAGATTTTTAAAAGTGTGCTTTTTTCCACAGCTAAGTCAGTTGTTTGTGATGACTTAAAGTAACTTGGATTGGACTCTATGGTAAATAATAAAAAGTATTTTAGATCCCAAATAACAATGAAAACAGTTAATGCTCATTAAAGTTAATGCTCATTAAAATTTCGTTGGCAAAGTCATCCTCAGAATAGTTACCTATTACATATAAAAAGAGAAGAAAAATAACTTTTCTGCTAAGTCTTTGAAAAAATAGGAAAAAATTCCATGGAACCTTACAGACTTGATAAAAGGCTCAATTTTCCCCAAGAGATTTCTACAAATCTATGTCCTGGTAAGATATGAAATGACATGGGATGAGATTCAGAACCTGGATAAAGCAGAGGGTTAATCAGTGAAAGTTTTATCCTACATGTCAGTATTTGGAAGGATCAGAATTTTTTAAATGGGTATAATTTTTACCAATTATCTTGAGTGGCATTTCTGTTTAAATCTGCCACACAGAACTGTTAGGATTTGAAGCTAAAGTTAGCTTAGCTCTGCCTTAAGCAGAGACTTTGTGCTTCGTTTCAGCTTGCACACTCAAGCAGAAGACAGCTAGCCTGTGCAATGGGATTTTAAGAGACCTTAAGGAATTTAAAGCTCCTAGGAGAAGTTGTACTGACAGTTCCTGAGCCTACAGCATCCCTTGGTTGAGGCACAGCACAGTCAGGAACAATGCCAGCTCCTGCTGGCTGCCTACCTGCATACCATTTCTCCACTCTTAAGGAACACGTGGTTTTATTTCTATTATGGGAAAAAATCTGCAAGATTTACTCAAAGGCGACAGCTAGAGTATTGCCAGAAGATTAGAAGAAGAGAGAGCTTTAAAAAACAGGCTAAACAGAAAGAATTGCTTTTGTCCCTGGGATGTGCCCATCTATACTTAGCGAAGTTCCTGTCAAGACTTAACTTGGTTTCATTGCCTTAAAATGGTCCCCAAAGAGAACTCCTGTTCAAACATATTTTGAAGAATAAAAGCCTTACTTTGAGAGTAATGCCACCTACATAGGTTTGAAATAAAGGGTCTAATGCCTCTTAGGGGCTTGGGAATTTTTTTAAAACCTTTCCTTTATGTAAGAGAAGTCAGAATTCTTTTTTTCAGCACCCTTCCTAAACATTTATCAGGAAAAGGAAATAACAAATAATGGTGTCAGTGATGCTATTGCTGAATTTTAGAAGAGACAAGTGATGTTAAGTGCCTATTGCAAAGAGTTTGTTCATTTATTTGCTATGATGTATGTCCACACTACATCTTACAGTGTTTTGTAGAAACATGTAAACTTCAAGAAAAACACAGATCAAAAAGTCTCAGAAGTGAGAAAAAATAAGTTTTCCAAATGTTTTTTCATATTAATAAAAATATATAAAGGAAAAATTGAAATAACCACATGCAAAAATAAAAGCAAATGGATCTTCGTTAGTAAGAATATTTTCATTTTTGGAATAAACAGGACATAAAGGTTATAAAATCTGCCATGCCATGTTGGTAAGGGAACCAAAACAAATATTTGCAAACCCAGAAACATAAATATTTTGAACACTAATTAAGCTCATAAATTTTCGTTGTTGCTAGTCCAATTGCCAACTGCCAACAAAAGTGTATTTCCATGCATTCAAACTTCATAAAGAAAAAAGTTTTAAGAAAATGCTTTGTTACATTCTGAAACATAAGAGGCACATAGTATTGCCAAATACAGTAAGAACTACATTGACACATCAATCTAAAACCATATCATGTTTCAACTTTATTTTAACCCCATTTTAAGGTTTGGCCTAAACTACTTTTTTTTTCCCTGCTTACTAGCCCTGATTAATGCGTCCCTGAAAATTCCCATTGCTGTTCCTAAGTGCACTGGATGGAGTTAACTATCTTCATAGAAGCCCATGGAGTGCTGTGCTTTAGATTTGTGACCAGAGCCGTGTTGGAAACACATCAGCAGTTTAGCTATTGTGGGCTGAGAGTGTACAAGTGTTTGGGAGGGGACTCAGCCAGGACAGATGACCAAAACAGATCAGAGATGTTCCATCCCATGCTGTGTTCAGCATTACAGCCCAGGGATGCAGCTGTTGCTCTGAGACTGGGGGGCACCAGGCAGCTGGTGAGAGCCAGTGAGTGATAGCCTTTGTATCACTTGCTTCTGTTTTCTTCTTTTTTTTCCCCCTTTTTCCTCACTTACCAAACTCTTGTTACCTCAGCCCCTGGCTTTTCCACACTTTGGCCCTGTGATTGTCTCCCTCATCCTGCTGTGGGGGAATGAGTGAGCAACTGGATGGAGGCTTAGCTGCTAGCTGGGGTCAACCCACCACAATATTTTTGTCTCCAATTATGATGTTAGGCATTTATCAGAGCTGCCTATGGCTTCTCAAAAAAAGCACAGAAAGCTGAATTTGATTGACCTAAAACAAAGATATGATGTTCCTGCTACTGGCACAGGAAAAGCTGAGGGAGCCAGAGGAATGTGAGAGCCCTGAGAAATCCACTTTGCTCATCTTGCCCGTACCAGACACCTACAGGAAGGTAGACACAGCAACTGCTGGTGCTGTTGGAAGAGTGTGCCCCTATCCTGTGTCCTCACCCTCCTCCAGGGACAGCCTATTTTGCATTTGCAGGGGCAGTGGCAGCAGCCAGCCTGGCTTTCTAGGGTTCAGAAATGGGAGAAGTAGGCAGCAGTGCCCATGCTACACTGATGCCCAAAAAATCTATTGTCCTGGGGAGACGTGTTTTGCCTGGTCTCATAGCCAGACTTGAACTTCAGGATGCTTTTAGTAGGCAGAGTAATCTTCCACTGCCTTCAAGGTGCCATTGCCTTGAAAAAAAGTATGATGTATCACTAGCCCTCTTCTGTAAAAACTATGACAGAGATGAAACCACTGCTTCTTACCATTCGGGAATTCCCCTCTTCATATTCTCTTATGAAAAATGAGTAAAAAACCATCTCTTCATAACCACGTGTCCCTCTTGACATGTAACTCCATAGAAACTAACAGTCTGGCAATTTCATGAGCTCTTAAGGTTTGGAAATTGGTTTGTATTTCACACTGGGACAATACACTACCTTTTGTTTTCAAAAATGGCACCCTACTGAAATCATCTTTTTTAGCTCAGTACCAGGTTTCCATTTCAGATCTCTATTCCCATCTGCCATCAGAAGTGACTGGAATGCCTTTGATCTCATAAACCTTTCTATTGCAAAAACTTCCTCAAAATCAATACCTCACTGCAAAAATGTCTTTCCAGTCAGTCCAGTATTCTCCTGGATATTCTTAAAGTGATAGAAAAAGGTTTCTTTTATTTTAAACTATAGATGAACATTTCAGTATACATACTTTAATAGATTTATTTTGATATTTAACTGTTATAGTGAAATGCTGTTTGAAGGGCTGAGTTTTTATTTCTGACTGATGTTCCTGAAAATAGAATGCCACCAAACAGGTGAGGCAAAAGACAAAGAAGCAGTACAAAAATTTTCAAAAAATGAGATACAGGATATGCAAATTTCACAGAGGTCTGAAAAGCCAGAGGAGAAGAATGAGACCAAAACCATTCAGGTGGCTGCATTTAAAACAAACAGCTCACAATTCAGACTGACATCTGACTAATATGTGGAGAGAAGAACCAAAGTACAGATAAAGTAAGTCAGACAACAACTCTCCAATGCAATTTTAGCTGGAATGAGCATGTGATTCCAAAAGCCAGTGATTGATAAAAAAATTCTCAAGACAGTCAAAAATACTCAGAAAGACTTCAGGAATTCAAAGTCAGATTTACTAATGAAACTATTGGAGAAAGAAGGGTAATGAAGTTCAGCAATGTGGTTATATTCCTGATGTTTGTAGTGGCAGACTTTGACCAGGCATACCTATATACAGTAACAGAAAGGAATATTTCTTGTAATTTTTTATATCACCACCTACAGATGATGCTCTATTTATTTATAACAAGATCCTTGAGCCCTTACTATTCTCTTTCTCATCCTCCCGCTTCTTTTATTCAAGTAATAAGAGAGAGAGAGGTTAAAAGATACATGAAAAAGATCACAAGTGTTTCAAGAATGCAAGAATTTAAAAGTACTTCCTGTGCTTTTTTTAAATGTGACTGGCAGGCTATTCACCAGTTAAACCTGGATTACTAATGCAAACCTGCTGTTCTAGAAGCTGCTGACAGAGGTGACCATAAATTCCCAATACACTTTCACTTCCCCCCTCACCTTAAAGCGCAGGAGCTGATTGATACAGACACCTTCAGAGTGAGAAGCGCTTATAGGGTCATAGAATTACAGAATGGTTTGGGTTAGAACAGACATTAAAGATCATCTAGTTTCAATTCCCCTGTCATGGGCAGAGACACCTTCCACTAGACCAGGTTGCTTGAAGCCTCATCCAGCCTGCCTTGTTCACTTTTGGACAGATGTTGTCAGTGGCTGTGTCTGCTGTATGTCCAGCTGCCCTGGCCCCCAGGAATGTGCCCTCAGCCATCACCAGCTAACATGAGAAATAGATAGTTCCCTGAGCTGTGTTAAGGAGCAAGCCCAAGCAATGCAGAGATGGGGAGGTTACCTCTGGTGCTGTGGGGAGCACGGGAGAGTGCATTTGCTGTGTAATGGCCACTCTTCACTGTAGACTTTCTGTGCACATCACCAGTGACTCACTTCCTTCTTTCCATTCCTCAGACATGCCAACAGATGTGAATACAGCAACATGGTGGAGTGGATTGAAGGAACACAAGATAATTTATGTTGGAAAGCAGGAGCTTCAGCTACTCATCCTTTCCAGGCCATCAGCATTTCACCAGTCAGAGCACAGGGTCAAATGAATGGTTCTTGCCCTCCCCAGATTTGATGCATCTCTTGTTTTTTTGTTTGTTTTGGGGTCTTGTTCTTTGGTTTGGGGTTTTTTGGTGGTTTCATTTTGTTCTTTTGTGTGTGTGTGTGTTCCTTTTGTTTGCTTGTTTGGGGGTTTTGTTCTTTGTTTTTCTTTGTTTCATTTTGTTCCTTTTTTTTTTTTTAACCTGCCCCTCTCTTTCCTCCTTTAGTTTTGCCATGGCAGATTGTATTGGGTTTACATGGCTTGACCAGTGATGCTCTCATCACATTTTCTTTCTCCATTCAGTTGAATAAGAAGAGTGATAGAGTGGATTGGTGGGTACTGCCAAGGACTACCCAACACATAATTTTGCTTTGCTGAAAATAATCTGTTTGGAATTGTTTTGTGTTACAAAAAGTCTAACTCAAGCAAGATTAGCACTTTCACTGTTCTTGTATCCTCGTGGAGATGAAATTGATTAAGAGAAATAGCATTTTAAACATTTTCACATTAGGGAAAAATAGGTGAGGCACTTCACCTGTGTCCTGAAGAATTGCATGCCTTCAGGAACATTCCCCTTGAGCATCTTTAGTGGCTTATTCGCACCTCCGCAGCATCCCCAGGTCCCTGTGTTCAGTACATTCAGTACAAGGAAAGTGTATGTGCCTGAGCCAGCTGTGCAAATGCCACTCCACAAGCTGCTCTGTACCGGGGGCTGGCACCAGGCCACCAACAACTGTAGCACTGCACATTGCAGCATATAAATTTCCCTTTAGAACTTGCCCTAGTCTTTTGGGATGATAATTTGCCTCCTCTGAAAATTTATTTCCTTCCTGTGAAAACCAGGGAACCTCTGGCCCTAAACTGATGTATTTTCCCAAAATATTTTAGGCTTGAAGCCACTACATTTTATGAAGTAAAAGAGTTCTGCTGAAAAAAATTACAGTCCATGCAGAACAATGCTATATTCTTTCCTCCCACTCGCCTCATTCCCTAGGAAAAAAATAGAAACCAGTTGGAAAGAGCTGGATGTCTTTTTGTGAGAAAACCACTTGGGATCTTCTTATGAGGAGGAAGAGAAAACATGAGATTAAGGAAACTGTGCTGCCTTTCTCACCTCCTCTGTAATACGCAAGACTGGATTCATGTTTCCACCTACCAGTGCAATTTGGCACTGATGTAGTTTACAGACTTCCATTTTGTTCATTCTCTTTGTCTTACAAGCCCTGTGCTCTTGTATGCTTATGAGAGGTGAGTCTGGGCAAGTTTCAAGCACAGTGAGAGCAGTGTTAACACAAATATCATTAAAATTGTCATCAAAATCCAAAGCCTTGTTCTGTTTGCAGATCAGCTGCCACATTACTTTTCCATTCTTTCAAAGACCCATTGGTACTGTTTTGCTCTCTCTAAGCTATGGAATCCATGTAGTTGCACATTTAGGACTTTTTATGAGCTATTTGAGCAGGTCCTTCTTTATGCTTGGGACATCTACTTAAGCTGTTTAAATTTAGAAATAGGACATTCTACCAGGAATAACTTCAGACGACTTAAATAGTATTTATTAGCAGCAGAGCATCAGGGAAGTTCTCTGTCATCAAGATGAATAGCACTAGAGAATTATTATAAAATTGCAAGATGCATGTCGAGTCTTGTTCATTTCAATCAATTAACTCAGGTCTCTGTTAACACTACTTCCAGTTGATAAATTACTGCAAATTTGGGACTACAGCAAAGGCTGTACCTATCTCTTATTTTTAAATGATTTGAATTAATTAGTTTTCTGTGGTTGTTATACACCCACACTCCAAGAAATTTTCCAGTTGGTCAGTTGGGCAACACATCTGATTTCTAGAACCTCTAAAATCTCTCAGACTAGTTATACCAGTATTTAGCTAGTCATCTGAGATGTAAAAACTCAAAACACTGACATGTCTCATACACAAAGGTGAGAGAGAATAAAGAAAGCAGCTGAAAATATGTATATGCAAATACACAATAGTTATGAATAGTACTATTCATTCTTATTATCTGCACTAAGTATAGGGTTATTATTTCTTTAATTTTCTTTAGAATAAATGTGGGGACAAACTTTAATGAATTCTCCTTAGAAGTCAGTTTTGGTGGCAGCAATTGCTAAAAATAATCTAGAATGGTTTTCGTTTTCTCCAACATAAAGACAACAAATCAAATGATTCACAGAAAAAAAAGCAATGAATTTTCCTATATTTCAGTCAGCTCTTTAAATACATATATTTTGGAACATTTACTCCTGCAGCATATGAAAAAATTACATACTGCCTTCTCTCTGGATCTTCTTTAAAAGTTTGTGTAACTCTTTTGGATGAACTTTGATCATAAACTTGGATGCTTGAGTACTTTATGGAAAAATTTTCTAACTGAAATGAAAACTAATTTGCCAATAAATTTTTAACATATTTTCTGAGATACAGAAAATAAAAATCCATATTTTCATTTTGAAAGCAGAATATGCTTAAAATGCCTAAATAATGACATTTTCAAGACATATGATTGGATTATGAAGGCAAAAGTGGTAGCACACTGCAATATTTCACATCTCTGCTGAAGTATTTTTAACCAAATTGCAGTCTTACTT
>JAWWLZ010000118.1:84234190-84305744 GCA_035041345.1 Poliocrania exsul
AATTTTCTAACTGAAATGAAAACTAATTTGCCAATAAATTTTTAACATATTTTCTGAGATACAGAAAATAAAAATCCTAAATAATGACATTTTCAAGACATATGATTGGATTCTGAAGGCAAAAGTGGTAGCACACTGCAATATTTCACATCTCTGCTGAAGTATTTTTAACCAAATTGCAGTCTTACTTTTTCTGACAGATCTTATCCTTTTTCAATTGTTAAAAAAAGGCAAGGAAAGAAAGGGATCATGGAGATACCTGCACAATTTTTATTTGGTGACTAATCAGAGCCTCAGTAAGAGGAAACATTCTTCTCTGTCTTAAGTTTGGTGTTACATCTCACATAAATCTTGTAGATAATCACATATGGCACTATTCTGCAAGATGGCAGGTGATCTGTGTGAGTGCTCTGTTTTCTGAATGTTGAGTGGGAGCTGACAAGTAGTTTGGACTGTGTTACACTATGATGAGTACAAGAATTGTTTATTTTCATGTTTACAGTTCTGACTTAGTTGAAAAGGGAAAAAAAGAAATAGAAATGAGGCCTAGTGAAATTTCTGCAATTGTTTGACCCCTTTTGGATGTGAAAATCAGGCAACAATACATCAGAACTGAATCGGAGCGCATAAAACCAGACACAATGAGTATGCCTAGCCTTTTTTCAGAAATCCCCTTCTATTTGGATCTTACAGAACATCCTAAAACTTAAAATGAAAAGTTCAGAACATTTTGTCCTGCTGAAAAAAATGAAGTACTTTGGGCAGGATTAGCTCCAACAAGAAGCAGAGGAGGAAAAAACTCCAAACTGCTGGCTTGGAAACATTTCCTTTTCTGTACTTTCCTAGTCTTCAATATCAAAGCAAGAATTTCAATTTGAGTAAGATGAAAACATGCTCTTATATTCTGGTATCCCTGGCAAGTTTAGCCTCCAACTCAAAAACAGCAGTCCAGGAGCTCGACTGACTAAACTTCCTGATGGTGAAGCAGGGAGCAGGTGCCAGAAGATTGCAAAGCTTCATGGGAGAATAATGCTTTCTTGTTCAATCACCAAGAGGGAAATTATTGCTAACAAGATAACAGTTGTTGTTCTATTTAAATTACCCTGGTAAAATCATCTTTTCTGACACCTATTCCCTATACTACGTCTAAACAACACATGAGCAGGCAACATGCCATCCAATAAAATAAGCAAGACAGTTGTAAATGCAGGCAGCTTGCAGATGATTCATTTTTCTGATTAGTGGTAATGAACAGTGCTCTTTCTAGAAATGCAGTGATTTCTGCTGACCTTGTTTCATGGGCATTAATTTAAAAAATTTTAAAAAACACCTGTGCCTTTGGGGATGTATGGCCAGACTTCGTGAACAAAGATTTGGGCAGGGCTCTCCCCACGTGGGTGTGCCCTTCCAGCCTGCACGGTAGATTTTTTAGATGAGGCACAGCGTGCACAGAACTGGCCCCATTGTTTAAGTCCTAAGGTCCATCTGCCACAGCCGAGTGAGCTTGGACAGTGACAGTGAAGTCTTCGGGACTGTCATAGCACCCGGTACTAACCAGGGCTGACCCTGCTGAGCATCCGAGATCTGACAGGATCGGATGGCAGGGAGGCTTTGAACTGCCAGGGGACAGTCCCACTGAGACTCAAAGTCCTTGGGATTCAGAGTCCAGAGTGCTCTCCTTTACACCACAGGACCGCCTACCAGGCGTTAATATAAGGCTGAAAATAAAAGTCCTTGTTCAAAGCTTCTTCTGTAAGCTATGGCACTATGGCTGATGAAAACCTTACATGGGATTGTATGGTGACTTTAACATGCAGTCTGCTATAGCTTAGGCTCTGACCATCAATGGGGAATGTCAGATAAGATCTGACTCACCAGGAGAGTTGATGTGAAAGTGACAACTTCCACATGCTTTGGATGATAAGACTATATGACATCTTGGATCCCACACCAGGTCTTAAGTAGGCCAGAGGTGTAGCCCACCCTTCCTCTACTAGGGCAAACAGCATTGCTGGCCATGATCTCTTTCCCATTTTTGCTCTAGGGGTGCTTGGAAAGGGACAGTGACCATCTTTTTACAGGTATAGGGAAAAGGCATGGGATCAAACAGGCATGTCTCTTTGTGCAGTTATGCAAGCCAATTATTATCTGCCTAATAAAGTCTGTATCTGATTTTGGTTAGTCTTAACCCTCTGTCTCAAAAGTCCCTAAAATGCATTTTCTTTGTTTTAGCAGTTCTCAGATCTTTCTTTACTAGCTTCACATTGCCTTTACCATGACAATGATGAGAAGAAAGATGCCCACTAAGCATGATAACCAATTTATTTACCTGAAACTCTTGTTTTCTGAAAGTACACTTCCTAGCAGGCTGTCTTCGTCCTTTTAAATGTCTATGTTTTAGTAACATTTTTTATTCTTTAAGACAAAAACAATTCTTACTATTTTCTCCATCAGTTTGCCTAAGTTTTGCAGTTACCTACTGCAATACAACAGAATTCTTTTAGAAGCTCACCTTGAAAAATAAATATCCCCCCACCCTGCACAACTTACAGCAAAAGCCTTACCAAAAGAAAAGAAGAATCTACAGTAACTAGCAAGAACATAGGCAAAGATAAGAAACTTAGAACATGAACAATTCACAATAAATAATTCTTTTAGTAGTCAATACATGAATAGATGGGCTCTCTGAGCCTGAAATACAGAATAATAGAAGGTCACTGTTCAATAGAGACCCTGCTAAAATATTCCTAAATTGTGAAATACTAAAGCATTTTATCACATCTTTTTTTAATCTTGATTTTGCCACAAATGCAGATTTAATGGCAAATATGTTCTTTAATCTAAACTAGTAATTTAAAAAGAGGAGTTCTGAATCAATCAAAATTAAGTTCTAATATTCCTTTAAATCATATGTGATGAAGAGTTTGCCTTTTCAGCTTTGATGATAGGGTTGCGTGGGTTCTTTATAAATGGTTTTAACTGAAATTTGGAACATAGGAGCAAGACTGGGGTATAATTTTTGCACTGCAGGAGGCCATTCAAAGTTTTAATGTCTGTTCAAGTTATAGTGATTATGAAAAATGTCAAGCCTCTGTTATTATCAGGAAATTCACTTGTATTCAGGGGGGAATTCCCTCTGTTTATTCTTTTTTGTTTCCAACTTCTTGAAAAACTGAAAGGCAGGGATAAAAATCTCTGTGCCTATTAAAAACAAAAAAAAAAAAGAAAAGAAAATAAAGAAAGAATAGCAGAAGCTGGCAAGCTTAGTTTTTTGGATGCCATGCTAATTTAGGCAGGCATCATAAAGGTGCAGATACTGCAAATTCTTATGTTTGAATAATGCAAATTTCACAAGAACTCCCACAGAAGTCAGATGCTATACAAGAACACTTATCAGCAGAACTTGTCGAGAGTACCCAGCAAAACTTATGGAGCCAAAAGGCCCGATCACAATACAGCAAATATTTGAAACAGTATGAATTAGGAACTTGTCACCTCTCTATTATCATAAAATGTTGTAAATCTTTTAATTTAATTTGAAAAGGCAGCAAGAATTCATAGTCTTCAGTCTTGTTCAAAAATGTGTGTTGTCAGAGCAAATTGGTGTTCATAGGAAACATCAGGTGGGCACTTCTTTAAAGAATTTTTGGCATGATGTACAAAACTGGAGTCATGTAAACAAGAAACAAGGGCAGAAAGTGCAAGCTCTTCTTAGGAAGATAGAGCCAGGATGAAGAAAACTCTCAAGACATCTGCTGGAGAGCACAAGAGCTGACTCAAGCTAAGGGCTTGCACCAGAGTACACTCATGAGTATGTAGGTTTTGTAACATTCGGGTCATTACTGTTGAAAACTCTGTTTAAAGATAGAAATACAACTGAACTGAGACAAACAACAAGGGCATGCTTATGCATTAAACAAATGCTTGAATCTGCTTCTCTAGGATGACCTTGCTCTGGGGAAAGAGGCTATTTGAGAAGAAAGTAATGATGTCAAATATATCGTACTTCTCTGATGTGTGGACCAAAGTGGATTAAAATTTAAGTACCACCTGAAACAGCTGCAGAATATCAGCAAGCCAGTCGCAAAACAAGAAATATACATAGTGTCAGAAGGAACTGGTGCATCACAGCCATAAACAGCTGAGCATCGGAACCCCAGTGTGACCTCTGCAGGAAAACTGATGCCAGTGATGCTAAGTAGGTTTGTGCAGTTCAGGAAGCAGACTACTGTAAGGGGTAGTTGGACTGCTCTGACTATACAGCTAAATAAAATAAAATGTGGGAGAAGCACCGTTATTCATCCCTACTGCTTAACAGAATGCACACTATGGCCTTAGTGTCAAGTGACACTCAAGCATAGCTTGGACTAAATAATACACTCCAAGGCAATCCCTGGATCCACACATCCCTCAGTTGCTCCTCATCAGACTAGTGCTCCAGACCCTTCACCAGCTTCATTGCCCTTCTCTGGACATGCTCTACCTCCTCAATGTCCTTCTGTAGTGAGAGGCCCAGAATTGGACACAATATTTGAGGCCAAGTAAGAGGGACAACACTTCCGTAGTCCTGCTGGCCACACTATTTGACACAGGCCAGGATTCCATTTGCCTTCTTGGCCACCTGGGCACAAAGCTGGCTTGCATTCAGCCAGCTGTTGACCGGCCTCTCCAGGTCCTTTTTCACCAGGCAGCTTTCCACCCACTCTCATCCCAAGCTGAGGTCAGGCTGACAGTTCTGTATTTCCCTGGATCTTCCTTCTGGCCCTCCTTGTGAATGCATCACATTTGGTAACTTCCAGTCATCCAGGACCTCCCTAGATAACCAGAACTGATGGTTAATGGTAGAAAATGCCTTGTTGAGTACCTCTGTTAGCTCACCCAGTACCCACATGTCATGATTTAGGAATGGTATTCCCCAATTTAGTGCTTCCACTAAAAAAACCCCATGAGCTGCTCCCCTCTCCCTCTCTGTGATAGGAAACAAAAAGTAGAGATCACAGGTTGAGATAAGAACAATTTACTGGAAATAGCAATGAGATTTTTAAAAAAGACAGTAACAGTAACAATACTAATAACAAAAGTGCACAAAGAGAGGATGATTTACATTCAAAAATGTTCACCAAGCATAACCCAACATGGCAACCCTGCCACACTTTTTTTGACCCAAACCCACGTCCGTATTCCCAGAAGCAAGAGTCCCCTACTTCTACCCCTGTCGATGACAGGACTGGTATAGAATAGCAACAAATAGAATAGCAACACACCCACACAGCTACAGGTTCTGCCTCCTTTGGCTACTGTGAAAAAACTAACTCTGTCCTGGCCAAAGCACTTCATGCACTTCCCACTAGCTGAAGCCAGGACACTTTGTGTGGGTCCCATCCAGCCCCATAGACTTTCAGTACCCTTCCTGTGTGCCCTTTTGTGTGAACTGCTGCTCAAACTGCCACACCACTCCCTTGCTGATGCAACTTGCAGTGTTGGCAGCACTCCTGGTTGCCACTGCTCCCTAAGGACTTCTTTTATACATGGTAGGGGCTTGGTTCCCATTGCTCCTGACCCTGGAAAAGTCTTGTCAGCCACTGTTACATGTGCTGCAGGGTCCTGGTGGTAGCACACGTATTTAAGCACTGGCATGGAATGGCAGATATTATTTGACTAATGTGTGTGCTTTCTCGCAGTGATAGTTTGGACTAATTACACTGTAGCTGTTTTAAGCTGCAGTCAAAATAATATCCAAAGCTTTAGTTTCTACTTCTTCCCCTCCCAAGGGAGGCAGGGGAAATGTGTTCCAGAGAGCAGCAGTTACATTTTTTTATTTCGAAGAAAATTGTGTATCCTTTGAAACACAAGAAAGTGAGGAGAGACTTTCAAGACTGCTTTGTTCTTCTTCCATGATCTCTTTCATGGCTTGCAAAGGAGGTGACACTGTGCCATAGCATGAGAGTAGCAAAGAACAAGATGAAGGACTTTCTTTTTGTATGTTGCTGTACAGTCTGTAGGTGGAGCATCACAATCAAGGCTCGTGTCTCACATCGCCTGCAGCAACATTCAACTCTATAAGTATGTACAACCGAAGAAATTGTTCTCAGGTAAGGAAGAGAAGGTGGTAGCGATTGATGTCTTTCTTACTTTATGCACTTCCCACTGAGAAAATAAGTGTTTCTTCTCAGTATGTAATTTTTTTTTCTTTCTTCTAAGGACAATTAGGAAGAAACTAGAGATTGAGATAAGCTGAAAAAAATCAATTTAAGTCATGCTTTGGTGTAGAGATATAAAGGATAAGGTACAAAGACAGAATTAAATATTTTTGAGTTGCAGTGGTAACATTTTTTAATTATTAGTGTCCATCAGCTGAGTCCATGCCTGTGTTTACATAGCAAGCCCCAAACCCAGGTAAAAATGGGACTTCCTAAAACTGAGCATGTGCTAACACAGTTTACCCATTAATGAGTCAGTTTAAGACTGCTCCAATTCACTGATTACATCAACTTAGCTCTCATCTTAACCAGATACTATTGAAACCTGAATGCACTTTTGTGTGTACCAACATTCCTGTGTTCTGAAACGATACTAACTTGGTTTCCTGCTCAACTTGAGACTAGTTATGGTTTATATTTAGATCCTGAAACTAGCTGAGTCTCAGGAATCCTTGAGAACCTTCCTATCAGAAAAAGCCTTTCTCACTTCATCTGAGGTGTTGGAAATGGCCTTATTTAGGAAGTATGAGGTCGGTAAGGTTCAACTCTTTGCTAGTAGATCACAAAATTAAAGCTAAGACAATTTTTTGAAGGTCTCTAGCTCTTGAAATAGTGTGGTAACAGTATCTTCTATCTAGGCTGCTTTGGGAACCCCACTGATAGATCAGCATGGGAAAGAAGGTGTAGATTTCCTCTTACTACAGCTGGGGAGATGGGTCTTTGTTGCACAAGAAGAAATCCAGATCCTAAATGCATTCACTGCTGCTTTCACAGTAGCAGAGAACTGAGTTTCAAACCCTGAGCAGTCTAACCAGCAACAATAAATACAGCAGTTCAATTATGTTGTCCAGTTCAGTCCCTCACACTGTTTAGTATCATTTAAGAGCAGGACTAATGAACAGGCCACAATTGTAATTTCTTTTGCAGATGAAAAACACAGCCTCAGAGGACTCAGAGGCTGTACAGTGCAGTTACTGTTGCAAGCCATTATACATTTCTACAATCTCTTTGCTTATTTTTTATAAAAGAAATATTTGAGAAAATTGTTAAATTTTTGCCCAAACCACATACTTTCTTTTAGACAATTTAATGTAGGAAACAGCCATAGTAAGTAATAACATCCACATGCTTTTAATTTTGAAGTCATTTTGATGAAAAATCAAAAGGCAGGGTCAAAACCAAAAATGTTATCATTTAAGTGTCTCTCAAGATCACAGATACTTTTCAAGCAACACGAAGTAAGTTTTTTGCATTACTAGTGCTACAATTTAAGTGGTCTGGGATGAAAATAGTCCTGTAGGTATAATAAAGACCTTTATGTACTCTGTGCAAATTATTATAACTGCAAATAGATGGTGGAGCAAATGGAGAAGAATTATTCCTTTAATAGTATGTCCCTGGTCCCCTATGATTTAGGAAACATAATTGTTCTGCATAGTCTGGAAGATAAACATAGAAGTATTAATGCATTATTCTCATTTAATTATTCTGCTCTTCTTATATTACTGTAATTCAACACTTATTTTCTTCTGAAAGCTTTAGCTTGGTACAGGTAGGGAATTAAATATCTGCTCTTTTTGCCCTGAAAACTTTATTTTAACCAAAAGAAAGACCAACACAAGGCTGAACGTATCTGTAGAAATACAAAAGAGAAAAATAAAAGGAAAAGAGAATGGGGAAGGGGGGGTTAGGGTGGTGTCAAAATTAAATTTTATATTCTTTCTGTGTTAACTGTCATTTGAAAAAGTGAAAAATTAATTCACAGATGCTCTTGATTAAATCCAAAGATGAAATATAAATAAAGTGAAGATCTGGAGAGAAGAAAGAGTGATACAGGATTACCAGAGTTGTCACTAAAGGCAATTCTTAAAAGTATATTGTTTTGTGGCCAAAGAAATCACACATTATTAAGTGTAAACATTAATACTAGCACAGAGATATTATCCTGATTGGGTGCACACTCAAGCAGTCAGAGAACTAATTGATATTATTTATATCTGCAATTATATGTAATAAAATGATGCTAACAGTATTGGTAAGGACAAAAGGAAAGGCAAGTTTAGAAGTCAAGCTTCAATATCTAAACTTCCTCTTGAAATCAGTGGAAGTGTGACCTAAGCATCAGTGTCAGATTTGGGCTTCAAGTTCAACTTAGTTTTATGAGCTTTACTGGGTAGTGTGTCTTAGGGAACTGAGTCACTGTGAAGATATAATGTTTATAAACTGGGAGAAACTCTGCATGTGAAATGCCTTCATTACCTGGAGCCTTGCTTAGATATTTTTAATAACAGTTTTAGAAAGTATCTAGCATACATATGAATAGCCAAAAGGACTAGGGATTATTTTCTCATATCTGCAAGGGAGGCAGCTTTCATTCACTGCAACCCCCAAGTGTGAAATAGGAGATTGAAGGTGAGAACATAAACATCCTAATCCTTGTTCTGAAGGATATTGCTACACAGTATCACTGATGTTCTAAAATGTGTGCATCTGAAGTTAAATACCCATAGCTCTACTTACGCACTTAACAGATTTTTAAATATGCTATGAATGCCATGATGTACTGTCATCACCCCACAGTGTACCCTTATTTGGGATCAGGAGAAAAATGTTCATGTAAATATATAAGTAATAGAAATGACCAAAAATACATTTGGGTTTAGGATTTGAGAATTCAGTAAATTTATTCTCTTTCTCTTTGTAAATGAAACTAACAATGACATAAAGCTTTTCTTCTTTTTTTCTTAGTTTAGTGTTGGGGGGGAAGGTGTTTGTTGGGGTTTTTTATTTATTTATTTTTATTTTAGTCAGAGTGGCATAATTAAATGAACACTTGTACAGAATTGGGAAGGTTTTATCCTGTAATTATTTCAGGACTCACTAAAACTTCCCATCTGTTAAAAGATTACCATTATTGATAACTCCCGAATAAGGTGCATACATCATTTTTCAAGCTGATTTGAAGGAGTTAAGAAGTATATATGAGATTACAGTCCTTCATAGGCCTTTTTTCCTAAAGGTAGTTGACTAAGACATGCAATACAAGCTCACAGCCCTCTACTTATACTCAACAGTGGAGTTCTACTGTACTATAAGTGAAATAAATCTAAATTTTCTCTTCGCACTTTTCCTTCCTCCCTATTTAAATATATTTATTCCTTTCTGCTTCACAGGATAATGCATTTTGCACTGGAAGAGTTTGTATGCTTCACACATGAAATTTGCTTTATGCAAAACACAATTACAGCTAGCACCAGCTGGTTCTATGTGTTGCTGCTCTTGACCCCTCTGAGCAGGGACCTGAGTATCCCAGGGAAAATGGTGTTTTATTTGCTGAGGAAGTAGGTCACAACCCAGCATGAATAGGGTCTGTTCAGTGATCAAACTAGTTTCTCTTCCAGTTCTTTAGTTTTAAGAGGCCTTTGGGATTGTCAGGGCCATTGAGCAAAATAAACAGTAAGTATTTTAGAAAAGGAATCTGTGGTTTCACAATCTGAATCAGTCACAGACAGAATTAACTGGAAACTGTTCTATTAACTATCTCTTTCTGTCTCTCTCAGGCAACATGCTCTACTTAACTCCTTGATGTTTCATGAAGCTGAATGGATTACAGATTAGTATAGCATGACTTTTACCTCCAATTTTATTTCTATGTCTAGCTTTGGCATTGCTCACACCCCCTTTGCAATCCACACCCCCTCAAAAAATGTTCTGACTGAAGCCATAAGGCAACAATCTCATTCTCAGGCAAGTTTCAGCATCTCCTTATGGTTCTTGGAGAACGTCATATTTCTTGCCAGGCCTAAGTATGGATAGGAGTGTGAGAGTAGGTGTGTGTGGCTTTTCAGCCAACCTGCCAGCAGGAAAAGCTGAGTTAGTCAGAGGTGCAAAGGAACTGCATGTGGTAGGGAGGGCTGAGGGAACAAGTTTGCATGCAGAGGTTGGGTGTACTATTGAGAATCCAGCAAAGCAAGATAGAAGATTATTTTTATACATATTGTTAAAAGCCTGCAAAGATACAAAAGGCTCAATCAGAGTACATGAAGAAAGTGCAAAGTTGTTAAGAATCTGCTTATGTCTGCTTCTAAAAATCCCCATTTCAACTCTTTCGTGAAGAGCACTGGCTACATTTACAGGTTGTTTTCTTAGTAGCTTAGTTTCATGTCTGTTGATTGATTCCAAAACATTCACTTTTCTTGTTTAGAAAAGAGAGACACAAGAGAAAAAACAAGACAATTATTAAATTAAGGACTGAATTGTGGTAACACAGCATAGCTTTTCTTCTTTGAATGGTGGGAACTTGATTCACTTTAGAAGGGACAATTTCCCAGCCTTAAATTCTTCAAAGAGATTTTATCTATGCTACAATTTTGCTCTTAAAAGAAACTCCTCTAGAGTATAGTCTATAGTATTAGTTCTCAGGTCCTTTTTTGTCGCAAGAGTCCATGTAAGAGAGGGCATGGTTGATTTTGACACTAAAGATTTATGATCCAAGGGCAATGTGGGAAGTGCTTATACTGTTGACTGTCATTTTAAATTGAGTGTATGTTGAGCCCATTTTGCATTTATCATTTCTGCTAGGTTCCTTCCTCAACTGTCACCCTAAATCTACTACAGAAAAATCCTTTTTTAAATGAAAGTCAAGCTGGAACATTACCATCACTTGCAAAAAAAGAGCTCTAACAAAGCAAAAACTTGCCAGCAGTTTGCTGTCCCTTTCATCCTTAAATATGGGCTTGAAAAATTACAATGTCCAAGAGATGCTAAAGGTGTCAGCTTGCAGAAAGCAAGAAGCAATCACTTCTTACATGTACCTTTTCATAATACAAACCATTTAATGTGCAGACTCACAGTTTGAATTTGTCATAAATTTTTTTTTATATGGGAGGTACTTTATTCAATTGGTTAAAGCAATCTATTTGCATATTTTATTGCTTCTATATTTATGACACTAGTAAGATCACAAATAATTTATAGATCCTCAAAGTATCTGCTGTTAGAAACAACCCTTGAAATCCTCTTTGTAAAAAATACTCTTCTGAAGGGTAATACCTTATCACTCTTCTATATGAAATAAGGCTTTACGACCATTAAAAAAAGAAAGAAATCTTCTGGGTCTAAACAGATGTTTGCCTCACATTTATTTCTGACATGCCAAGCACTCCTTTTCCCAGCTGTTTAGTTCTAGTCTCTCTATTATCAGTCCTGCAAGTGGAGTTTGCACCGGCATTCCTCAACTTCCCCAGCTATAAAATGGACAAAATATTTCCCTGACACTGGCCAGGCACTTCTTCCAAATGCAGAACTCAAATAATTTTAAATATATATAATATGTAGAAATGCTTTTAAATGGCGGTATTAATCTTTTCACTACAACAAATATTATATAGTAATAAAGACACCTAAACATGATAACACAGCAAATAGTGTATTGTATTCAATACCTATCTCCTATGTACAGCACAAGCTCTCTGGAAAACAAAAACTTCCCTCTGGCACTGTCTGAAGTTAAAAGGACTTTCAAACATTGAATTCTGTTATCATTCTGGAAATTAAAATGCAGCAATAGGTTTCTATTAATGTAAAAGTAAACAGAAGTAAGGAACTATTTGTTATAGGGAAGGGACATAAAGACTAACAGATTTATCATTTGTTCAGCATTTAGCATACAGAAATGGGATATTTAATTTGTTTGTTTTGTTTGAGAGAAAAGAAAAGGGAGAAAGACATGGTAAGTAAGTGATGACTATCAGGATTAAAAAAACCTTTCAGAAATCAGTGAGAAGAAAATGACATACTCATTTGCAGCAGCTTTCAGCTGTTAGCACACAAAGCAAACCTGTCTAAAACCCATCCCCACATCAAGCAGATAAAGTTCCTGCCTTACTCTGAACAGGACTGGCACTCCTCATGCAAACCCCTTTCACAGAGTTTGATTTCATATGTATATCAGATAATAAATTCCTGTCATTCCTATTGCCAAAGACAGTAGTGGCTAAACAATATTAGTTCAAGAGGGCCTCCTGTGCCTCTCATGAGAGCATGAGGCCTGGGATTGCCTGTGACTGCTGAACAATCATTATGTGAGAAATGATGAACCACTATGCTCTGGTAATATTAGCCCTTGGGGATTCAGCTTCATCCATTCCCATCCCACACAATCCACGGAGCTCTGAACAGCAACCGTCTCACCCGTGATTTACTTATAGTGCTCCCCATCACCTCAGCTCACAGGAGTATGAGGTATGCTGACATTCATCAGATCATAAATAAATGATCCATGTGAAGGCTATAAACTAAATAGCTGATCTGTACTTGCACTCCATTCTTACTTCTTCATACAAGATTACTGTCTCTCTATGAGGTCCTTTGTTGACCTCAGAGTCAAGTGATCAAGTGCAGCACAAATGTCAAGTGTAGCACAAAAGAATCATCAAAGGCAATTCCTAAAAGCATTCCACAGCATTTTTCATTTCTCTTTGAAACCCTAGCAAGGGTAAAACATTTCGACAACACCAAATATGCCTTTTAAAGATTTTAAATTCAGAGTTGTTTTCAAGGTTAGTCCAAAGCAGATCCAAATACCTTTGTTGTGGAAAAAAAATTAAAAAAAAAAAAAAAGAAAGAAATACTTTTTCTCAAGGTACTTTAAGTTGCAGTGCTCAAAGAAAGTTCAAAGAAGTCAATCTCTAGTTTCCTTAGACTGGTCTCTCATAGCAGACTATATTCCCCCTGGCATGCCATTACCTGCCTTAATGATTGTACCTCACTAGTTCAGGTAAGTTAATAGACAAGAGAGAAGTCAAGTTGAGCAGATCAGAAACATGTGCACAGCACTTTGATTTGAAAATCCCACATCTTTCAATCTGAGAACTGAAAAACTGTTTTCAATAAAACATGAAAAGTAGATATAATTAAAAAATGCCACATAGTGAAAAAAGACCAATTTGAAATCAAGGAATCAGTATAGGCAACTTGTCAAGGTGTAGTGGTATTTTCTACTTACATTGTGAACAGAAAGTTTAACATTAGTTATAATATTAGAAAAATATTTTAGAAAAATAATCAAGGCCTCTTATCAACTAGTTTCATAACATTTCACCTTCCTGCCTTTGTGATATACTTTGCCAACCTTTCTTTTGCCAGTTTAATGCCACCTGGAGCATATAACACAATGCTCATTTTAATCGGCCTCTCTCAGAGTACAATGTTTCCATTGGAACTGCTAACGCCTACAGATAAGGCTTGAGTCAGTAATGTAGTCAATTCTGAATACAAAATAGACAAAGTAGGTTTGATGTATGTTGGGAAATACTAATCAAGCCCTGTGAATCAAGTATTACACACCACTGTTACTTTTAAACATATCAACACAAAGTACAAAATTACTGGTTTACAGGACTCAAGCAATGACTGCGTGACTTTGGAGGAGGTTTGGTTATACGAGATTAGGAGGAGAAAACGCAGTAGATGAAACAAAAATACACCATGAAGACAATTAAAGAAAAAAAATCACTAACTTCTCTTTAGCAGGGTGGATTTCAAGTCAAATATATGTCAAGAGCTTTACAATCAATCAAAATCAGATCTTGATGAAAAGAAGACAGAAAATAACAAATGGTTTGCTTCAGATTAGTTTCTAAGTCTTTCTTTTCTACTGAAAGTCACACATGTCCTTAGGGGAGAATTCAAATTTTTCTCTGATGTTTTTCTGAGAAGAAAAATGAATATTGAGACACCATGTTCCTAAGTTCTGGAAATGCCATGTGGACTTGAAATACATGGTTTGCATTTGTAAGTTCTGTCACATGGACGTTGCCTCTCATCTGAACACCATGAAAACAGAACAGCTCATGCCACCAAGGACTGCTGTTTGAAGATGGAATGTAATTTGACATAAGGTCTCTAAATCTGAAAATACAGAGGATTTGGAAGAGTTCAATTTCCCATCTTTTTGGCTTTAACAATCTACAGTCTTAAAGGTTTCAATGACTGACTAACATATTAATTGGGAGTGGGGTTTTGGAGTCACCAGGAGCACCTTGACTTAAGTTTTGGTTTATACTTAAATAGATGGAAAACTTTTTTTATCCCCCAGATTTCTAGAAATTACCATTCTTAACAGCTGAGTTCTTAGAACCTGCAACTGCTTATTAAAATTAAATTCTTGGCAATCACAATGTTAGTGTGATTAAGGAATCAACAAGAATCTGAAAAAAAATGCAACCAACTTCAGAGTATTTCAAGGTTCTTACCTTTGAGACAAACCACATAGTAAGATAAAATGTTTGCCGGCCATTATGGAAGCTGATTAATGCCAGTAGTGGAAGAAACACAAGAGCATCAATTTTGTCAAGTTGAATGTGAAATATCTGTGTTGTGATTTTACACACGCTGTTAAAAAAAACCAAACAAACTAAAATAACTAAAGATATGAGTTAGATATATGAGTTGGTTTCATCAAGGGAAGGAAGGAACTAGAAAAGAGAAATTATCTTAGAGATATTTGCTCCCCAGAAATTTGAAGAGATCTTTCTTCTGTGGGCATGAGGAGTAGTCTCTGAAGTATGAAAAGAAGAAAACTTGGAGAAAAAACCAGCTGCTTGGACAAGACTATTCTGAAGTAATTGAAGTGTGATATTGCTGAAATGCTATCTGTGATATGTAACTAGTGCCAAAGGACTGAAGGTGATAAACATACCATCAGACTTTAAAATGAACTTTTGAAGGTGTCCTGTGACTGATGGGATATTTTAAAACTGAAGTTTGAAAAAACAGGATAAGTAAAAAATAGTTGAATGTGTATACATGGGTAAATATGATATACTTTAGAAGAGACAACAAAATGTTTGGAGCAGGAGATCATATGCACAAATCTGTTAAAGTTCTGTGAAGGAGTCAATAAAACTGTGAATAAGATTATTTCAAGGAGTATACAAGTGCATATAACTTTTATTGTCAAGAAGATTCTTCTCCAGATTCTTTTCAGGCAGCTACATGGGCATAAGAAATTAATTGTTTCTCAAAGATTCTCTCATTTGTTGGTAAACAGAAGCCAAAGGCCAGACATATATTCATAGAAAATTGGCATTACTATGGGCAGCTACCAACAGGATAAGCTAGAGACTCATTCTGGAGCCTACACTGTTAAATATGCTCCTTAACAATTGGGAAGAAAAAGAAATAGTGTCGTGATGAAGTTTTCTGATAAAAGGAAATAATTCAGGATAACAAAAATTTGAACTGTCTATAATGTTTGCTTGATGATCTTATAATTCTGTTTGACTAGCAATAAAATGACAGATTAATTCAGTGCTGAAAATGCAAAAGATGACAAATGAAGTGAAAAAAAAATTACTAAATAAATATACATAATAATTGGTTGCAAATTATGTTTTGCCACTTTGTAGGAAAATCCATGCATCTTTGTAGATGGTTAACTAAAAATGTGAGCTAAGTGATGATCAAAATTGTAAAAACAAAATTAGCAATTATTTAGCAGGGAACAGAGAATGTAGAAAGCTTCATTCTTCCTCAGTGTATCTTCTTGGTGCAGACCTGATGAGAAACTTATGATTGATCAAAACATCTGAATGAAGGCACATGGGGCAGCTGGAGGCATGAGTAAGAAGGTTTACCAGAAATGTCCACAGAAAGGATTGGCATCCTTGAAGTTGTGAAAGAGCTTTTAAATGAGGAACACGTCTCTATTTCTCATGATATGGATATTAAGAGGCACCTAATGAAATGAATAGGCAAAAAACTTCAAAAGAAAAAGAGAAGGAACATTTTCACAACATAAATCTTACAATTAGAACAAATTAATTCCTCTCAAAAAACTCCCAAAATCTATTAATGTGCAAAACAAATAATGTAGACCTGCATTTCTGTGAGTTTTCAAAATACCTGTTCACTAGTTGTCAGTTTTGAGCTAGAGTTATTGTCTTTTAGCACTATGCAGCATGAGCAATGGCCTGAAAGCTTCCCACTTGGTATTCCAAGATGTCACAGAAGCATAAATGAGGTTATTATAATGCACTATTATTTTGTCATTTAGAAATGAGGAAAAAAAGAAGTCCAAACAAGAATAAACAAAAAGAAGGACAAATATTCATTTGCTCTGCAAATAAATTTGTTCAAGCAAAAAAGACACTTGTGAAATAGCAGAAATCAAAGCTAATGCCAGATGAGGAGCTCCAAAACTTGTAATAGCTTCTAGAAAGGGAGATCAAAGGAAATTACAGGTGCATGCAGTGAGTGGTCTTTGAGATATACCTTGACGTGGGTTAGCCAAATGAAATGTCTATAATCTACTTATGTCAGCTATTTTATATCAGTATATGCACAATTCATACCTTCCAAGTTAAAGTCACTGAAACATTTAACTTTATCACCACAAGAATGACCCTTTGAAAATAAGAAAACTTCATTTATCCTTTTCCCTGACAAAACAACTGACTCTGGTAGTCTGTTCTCTTCAGTCCTTGGTAAAACATGGAAGTTATCCTGGGACTTTGAGGTTACTGGCCTGATAGAAAGGTTTCCAGTGATTTCAGTGTGGCATATTCTGGGTGTATGTCATTATATATATTTGTGGAACAGGCAATCTAGCAGCACTTAGATCATCTCATTCACACATATCAGTTCAATTGTAGTTTGTGGTATCTCAAGGAGCAACTTTTTTCTTAAATGTTTACTCTCTTATATACTCCCTCTAAGAAGAGATCAAGAAACTTTCTTATTTTTCTAATAACCATTGTTTCTTTACAACAGTGAGTAACTAGCATAAAGATTGCTGTTTTACACTCCTAAGTCAACCATTTTCTTGCAGGCAGAGAAAAAAACTGTGGTAGCATATGTGTGGTTCAGCACAGTGCTTGGAGACATCTGCCACAGTGATATGTTTCACCAAGACCACCGAGGACCAACTAGGAGTACTAAGGTAGCCACCAAGGCTAACTGTAAGACAAGGGGCCCCAGTGCTCTAAAGTCACAGCTAATTTAGGATATGACTTTTGAGGACTGAGTGTTGTGAATAACTAATGATAAAGATTGCTAAAAATTGAGAAATTAATTTTTGTGAAAGCACGCTCTTAATGAATGTCAAATTAGTGAAGTTTTATTCTGAAATGCTAACATGGCCTGATTTGCCATCTTCTGCATACTTGTGATGTCTCCAGAGTTCCCAGATATCTGAGTTAGCACCAAAATACTGTTTCTTCTAGCAATATTGCCAACTCTCTGCTCCTCTATTTCTTTTGCATAACTGAGCAAACATTTGACAATATCCATTCTTGCTCAGATATTTCAAGGGGCACCATTACTCACTATCTTCTTACTTGACAGGAGATGCTTTATTTCTACTGTTCAGTTGTTAACCCGTTTCTGCCTAAAAGTGGGACTGTTTATTTCAACCAAGCTCTTCCACGCTGTGAATCTGCACTTAATTCAGCCTTAATCTCTCTGAGATATTTCCCTTACAGAGATGATCTTAACACAACATTAAAAAAAAATCCTAGAAGGGTATGTTGTGGAGTTGCATTTTCTAATTTTGTGTAGCAATCTGGCAGAATCTCTTAGAAATATCAGATAATTTACAACAAAACGTCTTAAACTTCAGTTTTTATTTGTCCGTATTCTTATCACTCCAATGTTCTTGCTCCAGTCTGAATACTCCTTTAACTATGCAATTTTCCATCACTTCTGCTGTGATCCTGGCAGTGCTTGGTTTTGTTTTGCACTGCCAGGCTGTACACTGAAAAGGCAGTGGAAGACCATCCTTGCCGTAGATCACTAACAGTGACCTGAATTTTGATGTGTGGGCTAAAAATGAAATTAGTTTTATCCCCAGACTGCATGGAGAGTTCCTCCATGAACCTGCTATACAGTCTGATTTCTTCTGGTAGTTATGAGCTATTCCTCAGCTTTCAAAATGTCAGTCCACACAGGAAACATTTCAATATTCCCCACTAGAAAATGTCACTCCAAGCCAGATTTCTTTGTGAAATTATGTAAACAAAAGGCCGTCAAAGCTAGTGAAACTGAAAATTCTATGAAGTTAAACATTTCTCAGAGACCCATTTCCTGCCCTCTGGCACTGATCCTAAGGAATATCTTGAGCATATCTTCTAATATTATATGCTAAAATTAGTCTACAGCAATAGTACCAGGGAGAGGTGTGCCAGAGATAAAGTTAATTTGTTTTGAACACAGTGTTTCATTAAGATGTAAATATGTCAAGTGAAAGAAGGAAAAGAAATAATTATTCCAGAAGAAAAGGAACCTTTGTCTCAGTCACGCAGTGTGCAGGGAACATTCTTGCAGCCAGGGTGCCTTCATATAGAAATAAATGCCCCTTTAAGTAAGTAAAGCTCAGCCATAGCTAAGAAGAATCCTTCAGAAAGCAGAATTATATTAGTGTTGTCATATTAAGACACGAAGAAATTAACAGAATGTTTGGATGTTTCCTTTAAAATTAGTTTTTATAAACATGCATGAGAAATAAACACACACACACACACGCACACCTTGAAATTTTGCAGTGCAATTAGTAACTGATTTTCTTAATGATCTTTGTGGCTTTTTAGTGATCAGTGCTCCTTACTTTTAATCTTAACAGGAGCCTCAAGATGGGGCACTCTGAAGGTTGTTGCCTTCTGAAGCAATCACCCATTTGGAAAGAGATTATTTAACAGGTTGCCTTCAAGGTTGTGGGGTGACAAGAGTCTGTGCGAAAAGGTCTGAGCTTATTTGTCTAGTTAGAAAATAATAGGCAAACTTTGGGTTAGGAAGGCCCAGAAACTGCAAATTTCAAATTCACATATAGGTTGAGAAAACTGCTTTGAATTTAACTAGACAGTGTTAGTTCAGCTACCCAAGGGAAAAGTAGCTGTATAATGCAGGGGATAGGACTACAGGGAGAATAATAGCAGGAAAAGGTGAGAAAGAGATTATCTCCTATAGATAAGAGACTGAGACAGTAAAATGGAAGGACTCTCAAGAGTGGAGAGGAAGATTACAACGTGCTTTAAGCGTAATATTTCTCTCCAGTCCAGTGTTTTTAGTATCTCACATGCTTGTCATTTTGGAGGTGTTTGCTATCTCCCTCTTGAAAATCAGGAGGACAAGTGATGGTTTCATAGTAAAATGTTAATTCCCTGTTTTGCATGCTTTATGACATCCTTGTAAAAGTTAATTCTGATGGATGGCAATGACATCCATTCTTTCAGGCTTCTTACATTTGGTAGATTGCTGGAGTGCATTATGTTATGGTATGCATGTATTAGACCCACCTGTAAGATTTTGATAGTTCTGCTACAGGCAATACTGTAGCTGGGGACAACATCACCCTAACTATCACCTGTAAGACTTCACCAGGCACTATCTTTTTCTCCCTAACCAACCTCTTGGTGTGGACAAAACACGTGAATACAAAAGCATAAATGAGAACTTTGAAAAAAAAAGATCGATGCATTGTTTAACAAAAATAAGTTGGAGAGTGAAACTTAACTTTCTATGCTAGTACTTTATTCTATATAGGTAAATAATGTGCATGGTGAGAAACAATCTTGATTTGGCATGCTAAAGACAGGCTTTGCACTAACTGTCACTACTCAAGGATTCTTGGGGATGAAGTAGTTTGATGAAAATGTCAATTCAGTGCTCATTAGTACTGAGCAGTGCAAACAAGATGTAAGAGTTGGGGGAAATGAGCAAAAAACCATCTTAAGACTGTGTAAAGCTCACATCTTGAACAGTTCTGGTCTGTGCATCTAAGTATGTGTACAATACAATTGTAAATGTTACCAGAAAGAGCAGAAGGATAATACACAGAAAAACATTGAAATACTCAACAATGACATTTCAGCACAGAAAGACAGAAAATGAAGGAAGATAAAACAGTCAAAAGTGACAGAGAAGTAGGCAAAAAGGAACGGTTAGTTATTGTTTTCACAACCAGAACTAAAGTGTGTCAAATATAGTTACTATTTTGCAAATTGAAAAGGAACAAGAGGACATCTTCCTAATACTTTGTGCACAATTGTGTGTGCGTGACGTGCTGCTAGTTAATATGGATTTAAAGAGCCTTTGAAGAAGTCATGGAAGAAAAATGCCTTAAAGATAAGAATGCCACATGATGTATGAAGTTCAGCAACAGCTTGGGCTTCAGGCTGCTGGAAATCAAAAGCCTGTCCCTGGGTACTGGGCTAAACTAGACTTCTGCTTCATTCAGTACATCCATTTTTCTGTCAAGTTCTCCCTTATTCCATCAGGATGACCACTGAATTATATCAGGGGCCTCAGCAAGTGCCTTGATATCTTTGTACAGTTATATGCAAACTGATGATGGCTCCTCTAGGTATTTCCCTAGCAAAGACATCAGTACCTGAAAGGAATTTGCAGGAAAGATAGGACAGGACTACTTACAAGAGCATGTAGTGACAGAATAAGAAGGAATGGGTTCAAATTGAAAGAGAGTATGTATAGATTAGGCATTATTGTTATTATGGGGCTCTGAACAACCTGGTCTAGTGGAAGGTGTCCCTGCCCACAGCAGAGGGGTTGAAACTAGATGGCCTTTAAGGTCCCTTCCAACCAAAATAATTCTGTGATTCTGTGATCATGATATCATGAGACATAATAGCATTGGATAATATTATAAGAATAGTTTTGAAGATAACAAATCATTATCGGGGTACCACAACATTCTTACTCTTATATCCCTGACTTCACTACCAGTGACTATGTTTGTCTCTTCACACAACAATCTGAATGGAAACTAAAATGAAGGCATTTTAATTTTGGTCAACTTTTTGTCCTTTTATGTAGCAGGAAGGCTCTTGCATGGAAAATAAATATTTCTGGCTCTTGTACATTTACAGTGAGCCTTGAAAAAAGTAAGTATTTTATATTAAGCCTCCATTTTAAAGTCACATGATTCTTTAAGCATCTCCTCTTTTATTTAATAAAAAGTTTCTTGAAGCTTGGAAAATGTGCTAGATGATAAATTAAAAAAGGCAGTAAAAATACCCATGACTTTCTCTTAAAATTGCATGGTGAGGAACAAAGGAATTGTGAATTTCATGGCGTTTAGTACTGAATAAAATGTCCTTGACCCACAACACATTATTGATATTCTTGGTAGATGTGTTTTTCCTATTTAATGAAAATTCTCAAAACGATGACAAGAAAATCAAGAGGAGTAGGGGGGGAAAAAAGAGTACTTGGTGATAAGTCCTCCTTGCATTACATAAAATTCTTTAGATGACTTAAAAATTATATATACAGTAGGGACACATCAAAAAAATACTTATGTAGGTCTTATGAGTCACTGTATAAAATACATGGTCTTTTCATTGTTACTTGGTGAGAAATAGAATGCCTATGCACAACAGGTTCATTTAATGTCCCCCCAGGTGCCTCAAGGCTTAATAGAATATTTTTAACATGTAGATTGCATTGCATTTTGTTATAAGCCATACAGAAATGCATAACATACAATATGGAAATACATCAAATACATAACTCCTACGCTGGTCTACATTCACACCAATAAAACATTTTGCCTTTAATTTCACATAAGGAAAGATGTAGAAACAAAATGTTAAAAAAATTTACAGGAGAAATATGTCAGCTTTTGCTCCTCTCACTCAAGTAAACATCAGTTTTGGTAAAATATCACACCTGCTCACAAGGCTGCTAAAGAAGTCAGAAATGCAAGATCTAACTCTTAATTGTACAGAATGGAGTAAAAAACCTGTAGCATCAGAATTATGTTTTGGTTTCTGCCTGAAATTTGAATAATAAATTAATGCATTGTTATAATTTCTCCACCTAGACCTTCTTGTGAGATAAAGTGGCTTCCCCATCAAGTCTACTTCTGTGTTTCACTCCACAGAAATATATTGCAAACATCAGAAGAAAACACATTATTCAGTTGGTCAAGAAACTGAAACCAAACAGTATTAATGGTCTGTTCCAATGTCCCATCTGATAAATTTCAAAGTTAGAGGCAATGTTTATAGATCCGGCAAATTGAAAAGAGGAAGTGGGACATAAAACAGCATGAAAATTTTGTTGAAAAAAGAATTCCAACTCTGCCTTCAAATCTAGAATTTTCTATGTTCATAATGTCAAGGGGACAGAAGGAGGACAGGCTATGCCTGCAGGTTCTCCCAAGGTAGGACTTTTTGCAGTGTTACATACAGGCATGGGGCAGGACTAAAAATGCATGCTGTGGAAGAATCCTCGGAGACAGCTGTCATGGGTTTAGCTGATGAGCCTAAATTTAGGCTTTAAAGTTCAGATTAGGCCTGAAATTGTCAGGTGACTTGAGCTGGGCCAAGTTAGCTAACAGCTGACCTCTTCTAGCCAATAATATTGTATTCCATACCATACTACATCATCTCAAAAAGGGTAAAACCAGTGTGTGTGGGTGTGGCTTAGTCAGTTCCACCATGGCTGGAAAAGATAGAGGATGTGCTGTAGCTCTTCTACTCTGCTAGGCCCTGCTCCTGCTGCCACTGCTTGCATTTTGTTTGAATTCAGGGAAGTAGAAACATTTTGTTGTTATACTTTCACTTTCTTGCTAGGTGTCTTTTGGGGTGCTCATAGATCTAGTGATAGAATCTGTTTTCACTGGGGAGTGGGGAGGTTATTTCTTGTTATATATGTGACTTGTGTAAGTGTATGTTATATTGCTGTTTTACTTTTGTCTTTTCTGTATAAATACATGTAGTTAGTTTTAAGCATAAACCTAGTTTTAGGGGTTTTTTTCCCTTTCTCGCTTTTCTCAGCAAGGGGCTGACTCTGTCTTTGGGCAGTTGGCGTTTTGCCAGCTCAACCCAAGACAACAGCTAAAGAGAAAAGGGAGTGAAGGGTGTAAGAAAACCTACTAACCTGAGAAGGAAAGACCTATATGACATTTGTGGGAAATTCAAAATACAGAAAGTGGAAAAGGGATGTTGAGATGAAGCTACTAATGCTTATCAGTTCTCTCAATCTCAGTAGCTACAAGATATGAGATGCAAGTGCTAAAATGTTGTGAACAGGAGCAGCGGCACAATCATTGCACTGCACTGATGACATTGACATAGAATGTTGACGGCTCCAGCTGTGGGGTGAGACTTGGATGATCATCTGCTCAAGTATTCAGTGGCTTTCACTGTTTTCTATTGGACAGTCAAGACTGTAGATGCAGAAATCAAGTTAGTCATTCTGGCGAAACTAATTAAAGAGCTGCAAGCCTCTTGGTAGTTGCATTCATTTTAGATTTGGTTGAAGAAAGTTTGTATATCACAAATGTTTGCTACACACTAATTCACTAATCATTATTGAGCTGGGAAGATTGCCAATAAAAGAAAAAGCAGCAATTTCAACAGCTGAAAATAGACTTACGTAGTTCATGCCCCAGTTTGTTGTTGATGTTGTTGTTGTTGTGTTGAGTGTCATACTGGTATGCTTTTTTTTGGTAAAAGGCTGATCAAAGAAATTCAGTCAAGAATATATTCTAGGGTCAGCTCCCTGGAAATGTCATTAAACATGGCCAGCTGGTTAAGTAAGGAGCAACTCTTATTCTGGGAACATTTAGATCAGATAATTTTCTTAGTACCTTGTCTTCACATTATTTTTACCTCTGTACCTTGTCCTTTTTCTTAAAAAAGAAAAGAGGACAGTGATCAAATTGCATAATTACCAGTTGCAACATTCAATGGCATGACTAAAAATGAAGAAGTTTTATTTTTAATGAACAAAATAAAATAAACTATTCAAATTTTATAAAGTATTTCCTGCCTAGTTACTGCTTGTTTGTAAATCTCAAAGTGCTAAATGCTTTACTTGATGGTAAGAGGTTGAATTTTCCTCATAAAACAGAACAAAGCAAACAAACTAACAAAGAAACAAACAAAAATCTCTTGCCCCTGTAATAGCTGAATGATGTTGTCTGAACTTCCGTATTCTATCCTGAGAAGGAAACTGTTTAAAACAAAAACAGATTTTTAAATCAAATAATATTGAAATAAAATTTGCCCTGTCTGAATCCTATAGCAAATACAGAGGTTTTTTATTAAAATCTGAAGGGTTCTTAAAATATGACAAATTACAGACCCAAATCTCTTGCCAAAAACTTGCACTTTGCAAAAAGTGAAAAAACAAAGTAAATATTGAGTCTCTCATCGGCTCCTCTTTATATCTAGTTTTCCTGCTACAGCATCCTATAAAAAGTACATTTTTCAGGGAACTAGGACAGCAGATTGTTCAACAAGGCCAATACCTTGTATAAAAGGAAGTTTTCCATCTACAGAAAAAAACCAAAAGTCTAGGGACTTGAGATGACACTGAAAAATTCAAATTGTCAGTAAGACTTTCACTAGAACTTAATAAGATCCTGCAGTCTTCAACAAAACAATGGGATCAATGCAAGGATTCAAGGGCTAAAAATATTATGGTCAGATCAAGAGAATATTGATAGCTGCATTTTGTATAGCTGGGAAAGGGAATTACATGTGCATTATCACAGAGAAAACATGATATCAAATACAGCCATTGCGAAATATTTATTTGCTTTTTGTCCTTTTCTCACATTAAAGAATTTTATCATATTTTCTCAGCTATCAAGCTCTAGCCAAGACTGAAAGAAAAGCTAATTTCTTGAGGATCAACAGGGCCCAAACAGAATAATGCATGACTTGTACTTATATCATACAGGAAAATTAAAGAAAGGAGGGATGGTCTTTTTTATAACTCTGTAAAACAACTGTGGAATGAATGGTGAATTGTATCCTTGCCATAAAAACCTAGAGAAGTTCAAATTTATGGACCAGTTCTCTTAGTTCCTCAGGCTTTAATGTAATTTACATACGGGCTTTATTGGTTTTGTTTTGTTTGGTTGGGTGGGTGCATGTTTTTTTTTTAAGAACACCTGTATTAATTCCTTCCTTATTTTGTGTGAGATACAAAATATAACACTGTGCTTTACAGATAATACAACTGCAATAGGGATAAGGCCCACAAATGTCACAGTTAGCAAATGGTAACATTACTAATATTTTCAAGACTCCACAGCGTAAGTATGCATTTATTTACTGGATGCAGAATATTGGTTAATACTGACAGTAATTAATTAATCAGCCATATTGCTTGCAATAGAGAGATCAGTGCAAAATAAAATACTTCCATGACCATTTCATATGCATATGCTTATTCACAATAGACATAAATCAATAGAGATAAGATTTCAACACTAATAGGCCAGAATTTTATCTTTTGGAGTTAAGATCCTCCTTTACAGAAATCTAACCTAAAAGTAACCTGGCAAAACATCAAAACCCTGCTTTGAGCAGGGGACGATAAAGATGACCTCCTGACATCCCAAATTATCCCGTGTTTCCATGATTCTAACTGCCCTACATATTTTCGTACATATTTTCAGAAAATCACATTCTCAACAAGTATGCACATTGATATAAGCTACCCCAAAAGATATTGGGTTAGAGACATGATATTGTTTTGCTGATGCATTCAACCAAATTATAAAGGGAGCCCAGGGGCCTTCAAGTAGGTCAGAATACTTGATTCTTTTCCCACTGCCCTCCTTCCTTATCGTTCTGAAGTACAGCTACTTTGATCCTATCTTATGTCTTTGATTTTTCTGAATAATAAACACAACTTTGAAAAACACCCTCTATAGAAAAGCTTGATGCTCTTGTACATAATACTTCATCCCTCCCAAAATGATCAATTCTATTTCATTTGAAATAATTAATTCCAAATAATTTTGTCAACATCGTTTAAAACTGGGATTTCTATAGGCCCCATTAACAGGCAGCAACAAACATTTCAGCAGGAGCACCATCAGTGTCATTTGCAAAGGCATAGGTGGTTCTAGTTAATTCTCTCTGGCATCTCTCTGAAAAATAAATAGCTAGCCAAGATTAGACTAATTAAGTTTTCAAGTGAGTTAATATTTAATTTTTACAAAACATAATTTTTTTGAGAAATAATCCCTCTTTAATTCAAGTCTATTTCTATGTGAGTTTATGAGGCCACATGCTAAATCTTATGTTATTGCTCTGTTCTTCCATAGCTTTTGAAAGCCACACATTTTACAGGCTTAAATCACTAGAAAAGTGAAAAAAAACTGATTTAAGAAGGTGTTGGTGGGCATGGAGAGGTGGCAATAGTTTCTCACCCCCTTCTCTGTCCCTTAGATCACAATTAGCCCTCTAAAGCAGGATGACAGAGTGAAATTGCTGTCCTACCTGGAACAGACCTACAACTCCTTTACTGGGCAGCCTAAACTCCATATCTCCCCCCAAAAAAGCAGCATTGTCCAGGGACCTTGCTGACCATGGGTGACTACAGGTGTTAATGCCTAGTTGCATAATAACACCTTTATGTCAGAAAGGAAAATACACATGAATGAGTGCTGCCCTTGGAGAGAAGAGGGAGCATCAACAATGGGGAAAGAAAAGTCAGGAAAAATACAGAGAACTTCAAGGTGATAGTAGAAGGAAAAGATTTGGGAATGGAAATGCATGAACCACAATGGAGATGCTGACTTTGAGAGAGAAGACATGGTATGTGAAGCCTTGTTGAAAGAAGTCCTTGCCCTATATGCCATTGTGGGGATGAATAACAGGTGTCTGAGGGAGAGAGGGGTGGAAAGGAGGAGGTGGAGGTATTATCTGCAGTGGTTTCACTAAATAAAAACTTACCAAAAGAGATCTGAAAATAGTCATCTTATTTTTGACATTCTGAAGTGGTCTTATCCTCTTGCATGGAACTTTTCCAGTAACATACACTTGTCTTGTAGGTGCAGATCTTTTCACTAACAGTCCTCATAAAAGACAGAAATCCACATAGGTATTTGAGCTGATACACTGGGCGAAGTTTACTTTTGGGACTGAAATTTTAAGATTGAACTTTTAAAAATGTACATTATGAAATGCTGTATAAATTATCAATATGGACTGAAGACATATTCCACCTCTGCTGCACAATTTTAAAAATTCCATTTACTGCAAAACCATATAAGTTTCTGGATTGCGATACAACACAGTGTGCCTCTGAAGTGTTCAGTATACAGAGCAGTGGGTCACCATTCCTTAGTCTGTTTTATTTTCTCCTACATCATTTCACAAAGAAGTGGGAAGAAATTCAGTCTCTTCATTCTGCTGACATTTAGAAAGTTACTGTCACATTAGTTTTCATATATTTTCAAGTTAATTCATGTTGAGTGAACCTTTTATATTTAAAGTTGTTAAAGGTGAAATATAGGCTGCATGAAGCCAAAGGAACAGTCCTTGAAGACTCTTAAATTGTGGTATTTAAAAGTTTCAGACTAAAATTCCAAGACGCTTCCCAAATTCACATAAATAGTTTTCAATCACTACCATTGAATCCAATTTTTACCTCACTTTAGAAGAAGTTGGATACAGTAGAATGGAACTAAGTGCCAAGAGGCAGAAGAGTAAGTACATTTTTTTTCTTCACATGTAAAACAAAACAGTAAAAGATGCAAATCAATTTACTCCATATTAATCCCATGCCATTTCTTTTTTTCTATAGAATATTCTGTTTTCCTTTAAAAATCACAAAATTTTAAAGTTGCTTCAAATACATGAAATAAGCTGATGTTTATAACATTTGAAAGTTAAACAAATGGATTTTTCTTCTGAGGGTACCCCTTTCTGCAGTGTCCCCAGTCCCTTTGACACTGCTGTGGCAACACTGTTATAAATTCTATCAAAAGATATTTAATGCTCCCACAGAGTTAGGCTTCAGCTTGCTTTCTCTTTCAAAGGGCCTCCCCATGCTTTCTCGCCTTCGTGCTGGAACATGCTGTCAGCACTGACTTAAAAGGTTAGAGTGCTGTTTGTGAATAATCAATGCCACCTCCAGCAACTGGGGGTTCCTGGTAGCTAAGGCAAAGAGTCAGGCACACCTCCCTCCACATGGGTTAAAAAAAGAGCAGTAATAGAATCACAGAATGGTTTGTGTTGGAAGGGACCTTTAAAGGTCATCTAATCCAACCCCCCTGCAATAAGCAGAGACATCTTCCACTAAGTCATGTTGTTGAGAGCACCATCCAACCTGACCTTGAATGTTTACAGGGACTGAGCATTGCTGTGGTTCAACCCCAGCCAGACACCAAGAACCATGAAGCCTCTTGCTCACTTCCCCACCAGATGGATTACAGAGAGAATTGGAAGGGTAAAAGGCAGAAAACTCATGGGTTGAGATAAAGACAGTTTAATATGGAAAGCAAAAGACACACACAGAAAAAAAAAAAAACAAAGCAAAGAGTTCATTCAGTGCTTCCCATGGGCAGGCAGGTGTTCAACCATCTCCAGGAGAGCAGAGTCCCATCAAACGTAGAAGTTACTTGGGAAGACAAATGCCATGGCTCCAAATGCCCTACACACCCTCCTTGTTCCTCCCACCTATGTGGTCAGTTCAGATCTGCTATCCTGTCTCCTCCCAGCTTCCCAAGCACCTCCAGTCCCCTCTCCAGCATGGCAGTACAAAAGCAGAAAAGGCCCTGGTTCTATGTAAGCCCTGCTCAGCCATGACAAAAACACCTCTACGTTATGATCACTACACCTCTACATTGTCATCACAGTATTCAGCACAAACCAAAACACAGCCTCACTCTAGCCACTCTGAAGAAAATTAACTCCACTCCAGCTAAAACCAGCAGAGGCACTTCCCAGCTCTCTGGGCCACATGTTCCAGTGTTTCACCACCCTCATCATAAAAAAAAAATTATACCTAATCTACCCTCCATCAGTTTAAAAACATTACTCCTTGTCCTATCACTGCCCTGTGACAAAGTGTATCCCCACGTCCCTTAGAAGCCCCCTTTAAGTATTGAAGGCCAAAAGGAGCCTTTATTCTCTCCAGCAGTTCCCCCACTGGCCTAACCATGGTTTAATTTTTCTTAACATGTGGTATGCCTCAAGTAGCTGAGGTCAAAACATCAGATGTAATGAAAAGGAAAACTCACTGTCTCATTTATGTGACCTGAGAAAGGCAGTGAAAACAAAATTACATTTGACTGAGCAGAGGATAATAAGATCTTCAAGTTACAAGTGGAGCGGGAATTCTCTGTGCCCTGTCCTGATAAGGGCAATTAGAGAGGCATTATCACAATAAAACCAAGTGTTCTCCAATAATCAGGTGCAATTCGAGTGAATGTGCTGATGCTGAGAGATCGCAGCCCAAAGAAGGCAGAGGTAGATAAGCTGGTGTTTGAGCTTCACTGGAATAAAGATTTTCTTTAGAGAAGGAGAATTTCAACAAGAAAACAGACCACTTAGGAAATAATTTAGAAAAAAAATTAGGACAAGGAAAAAATAGTCCAAATATGGAAATAATTATGAAAAATATACATTAAAATGTTCATAAAATAGAAGTCATTGATTAAGTAGCATCTTTAGCCATAAGATTGCCTGTGCTTCTGCAGTACTGCAGCGCATGGAGTGCAAGCACTTTGAGCTGTCTGAGAAACAGTTCCTTCCTGGTCAGAAAGTTCTCTTTCTGCATTCATTATCATTTTGAAAGAGTTTGTTATTTTTTACTGTTTTCTTGAATAGAGGCATAGAACTAATTTTTGAATGACATCTAATGGAAGTTGTTCATGCCCAAGGGAGCAGGGTTGGAACTAGATGATCTTTGAGGTTCCTTCCATCCCAAACCATTATGTGATTCTATGATATATGGAAAAATAAAATGGTTAAACTGTTGATAATGCTTCCCAGGTGGTTTAGGGAAGCCATGAGAAGACTGCAGCTAGCAGAGCATTTTTGGTATCAATATACCACAACTAGACATTTTTTTGCCATCCATGACAGCTGTACAAAAACTGGCAGATGATTTCTGCCCAAATTAACATGCCAATAAAGCATTTTTAAATAATCTCTTTCATCATGTACCTATTCATCTTCATAGCTTAAGTGAAATTATGGTTCTTATACACTGCACTAGGCACATATATCTCTCAGGCCACAGGACACTCATCTTCTCCAGGAGAAAAAAATACTGCCTTAGGGAACCACATACTGTTTACACAAGCTCTGTGGCTGCCTGCCTCCTTTTGCAAGATTATAACTCTACCACCCATATGGTTTTCCATGGCAGTGGAATTACTCCTTTAGTTGCGTAGTGGTGTTTATAGCTGTCTTCCCAGCCCAGTTCTTCAGCAAAATTGAGACCCTTCAATGAATAAGAATTCCTCTTCCCATCCTGACCCTACAACTCCTGCATGAGAGAGGACAGGAGTAAAAGGTCAGATCGCAGTTTCTAAAAGTTCTTCATTTTCAGACTCAAGATCAACTCTGACTTCTGTGTCAGGAATAACCCTGTTTGCAGTACTCTTTGCAGTACTCAGGTTGTGCAACCAAACCTGTTCTTTTGCATATTAATCACATGAAAGCCATGTGTGTAGTGGAAGAACTAAGTGTAAATTTGAACAGAGAAGTGCCTCAACAATTGGTGTTGCAGTTACTGATGATGCAAAACAGAAGAAAATACGTCAGTACTTTGCATAAAAAACATACCTCCTGCTCAAGGTGAAAAATTTCAGCTCAAGTACTTCATGAAGCAATTTCTTTATATTAGTCCTAATAGGTAAACAGAAACAAATTCAAGGACTACTATACTAATGAACAATGAAGATAACTATCGTCTTGAGGAATGATGCCAAAACTTTATTCGAAAGACAGCTGCAGAAATAAATTAAATAAGAAGGTGAAAAATCAGAGAAATATAAAATTCAGAGTAAAACATGATTTTCAAGTGGTTAGAAAGTAAAAATGGGAACGTCTGGAAACCAAATCTGACTCTTGTAAAGTGAAAAATAATCCCAACATTAAGAACAATAACAGATATGGATTCAATTAACAAGATCAACAGGAATTGGAAGGTAATAAGTAAGATATCAAGAGAAAACAAGATAGACTTCACATTTTCAGAAGCGGGAAACCTTTCAATAAATAAATTATTCAGATGGGCTACCAGGAAACACAGTCATTTCAGAGAAGCTAGAGTGTAACCTGCAAAGTTCTTGCTCCTCCTGACTAATTTCTTACACCTTCAATAGGCCCATTGATTTCAATTAGTGGTTTCAGAAGAAACTCCAATGGGAGTACTGTATAAGGTGATTATCATGAGCTAGCCCTAACAATTTGTTTTCTTCTGTCCTCTGTGTTTAACAGAGGAAGATGTTTGTGTAGAGAACACACAGTCATTGCCTGATTAAATATTTGTTTTTCTGCACCCAATTTTTGCATCATTCTTACAGGCTTTGCTAATCATAAAATGAATAGAAAAACATAGGTGAGCATTATGTTAACCTAAGAAAGTCTTATCTGAGTGACGTCTAAAGGAACAAGCCTATCGCATTATTAACATTAATCAAACTATT
The DNA here is from genome assembly GCA_035041345.1 of Poliocrania exsul. NCBI lineage: Eukaryota > Metazoa > Chordata > Aves > Passeriformes > Thamnophilidae > Poliocrania > Poliocrania exsul. The sequence continues at coordinate 84,265,817 of JAWWLZ010000118.1, forward strand.
AAACTGAAAGTGTACTAACATCAAGCTTTTACATCAGGACATAAATAATGGCATAACTATGAAATGTTTTTATTATTAAATGATCAGTGACTATTACTGCTGCTCTTAAATCCTTCCTGAAGAGATTTTTTGTTTTCTTTTCAATAAGAAAAAAATCACAATTGCATAATATGAACCAAACTCTCTCCTCCTCTCTCCCCAGAATATAATAAAAAAAAATCACAGGAAAACAGTATATGAATAAAACTTCTGTGAGCATTTTGAAGAAGTTTAAAAAGTCTCTTAATGGCTCTTAGTCTGGAATTGCTAATAGTGATCTCTAACCTAAACATAATAGGTAAGATGAAAAGATAAAAGTAGAGGGTAAAAGAAGGAGGAAAATCTATTGCTGCAGTGCAAAGAAACAAGAAGGGATGTGTATGGGTTTGTCATGCAAAGGGGTATTCTAAATGCAGGGAGCAAACCCCTGTATTTTATTCAAGGTGAAAAAGGTATCATAGCAAGGTGTTGGGAATTATAACTGGAACAGTGGGAGAAGACGATGAACTACTGTGAAATAAAACAGGAGCACAAATTGTGTGGAGGTCAAAGTCTCACATTTGGCAGTATGACCCAGATTCATGGTTATTTTCATGATACCCACTAAAACCTCACAAAATAATGATAACCAACCTTATCACTAGCCATTTTAATTATCATCTTGTAATTTTTGACTGTTTTTTTCTTCCGTGTTTCATCCCTAATTTCAACAATATTCTTACTCTTGTGGCAACTAATTTTAGTTATAAAACAATCACAGAATCACAGAATATGGTGAGTAGGAAGGGACCCACAAGGATCACTGAGTACAGCTCATGGCCCTGAGCAGGACCATCCCCAAGAGTCACACCATGTGCCTGAGAATATCATCTAAGTACTTCTTGAACTCTGTCAGTTTTGGGCTGTCACCACTTCCCTCGGGAGACTGTTCCAGTTTTCAGCCATCCTCTGGGTGAAGAACCTTATTCTAATATCCAGCCTAAACCTCTCCCGACACAACTTCAGGCCATTCCCTTGGGTCCTGTCACTGGTAACCACAGAGATGAAAAGATCACTGCCTGCCCCTCCTCTTCCTCTCACAAGGAAGTTGTAGCTGCAGTGAGGTCTCCCCTCAGTCTTCTCTTCTCCAGCTGGCAATGCTGTGCCTTTTGCCCCCCAGGACACGGTTGACTCTCCTGGCTGCTATGGCACTGCTGACTCAGATTCAGCTTGACATCCATCAGGACCCCCAAGTCCCTTTTCACAGCACTGCTTTCCAGCATCTCATTCCCCAGTTTGTATGTACACCCAGGGATTTTCATCCCAGGTGCAGAATACAACACTTTGCCTTGTTGAACTTCATGTGGTTGCTGATTGCCCAGTCCTCCAATTTGTCAAGGTCTCTCTGCAGGGCCTCTCTGCCTTCAAGGAAGTCAACAGCTCCTCCCAGTTTTGTGTCATCTGGAAACTTGCTTAGCATCCCTTCCAGTCCTGTATCCAAGTCATTTATGAAGATGTTGAAGAGCACAGGGCCCAAGATGGAACCCTGTGGAACCCCACTAGTGACTATTACCCTCTGTGCTCAACCAGTGAGCCAATTGTTCACCCACCACACAATGTGTTTATCCAGCTGTGCGCTGGACATTTTGTCCAGCAGGATCCTGTGAGAGATAGTATGAAAAGCTTTACTGAAAGCCAAAGTGATTACACCAACTGGCTTCCTTTTACCACCTAGGTGGGTTACCTTGTCATAAAAGGAAATCAGGTTTAATAAGCATGATTTACCTCTCATGGGCCATACTGGCTGTGATAGATGACAGAGTTCTTTTAGGTGTTTTTCAATACTTCCCAGAATAATCTTCTCCATGACTTTACTAGATAATGAAGTAAGACTGACAGGCCTTTAGTTTCTGGGATCATCCTATTTGCCCTTCTTGAAAATCTGGACAACATTTGCCAGCTTCCAGTCAGCTAGGACCTGTCTGGATTTGTAAGAGCACCCAAAAATCATTGAGAGAGCTTTTGCAATGACATCAGCCAGCCCTTTGAGGATTCTGGGATGAATCCCAGCAGGCCCCATAGATTTGCAGGGATCCAGCTGGAGCAGCAGATCCCGCAGTGTTTCAGGGTCGACTGGGAGTTGATCTTTCTCATAGTCATGGTCCTCCAGCTCAGGGCACTGAGACTCCCTTGGCCCATCATCTGTGTTGAAAAGTGAGGCAAGGAAAGTGTTACACACTTCTGCCTTGTCTCTGTCCCAGTTTGTGAGGTGACCATCCTCATCCTGTAACGGGCCAGTGATATTTTGATACTACCTATTTCCATTAGTGTATTTGAAAAAACTGTTTATTGCACCCACATTTCTGTCCCGTTTCTTCTCCAGTTGAGCTTTGGCTGCATGAATTTTCTCCCTACAGTTTCAAACAGCCTTTCTGAATTCTTCTCATGTCACTTGGCCTAACTTCCACAGGTCATATATCTTCCTTTTTTTGCCTTATCTCCAAGAGAAAATCCCTGTCTAGCCAAGCCAGCCTTCTGCCTCACCTGCTTGACTTCCAGCATTTGGGAATTGCTGCTCCTGTGCCCTTAGGAGATGATGTTTGAAAAGTGACCAGCACTGATGGATCCCAGCACCTGCAAAAACATTTTCCCAGGGGACCTTGTTTACTAATTCCCTGGGCAGCGTGAAGTCTGCTCTCCTCATGTCCAGAGTTGAGGTTTCACTGGCACTTTTCCTTCTGTCAACAGAGATTTTAAACTCAATCACTTTGTCGTTGTTGTGGCTAAGATGGCCACCATTCTCCACTTTGCTCATGAGATCTGCTGTGTTGACAAGCAGCAGATCAAGGAGAGCATCTTTCCAAGTCAGATCCCTTAGGACCTGTTTCATAAAGTTGTCATAAAGCATACTATTCATTTGCTTTACTTCATAAAGTTTTATGTAGTTTTTTTTTAGAATTACAGTCCCAATTCCAATCTCAGATCAAGGAAAAGTCATATAGAACCAATTCCCTGGGTTGTGTGAAGCAGTCAGCAGTCTCTGCTTCCAATGCAGCTTTTCATAAATAAATTGAAAAGACAGGTACCATGAAAAACCTGTCAGAATTCACAAAGGAGCCTCCTCTCACTAGTGGAAGTCTCAAGCCTCAGAATTTCTTGAATGTCCGCAGCTGCCTTCAATGCAATGTGTTAAGGTTTTTCCAGAGAGGTTCTTATCATAGTGAGATTTGAGACTAAATGAAAAAAAAACAACAACATTTGCCTGAAAATCCTAAGTTTGAGCTAAGATTTTACTACCTTTCTTCTTATAAGAAGAAAATTTCAAGAATAAAAGAGCATAAGAGATGGTCCCTAATTGAGTTTGGCATAACCCTTAGGTAAGATATATTGGGAGTAGTCACATTTCTTCTCCTTCTAGGTGTAAAATCTGTTTCTTAGATCTACAGATAACTTTCATCTGGTTTAGCATTACAACTGGAAGATGACTGATCCTCAAATATGTTACACACCTATGTTTACTGTGAGATGTAGAATTTCAGCATATTGCCTCTTCATGTAGACCCTCAATTCCATGTCTGGAAAGTGGAAAGTTCATTCTCCAGGCACCAGAGAGGAACACTGCCTTTGATATTCTTTTTATATCTTACTTTATTCTATATGTGTATTTTTACAAGTGTTATGTATGAAATTAGAGATGCTGTTTTCCCCCACACCACAGAGGCAGTGAACACCCATGGACACAGATATGGGTCTTCACAGTGTGCACAGTGTACAAGCCTTGTCTTGACTTAGTGCAAGCATTGGAGGCGTCTTTGAATGAAAACACAAGAGAACCTTAGGGAACAGCAGAGACTAAAGTAGGTATGAATATCTCCACCAGTTGTCTCCCTACAAATGTACATTCATTGCCTGGATACCATTTTGCTTCCAAGATACATTCTTTTAAACAAAATATCAGTAAAATAAAAGTGCTAGATAATCTCTAAGCATGAAATGTTTTATGATGAAAAATAACATCTGCAATTTACTAAAAACCTCTTGTGGCACAATAGAAAAGCTTGATTTGAGATCCTTTTGAGCTCCCCTTATTGCTTTTTATTGTCAGCTTTATAATTACCAGTGTCTTCATGCATATGCAATCAGCATTTGTTGCTTTCAATGGATTATGCCTCACATTTTTGAAATGATCATGTTGCTGTTTACTCTCTTTTGTTCATATTGATCAGTCTTTATTGGAAAACAAACTTATTCCAGAAAGAGGTCCAATCTATTGCTGATTTATGTGGAAGATCAGACTTTTGGGGCAACATCAATGTTTGGATTATATTGTTCATTTACACTGACAAGTTGGCCAACACAGGGTTTCAATCAGGGGTAGTCAGCAAATAATTCCCTATGACAGTCAACAGTTTATATATAAGAGATACTTTATATTTTCACAAAAAGGTAACCCCTCATTACATACTGAAAATCATCTGTTTTGCTTTCTAAATCAAAAGTCAACATCCACAGCTAATATTAATGCACATACTTTTACCAAATTTTAGAGAACAACAGAGTTAAGACAAATCCAGTTCAGAATTGAAATGCTGAAACAATTTATATTAACATGACAGACTATTTAATATTACTGAAGTTTTCCAAAGTTATTTCAGCAGCAAGTTATAGGCTTCAAATGAAATTTTTCAGTATGTTAAAAATTCTGTACTTAGAAGAAAGAGGGCTTTTTCTTTACACTGGGTTTACAACTCTTTAGCACCCTAATTAAACATCAGGAGAAGCCCAAGAAGGAAGCAAAATTTCCAAATTCTATAGACACTTTGATGAGGGAAGTCAAAGTGTTTACGCACTGTGGCAGGGTGAAGTTCTTGATAATATAGTATGTCAAAAACAACACAGGTGCATACAGAATAAGAGGGATTCATAAGAGGGATTCATGTGGGATTTCATCTTGGTTGCTTAATAAGAAAATTAAGCATAATTCCTTCTCTTTTGTTCAACTGGTATCTGTATACCTTTTTAATTGAATTGGCTATTTCCTGCTCATTCCAGGAGGGTTGGACGAGATGACCTTTAAAGGTCCCTTCCAGCCCAAAGTGTTCTTTGATTCTGTGATTTTGGATTTTGAAAAGAAATATTTTTATTTTCTTCTGCATTCTCCAGGCCCACGTTCTGTATACTTTCTAGATGGGTGACTAATAACAAAGTATTCCACACCCATAATTGCAGTGCTCTTGAATATTAAAGTATTCAGACCACTCTGGAAGAGATCTATGCCAGAAACACATTGATCATGACTACTAAGAGACTAATTTAATGTATGAATTCCTTTGAAAGCTGCTAACAAGAAGTGTTTTTCAGTGTCAGTTTAGCCAAGTGAATCCTTAGAATTACATAAATTAACTATAATAGGTTCAAGAAAATGTCATTTTATCCCAGTATCGTGTCTCCCAAAATATTTGCCACTAGATGACAAAAAATACAAAACAAATGCAAGCATATAATGATACTTTTCTATGTACATTGTTACAAGAAGAGGTGATCATGAGGGCAGTAATGAAGACCAGAACTCTATGGTCACTGATTCTATGGTCATCAAGGGAATTGTTTGGGCACAGCTATTTGTTACCCTGAATGGTATAACTGATAAGGAATGGGAAAATGAGCATTTGGGAATATTTCAATAGACTTGTGTGGAGTTTGTTATGGACTTCCAGAAGGGGTTTGTGGGATTGTGTAAAATATTTGTATAAAAATGTTTAGGAAAACATAAGAAAAGGTAAGGCTGTAAGTTACGGGGCCCATAGCTGTATGTGCCAGTAATTCGCTCCTGGCCAGACTTGCACGTCGGGATTTTGCTGGGTCTGTTGTAATTCTAGCATCTATTTCTGAAATGGTGACAGACAGAGCAGGTGCAGCAAATACCTATTAAAAAGTAGGATGTTTTTGTCTCTATATCTTGCATATATCTATGCTGCATTCCACCTGCCATTTTATTTCTCTCAGTCAGTCGGTCAGTCAGTCTCAAAATGCCCTTTTGTGTCTCTGCAATATGTTGGCATTTTTCATACTGCAGATGACTCTGTGCATCTGGACATTTTGCTGCACTGAGAAAGCTGACCATCAATTCCAGTCCTTAATTTTAATGAGTTACTTGTCTATGTAGCAATGCTCACTGTTATCCCAATAGCACTGAAGTTTCTTTAAGAATCTTTTTAAGTCACTACTCAGAGAGCAGGTCACATGGTTTCTGCTTGATCACATTGCCTGTGATTACTTAAAAAAACTGACAGATTTGCGGAGTGCTTTCCAAGAGCCATACTGACCGTGCTCCAACAAACTCACCCATGTTACCTCATTGAAATTTGCATATTTCCTTCCCTCCTCTCCATTTTCCCTTCCTCTCGTCTGAATCATATTTGGTCATTTAATTTTGTCTCAATGTTCCTGGACAACTTGGACAATTTTCTGTCACAGTTCATAGACTTTCTTATTCTCTAAATGTGCTGTAATTATTTTTATTATCTTCTTTTATTCCTCTGGAGCCCTGTCCTGCAAATTCTTCCCTTGACTGAGATGAAGTTGCTTAGTAGAATAAGCACCCTTGACTTTGAGACATGCTGGACCTTTTTTGCATTTAAATGCTGATTCCTTTCAGACTTTTTTTTTTTTTAATTGTCTTCTGGAAATTTAAATCTGGACAGAATTAGTCCTTCTGTTCATATTTCCATCAAAAGTAAACAATGAACTTGCAGTCAGTTGATACAAACCTTTTTGCTTATAGATAGATTATAGATGAATGGGTTAGCTAAAACAGGCCCAAGACAAGGTCACCTGTTATTGGATTATAGCTAAATTAAAAAAAATAATGAATAATCTTATTACAACCAGAAGTGTGAGACCTTATTATTAGCAATAATATATATTGCCTAGACAGTGCTTTGGAAGTTAGTATTTATCATAAGGATAACATTTCTAATATCATTTCACTCTGCAAAAAATTAGCCAGATCTGATAGTGGGGTTCAACAGCAGGATACTACCACTCACTACTGCAAGGGAATCCTCTTGATTCTTCACTCAATTACATCATTTTAGGGGGACTCTGTATTAACTGTGAAAATGCTACCATTCTTTTACTGTCAATTGAAGACAATAAAAGACAATTCATAACCCACCATTTCATTCTTCATGGGGAAAACTCAGTTCATAGTTTGGTTTCAGTCACTGCTTTCTGGTTCTGCTTCTCTAAGTCCAACCTGTACCGAATTTCATGCTGTCTTCACCTCCTGTTACTTCTTCCATTTGATTGCCTACAGTCTTGCCATTGCTTTATAAATACTTTATACACTGGTGTGTTTAACTGACCACTGTGTGTCTCGTCTTTCATTATGCACTAATTGCATTGCAGCCCAGCTTTAGCTGTTATCAATATTAGCACTGTCTTCCTCATTGATCTCTCATTTTCTGCTTAATGATATTACTTCATCCACTGTCACATTTTCATTCCTCTTTGTTTTATTAGAGATTTTATGTCCTTTTTAAACTAAGCTCCTTGATCAGCTGTCATGTAGTCTGGCTTTGCCATGCTCCATTATCCCTCAGTACTCCTTTGGCTACAATCAAAGGCAACTGATGCAAGGAAGTTTAATGTAAATTTCAATGATCTAAGAAACTTGAATTAAGTGCTTCTGAAATCCAGGTACTGACTAAGCTAAACACACCACAAAAAGATCACGAGTGGTTTAGAAAAATAATTTTAGCATTATTTAAAGCTGCAAAATTGTTCTTAGGTTGGAAAGGGAGTACTTCAGAAATACAATACTAAAATTTAGTGCATTTGTTCCTCATTGCAAGGGATGAGAAAGCTGGGTAATGAGGATTAGCATGGAACACATTATTCTGTGTTAGTTGTGCCAATGATATTTTGTAATTAGGAGGTACTTGAATTAGGGACTAGGCCAAGCACCAAGGAATTTAAAAGAAATGTTTCTATTCATTAATAAAAAAATATTTAGATTAATCTGTAATAGCCAGAATTTGATGCAGCTTTTAGTGAAGTTAATGCTGTTAAGGGGAATAGAAGCCAGTTTAAAACACTTCTCAGCTGACCTTCTGTACAGCTTAGTGTTCTAAGGTATCAAACATATGCATGCCTGAATAGGGTTATGCACAACACTAAAGATAGAGGGTTGTCTTTGCTACTCAAGTTTCCTTCAAAATTACAGGAATCCTTTACAGGTTTTGGCAATTGAGAAATGTATATCTTCAACAGTAGAAGTTCAAATCTGAATTATTCTTTCAAATTTATTTCATATTCTCTTGAAAAATAGTTTTAAATAGTTCATGGTTTTTCTGAGGGATCAGATTGAAGAACAATATATTTTAAAAATGGTGAGAGTTCTAGAGAATCAAAGAGAAGGAGTAAAACCCAAAACCTACCTTAGCAGTTATCTTTTTTCAGTCCCCAAGAATACTTCTCTGAAGTATGAGATTTGCCCTTGAAGCCAATGCAGCAATTCTGCCAGGAGTCCAGGTCTTGGTCCCCATATTAACTTAGCTTTTCTGACACACAGCAGATGATGTTGTGAAGTGTCCTCTTCCCACAGAAGGGGAGTCCCTCAGTAAAGAAACTTTCTTTAAGCTTAAAGTCTGAGTAATTTTTTCAGTATGAGATGTATGCAGTAGAGAGGGCTTTAATGGAAGTAGAATAAGGTCATTAGAAGATTGTATCAGGAACTCAGGAGTCACCTGTCTGTATCTTAACATAACTTTTGGGCTACCCCTTAAGTGAAAACCCTTAACAAGAACTGTGAGTATTCCAACCAGTAAATAGCATGGTTAATTATTTTAAACATTTTTTAATCCATCAAGTCATAATCTTCATTAATTAGTTCTGAAAGGTTATTTTCCTTTCATATGTTTTAGTTGTGAAGGAATATTATGACCTGTAAAATGAGTCTGACAGAAGAGGAAAGATACTGAAAAGGTAAGAAAATCAGAGAGCAAGAAACCTGATTTTTTGATTTGTGAAGTTATGATTTGGGCTTAAAAAATAGTTTCTGAAGATGACACTGCAAGGCAAATTATATTTTTATTTCCACATAACCAGTATTAAAGCTGATAAAATAGTCTTTAAAAATTTATCCCAACCATACCACAGAGCAAGTGGACATCAAATATTTATCTTATGGCTATACATTACACATATAAATAATCTGACACTCCTTTTAGAACACGAAGCTGCATCATAGAATGAAAAGAGTCTTTGTTGTTATCATGCCAAATATATTGTGGGGTTTGCTGACACGTTTGGAGCTAGAATGCTGACTTTTTACAGAAATATTTTTATGTGACAATTTAAGTCAAAAACTAAAGGAAAATTTCTTCCTTCAGGAAACCGCCTATGACCATCTAATACTTTCCAACCTGCTCCAATTCAGTAATTCCAGCATTTGTGATCTTGTGATCCCTGCCTCCTGCAGTACCTCCTCTCACCATGCCCTAACCACCCCTTCTCCTCTTCATCATTTAAATTTCTCCCACAGCTCCTGGTTGCTGAATGGTGAAGAGGCATCTAATATGACTGGTTCTGAACCACTCAGATACTGATTGGTTTGTTTTGGCACACGCTCAAACCAAATAGCCTGCAGCAGCCATTCCTCTGGTGGGTGAGGGAAGAGGGGAGAGGAACAAAGAGAACAGAGATCTCTCTCCTCCCTCTTCTATAAGAGAGTAGAGAAGCGCAAAAGCTTTGTGATCTCTACTGAACCATCACATATGGTTGGAATTATTCAGTCAGTTACCAAGTTCTCTGGGAAGTGAGGGGAGAAGATAAAGGGACAGATATACAGTAGGATTTAAAAAGCCTAATTTCCTTAGAAAGCAAAGTTAAATAAATAAATAAATAAATTTTAAATAATTATGTTTTCAGGACTAGTGTTTCTATTTAGATGCCAAATAGTACATCCAAGTTTCTTTTTCAAGTGGATTTTGCAGAGTCTAGATAGTAAAGAGAGAATACAAACATCAGTGCCTAACTGGCTCTCAAATGTGACATCTTTTGAGGCTTACTGTGTTATTCTGGCATTGACTGAGCTAAAACTGCACATTTTATGCAGAATGAAGAGATGTTGAACATCAATGGGCTATTGCATCTAGGAGAGAAAGGCATAACAATAATCAATGGCTGGAGACTGCAGCTAGACATATTTACACTTATAATGAGGCAATTTTTTAATTGCAATGGTGATTAATTATCAGAGCCATCAAGTAGAGTGATGACACTTCTCTAGTTGTTGAAATCCTCAGATCAAGACTGACGGCTGTTCTGGGACATAAGCTGGAGCCCGTTACCAGTGATTGGGCTTACTACAGAGTTTAACTAGCTGAAATTGTACTGCTGGTACAATTGCTCGTGTTATATTTAGCTCAGTCTAAGTGATCTAGCGATCCCTGTTGGCCTTCAAATGTATGAACTGATGAAGTGAAGCTGACATAAAAAGTTGGAATTTGCAAACAGCCAGAGTTGAGGGAATACAGGATGCTTCAGTTTGGTGGTTGAACAGCAAAGAGAAGAGTGGCTTGAGCTGACAGAAAACAAGTTTTATGCAGAATTTGAGCAGTGCTTAAAAGGAATGAGAAAGAAAAAATAGGTTAATTGAAAATCTTCATTTAAAATCTTTGCTGTAAGATTATTTTCTTTTGACTGTGGACAGTTATGAAAAGATTAAAATTCTCCTTCAAAACACTGAAATTAAGTACCTTGTATAAAAAAAAATCCTCAACAAAAACTGTGATGAACTGGCTGCAAAACATCAATAAGTATCTGGTCTTCATAATTCCTTTTTTGCTGAATATACATTTTTTTCAGGGAAAACAAATATATTCAGTCAGACAAGCAATGAAAAGCATATTGATAAGAAAGGTCAAAGCTGCACCAATAAACATTACCATGGCATGTCCTGATAAAGAAAAAAGGGTGGATTGATAGATAAAGATTACTCAAGGAAAAACTAAAATATAGTTAGTATGGCCAATAAGAAAAAGTGCCCTTTCATAGACTAAAACTGAAGTTAGTTTTAAATAAAATCTTAACATTTTCTATGTATTTTCCATGAATATGAAGACAAAGAAGACAGAGGTGAGGGATGGATCAGTTGATACTTGTGTCAGACAACTGTAATGGTTTATTCAGATCAATATATTTATAAAAATCAATCTGATGCAATACTTGAATAAGTAACTATCAAATATTTATTCAAACAAAATTAATCAAAATAATACTTATAAGATATTTAACAATTGTTTGCAATGTTTTCTTAATTTATCTATAATTTTCTACTAATTTATTTTCAAAAACTTTATGCAAGATAGGGCAGACATGCCTACTAACAAAAAGGATTTTTGACAGCAAGATGGTGAGTGGTTTTCTTTAACTGCCTTTCTTCAGGGGCTCCCCTGTGACAATGATACAACATGCCATGGTCCACCTTCAACCACTGAGCTTCCTACATCGACAGCTACGTTCCTTCAGGGTTCCTCATGAATAAACAGCTTTACTTCTTCAGAGTAAATAGGAATATCACGGGCTACAAGGAAGAACACAAACATTCTCATTCAGCTATTCTGTCTGTAACAGTCTCTCAAGAAATTTATCAGAAGGGATCAGATGTGTAGATTAACCAGCTCACTCACAACTGCCTTGAAACTTTGGCATTGTTCCCATACAGATATATGTATATATCCTCTCTGCTGCCAAAGCCAATTTTAAAACAGGTCCTGTTAACTCTACTTCTTATACATCTTTTTTTTTTTTCTACTCAATAGCAAAAAGAATTGTTCTCATGTTTTCACACATAACTGAACAAAAACCAAGCCACATCAATACGCAGATTCCCAAGCTGTCAAGACAGGGTCTGTTTGAACACGCCAGCCTTTTCTGGGTTTTTTCATAGATTTAGACCACTGTGATCCATGCACTATACTCATAAAAAATCTAGTGATTTAAATTCCTAAAAAAATTCCTTGTGCCATGATTTTATGGGGCATGCAGACTATGCAGTATACTCTGTATGGGTCAGCAAATGTACTCACTGAGACAAGGGTATCTGAGAATCATTGAATAGTTTGAATTGGAAGGAATCTTTAATGATCATCTAGTCCAACCCCCTCATCTAGTCCAACTCTCTTAAGGAAGATAAAAGTATGTATCATGAGAGTTTTCTTAAGATGTAAAGCTAGGGCAACTCTCTTGTTATAAACCATTTTAGCAATGATTTTATTCAACTAAAAACAAATCCCATGATTTCAATACCTAATTTAAAGCTAAACCACCTTTGATGCCACTGTATGATCACTTTATTTCAGTGATAGTCTTCATAAAGAAACATGTTTCATGGGCTCTTCGAACAGATATATTTGATATTTCTTCATTGGATCACTTCAATTGCTCAACTGTTCTTCTCATAAAGCCAAAGTCATTACATACGGTATCAAATGTGGGTCTATAGGTAGCTTGTGATTCACACAAAGGAATGTCTTAATTTTGTACTTCAAATTGAATAGACATAACAACAAATATATATGATTGGTTGACCAAACCATGGCTTTAAACTGTTTTCCACAACCTTTCCATATTTTGCTATCTTTCAACTAGATCTTTATGCAACATGCAATTCTGTAAATAATATTCTCTCTGACAAATTCCTCACATTATTTTGAAATTCAAAGCTCTTTTTTTTTTCAGACTACACTTAATTTTCAAGTTTTTTGTCTCCAGATGTAGAAGGTGATAGTGTAAGCATTGAATATAATTCAATGGCTGTGTTCTGTTCTTAAAGACCATATTCTCACTGTGTCAACAGGCCACCTGTCTCACCCTTTGTGATTCCCAGCCTTTTATGTATCAGTATCATTTATTTTGTATTTTAATGATGGAGTAGCCTGTGAACAATATAGGGGATACTTTTATGGTAGTCATGTATCATTTTTCTAAAACTGCTACTCCTTAACCTTCTGAGAACACTCTCTCTCTGCTTACTTGATGTGTGGTAAAAAATGAAATTCAGTAATTGCACATACATCAAAATAGTCTAAGAGTAGAAGGTGGACAGTAGCAAACTACAAGGGCATAAGAATGCAAGGAGCAAAGTTTTTGAAAAAGGGAGAATACAGCCGGTTTTGCTAGACAATATTTTTTCACTAACAGATGAGGAGCTGTGTGAGCAGCCTGAAGCAACATATATCTTTAGATACACAAAAGCAACTGGATGTTCTTTAATGAAAGCAAATAGTGATGATACACTCCCACCTAAGTAACAGGGTTTTCTGATTTATAGTCACCTGAATACTGACACCAAACACAGTTCTATTCAGTGAAAACACATCTCCTTGAAATGTTCTTATCCCACACTTACAATAGTCATTTTGTCAGCATTGACAAAAAGAATGAGGTAAAGAGGACAAGTATTGATTAAGGAAGAAGGTCAGAAAGCAGGTCAACATGAAAGCTTCTGAATATGCTCTAACAGCTTTTACTCCAAAGATTCGTGCATCCAGTCTCCTGTTTTTGAGTGGGACTAGTTGCTAAGATAGAAATGAAGCAGATAGAAGTATAGAGCTATCCTCCTCGAGGTAAAGACTTCCAGTAGCACACGGACTTCCTGAAATGGAAGGTGTATTCAGGCAAACCTTTTAATAGTCATTATTGATTTTGTCATCAAAAATTTGTGTATAATAAATGAGAATCCTGTCATACTTTTGCCATCTGCAACATGCTCTGATACAGCAATTACCTGTGTATCATCTAGTTATCAGCTTATAAATCTGCTGCTAGACTACCTTTATGTTCCTCCTCATTATTGTAGTGGAAGAAATAAAAAAGCCAGTAGGATACTTGGTTTGGTTGGGATTCTCTTCTGGTTTTGACACCAAATCCCAGCATTCCAGGAGTTTTGGGGCTCCTGGACTAGCACTGCTGCAGTTCCCAAGAGCAATTGCAGCAGACAAAACTCATCCCTGAAACAGCTATTTTGTCGAGATTCTGAGAATAACAATAGAAAGTTTATCTACCAGGAAAACAGACAGGCATCCTCAATTCCTTGTGAAAGAAGAGGCTCGAAAGACCCACAGGAGCTATACAGATACTCAATATGTTAACCATAAAATTGCAGCCTATTAGCCTTAGTAAGCCAACAGGAACATTGTGTACTAACAAGCACTATTACCACTGTCAATGCAAGGATGTCACATGAGAACAATGAGGAAAGAAGATGACATATGGCTACATTTAGCAAAAATTAAGGATGTTCAGTTTCATTTTCCTCTGCTAAATCCTTTCAAAACTAGTGATTGAATCAAATCTTTGCCTAGAGCAGTGACAGAAAAAAAATACATGCATTTTCTGAGAAAAAGGAGAGCTAGTCTCAGATCAGAAGATATAAAATCAGTAAATGTTTTCAGACATTTTGAAAAAGTAAGCAATAGAAGCAAGTAGACTTAGAAAACAAAACAAAACAAAAACCCACAGTATTTGAGTAAATGATACAACAAAGAATACAAGAAGTGACAATTTCACATATTACAAGCAAGAAAAACCTGACTATATTTCAAAATAGCTTCACACACATTGCTAAGAGAAATTGAGGGAAAACTGGAAGACAGGAACAGAAGAGAAGAAGGAAATTACAAATCTTAATAATAGAATCTGTCGAGAGAGGCACAAAAGTCAAGGTGCAATACTTACAACTTTCTGCTAACTGAAAGGGTTTGCAAGTAATGCATCACCTTACTCCTAAACCTGGCTAGTGCTAGGTGCTTGACAGGAAGTCACAAGAAACCCTACAGTAAACAGCTGCAAAAGTGCTGGCTGTTTTACCTCTGCTCCATAAATTTGGTGGCTGGTTTATTCTCTTAACAAGAGTTTATAGTCCTGATCCATCCTCACTGATTTAACTAGATGATCAAACATCCCTAATGAAAAAATAATAATAATCTTGGTCCAGTCTAATATGAGGATGGATGTTCTCTTCATCCACATAAATGCTCCATAATTTTTGATACCTAGTAAATTCTTGGCATCAGTGATATTTTATGACAGAGGTTTAATGGATTAAAAAGTCCTGAAGGAAATGCTGTTTTTCAAAACATATAATTTAACTTTAATCTGTATTACTGAATGGTAGTTGTCAAGCATATGCTTTGCCTTGTTAGTCAGTATGATTAGTTGTCCAATGCTTCAGTGCTTTAGTGCATCTCAAATAGGCTATTACTTAGCAAAAAGAAAAGAAAAAATCTTCAATGGCCTGGAAAAAATCATTATCTAGTTTGCTCTAAACCTTTGACACCAAGCAGTCAGTATCTTCTGAATTGTGGTTGTTCACTTTCTGAAGCCTTTTGTCAATAGTAATTTTGACGAGGTGTTACTGTTTTCAAAATATTCACAGCTTCTTTTTAAATTGAAATCAATAACAAACATTAGAGAAGAGAGAGAAAAACAGCATTACACAATCTACCCTGTATTTTCCTTGAGAATAGAAATCCATTTTATGCTGGATGGTGTCATGTAGGAACATACAACAAACATCTGTAACCTATTAGTTACCTCTGAATGGATGACCAGTAAGGGAGGAATCTCTTCTTTTTCACCAGGACATGGTTAGTCTGGGAGCACTTCAGCATAACACAGATGGCTCAAGGACTGCAGCCTTGAAAAACCTTTAACGGAAAGCACTTTTTATCTCTTAAGAAGCAAATTGTCTGTCTAATAAGCAACACGTAGATAATACATCTTATCACTGGCGTGCTTTTGAGTTACTTTAATAATACAGAGGAAAATTATATGTTACTTTACTGCTTGAAAGGTTTTTTCTGTTCTGTTTTCTGTACAAACATTCAGTGCAGGTAAGAATGCATATTATATTTCTCCAGACAGTTACTACTTTAAAAGAAGGCAAGTCTCATCCTGTCACCTCATGCAACCTGTAAAACTAACGGTTTTTTAACCTATGTAAATCTTCAAGATCAGGCCCTTGGGATTTGTCATGCATGGTGTTTGGTTAATTTGTTCATCATTTGCTCTGTCCTGTACTGTTTTCTGTGTGCTGCAGCTGGATAGTAGAGAAAAAGCCTTGACCTGGCAGCTGTGTTATGAATCAAGTCAATCCTCCTGGAAAGAGTGTTAAGACTTTGCCTATTGTGAAAACAACTGAGCATTCAAAGACCAAGGAGCTTCCCAGGGACAGACACAGGCAGAAGAGCAGAAGGGAGAGAGGTGCATGCAAACATACAGGAGATGGAGACTGTTGGCAGCAAGGAAACCATCAGTTCTCTTAGGAATCATGGAAAGACTTGTCTTTAGGATGTACAGACAACTGTGCGGAATTCACTTCATGTGGGAAGACCTTGGGAGCTGTTAAGAACAACCCTAAAGAGGAAGATGCTGTCTGAGAATTAACTGATGTATGAACTCTTATCTTTGCTTTAGTCATTGCCCTGAGTGCTGGTTTAATTAGTTCTTCATTGGTCTAGTTCATATTCATGTAAAACCTAGTTTCTGAGATTACAAGTTAGTTTTCTACTTCTATCTGATCTCTTCCAGGTAAAAACACAGGCAAAATTACCTTGGTCAACTCAGAATTCCTGCAGGCCTGGACTATTTTTAGATAACTCCTAAACACTTTGCCAAAGACAATCTGGCAAAGGGATATAAGTTAGTCTTCATGTGTGTCAACTGACCACTGTAAGCTGAGGAGACCTACAGAGAGTACAAACTTTCAAGAAAGTGTTAATTCCTGTAATATGATGTAGAAAGGGGATACAGTTCACTCAACCTGTGCTGCACAAAGATCTGACCTTTTTATCTGCAGTGCAGAGGATTTAGCTCTCAATGGAGGTAAGCTTAACTGAGGTCTTTTATTAAATCAAAACTCATTCCTTGACATGTTTTTTTTTTCCATTGAAGGAAAAAAAGTTCAGTGGAGAAAAGTGCAAAGTTAAATGCTGGTAGGTGAAGGCACTAAAAAGTCAAGATTTCAAGGCTGTAGATGTTCGAGATGCTCCCATTAGCTGAAAGGCAAGGTCAAGATCTGATCACTGATAATTTTTAGTGTCCTTTGGCCCCATTCTGAGACATGGTCTCCTTACTTTAAGAGAGTAAGAAAGGACTTGCCGAGGAAAACAGCAATGCAGAGATTCACAGTTGAGAAGATCTGGCAGCATATGTCCCTAGAAACAAACATTTTAATGAACACTTCAATATCATTCCTATACTCAAAGCTCTAGAAAAGGCACAGCTAACTATGTGTCACAAACATGATAATAAAATGTAGCCAAGTGGAAACAGAGTCAAGTAACAGTTCTATAAACAGTAAAACAAATAGCAATAATTATCCTGACTCAAGGAATCCAAGGATACACCAGTAAATAATCATTACAAAAAGATGGTCTGGCCATATGCATTCTGGCAAGGTCTGAGGGTTTTGGCTGATTTAACTGAAGTAACTGTCATAATTAGAACCCCTAAATAAATGTAGGTAGTGTCAGGAGTAATATCTCATTCTTGAAACAGATAAAAATCTAGATTGTTTTGTAAGGATAAAGCAGCAAGCAAATGAGGACACTGAGAAATGTGATTGTCAGGCAACCGGAAATTATTTAAACTCCAGGAAGCAAATCCTGTGATTTCAGCTATCTTGGATTCAAAAAGAATTTATTTATAAAGTAGAGAAGCTTGCCTGCTGCAGGCTCCTGGGATATCAGAATACAAGAGCACTGCCACTCTAGCACACAAAGGACATAACCATTGTGCAGAGGCACAAAACCTTCAATTTCTTTCAGACACATTTAGCTATTATCTGTACTGAAGTACTAACCTTTCTCACCTTTGTGCTTCCTTGAAAAGCATGGCAGGAGGCCAGTGAAGGGATGTCTTTAATGATACCAGAGTCTATTGCAAAACTCAAAGACTTTAGAGATTATAGCAGTTGTAACTAGTTCCACACACAACGTGTTCCAGAGGAGCTGGAAAAGTGGGGACAATAAAGGAGGAATACATCACAAACAGTGTTCAGGAAATGCCACAGTAAAAAGACTGGAGTTTGAAGAGCAAGACGACCTGCTTACCCTCAGCACAGTATTCAGAGTGCTGTATACAGCCATAGTACTTTTCATAACCCCCAAAATAATGACAAGGAATCACATTGAGCTTTATACCTATGCCTGTGCTCAGGTTGCCTGTCAGTTCTGTTTTATATCCCTGTAGTGTGCCAAACACAATATCCTAGAAACAATGCTACCTACTTCACATGGTGCTATATAGAGAGACTATGATGTCCCTTGTATTTAGAGTAGAGTAGTAGCTGACTAATCAGAGTTGCAATGACAGGAGCAGGTCACACCCATGTTTTCCTTTCTCTGTCCCTCCTGAGTACAGAATCAGCATAGTTCTCTGAAGCATCTATTATAATGGACACTAGTGGTTATTACATCGTAAGCTACCCATGGGGGTACCTTCTTTCTCATCCATCACTAGCAGAGTTGACAGTGCCCTGAGAAAGCAGAATGCTGCATTTTGCAGCTGCAGTTCACAGGAAAATGATCAGATCTGCAGTGAGTGGCTCTCCCTGAATCAGAAAATGTTCCTTTACACATATCAGCAGGAATATTATCTCACAATGCTCCTCTCTGAAGTATTAAAGGTTATCAACCTGCTCTGTAATATGTGAAGTCCTGGTTTTTCATCTGTAACTGTTACAAGGTGCTATTCATCAGTATAGGTTAGTAGATGGAATTTAAAATCACTGATAAGAAAACAAAAAACATTTCTTCTTAAAAAAAAACCAAAATAAAACAAAACAAGAGTCTCTGATTTTGGTCCTTGCTCTCTGAAAAAGGTTAGTCACAGTGAGACTTGTCCACAACACAAACCAAATTTTTTTACATTTGTGAGTCAGCCTTACTCTTGCAATCAACTTTCTCAGCAATGGACTCATTCTGAATGTTATAAATCTAGAGCATTTACAATGCTAACCATTGCTGCTGGCATTTACTGAGAAGGTTCAATGCCACGGCATAGTCTTTGTCTTTCTAATAGCACCCACAACATTGTGCTGCCTAATATTCAAGTCAAGCAACCTAATACAAACCTTTTTCCAGAGGTGCTGTGTGTGGGATACCATATTAATTTCAGAGATAACCAAAATACACAGATATTTTCTCCACCACTGCCCTGTCAATGTGATGGTAATGAACCAAACTTCATTTCAAAGAAGGGTTAAGAAAAAATGGTACCAGCAAATCTGTGGGCTATAGTGACAGTACTATGACACTTAATTACATTTACTAATAATTTCCACAGACTGCAAGCTCTGAAAACACACACACGAGTAAACACACATAGTCAAAAAAGAAAATATTGTAAATTTAGTGGATTATTAAAGGCAGTTTGCTGTGGGGTTTATTCACAAGGTTTCATCTCTGCATCTGAAGACACTGCGCTAAAAAGCAGAGTTACTACAAAGCAAACATTACCTCCTCCATGCTTATGGTGATCACACAGGTCTTTAAAAGGAAACCACCTGCACTGCTCCCAGTGCTTGTCCTTGTCACCAACACTGTCCCACCCCATCAATGTTCCCCTCCCACCTTGTCTTCACTACTGGCTCTCAGATCCTCTCCATTCTTCCAGGGTTGGACAAAACCCATGAGTCACCAGTTAACAATGGGTCATTACCTGTGCTTCCTCCTCAACCACCTTCTCAGTTGTCCAGTGCCTAACACAGACACGCAGATCCATAGTCAGCCTTTTTTTTCCCAGTAGCACAGCTTCCTCTTATCCTGCCTGTAGATAACACACCATCAGTGTTACTGTACTTACAGCTGAGCAGAGGAACTACTTCAAGGCAGCATAACCTTCAGACATGGTTCAGGTGTCTTATGGACACTTGTCTTTACCACATCTCACCTGTTTTCCTTCCCATTTCAAATAAAAAGAGCCTCAAGGAGCTATTTTGGACTTTAAAATAATTTATAAATAAAATGGAAGAATTTTCCTGCTGCAGGCTCCTGGCAGATCAGGGTGTAAAATCCATGTATAGGCTTCCCAGGAGCTGATTAAACCACTTCTCAAACTGCATTTTGCTATTGGGCTGTCATTTGAATACCACAAGTATCTCATTTACATGACTCTTTGCTGGATGTCTCTTCAGTTTTCTCAAATATCCTGTCTTCTCAGTTTCAAGCAAGAGGAGTTCAAGAACCTAACACTAGATTTGTCATAAAAACTGTGTATATTAAGGTTTGTTCTCCAGCCGTGCTTACAATTCTCTGCTGATATCTATATCTAACTGTGATAGGGAATGTGCAGAAACAGAGTAGGAGACATATCTGAAAATCTAAATAAACAGAACTGGGGCAAGGAGGGATGCCAAAACCACTGCCAGTCACAGCAAACAGCTTGTGTGTTTCTTTAATAGAGTCATGGCTCCCAAAAACAGGAAAGCAACTAAAGGAAAAGGAAAACTAAAAAATCAAACAAAAAAAAGAGATAGTGAAGAGTAAACCAAAAAATGGTCTTCAGCAAGAAGAAAAAACAGGTTTGAATGCAAATGAAACAACGTTTTAAGTGAATACAACTATGCCAAAGTATTTTGTGTAAACTGTGCTGAATTTCAGTATGAGACCAATTTTAAATATTTGATTTCCTGAAAGATAATTTCTCAGTCAAGGGAAAAGTTGCAATTTACAATTTCCCTAGAAATGAGTAAAAGTCATGTTACCTTACATCCATACTAAACCATGGGTCAGAACACTGACATAAGTCCCTATCTAGTAAGAAATGGTTATGAACCAAAATTGCTAATATATGGATATAAAACCTAAAATGTCAATAAAATGCAGATTTAACAATTATTTTATTTAACATTTCTTGAGTGCAATGAGTCATTCATAGTTTTGTTTTATGAGAAAGTTTTGTACACCTCCTTATATGAGAAAGATTGCAATGACAAATGGGTAATAGAGAAAATTTTTTGCAGAAATTTGGAGGGGCTTGTTTTCTGATATTGGACAGTTCCTTTAAGTCATGAACAGCAGATGATCTCATTTTTCCTACATGTCATTCTTGGTTTGTTGACAGAATACATTTTCTTGAAAGATTAAAAAAATCAGTCATACATGCTCACTATATAATACTTCAAACCTGAGATGATCCCTAAAAACCCACTTTCATTATGAAACATTCAAATTTCCTTTGAAAGAGATGCTTCAGGATGTTCGTCTTCACAGTACAGCCCAAACTTCTCCTGAAGGTAAGGTTTTTTTACTAGAAATGTCTTAATTTCTAGAATGACAAATCTGTTTTTACCAACTCATGGATAAGAACCAGCAACATCTGGGTGCCGTATTTAGCTTCAGAATAAGGCACAGAATTACATCTATTTGTAGTTTTCTCCATCTCCATCAGGACAGAGAACCTTTCTGAGGATCTGTGCCCTTCTTACAGCATTGGTTATAAAGTACATATGTTTAGTTTCTGAAAGTCCTTTTCTGTTGCTGAGGCCAGAACCACCACTCTCCAGGCTTTTTACATATCTGGGTAGGTAGCCAAGGGTTTATAAAACTTGGTGGCTCCCTATGCTTTTATGAGATCTGGATTAGACTATTTGAACAGATGCGACTTGACACTCTAACACCTCCCAGAAGGCACAGCAACTGTTTGGTGGTGCGCTTGATGAAGTGACTTTTGTCATGTGCAAGTATGTTGTGACTCAGTAGAACTTTAATCTGCTGATAAATGTAGTTTGAAGTAGGTTGGTTGTCACTTAGAAAATCTCTTGAAATTAACTGTCTCAAAAAATTGCTCTCTGCAGGTTGTAAAACAGCAACAGAGATCAGTGATGTGCTTTCATGTATGGTCTACAACTCCTTCCTTAGCCTGTGGTAACTGGAGGTGACCAGAGACCAACTGCCTTTGAAATGAAAGTCAGCTGGGAATGTAAAGGGAGGCATCCCTGAGAAGCTGACAGTAAGCCACTTCAGAGAAACATGTTACACGTCCCACTACACTTTTCAAGTTTGTGGGCTTATAGTAGATCAGGCACAAGCCACTAGCTGGTAAAATCCCTGTGCTCAGCTAATCACAACACTGTTTACAGTCTATGTGGGCAGTTAGGGCTTCCTGAAGCAGGCACAGTGATGAGGTTGCTTTGAAAATGACTGAAAAGGAGTTCAGGCTCCAAGAGTCTGTCAACATTGTTTACTGCAAACACCTTATTTCTATAATGGAAGCACTGGAAAGCAATCTTTACATTTTCTCCAGGTCCAAAACAATACTTATTCTTAAAACAAATGGAGATGCAATTCTGAAAACAGAGTCAGCTTCCTATAATGTGTAAGTGATGTTTACCATTTTTCTGGGTCATGAAAGTTAAGTGTGGGAAATCTAGTAATTTCCATCAGGCTACAATGGGATTTTCCAACAACACACTACTTCTGTCCACAGTAAAGCCACACTGTTCCTTCAAAGTTATATTTAAAGCAGTACAATACAGCTACCCTAAGGCTTTACAAATTAATGCAGAAGTTTTTTTATAAACCAGCAGTGCATTAAGCCATGCTGGAGTTAGCTGTAAGAAAAAAGCTTTTAAGTTATGGCCATAGTACCCTTCCTTTATTTAAAATCCTGTTTACAAGCTAAGTCATCTGGAACAATGGATGAAATCAGAGAATACTGTATGGGGAATGTGTTTTTTCATCAGCTGTTCTTTCTTACCTCAAAAAAATTGCTTAAATGCTGATCAGGGACCACATGCTATTAGCCTCAGGAGAGGTACAGATTCTGTGGTCTAGTTGTGCACTTTTCAAAATAATTTCTGCAATTTATCCAACATGACATGTTTTGGTTTTTTAAATATGTTGTGGAATACACATTTCTTTATGAAATATTTCTACAATTTGTTCTACATTTGGAACTAGATTTTCATGAGGTATTATTTTTTATTATTTCTTTGATAAAGAAGCAGAATATGATACATGTTGCTTCAGATGAAGGATGTGGGTAATTGGTATGACTCTGGAATTGACTATCCTGTCACTTAACTCTAGATGCAATTACAGTTTTAAAGTACTAAAGATCAGCAATGCCCAACCCTCCCCAACTAGCAATTGTTATGTTTTAGTAGAGCCATACTTGTCTTCTCCTTTGTCAATATCAGTGGATTTACAGAGAATCACGTATTGACAGAAATAATTTGTAAATAGCAGGAATAGTTCTGCAAACTTCTGTGAATCTACTAACAGCAAGCAACAGACTGAAAATGAAAAATTCTCTTATCAGGTGCCAAGATTTGTCCAAAATTTTATAGATTTTCTGAGCGTATTGTATTTTATTATCTGGTTGTGAATGGCTGTTAAGATTAGCAAAACTGCTGAGTGACAATTTCAAGGCAATAAAATTGTAGTGGTCCCTACTGTATGTGGGTCTGGCAACTATAATTCATGAAAACAATTTTAACTTCTCTTTTATAAATAGAACACAGCAGTGAAGATCCTATAATTTAATGTCTCTGGACTGTCAGTTATGTATGGCTTGGTTTCACGAACGCAGATTTGGGAAGGGCTCTCCCCACGTGGGTGTGCCCTTCCAGCCTGTGCAGTGGATTTTTTAGGTGAGGCACAGTAGGCTCAGAACTGGCCCCACCCTTTGACTCCTAAGGTTCATCTACCATGGCTGAGCGAGCTTGGATGGTGACAGTGAAGGCCTCAAGACTAGAACCTACAGCCCCTGGTATTCCCAAGAGGTTTCCCATCCAAGTGCTAACCCGGGCTGACCCTGCTTAGCTTTAGAGATCAGACAGGATCAGGTGTCAGGGTGGCATTTAACTGCCAGACTGTAAGGTAAATCTTACATATCTTACAGTGCTTATCCAACAGCAGCATTCTGAAAAATAAAGCTGACAATTAGGTGAGTCTGAAAATCAGATAAGTGAAAATTCCAGGGTCACTGTCAATATGCTGATTACAATCCAAGAAAGCTGTTTCTTGTGTTGCTATGAGAATACTGATATCAGGGCTGGGGTTGTTAGATGATAACAAGTAAATATTTTATACTAGTTAGAGGATGAGGAGCTAAACTCTCCATCTGTTGAGACCTTGTATTGCACACAACCTGGAACTTGCCCTGACACAAGGTCAGCAGAGTCAGATGAGTGGTTTGGTAAGATCTTGGATTCAAAGTCCCTACTTCTGCATCACAGTGATTTTCACCTGCATTAAACAATTTGTGAGAGTACAGATCCTACCTCTGCTAAGATCCCAGCCTAAGTGTAAATAAGGATTAAGAATGGTGTATTTATAAATTCACAGGCATACAGGTTTTGTGATCTTCAACAATGGCATCAGTATATAGGTATGTAATGAGGATGGAACCTGGACGGCGGGCAGCTTGGGTTTTGGCCTTGAGTGGATTTAATTATGCAATGGGAAACCAGAGAGGAGGAAGAACACCTGCAAAAATAACAAGATGTGTTTTGAGAATTGCCAGCAAAAGCTTGAGAAGTGCCAACACAGAGGGAGATATCAGCCACCTATCAGGACTCATCTGAAGACACGTGAACAAAGACTTTTAGACAATTAAAGGTGATATATGTGTATGTGGACAGAGAAAGAAAGACTATAAAGAGTTAAGCCTTCTCTTCAGGGGAGTTGGCAGCTGCTGCCTGTTGCCAGCTGCTTGCTGCTTGTTGCTTGTGGCTTGGGGGCTTGGGCTGCCTGAGCCCCTAAGGCTTCTGGAAACTACTTAGACCATTGAGTTTGCTTGTAGTTTATTTAGTCATTAATAAAGTAGTATTTGCTGGCAATTGGATTAAGCCTCTTAATATAGACCACTGCAATGTAAGGCAAAATAACAGCACTTCACAGAATGACAGAATGGTTTAGGTTGGAAGTGACCTTCTAGTCTAAGGCATTTCTGACAGGTATAGCTGGCATTCTCTCACACTGGCCTGTCCAACCCTGCTTCCCATTCTGTTTTATTTTTTCCAAACTTGAACCACCTATATCAATTGACTGGTCTAAGCGTGATTCAATAAAGAGAGTTTGAATAGGTTTCTAAGACCTCAGTTGAGAAAACATTTTCCACATCATAAAAAGGAGGAACGGGTTTTGAATGAAGAAATAATAGTTTATCCTTTGGAAAAAAAAGGACAGTTAGTGTTTGAAAGCTAAATCATTGCTCTCAGCATGAGTTTGGCTTAGCCTTCTCCATCACAAACCTAGTCCTTTAGAGGTCTTAATTATTTGAGTTTGACAGCACTCCCAATTACCTGGTGTAAGAATTGATACACACACAGGTAGCCCAGTGGACCAAGACTTCAGCTAAGGTATTAAGGAGAAATTTATTCTGAAGCTGGAAACCCAAATACACTGTTAATTCACACAGCAGGCAAAAAGAGCACATGCAGGCCTGTTTTCTGACTCTTTTATAACACCTTTCACATGTGCACAACTTCAATGCTGTGCGCTCTTCCCTGCCCTTTTATGGACCCTCTCTCCCAGCAGGGCCCTTATAGCATGTCTGTGAGAAAGTGTTATCTCTACACAGGAATCCTAATTCTTAAAACAGGCACAGAATGAACATCCATAGGTATAATAAATGGAATTTTCCCACACTGACCTTTTCCCAGGCCTAGTCTTCCTAGCAGGGAAAACTTCCTCTTTTTCCTCCTCAAATAAATCTTCCATGTTTAATTTTTCTATCCCTACCCCTGGTCTTATCTTTGCTTTTACTCCCTGGGAAATAAGGCCCAAATAAATAAAAGGAAAAACTGTCAAAAGCATTCACTAATTTAGCATTAAACATTAAGCCATCTTCCCTCCTGAACACTTAGAATTTCATAGGATCTTGTATGTTCAAGTGATTTCAGATGTAGTTGTGTGCTCAAGGTGTCCACTGATCTGTTTCTGGATATTTCATGCTGAGCACACAGAAATATAAAACTAACTCACAGTTAGTGGCCAACTGTGAAAGAGCTGACTTTTTGCTTTTGGCTCTGTTTGAGTTTACTTTCCTTTTAGAAAGGACTAAACCAGACCATTATGCACTACACAAACCTGATTCATTTTTAGAGCACAGTTAATCTCATAGGCTAACTACTAGTGGAAGGAAGGACTGCAGGAGGCCAAAAAGTATTAGTAAGGTTTGGATTTGCTTGTCTATTTGTTTTGGAGGGATAAGAAGCTCTGTGCAAAATGTCACCAGAATTTTGGCAGTGAGGTGAAGAAAAAAGTCTGAAAAGGAAAGAGTAGAGGGGAAGTCCAGGTGAGATCTCTAACATCTCTCATGAATCTTTGATCCCCCATTCCAGCTGATCTGATCTTTCATCATCTCCCATCCCCAAATACTGACTCAGCTGCCTTCATTCCCGAGGCTTCTTCTGCATCAGAAAGTGATCCCATAGCAAAGGGCCAGGACAGACCCTTCCACAGGATGTGAAATGAGATGTGCAAAGAAATGACAAATATCACTGGGAGAGCAATCTCCCCTTTCCCAGAAATGCACAGCACTGTTTTATGCTTACTTAGTAGCAGCCAGCCTGCCTGTCTGAGGCTGTGCAGCAGGCAAGAGGCAGCCTGACTGCTCAGCAGCAAAGGCTGCTCTGACAGATGGTCCAAGTCTCCTTGGAAAAGAGACAGAAATTATATAGTCAACAATGCTAAAGACCCTTCATAGGATCTCAATATAGCCTTTCCAAGGGATATTTGATTGCATTTTTTTCCTCTACAGGCAACCACATACTTGCCTGTGCCTAGTACTGACCTTGTCTCCAAATGCATATCCAGAAGGGAAGGTAGAAGGAAGAGCATGAACGACTTAGGTTGTGCAGACGCCTCCTTCCCAGATACTTAGTTTTGCAGCAAAACATACTTCTTTTATGTGAGTGATTTTGGCTCCATGGACATCAAACACATCTAGCAAATATTAGAAGTCTCAAAAAGCCTTGAATAACGCAGTGTCCTAAAGCCTGAAAAAATGGACAGTAAATCTGCTCTGCAGGACCTTTCCATCCATCTCTGACTAAAACAAAAACCTGTAATATCTTTCACCCTGGTTTCAAACTAATAACATTTGCATACTAAAGATTCCCATTAAAGTTAATGGATATCTTGATGCTGTAAAGTGCACAGGAAAGAAGCATAATAGAAGGATTACTTTCTCCTTTCTTGTGTACTTTGTAGTGAAGGCAATGCCATACGTCACAAATACTTGATAAACCTGACAGGGTAATGTCTTCTGACTGCAAAGAACCGTGTAAGAAGACACTTTAGAGGCCCAAATTTATTTATATCTATTGATTCAGCTATGTCTTCACTTTTGTGCTTTAGAGAAAAGTGGGAGTATCTAAAACATGTACTGTCCATTAAGGAGATGGTACTGCATGAGTTCACATTCCCAATTCCTTCATCAGGCTTCCACTGTTACTGTACATCTGCAATTACCATCTCTTTGTATAGCGTTATCTAGTCCAATGTGTATTGCTAATTTCATATGCAGCAGAGCTTGGTAGCTTTGTGTATACTGTGCTCTGTCAGAAGGCATTTGGGACCAGAAGATGCTATTGGAGCTTAAGTTTGTTAAACTGCCTACGACATTGAATGAGAGCTGCTTGCAAAGATGAGAGACACAGAGTGACCTCAATGAATACAAAATAAAACAACTTTAAAGAAGGTTTTCCTATAAGAAACTGGATCATTAACTGACTCTGTAACTTGAAATTGCCTTCTGGGACGTATTTATGCATATATGAAAAGAGAAGAACGCTTAATGCATCTATCCTTGAAACATCAGTACAAGATCAGGAAATGCATGAACTTTATTTTTTATTTATTCCCTTTGAGGAAATTCTCGATATTTTTTAAACTCTTTTTTCAATAGAACAGGAACATTATGTATTATAAAAATGCTCCTCCCCCAACATTCATCCATGACAAATTGTGATAAGTTTACGGGAAAATTGTTCTCAAAACAACAATCAGCTTTCTTTTTTCTGTTCCACTTTCAGTTGATTCTCTTACCACTGAATTTACACCTTCATATTGCCTATGCTGTTTGTTTGTTTGTTTGTTTTAATTCCCCTTTCCTTTCCTCTTAATAATTGAGAGGTGTTTGCCTAATTATATAGGGTATGATCACACATCTTTTCATAAAGACTGAATAAAATGTCATTTTTAAATGCATAGTTCTACCAATTAGGATCAATTATTCATTTTCTCCATCAGGTTCTAGGATATAATTTTTCCAGTATTTCTTTCACAGATTGTACAAACTTATTTTCCTAAAAATTGCAGTCACTTGACACATCTCAATTCTTACTCCTATTCTCCTTCTGATTACCTGCATTTTACTGCTGTTTATAAGCCCTTAAATCACAGCCCTCTTTCTCTCAGTGCTATATCAATGCTTAATACAGTCTCTTTTCTGACTACGTTGAGAATTTTATAGCATTGGTATTAATTTTGGCCCCTATTTCCAAAACCTGATTTTCAGCCAACTTATCCAAACTTGAACTGAGGCTAAATTTCACCTGCAAATTTTAGGTAGTTTAGGGTGATTTTTTAAAAATGCTTCAGGGTGTTGTCCAAGTTGTATATTCAATTCACATTTCCCTTTTCCTCCTCATAAGTGCCAGCAGTCAGTGAAGGCTCTGCATAGGTTTGTCACTTGGCAAACTCAAGTTCCTTGGCACTTTGCCATTGCAGCCCTGAGATGCTCTGGGTTGCTGCTGGCTTTGCTGGAACAGAATTTGGGGGCCACAAAAGTTTGAAAAGAAGTCACTTATTTCCTTATATCCCCAGTGTACCCTCAACCTATTGCATCCTGCTTCTTAAACTGGCTTATAATGTGATTCCACAGAACTGGAAATGCAGGAGGAGAGAAAAATTGAAAGCAGGAAATGAAACTTTTCCAGAAAGCTTAGGAAGAAGGAGGAAGACTGAAAATCAAGATAATGGTGGAATCAAAAATGAAATGGCATTTGAACTGAATGTGGGGAGGAAGTAGGGGAAGCTGAGCTGATCGGGGTGGGAGAGAGAGCAAGACCTCTTGGTAAGAAGAATGATTAAAACAGAAATCAGGAACAGGAAAAGAGTCTTATCACAGAAAAATAAAACAGCTTAGGATGGTGGACATCTGTAAATTCCTGGGTGAAAAAACTAGGACTGGAAGCCTGGAGACAGAAGAACACAAAGAGCTTAGCGAAAGGATGAGAAGGGATGAAAAATGGTAATGCAAGAAAATAGATTGGGGAAAAGGGAAATACTCTATATGTGAGCCCTTGAGGAAACAATGACAAAAGACTGATACAACACAGGAGCTTCTGTATTCATGAGTCCTCTGTCATCAGCAGAACAGCAGCAGCAGCTTTGCCATCCAGGGACACAGCATCCTGCCCTCCTTGAGCATAGGTCCGGTGATAACAGTTTGTCACATTTCATTAGACACTTTCATAATTCAAGTAGGAAAAGTCTCTGCACAGGATGAAGAAACATTCATCCCTGCTGGTGACTCCAGCAGGTGTAGGCATAATGCCATATGCTCTAATGACTCGAGCGCTTGTTTGTCTTTAAAAGCCATATACAGCTTATACAAAAGTAAACTATACATTTTTAAAATACTACAGAAGTAAATTCTCATAGATTACAAATTCATCAGCTACTTTTATACACAGTATTTTTGTTCAGCCTTCTCAAACACTGAAGACGTACATTACTTTTTAAGAGAACCTGCCTCTCTCACTGTACTGAAGGACTAATATTTTGGGAATGTGATATGTGAGTCCCAGAGAAGACCCACATATACAACACCTGCCTCATTTATTGTAGAATGGTAAAACGCATGACAGAGACATATAAAGTCTTTCTCCTGGGAAATTGCCTCTACCACAGATGATATGTCCCACATGGCACAAGAGCTACCATATAGGAAAGGGCAGCATAACCTCCTCTCATGTTTTTCAGTCAATATCTTGCCAATGACAGTCATACTGTGCTCAATATTTTTGCTAGTGTACTTATGAAAAATCCTAAAAGAGAATCTGTAAGGTAGTCAGGAAGCAGACTGAAAGTTAATTCATTAACGAGTATTAAAAGTTTTCAAGGAGAGCTCTCAGTTTAAGTTGGATTCATCTTTCCAGTGATACAGAAGTAAGCAAGTTTTACTGCAACTTTATACACTCACAATTTATATAAATACATTAAAGTAACTCACACTGCATTTACCAAACTTTCTCAAAACTCTCAATACTTCAAAGTGAATACTTAAATTGGGCAAAAGCCCACACCTTACACATATCACTGCAAATATTTTAGGAATTTCTACAGTGTTATAGTCAACAAAATGAGGATCTCTGCTTGGTGTGCAGCAAACAGAGCAACTGACATTAAAGGAATACAAACACTTTCTGTCAAGGCACAGGCTAAACTTGAACATTCTTCATTCTCTGAGTCCCTGCCTTTGCCTTCTGTGACATGGGCAGTGTGACTGGAGGACTTGTTAGTGAACACGGTAAAACATCACTGAGTATCTCACTGTTCTCCCTATCCAAGGCAACCAGGTCTCACATTTCCTTCTGGAGAGGATCCGTATTTTCCCTAGTCTTCCTTTTATCACTGATGTACTTACAAAAGCTTTTCTTGTTGCTCTTGATGTCTCTGGGCAGATGCAATTCTATGGGGGCTTTACCCTTTCTAACCATCCTCCAAGGATGCAGACTACACCATGTCTCTGGGTAACTAGTGCCAGTGTGCTTAATCACCCTCACAGTAAAAAAGTTATGTTTAAATGGAATTTCCTGTAACTCAAACTGTGAATATTTCCTCTGGTTCTGTCACTGGATACCAGTAGAAAGATTTTGGTTTTGTCCTCTTCACTCCCTTCATTAGGTATTTAATATATGTTGGTGACATCCATCCAGAGCCTTCACTTCTCCAGGATAGCCAGTCCTCATCCTCTCTTTGTACAAGGGCACTCCAGATTTGTAATAATCTCAGTGGCACTTTATTGGAGTTATTTCAGTAGGTCCATGTTTCTATTGTACTGGGGAGTTCAGAACTGGACATAGCACTCCAGATGTGACTCAGCAGTGCCAAGCAGAGGGAAGGGATTACACCCCTCAGTCTGATGGCAACACTTCCCCTCATGCAGTCCAGGATGATGTGAACATTCTTGATTGCAAGGGAACATTGCTGGTCCATGTTCAAATTTGTGTTCACTGGCACCACCAGGACTTTTTCTGCAAAGCTCCTTTCCAGCTGGTCAGCCTTCAAACTCTATTGGTTGCTTTTTCCCAGTGGTAGGATCTTGTACTGCCCTTTGATGAACTTCATGATGTTCCTGTTGGCTTGTTTTTTCCAGCCTGTCAGGGTCCATCTGAACAGCAGCATGATCCTCTGATTTATAAGCTGACAGTCTTTTGGAGAACTCTGTTCTCTCATGGAATCATTTAAGTTGGAAAAGACCCTTAAGATAACTGAACCCTACACAGCCAAGTCCCACACTAAATCATGCCCCTAAGCACCACAAATATACTGTTAAATATCTCCAGGGATGTTGATTCCACCACTTCCCTGGACAACCTGTTTCAATGCCTAACCACTCTTTATGTGAAGATTTTTTTCTCTAATGTCCAATCTAAACCTCTCCTGTTATAACTTGAGGCCATTTTCTCTCATTCTGTCAGAAGTTACCTGGGAGAAGTGACCAGCTTCCACCTGGCTACATCCCCCTTTCAGGTAGTTGTAGAGAGGGATAAGGCCTCCTTTTCTCAAGGCTAAACAAGCCCAGCTCTCTCAGCTACTCCCCTTCAGCAGCTTTGCTGTTCTTCTTTATGTTAATATTTTAAATAGTATTGGTGCCAGTATTGAACCCTGGGACTCACCATTCAGCTGGACTTAACACTGCTGATCACAACCCTTTGATAGTTGTTACTCTAAGCTCTTAAAAAGCATGAAAGACTTTCAAGAAAACACCAGTTTCTTGTTAGCAATTGAGAGGGACAGTGAGGATAGACTAGCCATCACACCTTGTCCTTCTGCATCTGGATAAACCCTTGGACACACAAATCGCATAGTGCCTGTGAGCACATGGTGTGAAAGGGAGTGGAACCTGTGAGAGAATGAGAATGAATGAGAGAAAGAAGTTTTATTTACTTTTCACCTGGCCTCTCACATAAGGTCTTACACTGAATTTTATTACATTAATGGCCTAAGTGTCTGCTAAACAGCAGCTTAGATTTTTTTTTTTTTTCAGATGAGGAAATTTAAATAGATATGAATGTGACAGATGAATACCAAACAATGAACAGCATAAAAAGAAAACATCCATGAACAATGTGATACAGTCAAGTCAAATTGCGATCGATTAGTCACTGCTGAAGCAGAAAATGAATACAGGTGGTGAAGTGTTGATGTACAACTTTCAGTATTTGTGTGGGCAGCCACAGACAGACACAGAAACAAACAATTTCAGTAATACACATCCCTTTTGAAGTTTATTTTTCACACTTAATCTTTTATATTCAAAAAGTACAAAGGACATGCTTTGAACACAGTGGAAGCAGCAGTAAGAAATCTAGACTTTCCTGAGTTATAGATTAAATACTTCTAGTTGTGTTCAAAAAAGTGACCTGTACAGTTCAGCACAATTGTATATTTCAGATCTCACTATGTACCTATAACGTTCTTTTCTTTGCCTGTGATTCAAGGATGCTATTATACTCCCACCCTGCTGCAGCAGTGACTTGCCACTATGTACGCAAGTGACAACTAGAAACTTTGACAAAATCCATTTACACAGATATGAGACTAAAGGTTAAAGTAAACACACCACTGTTCAGTCTAGATTCAGATAATTTTTGTAGCTATTCACCACAGAGAGTAAAGAATTCTGAAGGTATTTTTCAATACATCACATTGCAATGAATATTCTCAAACTGAAGACATAATAAAAGACCTAGAGCTGAATAGTTTAGAGAGGATGTTTCCAAGTGCTGTAAGAGTATTTTAGATTGACACCTTTTTTTCACCCATATCTTGCATTTTATGAGATATAATAATGTAATTACAAGTATGACCATATGCCTAACTGGCTTACCTCACCCTTATAAAACAAATAAAACCATTTACAGTACATGTAGTGCGTTCAAGTACAACCCCATATGGCATTACCAAGGCTGAAAACTAAACAAGAAATAAATGGAAATCTAAGATTTTGGCATCAAGTTACCTCATTTGCATACAATAGCTAAACAAAATAAAACTATTACATACATGCAGTGAAGCAGAATTAGTGTTATTGCTACAACCTTCCATCTTGAAACTGTTGTTTTGGTGATTTGCTCTGAAAAAAAAGTCTAGAAGCCTTATAAAAGCCATGTTTTGCATATAATTACTTATTATTTCTTTCAGGGAAAAGTATTTATGATATCAAATGCTTAAGTATTTTCAGATAATGAAAACATAATGAGTGCTCTTATAAATATCCTTTAAAAACCCTGGAAAGTCTTTGCAAATAGGTCAAGATCTCAAGTCTCCAGGGCTTCATGACTGACCAGAACATATCAAAACTTGACCTTGCTGAGCAAGTTAAATTATTTGAATGCAGTGAATGGTAAAAATCAGGTTTTACACTGATAATCATGTGAGCATTTGAAGCATTTTAAGCCATATTACAGTCAGACAACATACATTACTTAGTATACATTGAATTCAGTATACATAAAAGGGAATTCCAACATAACTGACCTGCTGCAGGTCAATAAATCTGTAAACAATCAATTCAAGAAAGTTTGTTTTCACAGGTCTACCTATTTCTACTCATTAATTTATGAAAAAATCTTTTTAATTTCTAAAATTTTATTCATAAAGACATGCACAGTGCAGTTACTGCAATATGTGGGTCTACATTCTGCTTTTGCCATGAAATAATTTCAGCTCTCAAAGTTTGATTCTGATACCAAAAACATATCTGCAATTTAAAAATGATAGGACATTAGCATTTCCAGTGGAAAAATGCTCAGCCTTCTTCAAAATTTACAGAAGTCTGAAGTATTTTTGAACACCAGCTTTTGAGGTTTTTGGCCAAATAGAGAGTCTTCCCCAGCAGTAATTTTGGCATTTTTCTTCAGGTAATGAAGCAAAAATTATGGATGTTTTCAAGCAATTAAAAATAAGAGTGGTCAGTTTAGCCAGTTTCCAGACTGTTAGATGAGAGCACTTATAATGCTAATCTGTATGCCACCATAGCTACACAGGGATCATAAAAAAAGAAAAATAATTTTAAAAAAGCTTAATCAAAAGTTTACATTTCTTTAAATTTCATGACCAGTTTAAGGAACAACTCAGGCTAAAACTCAGATTCCAAAAATATTCCATTTCCCTGTGTGCTGGTTTAAAGGTAAACTGGCAGGAGAAATCAACCCAACATGAAAGAGATTATAAATTAGAGTTACAATTTAATAAAAATATTACAATAAATGGAATGATACAAAGAGAAATTGGTTTAACCCACAAAACCCAGAAGTATAACCCAGCCCCCTGGAGGACAAACAGGATGGTGTTAGTTAGCCCCTGTGATGAGCCCCACATGGTTCCCCTGAGTCCAAAGCAAAAGGAAGGGGAAAAACCTGTTGGTGCAGATGACAGTCATAGTCTGATTGAGAGTAGTGGTTGCAGTCTTGTCCAGGTTCTGGTCCTCCACTGAATCCAATGAATAGTACCAGAGGCCTCCAAACCCAAAGATTATATACCCTCAGGTTCAGGTGGGAATGCCCAGTACCTCCCCCGGGGCAGGGAATTACACAATGGGTGATCTAACTCTGTGAGTCATGGGGGATTTTTGGAATTGTTAATGGCCCATTAGCAGACATGACCCCTCAGGCTGGGTATGAAGGTGCTAACAACTCCTCAGAGGGGAGTTAGCACAGCTCCTATCTCACAGGCTTCTTTAACACTCAGTTTACATCCTAAGGGGTCAGATGTGCCCTGGGCAGCTGCTGCAAATGGTCCATTGTTAACAATGCATAGGAAATGAATAGAGGGTGGAGAACACACAGCCTTGGTCACACGCACACAGTGATAAACTGTCCTGGCTGCTGAACTAGGATATGCTGCTTTGACTTATCTACATATCAGCTATAAAAAGAGATTACTCTGGTTTTCACTACTCCAAAAGTCACTGAGACTCTCAGGACAGGCTGTCTGTTTTGTGTGCTTGTTTGCTCATGCCTCTCAGCCACATTGTGAGATGTTCAGGATTCCAAACCTGGGAGTTAACAGTAGGAGTGTAACTGTGCAGAGACTGCAGTTCAGAAAGGTGGGAAGCCAGCAACAAGACACACAAGAGGGCATGCAGGTAATGATGTACACTTCTGCTCCCACCCCCGAAGAGACACAAAACCTGAACTCCTGAATCATCAGAACAGTGTACTATAGAAATAAATTCTATGCAAGTACAAGAGTGAAAAGCACTGGCCCAAATCTCTTCCCTGCTGGAGGCTGCAGGGATGAAGAACATTCAAACAGACTGTTTCAGAAGAGTCTATATGGCTGGAATACAGAAAGTGGTGAAAAGCAAGTATTCAGAGAAGGCATCCTTGCCATCAGAATATAGACACCAGTTTGGGATAGGATGAACCATTTCCTAGGTTTCTATCCTCCTCATTGATCCAAGATATATAACCTAGTATCCTGCCCCTCTCCCCCACCCTCCTAAGCTACACTTAAGTAAGGAAAGTTTGGGCATGAAGTGTAGCCAAAATGCAATTGCCATACCATGAGAGAAGGAGAGGAAAAGAGATAGAAAGTAATTATATTTTTTAAAGGAACATATAAACGATTACATTACTCTTATATCCTCTTTTTCTTTTATTCTCTTCCATATGTAGATCTACAATGTAGATAAAAAAAACCTAAAACCCTAACCAAAACAAAAAGCCCTCAACCAAACAAAAAAATCCTTAACCAAAACAGAACAAACAAACAATAAACCTTAACCACAAAGCCAAAAATTTATTCCAGGAAAGACTACGCTGAAGGATTTTCTTTTGTTTCTTTTCCCACGATGTCATGAGAAAGAAACTTTTGCCTTTAAAAACCAGTTTGTTCCAGGTTTGTTTCAAAAAGTAATTAAAAGAATAACACATATTAAAATGGCTATAATTATTCTAATTTTAACTAACATAGATGCATAATTTAATAATGGTACTATAGCATAATTTTTCACACTATGCATTTTCTAGTTCCCTACTTTTCCTCTAAGTGCAACAAT
Organism: Poliocrania exsul; assembly: GCA_035041345.1. Taxonomy (NCBI): domain Eukaryota; kingdom Metazoa; phylum Chordata; class Aves; order Passeriformes; family Thamnophilidae; genus Poliocrania; species Poliocrania exsul. Next base: position 84,302,153 of record JAWWLZ010000118.1, read on the forward strand.
GCAGCCATTGATTAAATGAGAAATAAGATCCCAACTTCCAATTTAATTATAGCCATAAGAAAAACAATTGAAAAAACACATAATAAGTCAATGTATTAACCCTATGTACTAAGAGTTGAATGAGCAGAAGATCTATCAAATTAATAATAATTCAAAATCTTCTGAAATACTGAACTACTCATTCATGGAAGTCATCCAGTGGAAATTCACAGGAACAGAAGTTCCTAAATATTTCTTCAAGAAAACATTAACCCCTACTAACCACCTCCCAGGTGGGTAAACTAGAAGGCTATAAATAAGGGATTGTTTAAGAACAGTGGCAAAAAAAATGAAAAGAGTATGTTTAGGATTGATTGGTTAACTTAATCCAAGACAACCTTTTTTCTATCCTTCTGTTAGTGAAATTTAAAAAATACTTTCTGGTCACTGTGAGTTAGGAAGTAGAGATAACCAAGGATTAAGATGGCAAACACAGAGGAGATGATTATGAAAGTCAGTGGCTCTTATGTCCAGCTAGGTCACTGTAGAAATAAAAGAATAAATATAATAACTCACAGCTCAAGAGCCTCTAATCTAGTGGATTACTATGGCAATAGCCTCTTAACCTTATTGTTGGCAAAGTTTCACTTGAAGCTGACCTTCCTACATCCCATGTACCTGTCTTTCCTACCACTCTCAAGAGGAAAAGAACGCACTCCACCATTAACTGATATTTAGTGAAACTGGTCTGATACAGGGGCTCAGTTTCTCTACACTGCTAATGAAATTCCAATGAAGGGATATTTTTCTATTATTAAACTATAAAAATGAGAGGAAGAGGGAAAAACAAGGAAGAAAGACGTGCACTCACCACTCAGTAGATGCTTTGTCTTAGTAGGCAGATTCCATTATTCCCCTTATCATCATACTATGTGATAATCTTTTCTGTATACTTTCTACGCAAAGGTCATCTTGTGAGGCTGATGATTTAGGGACAATACTTCTTTTTTTTTCCATAACTCACAAAAAAACTTGCTTCAACAAACACAAGACCTGCTTTAGAGAACTTGCTTGCATGAAATGTATTGTGAATGACTCAAACCTTAAGCTTTAAAACTCTTATCTAGATTTTAATTTTTTAAAAACTGAAAGTCAATACTATGTTATTTCATCCGAGTAGAAGCTTAAATCTGGGTCAAACTCATCTCCTTCAAAAGTTCAATTCACCTGGCTGTTCTCAATAGGCGGTTGAAAGGAAATGGAGGAAAAAATTAGTACAAATACTAATTAATTTATTTCCTGGAAACAATAGTATCTTTGGGGATAGATTTTTGAGGCAATGGAATTTTTGATCTGAAGCAGAGCTGACAGCATAGTGGTGGTTGCACAGACATCTCTACCACCTCAAAGGTCATTTGCAAACTGCAGTAACTCTAAAATGTCACCCAGCTGATGATAGATGGATGCAAGTGCTCCTATACTTTACTTTGGTATCTGGAGTCTAAATTCTGTAAATTGCAGCCTGGTTATAAGACAAAGGAAGTTCTGTGTCACAGTGCGCATAAAGGGGTTACTGAAAAGATACAAATACTGCATTTTGCCTATACTAATTGCTGATATGGACTAATGAACTTCTAAAAGCTGATCTTGTGTGCCTTCTGTTTCTTAACACAAGAAAGTCATGTGGGACGCTCTAGTTCGGTTTAGAAAACAAAATTATCTGTAGGAATACAACAGAACATTTGTGTACATCACCCCTGTGTATGGAAAAATGACGTATTTAGAGTTTGCATACAAAGAAAACAGCTACCTGTTTTCAGCTAACAATTATCTAGCCAGTGGAGACAGACACAAGTTTGAAATTAGCTTTTATAATGCATATATGTGAACTCAAGGAAAATTCCTATAGATAAATAAATTACAAAAATCATACTCCTTTCTTTTAAGTCAACTCTTCTATATACTACAGTGAAAATTAAATCAGTGGAGTTCCACAGAAGTGGTATGGGTTACTCAACAAATCATAGAAGAATCTCCAGCACTTAAAGACAATTTGAGATGTCTGTAATACATTAATATATCCAGGGATTCTCAGCTCATTGGGCCTTTAGAAGAAAGTTTCTCACTGACTTCAGTTTTAGTTACTTTATCTTAATGTGAAACAACCTATGTTCAGCGCTAATAAATTAGTGGTTTTTTCAGGTTACAATGATTATAAATCCATTCTACTGTGTAGGTAAGAAATGAGTACAATTAGCAGAATCCCAGGGGCCCTCAGAACTAGTGTATAAATCTCTGCACATTCTTAAACTGACAGCACTTTGGCAATCGGTACCAAGAAGACTCTGTGGAAAGCCAGAGCCTGCAAATCACTGTACTGCAGAAGCACCATGAGCAAGCTGAACGAGTTCATTTTTTTTTAATTGGATTGCCAATTCTACACACACAGAAATATGGCCCACATCTATTGTTAAAATATAATATCATAAAAAATGATTTGAAGAAGTGATATTTTGTTAAAGAAAAGGAAACAAGGAGGATTCTGTAATTCTAAGTAGCATTTCTCCAAAATGTTTTTCTTCACAAGTACGTTGTCACAAATGTCTTCATACACAGTGAAATACCATTTTCCAGTCATGCTCCAGCATCAGAGCCTTGATCCAAATCCAAAGCAATGCTAAGGCTTTTTGCAGTAAAATGTTATATTATCATCTCACAGTGTCCTAATCAAACCATGCCCTCTCAATGTCCATAATCTCTGAGACAATTTAATTAACGCTAGTAACCCAAATGAAAACACAGGGCTACCATTTAGTTTCACAACTAATGCAAATACTTTCCCCTATTTTTTTAGTTGCTCAGTATTAGTCTAAGGATCTGACATAGATTCAAATTCAAGGAAAATCAAGGAGCAAGGAGGTTGACTCATCCCATGGCTGAGACTTCTCGTTCTTCATTTTTCATGTTGGGTATTTCATGGGGGATCTAAGACTCAAATTTATTGAAATAGAAGGAACAAAGGTTTGGAACCATTATACAGGTGCAGAAAATTAGTTTAAAATTAATTATTGCAGCTTTTCTACAAAAAAATTAAAAGACAACTGCAGCAACAATAGAACAGGGAGCTGAATTCTATCTCTATTTGCATCTTTTTAAATAGAGGAACTGAATTGTAGATCAGAGACTGCTTTGTCATAGGTCAAGTTATGCCCAGCTGAAAGCTCTGGTACAGAAAATGGTCAGTCCTCAGAAGTGTCAAGTTATACTTAAGAAAAAACATTTGCAGAATTGGGATCTAAAACATCTGTTTCTGAAGTAATTCAAGGAACATTAGTCACACTAATCTTTTTCAGATTTCATTTGCACTTGAAGAGATATCTTAAAAGTATTCAACCAACAACAAGCCAGTTGTTCTGAAATATGTTCTCTGAATCCAACTGCACCAAATAACACTAAAGCAAATCCTACAGGGGGCAGATTGTTATAGGATTTTTTTCTCCACAAATTCTCCTTTGCAAATTATCTGAATAACTTATTGTTATGGTTTTAGCCAGATGGGCCTGGGTTTGGGTTTTGGAGTTCAGACTAGGCCTGACAGTTGTCAGGTGACTTG
>JAWWLZ010000118.1:84306665-84318204 GCA_035041345.1 Poliocrania exsul
CATTTTGTTTGAGTTCAGGGAAGTAGAAATATTTTGTTGTTATACTTTCTCTTTCTTGCAGGGTGTCTTTTAGAGTGTTTATGAATCTAGAATAATGGGCTTTGTATTAATTGGGCAGTGGGAAGTTCTTTCCTGTTATATATAGATACGACTTGTGTAAGTGTGTGTTATGTTATAGTTTTCTCTTTTCTGTACAAATATATGTGTAGCTAGTTTCAGCATAAACCTGGTTTTAGGGGTTTGTTTCCCTTTCTCCCTTTCCTCAGCCAGGGGCTAACTCTGTACTTGGGCAGTTGTCATTTTGCCAGCTCAATGCAAGAACACTTATTCACTAATAAAAACACTAGAAACATCTGGTTCCATGTCATCATCTTAACCTTCTCATGAAAGATCACTCAGATTTATAAAACAGTACAGCAAGGATTGTCTGTCAAGGAACCTGAATCCCTTGTTTGGGTCGCATTAGGAAGAGTGTTGCCAGCAAGTCAGGGAAGTTGATCTTTGCCTTCTACTCAGCACTAATGAGATACACCTGGAGTGTTCTGGGCTCCCTAGTACAAAAAAGCTATAGACATACTGCAGAGAGTCCATGAGAGGGTCCAGAGACCTGGGACTGCTCAACCTGGAGAAGAGTAGGTTTGAGGGAGTTTTTTCAGTGCCTGTTAATATATGAAGGGAGGGTGTACTGAAGACAGAGGAACATTCTTAGTGATATTCACTGACAAAACCAGAGACAATGGGCACAAGCTGAAACACAGGAGGTATGGTCTCAGGTTCACTTTTTTACTGTGAAGGTGACTGATCCCTAGCAAGAAACCTCCATAAAACAGTATGGGAGACAGTGATCAGAATTACATTAAGTTTTCTTCCAGGAGGGTGTCCTACTATGTCACAGATCATATTACTTCTTGTTGACTTTACCTCCTGTCCTTCAAACTTTATATTTCTCTCCATAAAATCGGGCCAGTATGCCAAGACTAATAGAGGTTTGAACCTAGATTATATAGATTTAATTTCAAATCAGGAACTGAACCTTGAGAAGTAAGGATTTGAATCCTTCCCTCTCTGTGACAGTTTTACCTGCAATGAATGATGAACAATTTACCTTCAATCATCAAATATTTGAAAGACTACTGTGCTTCATGCTCTGTGCATTGCTACTCTGATGTGCTGTACTTGCTTATAATATCCTTTCCATATAAAGCCCCTCAAAGGACTTATGTGGAGGCCTACCTTGCCTGGGAACCCCAAGGAGCAGACAGCTGCAGATATTCTCCATTCAGTTATTAAGGTGGCAATTTCACATATGTAACTTTAGAATTTTAGTTGTCTATAAGTTTTCTTGGGAAAATGAAGGTTTTTTTAAGTTAAGTAAGATTTTTGGGTAGGTCTGTCTGTCAATCTTACTTGGAGTGCCTGACATCACTCCAATAATCTCAGTATACACACCAATTTCTGAAAGGCACAGCATGTAGCAATAGCATCCTGGTTTGATAAGAACACGAAGTTAGCGATGTAGTGTTTCCCTATTTGCCATTCATCAACACATTTTATTTTTCACCTGTATGATCTTGTCCTGGAACAAATAATCCAGAAAGGTTGTATCATTTCCATCCTAGGAGGTTTTTGAGATCTGATTAGATAAATCACTGAGTAACTTCTGATCTCAGACCTGCTGCTGCTTGGAGTGGGAGATTGAACTACAGATATGTTGAGGTCTCTTCCAGTCTCTTTTTTCTTATGATCCTACACAAGGTTTTGGGCTTTATCTAAATTTCGCAGCAAGCTTTGATGGAACTTGTGCAAAATTGTAAGCAGAGTATAGAATCTGACTGTTCTAATGTTGAACCCATCCTCAGGGCACCTGAGTACAAGTATAATTTTATTCTGATAGAAAATGTCTGCTAGCATGGTCCTTTATTTATGTTTCTGATTGTCTGGGTTTTCTTATCAGGTTGGATGGATAAACTCAAGGCCATTTTTGCAGTGGGTTTTGTCTATGCAAGCAAACACTGTGCCATGGACACTCTGCTTCAAAGTATCATTTGCATTTTGAGTTGTGCAAGTCATCATCTGAGTTGCACAAAGCAACTCTTGCTTCTCTCATTAAATGGCATCATTATTGAGACAAAGTTTCTATACAGCAACAAAACCTTTTCTACTCCAACCAGTATGTTACCTAGAACATTAAAAATGAAAAGAATGTAGGATGTGCCTGAACCAAATTATTCAAAAGCTGAGAAATGTAAATTAAGCAAATGCCTTAACAAATTCTTTTTTGACACTTTCATGAAAGGTGATATCTAAAAGGTTCCTGAATATCATTGCCCTGTCTTTTTAACTCTTTAATCAGCATTACTCATGAGATCTGTCAACTATTCTAATGACACACTGTATATAATATAACCTTCCTCCCTGTGGGCACAGATTTTGATACAAAAAGTAGATAATTAAAGATTAAACTTTATTTTTCTCACTTTTACAGCTAGTGAACAAGTGATAAGATTCTAGTTACATATTAACTTTGCAGTAGTAGGGTTGAAATACTTTGGTGTCTTTAAGATGCAGAAAAAAATCTTTATAGCAATTTATATATTCAAAGTACATCTTCAAGCAACTCTGCCTGCAGCTGTGATTACTCAGCAATTACTAAAAAGAAGTTTCAGGTATCATAAGTTGGATCCCTTGATAATGCACTTTCAATGTCCAATTCTGAGGATTTCTGCTTAAGTAATTTGCTCTTCCTCTTATACTAACTTTGTGGCAAAAGCAGGGGCAGAAACCAATTTCTCAAGCTTACATTTATCTTCATTAACCTTCAGAGTCTTTTCTCTGTTTGCCATCACCCATATTCCCTGCATAACACTCAGCTTCCTTATCAAATGAGGCAAGGACCCAGGAACCTCCACTATGCAACCTAAATTCATCTGTGTGCGCTGAACTGATGTGCTCTGTGCAGTAACAGACACATACTGTCTTTTGGAAGAACTGTGACCACTGAATAAAGAGATAACCAAGAAGTGCACAGTCTGAGAGCTAAAAAGTATTTGTGCTAAGAGCCCTGGTGTCCTGGATTGTGATAACAGCTCCAACCATTTCTGAATACTTCCTTCCAGCATTGTGTGAGTGTGGAAAAATCCCATGTGCTCCTTGATATTTAAAACTAGCATGAGAGGGAAGAATCATATAGCAGCAAGCTGAGTTCATGTCCCTTAAATCAAAAAGAGTTTTAAATCTTTTACATCCACCATTTAAGCTAACACACAGCTGTAGTCACAACACTTCCATATGGAGCAACCACTAGATGTGGAGAAACTGCACTCCTTGCTACAGTGTCAGCGAATTTTTGATCATGGAGAAATGGCAAAGCGCCAGCTCCTTAGCAGCTTATTTGTAGCTGCACACTACTTTTTTCAGGATAACAGCCCTACTTATGTTTTGATTCTTCTCCTATCTTTTTGATTTTTTTGAGACTGGTGTTCCTAGACCTAAATGAATATTCGGTGCAGTTTAAACTTTGCTATTGGGTGCTTTGAGACTGTCATGATTTCCACTAGACTCTGTGGGAGTTTTGACTTAGAGTTCAAGATGAGCTGAATTTTATCCAAATACATAGAAACATTTCCCCCCCTATTTTTAGACTGATCACACTGGTCAATCACACTCTGTATGTCTAAATTAGCACTCCTACAGTTGTCCTCAAGGACCTCAAGTTGGTCCTCAAGGAGTGGTTTTTGCTAGGATGTCACTTATATGTTCAATAGAGAAGGAGAAATGACAAAAACAAATGTGGGGGTGATATGCTAACTCCATGATGTATTCCTGTGTAAATTCCTTTACACTGGAAGAAAGACTGCTGAAAAACATGATAAAATAATCTCCACTTAAGATGAGGCCCCTAGCAGATAAATTCCATGTATATTTATAAGAACAGTTTGTGATGATAGTTAGATTTCCCAAGGATATTTTAGGGGGAAAAAAAAAGACTCCACACGCACAAAAAGAACTGCAATGCTCAGTTGTTCTGTTCTCCTTGCTGTACTGGAGCAGTATTTATTTTAAAATCAGCTTGACTTGATCACACTTCCACATTGAAAATATCTCTATTACTTGTTCCATGTATGACTCAATCTTTATTTATGCTTTCAGTTTAAAAGTCTTCCTTTGACTTCACCAGTGAATTACCTATTTTTAAGTGTTGTCAAAATCTTAACTCTAGATATAAACGAGTAATGACGTTTTTTACAAAAAAGTTTATCTCATCTAAATTGTATTGGCAGCATTTGCTTATTCTTTCAAGAATCCTGTGGGCCAGAATCACATCTGAACTATGAAGTTCTACATTAATTGGTTTAGTTTTTTTAATAAAATGGCTCAGAGTAATTTCTAAAGATGGTAGAGAACTGGTGGGAGTGAGTTTCTGATAGAGTCAATCTCGTAGGAACAAAGTGAGTCCTTTCTAAACTAGCAGACCAATAGAAAAGGACTGTTCTGAAAGAACCAAAACTGATTTCCTGTTTGCAGCCAGCAGGAGTAAAACTAGAATAGCTTTCTGCTGCTGAGGAAGAACTGGAACTTTATATAAGTGAGTAATTTTGAGTAGAGGCAGAAAATAATCTTGATATCCTCAAGATCCATGGTAGCTTTTATAACAAAGTTTGCCGTAAATGGTCTGTTGCTTTTTAGTACATTGTCAGTGACCTCCAGGAATGCACTCTGGTTTCTTCAACATAAAAGCATGATTAAAACAGCAACAATGAAGGACTAGACTGAACTAAATGATAGTGAAGAGCACATTATCAGTCAAGAGTCTGACTGTCACAGAATCACTGAGGTTGAAAGATCACCAAGTCTAACCATTAACCCAACACTGCCAAATCAAGTACTAAACCATATCTTAATCTTGAACTTTTTTTTTTCTTTTGAGGCCATTCTCCTTTGCTCCCTCTTGCTTCAAGGCCCTTATTTCTGTCTCTGCAGAAGGGTATTAATGGGGACACTAACCCTCATTTGTACAGGGAAAAGGTATAGCAGACAGTGAAAAATAATTTCTGTGCAGGTAAAGATTTTCAGGAGTGTTTAAATGACACAAGAACCACAAGCCTCACTGAAAATAACACAAGGACTTTTGAAAATGGCTCTCTATTCTTTCCTTCCCCTGAAAATTGAGTATGTCTGCAGTTGGTTATATAGAATCAAGATTAGTAATGAGTGGTTCAATGTTTCTTGATGATGAAGGACTCAGCTCCTGAAACGTGAAATAATTGAAGTTATCCCAAGTCAATGCATATGAAAAATATTTCATTTCACAAAATAGGTTACACTTGCCTGCTGAAGAAGTTCTAATTTTGCTTAAGCAATCAGTATATGATTGAGCTGAAACAGCATGAAGTGAATATTTCATTATAAGGAATTTTTCCCTCAACTGTGCTCAATAAAACAAAAATTACTCTGAGTTGCTTGGAAAAATAAAAAAAAAAAAAAAAAAAAAAAAAAATTGGTCTTTTAGACTCCTGTTGTCTTGCAGCTTTACTACAAACATTCATTCCAGAGAACTAGCTGCAATTTCGTGCTAGCTCATATCTCAAGTTTAAATGCATCACCTGACCAGTGTAAATAAATTTCAAGTATATAAAATTACTTTCTTTACGTTGCTATTCTGTCTAATAAATGTTTATAACTCCATTAAAGACATATGAAAAATAGTAACAGTACTCCCTGAGCAACCGTTTCAAGTGCTGATGTGTTACACAGTAGTTATAAATGAACACATTCTTTTCCAGTAATTACTCAGAAATAGTAATTCTCTTTGCCTGTTCTTTATTTTGCATCTTATAGCAAAACACCAATCACCTAAATTCTATGGATTTTTAAAAATAACTATATAGAATCTCTGAGGAAAAAAAGGTTTCACTCCTTCTCTGGTAACAAAATGTATATCTCCACATTCCTTTTAAAGAGCACCATATCAGTGTGGAAGACAAATGCTCTCATCTCTGCTGCGAGGCAGCACTTCTTGAATAAATATTTGAGAGTAGTAGACATAACAGCACTGTGGGACCACTTATATTCCACATAAATAGGGATATATATATCAGGTAATTCCCATACTAAATATTGAAGTAGGGGGTAGAAAGTATTGACACAAATATTTGTATGGGAAAAAGTTATTTCCTTCCATTATATGAAGAGAATAACTCATGTGTTTAAATAATATTAAATTTGAATAATTTTCCTGTTTAGTTTAAGGGAAGTTTTGTCAGTCTTATGTTAATTGTCCTGTTAGTAGTATGATTCCCTTTGGGTAATATTTAATTTAATGCAAATCTCAGTAAATTCAGTTCCATATCTTAGCTCTTACGATTTCTTTTTCTTCAGTCTATCAGTTAAGCTCTATTAGTCAAGTGTTTCAATTACTTCTGGGATCTGCTGTTTATAGTAAATCTATTGGCATAAAATGGGATATGTCTTCTGTTTTAAATCTCATTTACATATACTTATTCTTCCCACCCTCTTCCTTCCCATTCTCTCCAATACAGATGATTACCACTTTCATCTCAAAGGAAAAACTGGGGGGAGGGGGGGAAAGAATAGTTTTATAAAGCTAGATTGGAAATTAACTAGCAGCTATTTTTAGAGCATTTTTTTCTTGGATTTTGATAAGCACTCCTGTAACTAACAGAATACAAGAATTGTTTCGTAAGACAGGATTATGAAAACAAGACAGTAAAAAGTCAGTAAGAAGTTGTGGGGTTATCAAGGTAAAAGTATTCCTGTATTTTTTCTTTCACAAAAGGATCAACTGTGTAAAGGCTTGCCAAGAAATCAAGGAAATATGCTTGTTCACTGAGAATAAGACAAGAACTAATGGGTTATATTACTGAAGTGTTTGATATTTAGGATACTCCATTCAAGACTGAAGGTACATTGTTGAAATTGTGCTCAATGGACCCCTGTCCTGTCCTCACCTCACCTCACCAACCCTAACCCTCACCCTCACTCTCACCCTCACCCTCACCCTCACCCTCACCCTTTGTCAGGAAAAAGAAAAGTGGTAAGGGGCTAGGAGACTTTTTGAAGACCATTTGTTTGTAAACTAAAAAGAGCTTTTAGTCTGAAGTTTGTCTATTTGCAAGTTCTTTTTCTTTTCCTTACAAGATACAGAAGAACCACATATTTAATTCTATGCCTTTAGGACACTATTCCTAGTTTACTGAGGCAAAACAAACAAGTAACACTCCTTCAGAAGCCCATTACATGCAGCCCATGCATGCATTTTCCTCTTTGTGCATGATACTGGAGCTAAGCGGGGAGTCCTCATGGGACACTCATTCTTACAGGGAAAGAAGAACTCACTCTCCTGAAAAAAAACCCATCACATTTCAAAAGGGACTGCATGTGAGGGCTTCTCACATGCAGAGTTTGTGCAGAACCCATTACCTTCTCTGACCTGCTCCAACCCTCAGCCTCAACTCCCTGGCTCCTGTGGGGGAGTTACACCATGCAGCACCCTCTCTTATCGGCTATCTCAGAAAGCTCACATTGTTACTAAAATAAAGACACAATTACCCAAAATTTGAGGAAACGTTTGCAGTTCTCCAGTTCCCATTAGAAAATTCTTCTGATGTGATTTTTTGGGGAGTTTTTAACCTGATGTCATTTCTTTTGATAAAATGTTAAATGAAAATGGCAACAGTTTGGTATTTCCAAAAAAAAGGCAGTAGTGAATGGAAAAAAATATGAAAGCTACAGCATTTTCATGCATTGTTCAACAGTGAAGAGGTAAATGCTGATCCACCACAGAGTGGCTGTCATCTCACCAGGGCTAGAATAAAGATATCTCCCTCTCAACTCCATCCAGCTGCCTTTACATTACTTTTGTCAGTGCAAAGCCCTGCTAACCATTATTACCCGTAATCCATGCCACCTCCAAAGATAATGACAGACCACCAGGAGAGCCTATTAGATCCAGTAAGACAGGACATGGCTCCCAAAACCTGAAGCAGTAAGACATCTGCTACATTAAATACTTTACCATAACCAAAAGAAAGGACAAGTGTCAATGAAGAAATTATTCTTGTGCTCAAAATCAGTAGTGTAAATGTTTTCTTCTAATGTCACCAATCCCATTTTCAAGTTTAACAGTAATTGCTACATATCCATTAAAAGAATGATTAAAACCTTTGAAAGTCTCTCTGACTTGTTTGGGGAAAGACATGCTGAACCAAGAAATGAGTGGTCACACAGCAATGACTGGGAGAATGATGGTAGGGTTGGAAAATGCCACAGGGAAATCTTACCCCTGTGTCTCCACACTTGCTCAGATATAGCATCTTCAGAAACTTCCTATCCTGAGATCCACCATATGCACCAATAAATTCACTGAGTGGATGGATGCTACCAGCTGGTTTTAGGTGATCATGCTGTAGATGCCATGAAGAGGTTTTATAAAAGAAACTCAAACTCAACCTGCCAGTTTTTTGCCTGAAGTAAACACAACTAAAAGTCCATTGAAGTTGCATATAGTTGTATTATACTGTTGTGGTTTAGGAATGGTATTCTCCAATTTAGAACTCCCACTAAAACCATGTGCAGCTCCCCCTACAACTGGAGGTACAAAAGGGAAAGATCACTGGTTGAAATAAGAAAATTTACTGAAAACAGCAATGACATAAGAAAAAGAACAGCAACAGCAACAGAATTAATAACAAAAAGTATAAGAAATGATTGACACAGAAATCCACCCCCTTGCCTCAATAATAGACAACACCAGATAACACCCTCTACCACACTTTTTGCAACTAGATGGAGTCCCTTCTCCCCAGAAGAGAGTACCTTTCCCCCACCACCAGCAACAATATGAGGTGGTATAGCACAACCTCTGGTTCCTAGCCATGCCCTGGCCCAGCTACTGCAAAAAGTTGATTCTTCCCTGGCCAGAACAAGAGCATATGCCTAAAGATCCCACCTATGTATAATTCTAGGCTTTCCAATGTAAATGGAGCCCTAAACACTACTAGTTTTGGCACCACAGCACTGCTCAGGAAAGTTCAGAGACAAAGGTAGAAGCAGGAGGAAGTCACCATATAAACCCACTTAAAATAATCATATCAAGACTTAATGAGATACCTGGAATATTTTTCTAAAGAGACATCAGACTATTTGAGATCAAACTTGATGCTTTGTGTGCTTCCAGAGTTCATTGCAGCACCACGAGATCAGTGCCAGGACAAGTGGGAGCAGAACAGTTGCTGCAGGGTGACGGGCCAACCAGGCTGGTACATGCCACCCCTCACAGCACAGGTTATTTGCTCAAGGAGCACACCAAGCTGGTGCTTACCTATCACTGAGTACCCTGCAGCAAGCTGACATATGTCCCCTTTCATCACTCTCTGTTATGATTTCACATCCTCCATTTCACAGTAAGTAAAAAAAAAATATTGTCTCCATGCTCCATACTCTGGTACTGCACAGGCAACTGCTACAGGTTTAGAAGTCTGTATTCATTTCTGAACTTCCTAATTAAATAGTAAAAAGGTAAAAACCCTGTCACTATCAGTTGTGGTACAAAAGGTCAAACCAAGCATTAAATGGGAAAAAAATAAGGTATGTAACTGTGTGGGCAGAACAAAATGAGATACAGAGTCTTTGACCCCTGTGTTTCTGGTTAAAATCTACACACAATTTTATAGTCAGTCAGTTATAAAAAGTATCTTGCCATTTGACTCATTTCTGTATGCCAAATTTCTGAAGGAAATTTATTCATGGTTATATTTGAATCACTGTCTATATGCCTTGACACTTCAAATCAAAACACCAGAGGAATCTAATGATTTTAATTCTAATAATTTTTAAAAAAAGAATTAAAATTAAATCCTACCTGGCCTTCTGTATTATTTTTCCACTGGGAAATCTCTCAAGACTCATTTCTAATTCACAGGCTTAAAATCCTGATGGAGTTTCTAGCCTGAAAATTCATCTTCTTGCTCTGACAAACCAATATCTTTTTGTTCATTTCCTGAACTTTGTCCATCCAACCTTGATTTGTTGTTCTTCAGGCTTTGGACTCTATGTTTTTCCACTGAGGGCAAGCATTTTCTTAAAAAGCAAAAATTCAGCCAGTAATCAACATTCATAATATCCACTCTACAACACAGAAGGTGCATCTATCACTTCTGTAGACTTGAATAGTCTTAAATTGATTTGCTCTTTTGTCCATAACAGAACAGCTGTGTAGTACACTGTGAGCTGAAATCCATCTAAAGTTGTACGCAGAGCCAATTTTACGGGGCAACTGTCCAATGTGCAAGTGTGAGGCCTCCATGCATTAATTTCTCTTTTTCTTCCAGACGTAATGTTGTCTCTGAGCCCATATCTATATTTAGGTGTCTGCATCCAGGTTGCATGGGTGTGTCATGCTCAGGACAAGTCACAGTAAGTTTAAAGGGAGCTCATATACATGCCCAGGTTTCAAATACAGTATCATCTAAATATCAGCAGATTACTTCTTGTTGAAGCCTGAATGTCATATAGAAACCTCCTTTTTAGAAGAATGATTATTACCATGCTCTACACACTCAAAATTAGGAAAATCAAGAAGGAGAAAAAGGGAGAAAAAACACTTGCTTGTTGCACTGTGTGGACAATCCCCATGAACTGCAATAAACTGGTGAAATTAGCATATTTACCAAAAGGGATTTGTGCTGTAACTTTCATCCCACACATCTAAATCCTTTTTCCTACAGTTATTATGTTCCTACTAACACCATGGAGACCACACTGGGAGACACAGTGATCATATATAAAAAGAAGCACAAAGAAAGTGGAAAACAAAATGTAAGTAACAGAAAGGAACACAAACTAAAATATGTGCATATTTAAATCTATTTGGGTATTCAGAAGATGGAAGTGCAGTAGAAACAACTTCAAGATGTCCAAATTTTATGTTTGTTACATGTGCTCTTAAGTATAGACTTACAGAAAACCAAGGGAGGGGGGGAAAGGCGTAGGTATCTCCAAAGCATCCAGCAAACATCCACTCTGTATCCCAGAACAGTTTATAGCAAATATAAAGCCAACAGGAAAGCACAGTAGCTGCAGTCATGGAGGGCAGTGTGACAGTAGAACATCATCAGCACATTTTTTTTGGCCTGCAATACTGGGAATCTGTCAGGAAACATTTTCAGATAGACTGTTCCATCGTAGAAAACTACAACAAAACATCCTCCCTCAGAAGTATCTCTGCTAATCTTATCAGGATATTTCTTCTCAAGCTAAATCTAGTCATCAGTTAAACTCTGGACTATATATGAAGGACAGACCCCGTCAGCTTCCAAAAGCATAAGTGCATATAAATGCCCAAGTTACCCAACCAAAAGCCTGTCTTCAGCTGAAGTCATCCTTCAGTGCCTCTATTTGGCATTGCTCCAGAAGTAAAACCAAAGACATGAGTTTAATGGTTAAATGAAGGAAAAACACTCGCATAAGGGGATACTACTTCCTTTGTACACCCTGCACAGCAGACACCAAACTCAACCAA
>JAWWLZ010000118.1:84318304-84388789 GCA_035041345.1 Poliocrania exsul
AATGAAGGAAAAACACTCGCATAAGGGGATACTACTTCCTTTGTACACCCTGCACAGCAGACACCAAACTCAACCAAGCACAGTACTCCCCTTCTCTAAGGAGTGATAGTATTGATCTTCAGCATCAGTTGATGTCATGCGGACTTTTTGAACTTGCAGAGGAAAGTAGAAACCTTCTGGTATGGCTCACCTCCAACACCGTTTGCTCTGAAAGTGCTGCTAACCACCAAAGCTGTGCTGTGCTTCCACTTACAGAATAAACTCATTAAAGCTAATACGAGCTGTTTCCAGTCATTCCTGCAACACTCAAAACCTGTTCATACAAAGTTCCTGCCTGTCTCAATTCAGTCCTGACACTGCTTTTCTCAAAAAAGATAAAGGGAAACTGCTCTAAAATGAACAGCTCAAACCTGTATCAGATGAGGACAGCCCAGCAGGGTTACATAAATGCTTAAGAAGCAGAAATATTTTTCTCTTTTCATGTAAATATTCCTGGTGCTAGATAAAAAATTAAAAGGCATTGTTTGCAGGGGGCTTCTGAATTTTTGAATGTAGCTTTGGAACTTATGTATCAATTAAGCATATTCATCCTTTTAGTGCTGAATGCTGCATGCTGAATTCTTCCACAAAAAGTGAAAGAAATAAGCTCTTGCAAGTTCCTTTCTCAGCAGCCTTTCTTCCAGTGCACCGAAAGCAAAAGCAACACAGGGGCTGAAGGTGCAGATGCAGTCCTCACATGCTTTTTTTTTCAGCATGGAGAGAAAAATAACCCCTTCTTGAGACTACTAGTGCTATCTATTGTTTCTGTAACTCACAACAGCAGCCTGAAAATATCTCAGAGTTAACAGCACTTTAGAGAGTGGCAAAGGATAAGTTTTATTATTATTAGCTTAATTTCTACTCTTTTTCTTCACACAAAAACATACTACTGGGCCCAAGGGAAACATTAACGATAGCAGTCTCATTTCTTGTTCTTAACACTGCCTTTAATTAAATATTGCTTTTTTCCTACTTAGCCAGGTGGCATGGGACACAGGAATTATTTGAAAGGACTTGGGTGTGGACTCAAAGACTGGTACAGTGGAATGAATCATTTCCATGAAAAAAGGACTGATTCATTTTCTGTCAACTTGCTTTTATCTAGTCTCTGTGATCTACTCCTGCAATGCAGCAGCCAAGATTTCCATCAGGTAAAGAGAGCATAATTGCACCACTGCTCCAGCGCTTACAAAAAACCCCTCCAGAATGCACACACACAGATCACAAAAAATGCTAACACTGCACTCACAGTGCTATTTCACACAGGAAAAATATGAGCATCAGATGTTTGTGACATGATCAATATTGCTTGACATCAGAAAACTGAGGCCCTTCATTTTTCACCTTTATTAAGCTATTATCATACCTGAAACACTTGTCTGGAGTTGGTCAACCCAAGGTAGGGAATAAAGATAGTTAAGTCACTGCTGAAAGAACACACTGGCATTAAAATTTGCCTCCCTTCTCAAATTTTAGGTATGCAACTCATGTAACTTCAACTAAGAAAAATACAATAGATTTTTTTTTCCTCTTTCTTTAAAAATCTAGTTAACAAGCAAATCCCTAACTGTATGTTTCTAGGAGTTTACCTGTAAAGAATCAAAGCTAAAGCTTATATACATGGGGATAGCTTTTATTTAGCCAATCTAATGGGAAAGGAAAAATACATAACAAGGGGAAAAGCCTCCCTTCTGGAGACAACGTGAAAGAAAGTCAATGCTATTCTCTTTCCATTAAAAAAAAAAATAGAATTCAGAAGAAACAGCATGGCATAGACTCCAGACACCTGAATTTCTGATAATTTAGGGCATCATTTTATTCCAATTGTTATTTTGATAGTACAGTACACTGAGGGAAATGCCTATACATTCTAGGAATATACTTGATTTTTCTTAATTTATGGCCACAGTATTTTTACTAATCCTAACTAAACATGGGTGGATACAAAGAAGAGATTTGGATTTCAAGTTTGGTATGTTAGGAACCAGGAGACTAATTTATGCTTAGTAAACAACACAAAAAACAAGCTACAGGCAGTCTGGCTAACAGTTTTCGTGACCCGTAGAGGTGTGCAGACAACATGTAATTATTGGAAAAACACATCTAATCAAACCATGCTATAACTGCTGGAAACATGGTATTCAATTTATTGCCTTTGTGCTAAGTTTAATGGGTGGCTTCCAGCAGCTGCCTCAACCCGTTGCTTCAATTACCACCACCATGCCCTCCCAGTTCTGTTTTGCTACTTTCTTCACTCAAAATACATTAGCCATTTGAAATGGATTTTCTCTTCTTGCAGGTCATTTTGTGGGACAAATACTGCTGTGACAGTAGCTGTGGCAAAAGATTTTGGTATTTGAGAACCCATGGATTGCTGGATGTGCACCGCAGAGCTGAGCCATCAGGACTTGGCTGTGCATTAGTGGGCTGCTGGAAAATTCCTGGGGCATTTGGGCTGCAGAGTTACAGTGCCAGAAAGCATCTCTAGAAATCATCTAGACCAAGCTAAATCCCCATTTTAACATCTGTTCTACCAGTCTGATGTTAAAATTCTGCAGCAGCAGGGATTCTATAAGTGCCGTTTTAATGTTTCCCAGTGCTTTGTTGTTCTTTGAGGTAGGATTTTTTTTTTACTACACCGCATCTTTTTCACTGCAGCTCAGAGAGATTCATTGTTGCTTTTTCTAACACAGAGAGGGAAACATATTCCTTCTTTGCAGGAGCTCTTACCATATCTGAAAATTTAGCTTCCTCTTTCGTCTTCCTTTCCCTATGTTAAGCTATTCCATTTGTCCTGATTTCCATCCCCCACCCCCCCCTCCCGCCTCCCCAGTTTTCCAGCCTGCAGAAAATTCTCATTGTTCTCACCAGGTTTCTATTCAGGTGAATTCTTGAGTTTCAAGTGAAGAGACTTACCCTTCCTGAAATACAGTCTCTTGGACTGCATTTATGAACAGAGGAGGCCTTATCAAAATTATAAAGTAATCTCTCTGCCATACTGAAGTACTGCTAACTATATACCACAAATCCTTGTGTGGTTTTGAATGTTGTGAACTAAATACTGCCCAAATGGACTAACTATGGAATTTTTGGCTTCTACCATCAACTGAACTTATTTACAAATCATCTTGTCCCCAAAAAGTTGAGGGCAGAAGGGACACAAAATCTCATTCTTCTGTTCTGTAGAAGGAAAATTAGACTGGAAAATGCTTCTTAAGGAACTTCTTCATCTATTGATGCACTTTTCCTTTGAAAGATAGGAGATTTAAACTTTCCAAGTCTAGGAATACACATATACCTTTTATGTTAACCCAAAGAGAACCAACAAACCTGTATGCTTTGCCATTACAGTACAGACTACTTCACATTTAGATGCCTTTCTCTTTATTCAAGTATTCTAAGTATAAACTGTTGAAACTAAAAGCAGGGATAAATGAAGTAGCTCTTTCATAATGATGCTGTGTCAATACTGATGTGCAAGGATGCTGGGGACACATCTGTGTTCCATCTCTCTCATTATCTCTAATGTTTGATAGTGTAGACTCTGCCCAAAGAGGAAATTCCCACTCACGTCTGAAATCGTTAATCATCTAAAATAAGAAAAAAAATCTTCTGGAATTGTTGTGTTCAGAATTATATAATTTGAATTTAAAAGAAAGCAGAAAAAATTAGAAATGTTAGAAATAATTTAGAATAACTAAAAAGTAGACATTTTTCATGGTGCCAGATAAGATCTTTTTATTAGATGAATCTTTACATGTTGTCAAAATCACACTGAAGGATGAGTTTTTTGCTCTTTTTCTCCAAGTATTTTGCAGTTTTAGTCTGCAAAAGTTTGCTAATTGATTTGCAATAAATAATACCTTTGGACAAACTTCAAGTGTTATGAGTCAATACTGCTGGTCAAAACACATTTCCCTTTGCTAATACACGATTTCAATCAAGACTTCTATTCACATATATGTACCCAAGTCAATTATGAATAATTAAATAAAGGAGAGGGCAGTACAACATGATTTTTTAATGCAAACTATATTCAGAATCCATAGATAAAACTGGCTGATTGTTAAAGGTTCTGAGAATGAATATGATCTGAATAAATTAGATTAGAGGCCACAGCATTGAAATAGACAGGTGTTAATACATACACAAAAATTAACTAATAAAAGCCAGTAGCAGCTGTCAAGTCTGCAACATTTCTTTGTTCCTTTTTAATTTGTTCTATCTCCTCCTGAGGAAAAACAAAGAAGAATCCATATTTTACTGTTTGCTGAAGACAAACAGTAACAGGAAAACTAACTACAGAACAATGTGAGCAAGGATACACAAGGACAGGTACAAAACTAGCTATTTGTGTTCAGTTTTTTCCAGTTGTTTTATTAACAACAACTGAAGAAAGTCTGATTTTGGCAAAGTGAATAAATCAAAGCTTTAATATAAAGTGTAATAAGTTTTTGCCTGTATTATTAGCTTCTTCTACAAGAATATTTTAGCATTGTCTATTAGATCTAGAGAACAAATTAAATGCAGCTTGATTGAGGCAGTTTAAGGACCTGTCACTACAGACTAGTATCTGACATGTTATAAATCCAGAGACATCTGCTACCATGATGTGGAAGTGTTGCAGAGTATAATCCACATATTACACAGTGGTTTAACGTTGCTTAATAAATCTGCCATCTTTAGTGGTGTTACATGTTGAAGGACATTCAACAGTACATATGTCTTTCACTTGACTCTCACATGTTGGACCATCCTCACTGGTCAATGGCAAGGAGGATTTCCCGCTCTTAAGTGAACCCACATAAACTGTATATTTATAACAATAGGAGAAAAGGTAAATACTTGTCTTTGAATACCTGAATTTCAGTCAGTAGTCATAAAATACAGCTCTGAACATCTGTATTTGCTATGACATCTTGTTAGGAGTTTGTTAAAACAGACTCTTTTTTTCTTGATTATAGACATTGTTCAATAACTAAATAGTTCACACTCTGAAGACTATTTGTAGTCTGTTACTGGCTAGTAACATAGCCCCATCAGAGCTCATTGCAAACATCAGAACTTAATGTTGTTACACTGCATTCCCTTCACAAGGAACTTAATTTTCATAGAGGCAAAGCAAGTGATATGGCATACATGTTCAAAAACAGCTAAGAGGAACCAGACCGTACTGCAAGCAGAAATTATTTATTTGTATAGCTATTATACCATACTGACAGATTGGACACCTTTTGTTCAACAACATTATGTGCCTTCAAAGAAAAAATGAGGAATACAACAGTGGAGTCGGAAAACATGTTTTTCATCCAAGTGAAACTTGTATTTGCTTTGATATAATGATCAGAAATGTTTCAGTTATTTATTTTTCTCAGTAAAATTACAAAAGATTTATGTTAAGATCTGAGCGAAGTGCAGAACAGAAGGAAGAGAGATACTGTGAAGGCACAGCTCTGTATTTTCCAGGTGATGTTTGGAGGAAAAGTTTCAGAATAACAAAAGGAAATACTGCATGAGATGCAGACCTGCTTGAATCTCTGAATAGGACAATATGACTTGGTGTCCTTGGAAGAGCACACCATACTTGAATGCGCATTCAGATGGCATAGTGCCCTAGGGCAGCTGCCTTAGACCAGTGCTAAGGATAAATTTTGCCCAGTGAATAACAGTGAAGAAGATCTCTGGAAAACTCTTTCCTTTGTTGCTGTCAGTTTTTTTAATATTCAGAAATAGGTGGATCTTTACTTACTCCCAAATATTTACTCAAAATAGTTTCTTGATTACATTTAAGATCACCTGGTTGCACCAAAGGGCATGATAAAGGCAATTTTTGTGACATTTAGGCATAAAGAAAGGACAAGATTTGGGAAAATGTATGTTAGATTTAAGAACTGTCTGTGTTAGTCATTTGTCTGATCTAGAGCTTTTGTAAACTTGATAAACACAGCCTTCAGTTAGGGGTGGCACAAAGATATTTTACCAAAGTAGAGATGGAAGGACCATGATTTTACAGGTCTTCAATTCCTACACATACTACTTGGAAGATAAGCAACTTCTGCAGGCACAATGAAGAAACAAGTACTGGGGAAGATGAATGAAGAAAGTATCTTTCTGAATCAATGAGATGTCTAACTGCATACCAAGAATTCCTCATTTTAGGATGAGATCTCCTTTAGCACATGCAGAAAAAAATATACACTTGCACTAAGAAAGTCCTGAATTATTTAGAATAGCCCTCAACTATTTTCATCATTGTTTAAGGGTGTCCTTAGCACCACAAAATTGGGAGACATAGCACATCCACAGTTCTTTTTGTAAAAATGACACCTGAAAGGCTCTCAGTCATTGTAGTCTCTCAGGTAAAATGTCAACAGCAACACTAACCATGTTCAGTAATCACACCTATTGGTATCTTTTATTGCTGTTCTGGCTCAAAGTTTTTTATGGATAAAACCAGAACCACACATAACAATATTCCCATTCATTGGTTGAAAAATCTGGTGAAGGACAAAACAATACCTGTTTGTGACAGAAATGCTACTGCTGTGAGAAAGGTGCTAATTACTCTCTTGAACTTTGACAAATAGTTTGCATCTATTGCTTGCAAACAAAGACAAATTCCTGGCTTAAGTATCTCCCTCTGAAGTCAAATGCAGCTATAGCACCTTGTAGTGTGAGTTTATTTGTGTCATATGTACCATCAACTGGGGAGTTTTCTAATCTAAAAAATTTTGTCAGTTATTTTAAATGTCATTAGCATTAACTTCTCACTATAGTCCAGTTAGGTAAATTACTAATTGATATGTTTGATCTTACTTGCTGAAGAACTTTCCCATTACTACCAAGAGGGGTCTAAGACAAGTAAAAGTAAACATATACATGAGTATTGTCAGTGGCAGAGCTTCATCTAGCACTTTTCTCCACTGTCTCTCTACTGACATTAAACTCCCAAAATGTCTTTATTTCACCTGAAAGACCTGATTTTATTTTAAAAACTTTCTATCATCTCTCATGAAAAGAATAAAAAATGCTAATACTTACATTTTTTATCTCAAGTTTTAGAGTGTTCCTCCATACATGCATTTTTTATATTGTTAGCCACATATTTTATTGCTGTGAGGTTATACCTACAACAAAGTTGTTTATTAGACTTCAACACCTTCCCAGAAGAAGAAAGTTGCAGCTATTTGCTTGAAGTATTTGATTCTAGAACCCAAAACTTCAAAGGAGTTATAGCAAACTGATGGAGAAACTCAAGTGAAATTGAAAATCAGTAGTACAATACTGTGGTGTACTGACTCTCAGCATATAAATTTCATATATTTTTCCATCATCTTTTATTAATTACTTTTATCTGAAAAAATGTCAATGCTTAAATTTTCAAACTTGTGTCGTTCAGCGTATTCTGATGCCGAAAAGAGACTGGCGAAATAAATCTCAATGACTTTAAGTGATCCATTGGTACTGAAATGGATATTTCAGCAGCACAGTGGAATTGTTTCGTCTTGTTAATGTGTCTTGCCTCTCTGTAACTGCATTTACTGTGAGGAATTATTTGTTTTCCTGAGCATGTCAGAGAAAAGGAGAAGATTTTTCCATTCACTATTTTTTTGTTTTGTTTTCTATATCCTTTACAAACAATTACTCTGAAATTTATTTTTTTTAAATTGTTCCTTCCCATACATAAGTCTCATGCAGGCAAGGTTCTTTACTGTGTGAAATGTCTGTAGGCCTTCATTCAATAAATACCTACTATGAATAAGACAGAAATAACCAGAGCAGCAGTGATGCAGACAGGTATTAACAAGGCTGCAAGAATCCCTGCTCCAACAAGAAGGATGGGAAAGTCTCCATCTCCAAATTTCTATTAGGGTGCAAGATACAGTAAGAAAGAATGGTGCATTTCCATGTCAAGGATGTTGGGGACCTAAGCAAAGATTACCAGAGAACAGAAGAACAAGGGCCACTGCTCCTTTCTTCACCAGAGGTGTTACAGAAGGGGAACCATAACTATGTGCAAAAAGCGATGAAGGAGGTGTGATCTCTCCACCCACTCTGTCACCCAAAAAATAGGATAAAAGGAGCAGCAGGAACTGAGATGTAGACTGAATTAACGAGGTTGCCATATGTGACTACAGACTATAACTGCTTCTTCAGTCCCTTTATTGTCTCATCAGTTGTAAAGGACAAAGAGAGGCCTTTCAGATATATGGAGAAGGATTATCTCAAAGCTGCTCAGCACATGGCAAAACAACTTTGTGTAACCTTTCCACAGTCTGTCACTGCTGCCTTTCACCTGAACTACCCTGATGACCATGAACTACAACTCAGGATCAGTCCTGCAGAATAAACAATTTGCTTACATATTTCACCATTTAGTGGAAATGGCATTAAATTTTTAGGAATATTTGATTTGGGGTTTTTTTCCAATCTGGCAATGGATTTGCTCCTTCCCAAATGGCTCTTTTAATCAAATATTTGTAACAAAAATTGCAGGACAGCTTTTTTTCCACTTTAAAAATTATTTCAGCATTACTGTTCAGTCCTTAGAAACATTAGACAACCTGGTTTACATTTTTTTTGTTTGGATGGAAAAGTATGGTCCAACTCTAGCAATCTCCATGTAATTCCATAAGAGACTAGGATTCCTTTTATAATGTAAAAATGTTTACAAAACATGGAAGCAGAAACACATCCTGAAAGCAAGTTTCTTTCTGCAGTTCTACAGACTGTTTGTGACAACCCAGCTGTGAGCTTTTTCTTTTTCTTTTAAAGCTTTAAAAAAAAATGAAATACAGATGAAGGTCACTTTTTATTACATCTCCCCTCATTGTGAATGGGTTTATTTCTTTCTGCTTTTACTGCTAAGAAACTGCCAGTCTCAGCAGTAGAGATAGTAAAACACTTGTATTTCCCCTACTACACGGTAAGGTTTTTTTAACAGATGAGCAAGAAAGAGAAAGGAGCTCTTGATTTATACCTAAGAGAGATATAGGAAGTGATTCCAAAACACAACCTTCACTTATCTTTTAATATCTTCTTAAGGACTGTCATTAATGGGAAGCAACCAAGACCTGAGATACAAGAATGACTGCAAAGAAAGCTTCTCTGCCTGGAAAGAGGAATCTCCTACTTGTCTTTACTCCAGAGCTACCCATATCTGCCCAGCAAACTCTAACTGCAAATCAGCTGCACCTTCACATTTTACAATTAAGGTTAAAGCCAACACTTCTCCCTTCCAGACCCATAGGGGTGGATGCTTAAGATAGGCTATATATATATATATATATATATATATATATATACACAAATATACTTTTTTTTTTTATGTTTTCCCAGCAAAGTTTTACTTCTTTTTGCATGTGTTCCTGAAGGGGTATTCTCCATGAATGGGCATAGGTGCGGTGAGAAACTATTCATGTTTGTTGCCTCAAAGGGGTAAGTTAGACCCTATTAAACAGCTAGATTTTTTTTTTTAATCCTACTTTTTTTTTGTTTTCTTGGCAGTATGGAAAAAATTCTTCCTTGAAGACAGTAAATAATATGAAAAAAACAACATAAACAAAACCTTTCACCATTCTGTAAGATTAAATCATGGTTTTCATCTCTCAAATACAGAAAAGAATTTTTTAAAAAAATCAAAACTTGTAACTAAAGTTGTAACAAGGAAAGTACCTACATGTAAGTAGCGTTAAACAGAAAGAAAAAATGATTCCTTCCTCTCTTCTATCAACTACTGTTGTGGAAAAGGAAAGACAGTTCAGAAGTGGTAGCAGCAACAGAGTCCTGAAGGACTGAAAAGGTATAATGTGAATATTTGTATGCACATGCCTCCAGTGCCCCAAATGCCTTGACACTGCACATCTGATGGCAGTTGTTACAAGAGGCTAATAGTTTAACTACATTTACATATCATTATGCATACTGTAATAGATATTATAAATATTTAAAATAACAATTGATTGAGTGTCCTTTCAATTTTTAAACTCCTTAATGCGTTATCATGAAAATCCCTGGCATGACTGTCAGAGATTCCTCCAGCGCTTACAGTGGCTGTGAGTTTATAGCTCTGGTGTTGAGAAATCTGGCTATAATGTATAGAATGGAAAATGAGTGCACAAAGAAGCACAGGAGATCTCTTGTGGGTCTGGTAACAACATTAGATGCTAAAAAGTGTAGCAAAACTCTGAAGCAAAGAGAACCTAGAAGAGTTAGATTTAACAAAACTGATGGCAAATATCTAATGAGTATGTTTACTGTTTCCATAGCAACTTAAGACATAAGAGGGGTGATCAGAGACATTTGGATAAAGAATGAAGATCTTGGGAAGTAACAAATTTAGCTATTACTAAACAATTACAAGATCCACATAGCATAGTCTAAGCAGTCTTGTCTACTGTAAATTATCACTGCAAGAAGGTCTCAGCAATGGCAGATGTCCAAACAACAGTGGTTTTCAACAGTGACTTTTGTCAAGCATTTTGCCAAGGTACTTGTACAAAAGACGTATTTTGTCTATCTGTATTAGGCAGGTACAAAGCACATGCTGTAACACCCAGTGAGTAGGCACCATGACCCAGTATAAGGTACTTTGTGCCTGTAAATGATGGAGGGCTTTAAAATATTTTAAAAAATAGCTTTACAGAGTCAGTATGTCTGAAAATAAAAGAGCAACCTAGCAGATCTTCAATCAGTATGTTTGACATTCCTGCCCCCAAGAGAAAAAAAGGTCAACCTGGTTCCTCCTGCTCTTGTATTTTATGAGTTGGGGATCTAAACCCTGAAAAGGCAACTTTTATACTCTGTAGCCCACAAAGACAGAAATTGAAATGGTCATCTCTTGACAAATAGTTGTGCTAATTCTCGTTTGTTTTCTTATATTATTCAGATGGCTCTGTAGGCTGGAATGAAAGTGAAAATGATAGACAGGATTTTCATCTCTAGAGGGAAAAGATCTCATTGTAAGACTGACTGTTGCATGAACTCCACCACTGAGAATAAGGTTAGAGCTGGTCATGGCCAGTAAATTACCTCCCTTCCACTGTCTGGATAGGTTTCTTTGCTATAGAGAGCATGAAGGTTAGGGTTAGACTAAGGAAATCTAAAGAGTAAAAAGATCTTTTTTTCTAGTGTGTTGAATGGCTCTAAGAATTCTTGAGGAATACAAAGGTCCTTTTGTTCAGTGCTTTTCCAGAAGAGGTGGGTCCTCTAGCTATAATCAAGATGACAGCTAAGGTTAGCATTTGGGATCTAGTAATTTAAGGTTTTGGCTGAATGGCATTTCAGATTTCAAAAGAAAGTAGGTGCCTCTTGAGAGCAGAATTTTGATGTGGTTACTACTCACAATGGATCCCTGGGATAGAATGAATTTGGAATTAAGAGAGACTTTGGATTTTTAAAGCTAAATACTGAAGAGTTCCTTTCCTTGCTGGATGCTAAATGACTCTAAGTGATGGCAAGAAGGCAAGTCCCAGCTACAGTATTCATTTTTTCCAGAAGAGATGGATCCCCTTGGCTAGAACAGAAAGGCTAAAGTTAGGAATGGTGTCAGGATTTGCTAATACGGAGATAGAAAAATGTAAATGTTCAGAGTTAATCAGAGGTTTAATGTCAATTGTGGGCAGTGTGAGATGAGCTCCTTCATTGCTGGAGTAGCTCTCCTGCATTTAATTACACTATGAATTAGGATAGTATAATATGAAATATAAAGTACACTCTTTGCTGAATGCTAATGGACCTGAGAGTAGGAAGAGGTAAGGTATTTTTTAAGTCCCATGCCTTATGTACATATTTTCTGAAGAGATGGAACCCTGGGCTATAATTAAGGTTAGAGTAAGGGCTACTGGTTGTACGTCAAAAGCAGAAATCCTGACTTAATACTCGGTGCTGCCTGGCCCATGGAGTAAAGAACTGCACTGCTGCTTTCATTTGTGGTTGATTATTTATATTTTCTTTCACTGCTCAGGTAGTTCTGCTAGCTATAATGAAGGCAAGAGCTGCTAAAGATTCAAAACCCACAGGCTGAATAAATTATTTCCTTGAGCTCTGTGTGTTACAAAGGTTTTGTTATGCATTCTACAAAACTGCTGCACTAAACAGATCTTCTTTCGGCAAGAGTCACCAAACAAGTTGTGTCTGGTGCATTAAACTCATACATAAGACTGGATACATGGATATAATTCTAGAATTAATTCAAAGTTTATATAACAAGGCAGATGTCAGAAATTGCCCTCATAATGAGCCGTGAAATTCACAAGGTTTCTTTTTAGCTTTGGGATATCTCTGAGAATGTTTGGAGAAAAAGGGTTTTTTAGATACCTCCAATGTTGAGTACTGTTGTTCATTTGGGTTCCTTGCAAGTTTTTAGGTCTTGTTTGGGTAGGGGCTTCTTAGCTAAGTATGCATAAAGCCTTTCTTCAATTTTTTATTTCAGAGAAAACAGAAAATGTTGGGTTCAGGGTTTGTACCAGCTTTCAGCCTCTGCTCAATATCAAGGAAGCAGAACAAGTCATTCTCAGAGGCTGAGAATAGGTTGGAACTTACAGGTCTAGGGGAATGTACTCCAATTTATGGTATTATAATATTAGTAGCTTTTATTCAAAACTGATGAAATTCACATCTTTAGTTTGTGTAATGCATAAAAATACATTTAAAAGAAATTGAGCTTTTATGTACGTTTATTTTTAAGATCAAATACAAACCCATATTTCTGTTACAGGAATAAGAAAATATTCTTTTTACAAATAAGGATTTACCACATTTGACTTGAGAATACCTGAAAATGAGCATACTCATAAAGGAATAACCAAATGGTTTCAAAATCTACTAACCCCGTCTATGCCTTCTTCACCAACTTTCAGTCTAGAACACACCAAACAAATCACAGAATAAAGAAGGGGGAGAAAGGGAAAAAACCAAATCCAGGAAGCATTCTTTAACCACTTGCATATATTTTTCAACTGGAGTGTAAAAATTATTACTATTACCTATCAGTGCTTTTATAAACTATTGTTCTGCTCCATCTACAACACTAAAAGAAATTACTTCATCATCTACTTCCACTTATGGAAGAAACATTGCTCCAGTTAGAGATTATCTGAATTTATGAGCTATAGGTATCAGGCTTTCTACAAGAGAAAGATGAAGTGTTGATGCCACATGCACTGATGATGTCACAGAAACACTATTGTCTCCCTTCCATTTTTTATTTCTTTAGGACTAAGAGTGGTATACCTAGGTCTCTAACTAAATTAAAGTATTAGAGAGAAGTACTCTTACACTATATAATCCCACTGGCTACTTCAAGTGCCTGTAACCCAGGGGATGTATTGGGTATTTTTTGAACCATAATGGCAAAAGTTACTGAATTCTTAGCTATTATAGGATAGGACAAAAATTTAATAATAGCCGGAACTGCACTCCTTACAGACAAGTAACCTACTGTCTTACTTGTAATATTTAAGCAAAATTTATATTATCTTCCTTACAAAGGGATAGTGGTTTGAAAATCCTATTTGAAATGTCATTTTATGATATTGCCAAGAAATCTCTACTGATTTGAGCACCCTGTTGTATAATACAGTCCTAGCCCAAGACAACAGACAGAAAGAGAGTGTGAGATTTGAAGGGACTTGCCCAAAAGCATCCAGAAGGTTAGTGATGAACATGGTGTCACATTAGTTTCTGAAATGACCACTCTGCTACTTAGTAATTCAGTAATGTTGTCTCTCTGAATAGGAGCTTGACTATGAGTTTCAAACTGACCTCCACCAAGACAATATAAAAATTATCAAGTGTAGCATATCTTCTCCTTTTCCAATCCTAAATGGCATGTATTTTATGTAATCAATTTATCCCAGGGATATACTGTGGCTATGACTGCATTGCAAAAGTAGTCCATACAGTCTTCCAATGGGAGCCTCCCTAAAATGATCCTTAAAGACTTGTCTTCTCCCCTACAGAAAAAGGTTTAAGAACTCTGCCCTAGTTGAAGGCATGTGAGTAGAGTACAAGATGAAATCAGTTATACTTAAGTTACTTAATTCAGCCTGACTGTTCAGTGTTTTTTCAGCTGGGTAAGAGTGGCTTATGTCCAGACCACTGTGTGGTCTTCACTGAAAATAACAGTTTAGGAGCCAATCTCCTAATTGTTCTGGAGAAGTTCAGATCCAAGAAACCTTTTATTTAACTGAGGATTTGAAATAACCATGTTTGTTTTGTTTGGGTTGTTTTTGAACAAAATCGTGTGGGTCTCTAGAAGACAGGACACAACGTGTTTAGATGCAACCAGGACAATGTTCTACAGAGGAAAATGTGCACAGATACATATTAAAAAAATATATATTTGGGGGGGAAAAGAGCCTAATTCACTTCCTGATCTTACTGATGAGAATCATGGGCACACTTGGGCAAAAGAGCCATCTTCTGTCACAGCTGAGGCTCTGGTTTCAGCAAAATAAACAAGGAAAGGAAAACCTTCATAGTTCACAGCAGACTTAATCACATTTCTATAGGCTTCAGATGACTGATTTTTGCAGTCTCTAAAAATACTGTTATAGTGGTGAAATTGCACCACAGGCAATAAGGAAGATCTGTTCTGCATTTGCAAGTGAAATGAATGGGAAAAAAACATGCTACACTTTTATCTTTGTAATTCATCATAATAAAACTAATCATGGCAGGCTTAATTATGTAACCACTAAAAATAAATAAATAAATAAACAAATATATAGCTCTCTGCTTTTCCTAAGTGTGATAAATCTATGAGTTGAAGAGTAGGATACAATCTTCCTTACAGCAGAAGATGATATTCTATGAAGAAAGTGCTGTTTAGGAAAACTGCTCAGAAAATAAGGGGAAAAAAAAAGAAAAAAAGAAAAGAAAGGAAAGAAAGGAAAGGAAGGGAAGGAAAGGTGCGGAAGGAAGGTGCGGAAGGTGCGGAAGGTGCGGAAGGAAGGAAGGAAGGAAGGAAGGAAGGAAGGAAGGAAGGAAGGAAGGAAGGAAGGAAGGAAGGAAGGAAGGAAGAAAATGACATTAAATAGTCAGCAGTTTCCCAGTGTGTAATCATTTTTGACAGAATAAGCCATACCTCTGTACTATATTCCAAAATCAATTTTGTTCTTGGCAATTTGAGTCATCTTTATTCCAGCTGCAAACATTGTTACAATAGCAAGTTACTTTCCAGACTGAGGCTGACTACTCCATGCTGCAGTAGTGAACAGAATAAGTCCTTCCCAACAACTTACATATCTATTTAGTACTGGCTTTTGCACTGTTCACACTCAGTGTATCTTCATGTAAACATGGAAGCTCCTGAAACAGCAGCTGCTTATCTTGAAAATCAAAACACAAACTTATAATTTCTTGTTGTTACAAAAGGACAATCATTGCAACACAGATGAAAAAAATTATACCTTTTAAAATTAACATTCTTTCACTTTAACTATGGATTAGGAGCCATGGATTTGAAAGAAGACACCTTAACAAGGAAATGCTTCTCAAGGAAATCTGTATTTCAGGTGATGGAGAGCCTGAGTGTTTTTATTTTTAAATTGACTGTCTCTAGCTATAAGAACTTCCTTAGAATTGATGCAAAAGAATGTGCAAGATTCTCTGCAAGCAAGGAGTCTACAAACAGGGATTTTTTAACTGCTTCTTTGTTCATTTGTAGTATTGTACAGTTCAAGAGAGCAAGCTCTATTTTTCCCCCCATCTGCTAGTTTTCCTGGAGCTCACTGAACTTTCACAGATACAAGTGAGAAGGCTGAAACATGAAGTTGCATGCTGCAAAGTGGCAGTGAGAAGAGCAATGTGTGTTAGATACATTGATCAGTCTTTCTAAAGTAAAAATATACAGGAGATTCAAGGGTCTACTCTGGTAGCAGTGTCACTGAACAAGAATGGCCAGTTTGTATGGTCTGTTGGATAAACTCAGCAATGCTGTGTCAGGTCTGCTTCAAGACTTCTACCACGTACAAACAGAAAGTAGATTTAAACACTGCTGTCATCACAATAAAAGTCACAGGAAGAGGAGACATTTCCTCTGACTCCTTTGGAACCCAGGTGTAGGCTGTAATCCCTGAAATAGATTAAATATCATGATCTAAGGTTAGCTGAATGCAAAAGATGAACATTTTGTTGCTTTCTTTTCCTTGTGAGACTCCCTGCCTCAGAACAAAATGTTGGTGAAAGAAACCATGATATTTGAAGAATACATGTCTGAAATACATGCTGCCTCTGAAAATATGGTACAAATGCATTTTGAAGGTAATATTTAAAGTGTCAGTATTTAGTATCAAGAAGAAGACAGTCCTATCTAAAAGATTCAGGGGAGTCATATCTAAAAGATATCACAGCACAGAAAGGACTTTAGGATTTTTGAATATTGATAGCCACATACCTGGACCCATACTTTTCCTGGGATACAAATACATACATCTTCAAAACAAAGATAAAAATTCCAGGATGATAGATATTATAGACCATGATGACTGATCATAATGACAAAATGTGCATACCACCCAAAACCACAGATACAGAACTTCATATGTTACCAGAAATTTCTTTAGCTTTTCCAAACTTCACAAAAAATATATTGAGAGAACTATTTAAAATACTAAATATCTTCAGGTTGAGATCTTCAAAGTTCAAGAATCTGTTATATTTTTCATACTTAGCAGCTATCACCTACCACTGCAACCAGTAAGTACAAAGTTGAAAAATACATTTTTCAATCAAATATATGGATGGTATGCCATCATTACATTTCCTGTACCACTAATGTTGCCCACAAATCTGCTCTGGTTCCCTTGGAATATATATTTCCTCAGTTCTTTCCCAAGAAAAATATGAGAATTAAGCCAGACCTTTTTTTAAGTCTTAAAGAAACCCAAGAATATTGCTCATTCTGTCAGAACTAAAATTGATTACTGTAAAACCTGAGGTCAGGTAGTGGTTTCACATGAAGAAGATTTGCTTGTTGCCAATATATTTATATTCAGCTGTTTTATGAGTGCAGAAAGTTTCACATGGAGATATAAATAATTAGAATGTTTTCAGTTCACACTTTGATAACTTAAATGACTTGATTTGAATGATGAATTTATAAAGTTAGTGCTGATTCTTTGCTTTCAGATTAAACATTTTGTATCCTATTACTCATCATGGTAGTGAGTATTACTCACTGGGAACTAGTTTAAAGTTGTGCCTGAATATCTGCAGATGAAGTGATGTAGGAGAAAGATGAATGACTTACTTATGGTAACCACCCAGGCTGAGCATTAATTCATGGTATGAAAATTGCAGCATTAACTATCATCTGTACTAATCATTGTATCAGAGGTTCATTGAATCAATCTGTGGTATGTCGTGACATATTAGTGTTCATTGTCATCTTATTTCAGAGGAAAACTATCACAACATGCTCCCATCTCACTTAGACCAGATAGTCCTGTCTATGCAACCCTCACTTTTCTTAATTTTGCTCATTCTCTACTAGTGATGCTACATTACTAAATCACTAATAACTAAATTAGGAAAAGTAAGGGCTGAATTTTTATGAACTTCCTCAATATCTTGTCTGTCTTCAGTGATGCTAGCAGTATATTTTTTAGGTTATAATTGATTTGATGACTGTATCTAACTGTTCTTATCATTACATTGTTTAAGTTCACTTTCAAAGATGCCCAGACTTGAGTATTCATACATGAACCTCATATTTATGCAAATAATACAAAATATTTGTTTTGAACTTTAAATGAGCACAAACTGTTCATGTTTGTTACATATACATTCACTTTTAAAGGACGTGGACCAGAACTTCAAAATATAATCTATCTGTTCATGATTAACTTTCAGTAGGAATTGCTGCACAGTAAAATAACCTGTGAGTATAGATTAATTTGTCAGGCAATCTTATGCTTACAAATTGCTCACAGAAATATTTGAGCCCTGGAAATATTTACCCAGAAAGAATAACCACAGGTTATTGCATTTCTATGTTTGAGTATTTTAAATAAGTTCTATCAAAGTAGCTTACAGGTGTCACCATTTGCTTTAGTCAGTTCCTAATAATGAGTATTAGGCAGCCTTCAGTTTGCATCAGATATGTTAGAAGTCTGTGAGACTGGACACACTCCAGTGATTTAATTATGTAAACAGACAGTAACACAATAGCAGACAAAGGAAGAAATTAATCTAATATCCTTTATGGGCCTGTGTGTGTCTCTTTTTTGTTTTTGTCTGTTTGTTTGTTTGTTTGTTTTGTTAAAATGCTAATACACACCAGAAGAATCCCCCATCTACCTGTTCATAGCTCCCTCCTTACCTGCTGAGGCCACGTCGTATGCTGAGACTCAACAGCAGTAAATGTCTGCTCCTGCCATGCTCAGTGCTGCTCTCAAATCTCCCTGGGAAGAGCCCTTTGGTAGGGGTCTTGGTGGCTCCCTGAGGAGTGAGGGAAACAGGTGGCTGCAGCTGGCCCGTAACTCCTGCAGCCTGATGCCCTTGCTGTCTCAATCGCTGCTGCTCTACATTTCACCTTTTAGTGCAGTAAGGCTCTCATAAGGCAACTGGTTGAAAAGCACTGAAGCTCTAGATCCCTGGTTTTTTACTTGGCAGGGGAAGAGCTTTTTTGTGGAGCTGACTGCCTTTATTTAAAGTGTCTCCCTTCAAACTGACATAAAGCAGGAGTTTGTCCCTAGAGACTGTCTTTTGTCCTTTTTTATCCTTGTCCTCTCAGTTTTGTTACTGAGGATGATTAACGCAGTGAAACATGTAAAACATGAAACGTTCCCATACAGCAGTGTTGAATCAAAATTCCAAATGTGTCTGCTATGGCATAACCAGCCTGTTCAGAAAAAATAATTGAGCATACAGAAACTTGTTTAAAATCAGCACAAGGTAATCATAATCATAGTTATGCTTACATTCCTCTACTGTATAAAAACAAGTTGATCAAATGAATTAAACAGGAAACCACAGATTTTAAGATACAAGTGTTTAGACTTCTTTCCTACATGGCACTGGCTGGCCATGCAAATGAGCATGAGCCGGCAGGGACCAAGGCCACTAAAAATGTTCCTTAAGAAGAGGATTCCTGAAAAACACAGACCAAAGTTTCAGTCTCCTCAGAGGATCTCCCCTGGAGGTTGTTCAGACTCTGTCTTCTATGAATGGCATCAGTGGGCTGCTGCACTGGCATTTGGCCAGTGCCTATGCCTTATGGCTTGGATTGCAAAGCACATG
Organism: Poliocrania exsul; assembly: GCA_035041345.1. NCBI lineage: Eukaryota > Metazoa > Chordata > Aves > Passeriformes > Thamnophilidae > Poliocrania > Poliocrania exsul. Next base: position 84,337,589 of record JAWWLZ010000118.1, read on the forward strand.
AGCATAGTTAGTGCTACTTAAGGGAACAATAACTAATCAGTTTTAGGGAAGAGATGACACTGCTTTCTGCGAACGCATGCATACTTCACTCTGTTACCTAATCATGTTCTCCTTTTTACTCAAGAACACAGGAACACTTCACTAGAAACTGAATAGAAATGAAAATATAAAGTGGAATGAGAGCTGGATTTAAAGCCTGTGTATAATCAGGCTGTGTGCATGAGATGAAGGCTCAGTTCAGTCTCCTCCCCTCTTTCTTCTCAGTGGGTGCTGGCACAAGAACAGAATTTATTGCACAGTAACTATTCCACAATTGAGATTTGTAGTTATCCTTTAAAATTATAATATTAAGACATAATATTTCAGGTGCAGATGTGCTATTTAATCACTCCATTCAGTTTTGTGAAAGCTGTTAGAAAAATAGGATGGTGAATACAGAATTAGCATAGGGCCCTGATCTGGATTTTGTTGTTTTATTACCTATCCTACTCTGTTGTAATTTTCTCATCATTTGATACTTCAGAAAGCATGAGTTCAGGAAACTTTGATTTAAGAGCGTTCATACTTCCAGCTATCATTCTGAACTTTCTTCATGAAACCTATTTCAGAGGTTAATCTATAGCAAGTCTTTCAATACATACAACAGGAGGAAGCTGTGTGCTCGTTTTGACTTTGGTGGTCACCCAGGGGCTGATGGACATCCATGTCCATCCTGGAGTTTGCATATTTGAGGAAAGCTGTTTGAAGATCTGAAAACTGAAAATTAGGTATACCAATATTTACTAGCCTATTTTAAATCTAGTTTCTTTTTTACAAATGTTGGAAGGATAGGATGGGCAGGTACACAGTGTTCATCAGCCTGAAAATGCAATAAACAATAGGGCCGAGCCTGACTTTTGCACTGACTTTAACAAAAAAAAGAAGGAAAAAAAAAAACAAAGAGAGAGAGAAAAAAACCCCCCTAATACCGAAAACCAAAACAACTTAGATGAAACCTTATTTTTCTGTCCGCCCCAGGGAACAAGACATTCTTTCTCCAGTTCTATGCAGAAGAATTATTCTCTATGAATTTAGGGAGCTTTTATCAAGTGAAACTAAAGAATTAATTGCTATCCCTGGAGCTCCTAAACCCCCTCCTTGTGAACAGTGCTTCAATGCAAAACACACACTTCTATCGAAGATTTCCTCATCAATTGGATCTTTGTGATTTTAGTGCAGGGCATAAAGAATTAAAAAGGTCTGGGTGCTCTTTGACACTTCAGAAAGAAAGGGAGGAAAATATTCAACTTGAGAAAAAACAAAGAAATCAGCAAGGTATCTTTTCTTCAATGTTATGCACAGCAGAAACTATCTGGTGAACTGCCCTGTAAAGTTCTGCAAAGATTTAAAACATCCAGCAGATATCAATAAGAAAAGAATAGGAGTTTTCTTTTTATTATCTTGTCAGGTGGTCTTTTCAATTAACTGCAGATGAACAGGAATCTTCTCTTGGAAACAAGGCAAAAAAAGGAAAGTGTATGCCCAGTGGAAGCAAGGTTAAGTGACATGGGAAGAATTCAGAGGTGCTGCTTGCCACTGTAGTGAGAAAATTTGTTTGGCCAAAGCTCAACTGGAGTTAAAGCTGGCAGAAATACGGGGCACAAGAAGAAGAGATTTTTTCAAATACATTAATAGCAATAGGCATATAGAAATATCACTGGCCCATTACAGGATGAGGATGGTCACCTCACAAACTGGGACAGAGACAAGGAAGAGGTGTTTAACACTTTCTTTGCCTCTCTCTTCAACACTGATGATGAACCAAGAGGGTCTCAGTGCCCTGAGCTGGAGGACTATGACTATAAGAATGATCAGCTCCCAGTCAAACCTGAAACGGTGTGGGGTCTGGTGCTCCAGTTGTGTCCCTACAAATCTATGTGGCCTGCAGGGATTCATACCCATATCCTCAGCCATCTCTTTGATGTCATCACAGAAGCTCTCAATGATTTTTGAATAGTCTTGGGAATTTAGAGAGAACCAGCTGACTGGAAGCTGGCAAATGTTTGTCTAGATTTTCAAGAAGGGCAAGTAGGATGATCCCAGAAACTACAGGCCTGTCAGTCTTACTTCATTATCTAGTAAAGTCATGGAGAAGATTATTCTGGGAAGTATTGAAAAACACCTGAAAGACAACACAGTCATTGGTCACAGTCAGCACGGCTTCATGAGGGAGAAGTCCTGCTTATCTAACCTGATTTCCTTTCATCACAAGGTAACCAACCTAGATGATCAAGGGAAGCCAGTTGATGTCATCTTTTTGGATTTCAGTAGAGCTTTCCATGCTGTCTCTCACAGGACCCTTCTGGGCAAAATGTCCAGCACACAACTGAATAAACACATCATACAGTGGGTGAGCAATTGGCTCATGGGTTGAGCACAGAGGGTAATACTGAATAGGGCAACATCAGACTGGTGACCTGTCACTAGTGGGGTTCCACGGGGCTCCATCTTGGGCCTTGTGCTCTTCAACATCTTCATAAATGATTTGTACAAAGGACTGGAAGGGATAATAAGCAAGTTTGCTGATAACACAAAACTGGGAGGAGCTATTGACTCCTTGGAAGGCAGGGAGACCCTGCAGAGAGACCTCAACAAGTTAGAGGACTGAGCAATCACCAACCATATGAAGTTCAATAAGAGAAAGTTGAATATGAGTCAGCAGTGCCCTGGCAGTCAGGAGGGCCAACCATGTCCTGAGGGCCATCAGGCAAAGCATCACCAGCCAGTCAAGGGAGAGGATTTTCCTGTTCTGCTCTGCACTAGGGCAACCTCACCTTGGATATTGTGTGCAGTTTTGGGCACCATAATGTAAGAAAGATGTTAGGCCACCAAAGAGTGTCCAAAGGAGGGCAATGAAGATGGTGAAGGGCCTTGGGAGGAAGCTGTATGAGGAGCAACTGAGGGCACTTGGTCTGTTGAGCCTGGAGAAGAGAAGACTGAGGGGAGACGTAATTGCAGTCTACAAATTTCTCGTGCAGGGAAGAGAAGGGGCAGATGCTGATCTTTTCTTTGTGATGACCAATGACAGGACCTGAGGGAATGTCCTGAAGTTGTGTCAGGAGAGGTTTAGGTTGCATATTAGAAAAATATTCTTCACCCAGAAGGTGTTTGGGCACTGGAACAGGTTCCCCAAGGAAGTGGTCACAGCACCAAGCCTGACAGATCAAGAAGCATTTGTATCATGCTCTCAGGCACATGGTGTGACTCCTGGGGCTGTCCAGTGCAGGGCTAGGAGTTGGATTTGATGATCCTTATGGTTCTCTGCCAATTCTGCATATTCTGTGATTCTGTGATCTGACATGATATCAGCTTCTGTGAGATAAGGGCTTGATAAACAAGCCAAAGTGGCATCAGAACAGCTGTTACAGCACAGTCTTCAGTCAGCAGGTACTGAAGGTCGATGTGACATTTTTCACAGCACAATAGGCAAGTGGGAGCCAAAGATGCTGCACCAAGACCAATAGAAGCATATGAAGAAACCCAGAGATAAAACTAAAATAAAAGTATTTTCTTACTAATAATATTGCATTTAAAGTAGCAAACATGAGAAAAAGGTCTGTTCAGTGAGCAAGTTCAGAAAATCCTGCTCTGATTAAGTTTATAAATTTATGATCCAAATCAGTTTTACTCCTGAAGCATGGCAAAGAGATTCTGCCTCTCCTCCAGTATTGTGCCCCTCTAATACTTTTTATTTAGCCTCAAAATCCCATCCTGAGGGGAGGAGGGGAAAATTTTTGACTACATCCTGTCCTTAGAAGGTTTAATATCATCAAAGAGTTGGATGTCTCTTTCCATGGAACTCAATTATACAAAAAGGTTAAAATAAAGGTGAGTTAGCACCACAGCGTGCTTAAGACATTTCACTGGCTGCTATTGCATTAAAAGACAGTACTCTCATTTATTTTTCTTACTCTGTGGTGTTGCACCATCCCTAGGACCTGGTCACTCTGCTACGTTGTGAAATATGTCTGAAAAGGGCATGAAGATCAGAAACTTCAGTATATATTGAGAATATGTGACTGCAGTATCATCAAAACTGTGCTAACCTACAGCACCTCACCCTCAGGAATACCACTTCAGCCTAGGAAACATGATCCCTAATTCAGTCCTGCTGCTTCTCCTCAGCCTCTGCTTTCTGAAAAGGGATAATAAGAAATCTACTGCTGTGATTTTGAGCTCTGCTTGAATAAAGACTAAGATCATATTTCATCTCTGTTCATGAATGACTTTTGCAGTGCAATAAAACAATATCTACTTCTGTTGAACAATGCATGCAAAGCAATAAATCCCTTCCTGGTTATAAAGGAGCAGGGGCTAGTCTTACCTGCACACATGTAGGAGGAAGACAACAAATGGAAGAAACACTGCAATGGACAGAGCGATGTTCTGGACAAAGACCCCAAAGATTATGCCAAGGGCCTTCTTGTGCAGGTAGCCCAAGTGAGCACATGGAGACCATGCTCTAGAAGGATCAGGAGCAGGAGGGTTCTTCAACATAAGTGTTGCAATGTTCAGCTGAAGCAATATCTACACCATTAGATAAGGTGAGTACACATGATACTAGGATTAAAAGCAAATGCACATTTTTGTTTTTTAAAATTTCACAGGAAAGTAATCAGGCATATGTATGAAGATATTTACCATTTTTGCATAATTGTTCAGCCCAGCCTAAATTTCACCTTCGATATGCCATGTGAGAAATCAATCACAGAAAAAAAAAGGCAGTGAAGAGCATACTGGTTCAGTAACATGTTCATTTGAAGTTTGTAGGCTCAAGCAGACTCAAGATAAAAGAAATGGATAGCAAAATAGAAACTAATGACAATTTTCTGTTCATGCCCAAATATTTCTCAAAGAGAAAGGAAATTAGGCTATGTCTGGACAAGTGTTCCCTGCCACTGTCTTATGTAAAGACTGTCCTGCTTTACAGGAAAAAAAAGACAAGTTTCATTTTTGGTCTGAGAACTGAACATTAAAAGGAACTTCCAGTCCTCTATGGCATGGCCATGATACTGATTGATGCTTGATCTAAAGAAGAAAGTTTAAAGGAAAAAATTTCTTTATACCTCATGAGCCCAGATGTTTGAAGGGGCAGAACTGAGAGCAGAGGCAGCTCTACATGAAATACAGTGGCAAAGGCATGTCAGGACACAATGAATGTGTTGTCTGATTTGGTCCACAGAAGCTCAATACAGAATACAAGACAAAAATCAGGAATTGCTGTGTTGAGACTGTAAGAAGCGCTGGCTGCGCTGACACTACAGAAGCCTGCCAGCTGGACCCAAAGCTGCATATGCTTACTGCCCAGAAATGCTTTTTTAAATCAAATTATACACTACCAAAGCCAAAATCTGGAAAGCCACAAAAGTCTCTGACCTCTGCGGGATGCTCACTATGCAACCGCCATGTGCTGGCAGACACCACGTATAAAAGAAGACCAGTAGAGTTGGTAGCAGCAAACATCTCTTTCCATCTCATTTCCCTGTTGAGGCTGGACTTTGAACAAACACACAATAGCCAAATAGGCCAAAACTCTACATTTTCAGCTAAACATTTGTCCTTTTCTCAGCCAAAGGTCATTGGTATTACCTGTTCTTCCGTGGCTGCTACCTTGAGTGTGAACTCTGAGAGCTCTCACATGGTCCTGTAGTAGTGACTGCCTCTCTAAAACACAACATAAGCCTCTCCAGCGCCAAGAGCAGCTTTACATATCCATACTTTGGACTGTGCTGTTTAAGCAAAGCCTATAAACAGGGAAAGGCCTGTTGAGGAGCACCACAGCAGGTCTCAGATTTGTTGCAAGCTATTGCAGGCAACACACTAAATAACTAACTATATAAACAAATCAAGTTTCATCTTCAGGGATTTAGGATTTTACATAAAGTCATGTTTTTCTCGACTGCTTTACTGCTTCTATTCCCTCACTTCTCAAGGTCACCCATTTTCTCCTGAATGCTAGGCCAGTTCTTTTTTGAAGTGACACTTCTTAAGTTTGTGGCAATAGTAACATCTGGTATTCTGTGTGAAAAACTGAGTCTTCAATTATTCTGGTCTCCCATTTCTCTTTCTTAAGAAAACCTGATAATTTTTCTTACAGTAATTGAATCAAGCATTTTACTGAGGCTGAAGCAAATTTGATTTAACTAATTTTCTTTTCCCAGAATATTAAATTTTCTCTAATGTCTTAACTACTGAATGATAACAAGTCTAAAGGAGCATCACTTCCTTGCATCAGGGTCTCTTTTTGGTCAATCAACCTGCCACCTATTGAATCAATGTAAAAGCTGGCCCTATGTTTGTTTAAAAATCTGTTCTCCAATGCATTCCAATGCATACCTTGAAGGTTATTCTTCTGTGGAGACTTTTTAAAGTGAACTTACACACACTCCACCCCTCATCCCTCCATCACAATTATAAAAATATCCTCCACAATTCCACAGTCTGGCAATGTCCAGCCCACATTTTTCTTGTTAAATCTTGCAATTACTGTAATGATCTTGAATTCCTCTAGGTCCCCATTGCTGGGCTCCTAGGTTAGCTTTGGCTGCCAGTCAGGTGCCTACCAAGCTGCCCTTCACTTCCTCTCCTCAGCATCTGAGGGGAAGAACTTAAGATCAAAAACTTGTGGTTCAAGATTATGGCAGTTTAATGAAGAAAAGCGAAGGCTATATATGGCAAAAACCCCAAAAGGTTTTATTCTCTACTTTCCAGAAGCAGGTGATGCCCAGTCATTTCCTACTGTGGCAGGATAGGCCCACACTGTTAAGATCTAAAATCCAATCAGAGAATGCACACTATGCAAGCCATCATACAGGCTATTGGACAAGCTCAACTGCTGGTGGCAGGATGCTGTCTTGGTGTTAAATTATGCTAAAACCATCCTGATTTACCTGACTTTGAATATAAATCCTGCTTTTGAAGCAGGTTTTGACAGACAAGCTAGTCTGTCAGCCTATGGATATGTGACTATAAGTCAATCACTTCATGCTATACAGGTCCAGTCCCCTTTCACACAGTCAGGTTCCTCTGACATAACCCTTATTGGGTGTATGTGTGGAGATTCCTCCCTTGTCTGGGGACACATGACAAGGATACTCCTCAAGGCTGAGAGAAAGTCGTCTCCTCATGAGCATTGATCTGGATGAGACACATAAAGTCTCTACTTAATTTTTTTTGCTAGCTTTAATATAATTGCTTTAATATTTGCTTCAATATAGTGCATTATCCTTTCTTATACTATACTACTTTATGCTATATTATATTTTACTAGTAGATTTTTAGCTTTTTGTATTGAGTAGTAAATAATTCTGATCAAGGTCTTTTTTCTGATCATTTATAATAATAAATGATTCATTTTATATAAATATTATCATTTTGATGATCATTAAAACCTGTGGGACAAAGTGGTTCAATCACACCTCTGTAATTCCTTAAATCTGAACGGTTGACATAATCCGAGGCTAAGACTGGATTAAGCCATGCCTAGACTCCTCTCTGAGAAGGGGTTTAGAAAGCAAAGGAGTCCTTTCTGTACCTCATAACTCAATGACAGGGTTTCTTTAATCAATTTGTCTAAGCCATACACTCCCACCCACTATAGAGCCCCAGTATGCATAGCAGTTACTTTGACAAATGCCTTGATAATGAATGTCTCCCTCTTTCTTATTTCTCTTAGTTTTTCTTGCCCAGGACAAGATCAAAAGGTATGTGATATGCCTTTGAACAGTTTGAGTCTTCTATTCTGGCTATGTACCCCTCTAAACTTCTTTGCCACTCCCAGCCCACTGGTCTTTGTAGAGAAAGTTGGAGAGGCAGCTTTGATGTTCCACTAGCACTGCTCAGCAATGGTCAAAACACCAGTGTGTTATTAACACCCTTCTAGCTACAAATACACTGCACAGCACCATGAAAGCTGCTATGGGGAAAGTTAGTTCTGTCTCAGACAGACCTAATACAATAGAACAGGAAATCCTACTCTTTCACAACCTAAACAGCATTTTTCAGCTTAGACTGAATTTAAAAGTACATGTCTCTGGGTAAAAGTTGTCAGAAACTAAAGTATGCAATGGTGGATCAAACAAAAGCCACAGTGACGCAGTTTCCTACCTGTCACTGTGGCCAATAGCAGAAGTTTGTAGGAGGGGTATAAGAACTGGGAGAAATACTAAGTGGCCTGGTATTGAGGAAGTCCATAGTCTTCCTGAGGCAAACTAGTATGTCTGATAGACCTATTGTATCTCACTTTTAAGGTCCCTAATACCCAGTGTCCCAAAATATTAACAGTCTGTTCCACAATGTAATTATGCATTGCTTGCAAACTGCTTGCTTTACCTTAGCAATCTCAGTGAGTACTCCCTAACTTTTTGGTTACAAAAACAGAATCAGCATTCCAGGTGCAGTATCTCCATATGTTTTATGATTCTATGGTCTGCTGTCATATCTTTTGTCATCCTCTTCCAAGCCAAGGACTCCAGCCATGCTGAGAATTTTCCTCTATGGAAGTGATTCCAAGTGCATAGAACAGTTTTGTTGCCTTTTCTGTGCCTTTCTTAGTTTGTCTGCATCATTTTAACATCTTCAGTGTAATTTGACTCATTTTTTTCACACAGACTCTGAAAGTATCTGTGGGATAGTTCATAGGGAACTTATTCTCTACATTTCACACTGACGAATTCCATACAGTTTACATTAAAGTGACACTAAACTGCACAATTTTAGGATCCTTAGGATATGGAACTGACTAATTTGAGGTGATGCATTTACTAAATAAATATTTATTAGAAAATATGGAGTTTTTTAAGAAGCAGTATTAAGATTCTTCTGATAATCTTAGCTATCATATTGTCTCGAGTGTTTTTGTGTTCATAATAACTTCCTTTCCAAGTTATTAGCTTTTAAAGGAATAGTCTACACAGTGTGCTAATTTCTGAATACAATAGGCACTTTGTATCTGTCTCAGACTCATATCTCCTATGTATGACAGTGCTTCTGGTCTATTCAGGGACATTTCTGGAAGAATCCCACAGATTATGATCCTAGAGACAAGAGAGGTCCAGGAAGACTGGTTAATTTTTAAGGATCACTTCTTTCAAGTTCAAGCATAGCCCATCCTGATGAGCAGAAAATCAAGCAAAGGTATCAGAGACTTGCAGGGATGAACAAGGAGCAACTGACAGTAGAGGTGAAAGTGGGGAGAGGTGACTTTGGAGGAGTGCAGAGGCACTCTGTTTGTGCAAGTAGGAAAGCCAAAGCCTACCTAGAGTGAAATCTGGAGAGAGGGGCTGCTACTGGTAAGACAAATTGAAAACAGTCTGAAATGTGGGGTTTATTAAAGAGCAGGGATCAGCAGCAAAAAGTCTATCCAAAAGCCAGTCACTAGTGGTAAGGGGTCAATACTAAAGCCAATACTATTCAGAAGCTTCATGAATGACCTGGAAGATGAGAATGAACTCACCCTCAACAAATATGGAGATGACACAAGACTAGAAGTGGCTGATACATCAGAGGATTGTACTGCCATTCAGGGGGACCTCAGGGATCTAGAGAGGAGAGTTGAAGTGTTGATCCCTTGTTGAGGTACTTCAACCAGTGAAGTGCAAAATCCTGCACCCAGGGAGGAAGAAGCCCATGCAGTAGTACACAATGGAGCCAATTGTCTGGAAAGCAGATTGACAGAAAATATCCTCATTGTGGACAGGAAGGTGACTGTGAGGCATCAATATGCACTTTTATCAAAGAAGGTCTACAGCCTCCTGGGCTCAATGATGGAAAACATTGCCAGCAGGTCAAGGAGGTAACACACACCCCTCCTCCCCCCTCCATTTATCCTTCATGAGACATATCTGGAGTGCTGGATCCCATTCTGAGCTCTCTAGTGCAAGAGAGATATGGACATACTGGACTGAGTCCATCAGAAGCCATGGGGGTTAAGGTACCAGAATATATAACATATGAGGAGAGGCTGAGAGAGCTGAGACTTCTCAGACTGGAGAAGAAAAGGCCCATGAGGATCTTATCAATGTATATAAACACCTGATGGAAAACAGTAAGATGAAGCCAATGAGAAGGACAAGAGACAATGGATACAGAATGAAGAAAATTGTATGTAAACATAAGAAAAATGGGGGATTCTTTCGGTTTTTGTTTTGCTTTAGTTTTGCTTTGTTTTACTGTGCAGGTGGCAAAACACTGGAACAGGTTGCTTGAAGAGCTATGGAGCCTCCATGGAGATATTAAAACCTCAGCTGAACATGGCCTTGCACTACCTGCACTAGTTCACTAAGCTTTGAAGTGAAGGGCTGGACTACATGATCCTCAGAGATGTCTTTCTACTGCGTCCATTCTGTGACTCCATGAATGCAAAGATCATTCAGATATATCTTATTTAAAAATTTGTATTTAAAATATCTCTATAAATACCTATATCTTTGATTTACCTGTGACTTCCATAATAGCAGTTCTGCCAAGTTTGTGCTGTAATTCTTTCCACATAACAATTGCTATTTTCTAAAAATACATTAAGAATGTACCACTTTGTCACCCAGAGATGCCTTCTGCGTCACTGCATTCTTATATCACATAATTATGCCCCAGATAACTAATTCATAGTAAGTTCTTCATGTAAGAAACCCCTTGGGTACTAGAATGTGTTGGATCACAGATACAGAGGTAATATGGCCATAAATGAACACTTAGTGAGATGCACATTCATTTCCTTCAATACTGAAGTGCCATCATTATGAAACACCTTAAATTATTCATAAGTCTGTTTTAAGAGATGATACCATTTATTCTGATGTTAATTGCTGCCAAAGAAGGGTCCCTCAACTTACCAACCTCTTTCCACTACTCTGTTTCCCAGCTTAACTCTTCAAAACCTAAGACTCATATGTAAACATAAACATCTCACACTCATTAGTTTAATGGAGAATTTGACAGACAATTTAACTCAGTCTTCATCTCTCCCTTTTCCTTTACTCAAATTCAGCCAAATTCATGCAAAACATATTGTCCTTTTGATTCTATTCATTATCTCCTCTCAGACCCAAGGAGATAGAGAATTATTTCACAAAAGAAAGCAAAATGAGAAAAATTCCATTTTGTGTAAATATTATCACTTCCTCTGTCCACCTGATCACTATCATTGGTCTGCTAGTGCAAAAACTTTTTTTTTTTGTTTAGATGAGATAAGGACATTTAAAGCAGTAGCAAAGCTTATAATAGTTATAGATAGATAGATAGATCAAACCCAAAAAGTTGTCAAGAGCTGTTGCCATTTTGTCCCTCTTTAGACTGCAGGGCACCAATCTGCTAGTGATTGATCTGTTCTAACAAACATAAAGAACCAGAGCATTAGCAGGGAAGCTGAAAGATGTGAAGATGTGCTATTGAAAAACTCGTGTGAGATCCAGTTTGGAATGAGGGCGCCTGAAATTACTTTCCTATATGTGTACTAGCTGTCTAAGTATCTATTAGTCTGAGTGGATTGCTACTCAATACAGTCAATGGAGCTGAAAAGTGCTCAGCACACACTAAAGTAGATGTTTGTTGGATGGTCATTTGAATCTCACCCTCTCGAAAATGAGGACAGACTAGAACCAAATGACAAGCTGGTATGGGTTTACATTGAGCACAGACTACTTCAGACTACAAGATATATATTAGCTCCCAAAAGTCCCTCAGGTAAGAACAGCTGAAAAATATGACTTTGTGAAAAGATTAACTGTTTCTCTACAGTCTTCTAAAACATCAAAGTGAGCAACCTGTGAATACAGTTAGTTAGGCAGGAGATGCAACCCATCACAGACAAGCTGAAAGTGCAGCCTCATGCAGAAAGGAGCAATGACCTGGGCCACTCCTTGCCCTCCACCAAGTTAAGAATTCCAAGAAAAGTTAGACACTTCCTGGAAATGTGAAAGGCCACACTTAGGTCCTACTTTTAGGTTCTGTGCCCGAGGATAGCATCTCCCATTCTGGAAAGTTAAAAACTCCCAGAATATGTGAACAAATGAACAGCAATGTGACCATTTCAAAGCCACTCTAGAGAGAAAGTGGAATTTTACTAGAGGCAACATTGATGTAACTAATAGTTACAGCACAACACTGAAGAATTAGTGATTGCAAACCTCCTGTTTAGGACTCCTGCATTGTGGTCCTCAGTCTTCCCAGTTCTCATCAACAGTAATGGATTTAAGAGAAGAATGGCTTGAGATTTCACACACACAGCTCTGGAAGCAGGCAAACCATAGCTGTGGCTGCACTCCCAGAAGACCTCCTTTTCACCACAACATCTTTGCAATGGAATTTGACTTCATTTGTGGCTACCTGCTCTCCAGCTCTGCATAGTGTCTGCCTGTTCTTCAGCACGGCTACATGAGGTAGTAAATCTGGAACTGAAAGCTTCACATACCAACACAGATGCCATATACTAGGACAGCTGCCATGTAGTATACCAGAAATTCATTGGAGTCATTCTTCTACTGTGATATCTGAGTGCATTGGCATCTGCTGGGCCAATTCATTCCCGGCCAACCAGAAGCCATCCATTGCAAGGCATGCGAGCAAACTTATGCAATTTCCACCACACCTGGTTCAAGAGTATTCTATAAAATTTCAATTGTCCCAAGACCTTCACTGTGCCAATCCCTGCTTAAATATGTCCAGTGAATAACCTTGCATAAAGTACATTGACTCCAAATGCACTCCAAAGTGTTTAATATGGACATGAAGAGATGTCTTCTGTAGCAATTTCATGTTGGGTTTCTGCCTGAGTAGCAAAGCCACTTTTTCTTTCTGGACTTCTGACGCAGATCCTGAGTATGAAGTGATTTCAGATGTATTTGGCAGCAACTCTTGCTTATTTTCAAGTTATATAATGAATTAATTTTTCATATTTTTTGCTGATAGAGCCTGGCTTTTCACAGATTTCTCTTCAGGTTTTGCTAGAGTTAGCTGGAAAAAAGTTTAGCTGGAAGGTTTTTTCACTGAGAAATATAATTGTATTGAATAAGAAAATCCTGTAGATTCTGTTGCAATTTTGTTGTGGAGGGTAAAGGAGAAAATGTTCAGAAACTGTCAAAACATTTTGTCATTTTCTTACAAAATGATTTTAAAAATTTGTTTTATTTTGTACGTAACACTGTAACACAACATTTGAAATTGTCAAAAATCAGAGCACTTTTGTCAAAATGAAATATTTTCATCAACTCTAAATGATTTGGGGTTTTGATATTATGAAATTTGGAACTGTGCTTTAGGCTCTCTTTTCAATCTGAAATATACCAGGTAGAACAGTCACCTTCAGTTCAGCAGTGCTGAGCGTGCCCCCTCTCCAAAGGACAACAAGGTCAAGTAGCAAGCAAAGACAGCTGTAAGATGCATGTGAGTCCTAGTATTTGAACCTGCCATCAGTTATAGTTGTGAACAGTAGCACCTGACTGCATATAAGCATTTAAAGGGAGAGAAAAATATGTTAAGATGCCAGAACAAAAAAAGGGTGCAAAGCTTAACAGAGGAGTTGATGCAGGTGAAAACCAGTACAAAAGTGGTATAATTATATTTAGTCTGACATTATGAGACATCTGTGAAAACCTCATGCCACTGTTATTCATGCTAGAAGAGTTATGTAGCTTCCAGAACACAATGATTAAAACAAGACAGGACTCCAGAAAAAAATGAATTAAAACAAAAAAAATGTATAGTGGTGCAGCAAAGATTATGCCAAAAAAACCATGCTTATATGCATTTGGAAACAAATGCCAAAGAAACAATTATCTGTGTATTTATCCATACTGTTTTTTTCCATATGTCTCTAACTGAAGTATGTGGTGCTAAGCATATATGCAGCAGTATGACGTGATAATTACACTAAGAAGATAAAATAGATATATAAAAATGCTAATTAATGTTATACAGAATAGAGACAAGAATTCTGCATCTGCAGTCAGCAGCTACAGTCCTTAAGGAATGCATGTGGAAATACTACTGGTGTCATGATTATTTATAGACTTAAAGACATATACACATGCATATATGTCAGATGTTTCTAAAGGCTTTTTAAAATTATGGCTGTCTGTCTTTACTGGCATGAGCAGCCTTGCCTGGCAGCATTTTCCTACTGAACAGAAATAAGGAAATCCTACAGCCATTACCAAGCCTCACAGGCTGTTACCAGAAAACAAATGGCCATACTGTTAGCAATTCTTCAGGATTATGTTTCATTCATTACACTGCACGTCAGGTTATTAAGAAAAATTACTTTTATAGCTCAAAATTCAGTGAAATATAAAACACACATTTATATAGTAAGCCAAATGAATTATTTGGGCCAGGATTCATCCCAACTAACTTCAACTATAAAGCCAGACACACAGGTCTCCCTCTATACTAACAGAATAGAAAAACACTGGAATAGAAAATACCTGGTTTTCAGGAGGGTCCATCAAAGACCTGCGTCAGGACCTGGGGGTGCACCTCTCCCTGTTGGCAGCATCACAAACCAAGAATGCTTGTCCCTAAGACAGAGTGTGAATCCATCCTCAGTGCCAGTTTTGCAGTCAGTTTGGAAGCACAATTTCTTACTATTTTAGGTGCCTTACCTACCTTATAACCAGTCATAAAATCCAGAAATAGCCCTTGAATACTGACAGGTAAACACATTTTTAGGAGTTTAACTAGGTTAAGGAGGAGGCTCCTCTAGAAATGACCAAACTGAGGTACTGGGCTCCACAAACCCTGACTGCTTGCTTTGGTCCATTGTTGAGTCCCTCAACTCATGCTAGGTCCTCAGTTTAACACTGGGATGCAGGTTTGAATAAAGCTGCTAATGACAGCATCTACATTTTGCTTTTGTTTTCCTTCTAGAACAGTCATATGCAAGCTGAGTAACAGGAACATCATCTTTAAACAGTGTAAAAGGCAAGGTACATAGGGTAGCTTAGTTCTCTGTCCCATGGACTCCTCCACTCCGCCTCTTCTGCTGTGCTTTACATCTCTAGTTAGCTTGGGCTCACAGTCTGAAAAAGACGACTCATTAGTATCTGATTACTTTCACTTCTAGTCTCCCATGCACATACTGTTCTAAATTGCTTTCTCCTTCAGTAACAAAACCAGAGACAAATAACTTCAAAAAATTCAGAGCACTACATGTGCTAATCTTAATGGACAGTAAATAAAAAGGATTTTCACTAGATGATGAATCCTAATATTTAAACAAAAGCAATGTTTTTTCTTAATTACCTCAGTTATGTGGATTTTTCAAATGCAGAAAAATATTGTAAAACCAGGAAGAAAATTAAGTTTGAAATCAAAAAGTCTCCTAATTGTTTTGTAAAAAAAAACAAATGTGGAAGATCTCAAGAACACAGAAATATAGTGTACCCATTGAATTGAAACCATGTTCACTGATTCTGTGGTCCACAGCAGAGGCCACCTTGCAAATATACTAGCATGGAATTGATACATTGATTGTTCACTGAGACATTCTATTAAAAAAAAAAAAAAAGAAAAGAAAGACCTTTTCTGCTCTTTTATGGATTTATAAAACAAGGTATACACACTTCCTGCAGCATATGTTCGTGGGCTTTCACCAGACTTAGTAGACAACTACCACTATATGCTGCTTATATCCATTCAGAATTTCAACAAGATGGAAAATTCCTCTCTGTCCTGTGCCTTACAGTTCGCCTTCTTGAAGCAAGGTACTTAGTTCTATGGCAATACTGTCACTTCTGCAAAGCCACAGAGTAGGAAAAAAGGTCCCAAACATTTCATGGAAAAGATAGGCAGCTTCACTTTTGAGATGCTGCAATTTATGATATCTTTATATTTGGTGAACTCTATCAACTCTACCAAAAAAAAAAAAAAAAAAAAAAAAAAGAAAAAAAGGAGGGAGAAAAGCTAAAAGATTAAATAAATGAGACTTTCCTTTTTCTTAAAGTGTGAAGTTTGATCACTGAGAAGTTGTGAACTGAAAGTCAATTACTCATCTCATATAATTTTAAGTAACAACGTGTCCTGGGTGGTTTGGATCTATGCCTCTTATTATTGCTAGGAAGGAAATTTTCAGGTGTCAGTCATGTCAGACGTTTCACATTTAAATATAAAGACAGTGTTCACATGTAGAGTCAACTGAAATTGCATGAAATTGAGGCTTCCATATCCAAAATCCACTCAAAGCAGGTCTACTTAATGTTCTAGAATATGCAAAAACAATTAAGCATTGCACAATAGCAGTTAAAGATGGGACTTACCTAATGTGATACCTACGTTAGCTACCTCTGCACTGATTCTTGCCTGATTCTTTCTTTACAAATAAGTTCTTCCAAAACATGATTGATTAAATGTCACCTAAAATACATCAGATGAAATGGAGTTTAAAGCATATTTCTTTCTGCTGACTATAAACAGACCTTATAGTAACAAGCTCAGATGAACATGTCTAGGTAGTGGGTGAGATGAATGCTATCACAGACTACTATGACAAGGAATTCTCTACCAGCAGTAGGGAATAATGACAGATTATCCACCTAGAAGCATTTGGGGATAACACGAACAGAGGTGTAGTTGACTGCTTTATTGAATTTCTCTTATAAAACACATGATCTTTTTGCCTTACCAGGCTCAGAGAAGAGCTCTTACAGCAGAGGCTAAAGAGGGTGGGGTTTTTTGTATGCCTCTGACATACAGTATTTTAACTCTCATGAATCAGAGGGTTTTGCCTCAATTTTCTAGTGAGACCAGATAATAAAGTATTAATAAAGATTTTTCATTTTGCTTTTTTCCCCCCTCCTTTTTCATCTGAACTGCACAGTGTAGGTATGTAAAGCTATATAGAAATACTTTGGAAAATCTGAATACACAAAGGTTGCTGCAGTTTTTTTGATAGTACAATGAAGAAAACCAGGAAACTGTCATCCATCTCTGCATGGGCTTAGCCTTCATCCTGAATACAAAATCTGACTCTGTTCTGAATACTTTATCGTTATGAAAGATGTAGCATTGACGTTGCACGAAAAGAGCTTCTGATGTAAAACCAGTGACCTGACACAATTGTTAATAAAAAGTCCACTTTAATGATTCAATCGCAATGAGTATCCTTCATAAGCAATTTGAAAGGAAGCCTATAGCAGCATTAAAATCCAAATGAGATTTTAATGCATGACGCCTGCATTCTGAGGGTTCAGAAGAGACAAGAAAACTTGCTGAATCTCTAGAAAGGATGAATTTTTTTGCCTGATATACTATGACACAATGCAATATACTCACCAGATTTCTGAATGGCTTGAATTTCCAGAATTAGTTCATTTCCATCATACATATGTTAGTTTCAGCTAGCTGTTCTGGCACAAATGGGGACACCCAAAAATACTGACTGTTTTGAGTTTTCTCCTCATTTTCTCTCAATTATAATTATTGCTCACATGCTTTACATCTTTCCATAGCCACCCTTCCAAAGAAACCATTGGAAAGAACATTGAGTACTAACCTCAGAAAGTTGTGTATAAAAAGTGGCTGAAAGGATAATTACAATAAAGAAGAAACAGCAAGCTTAGTTAGAAGGTCAGTGTAAAATTTAGAAAAGGACCATTTCAATTAAATGAACTGTGTGAAAGTCAAGCTGAACAGACAGAGTTGGTGGAGATTAATTTGACAGCAGGAACATAAACTTTAGCCTTCAGCTGAGTAAGAAAGAAAATTATACAGATGAGGGCTGAGGAAATTTTCCACAGTAGCCTGATAAAGATACATTTAGAAGTGGTTATGCCAATGCTGCAAGCTTAGCCTAGGTCTGATCCTGAGCCTGTCCCTATCTTATTCCTCTTAACATAACTATAGTGTAACTGTGATGCTTCTGCTCACAGCAGGTTTGCAGTCATAGCCAAAATTGGTAAAATTGTCAGTAAGCTGAAGGCCAGGGCTGCTTTTCAGGGGGAACCTGATTCACTGTGGGCTCATAGGAACTTCATGAAGCTCAAGAATGCAAAGTCTTGAACCTGGGATGTCTTAACTCCATGTAGAAGTACAGGCTGTGGACCAACTTACTAAAGAGCAACAGGGCAGAAAAAGATCCCTGGGGAGTTGTGGACAAGCTCAACACAAGCCATATGGCCTCACAGCAAAGATGAATGGCCTCCTGAGCTGTGTTAGAAAGCACACATCCAGCAAGCAGTGAGAGGTGATTCTTCCCTCTGTTCAGCTCTGGTGAGGCACCTAGAGTGCTGGGTCCATCTCTGGGCTCCCCAGCACAAGGGAAAAACAGACCACTGGAAACGCCTGAGGATCACTGTGAGCACAGGGACTGGAGCACAGGACATAGAGACTGAGAGTTTAGTTTCTTCAGCCATGAGAAGAGAAGGTTGAGAAAGGTCTTATTGCTGTCTGCAAGTACCTAAAGGAACGGTGTAGAGAAGCTAGAGCCAGACTATTCCCAGATATGCACAGTGGAGGTAAAAGAGGCAGCAATCACAAGCACAAACATGGGAAATTTCAACTCAATATGAAACAGGGAAAATATCACTGTAAGAGTGGCCAATATTGGTGCAGAGTGCTCTGAAAGGCTGTGGAGGTGCTCAGAGCTTCACTGGACAGAGCCCTGCTCCAACTAGACCTGCTTTGGGTTCAAAAGACCACTGGAGGTCCCTTCCAACCTAAATGACTCTAAAGCCCTTGAGTCTGGCTACAGCAAAATGCCAAATATTCACCAAGCTCCCCTCCCAAGGGAAGAGGGGAAGAAAAAAATGAAAACTGAAACATAGAAAAGAATTGGTTTATATATTTACACAGAAGAGGGACAACTAAAAGCAAATTGCAATATAACACATATATACAAAGGGAAAAAATAACAACAATTTCCCACTCCTCATCCAATAAACAGTTATTTCCAGATCCCCTCAACTCCTGAGGAAGACACTTAAACAGAGAGAAAAAGGTAACAATAAAAATATTTATTTCCCTAAGATAAAACAGATGCAAAGTAGCAGTAAGGAAACATCAGGACCCAGTCCTCCCAGAACAACACAGCACGTCCTCCTAGGACTGCAGCCATGAGAGAAGAGAATTGCCCTTCTCCCTCTCTTTTTATATCTGAGATGATGTCAGAATATGGTATGGAATACTACTGGCCAGCAGAAGTCAGCTGTCAGCTGCCTGACCCAGCTCGAGTCAGCTGATAATCTAAGCCCTGCTCTAAAAACCAAAGCCTAAATCTAGGCCTAACTAAACCCATGACAGGCTATTGTGCAAGATGAGGTTAGAGTCTAAATGAGACAGTGTCTGCCTCTTCTCCAGAGAGTACAGGGCCTTTCTATCTTCTTCTACTCTAGCTCAAAACAAATCAGTTCATTTAAAAATATGTGCATTTAATTTTCATTGCTGGGATAAAAAGGAATTGAAATTTTATACAGCACTGGCATTGGTTTTGATGCAGCAATTATAATCAGCAAAATAAGTCTAGATCCATATCCTAAAATTCACTGTGCCAGACCATAAGGTTTACAACCTACCTCACACATGTGGGCAGACTCAGTGAAAGAAGGGAACCAGCCCACACCTGCTGGTAAAGAATGAAGGGCTGAAAATAAATAAATCTGAACCAGGAAGAGGTAAATTAAGAGAGGAAATATGTGAGGAATAAGAGAAATATTACCACATGGTAGCACAAAGAAACACAAAGCATGTGATAGAAAACAGCAACCACTGAAAATGTCCTGTATTGCAATATTAACCTGTGGGATTCATTGTCATGCATAAATTTGAGATCAAAATCTTAAAAATATTGAGTCTTTGAAAGCATGGATAACAAAATCCAGAGGTTTGGTAGTTATACAACAAATTTTGTGCAGTATATGAAGCTCTACTCTGAGATTTCTGGCTGATTCTCTTGCAATACATAACATTCAATGCCTACTGAAAAGTTTCTTCCTCTTTCAGATGCAGAAGAAATTTAGCTTTACCTTGATTCTCTGTGGCAGTTTCCATGTACCAAAGGAGACAGAACTAAAAGCTGGGCATGTTGGCAACCAAATGATTCTCATCGCTTGGATGCATATTACATTCAAAATAAACCAACTAATTCTTGAGAAGCTAAAAAGACTGTGCAGTAAGGTAGTTGCAGAAGAGATTTTTTGATGGAATCAGAAAGCTCACAAACACATAGCAGAAACTGAAGCTTTGGGCATTGATGGTGAATAGCAATAGCTATAGGCATAACCAGTGGAAATGTATGCCAGTAGTGGCTCTTCCTTCCTCTAGCCTGTGAGCACTGGCACCCAGCACTACAGGGACAGGCAGGTTTTTCTAGGGAGCCTTAGTAGAATGAGGAATAGTTACAGGGTTGTAGTTAGTTAGAGCTTTATTGTTACATAAAAATTATTTATCAGCATAGCTTTTTGTTATCTGTGATTTCTAGTAGTTTGCATAGTTTACTGCCATACAGAATTTTAAGAAACTACTATAGCTTTCATAAAAAAAGTCTAGTAATCCATGTAGCCTTTGTACTATCTTCAGTTACTTAGTCACTGGTCACCTGGGCCCTCTGCAGATTGGGCCAAATTCTTAATAATCAGCAGGAGATATGATGCAAAAAACAAACAACCTTCTTATTTTTTTGCACAGAAACCCATGAAAAATGTTGACATCTGAAAGAACCGCTTGTTGAAAATGAACCTCTCTTTTAAAGACATGAATATACCTAACGAAAAAATATTCTTTTAGATTATCCAAGGGTATATGCAACATGTAGGTGAAATGTTATACTTCTCTAAATCCGTTATCAATGTTACATTTATTACTGATAAAAATGGCCTTCCCACAGAAAATGCTTAAAGCAATTTGAATCAAAGAAAGCCATACATTCCTCTGCACCCTAAATGAAGGGGGGTTTACCTCTATTTCTGACAACAGCTATTTACACATGGTGATTGCAATCCGGTTTAAAAAGAATCAAAAATCCATATTGGAGGCAATATTGTGAATACTTGCTAAACTTTACAGTGTGGCTACTGTACACTCTTGGTAATTACAGTATCTGAAATTTCTGGTTAAGATTCATTCCATCTCTACACATAATTACAGAACTAAAACACAACAGGGGCTTATATGGTTTGGAAGAGGGGTAAAGAATTAATGAAATTTTTATGTTCTTTAATTGATGAATTACATAAAAGTAGGAGGTTGACAATTCTAGACACATTTCAATTCAGTTCACAATTATGTATGTAATATCCCTAATCACTCCAAGAAATGCTACTCATGCCACATCAGTAACTCTTGAGAAAAATTATTTTCAGTCCTCTAAATATTCATATATACATCACATATAGGTAAGCCAATACAATCATAGGCAATTCATGTACCTGTTTGTTGAGAAAAGTAGACAACTATATTTAGAGTATCAAAATAATTGTAAACATAGTTAAATATATTGATTACAGAGATACGAACTATGACATCCTGCAAATAGAGTGCCATTCTGCTTAGGAAAGACATAGTTTACCATCTGCTATTCTATTTCTTCAATTTTATTTGCATTCTTTTTCTGTATTATTGCATTATTAATCAAATGCCTATCCAGCACATGATTTTTAGAAAGTGAAGGTTGCTATAAATACTCAGAAACTGCAGACTTAATGAAGTGAACATTGCCATTTCTTACAAAAAATATAAATTATAAGCAGGAGCTTTTCAAAGTATTTTGAGATGTATTCTAGTCCCATTTATATTATCATTTATTAATAAAAATATTATTTAAACATAGGAGATAATCTATTAAAAAAAAAGAAAAATAATAATAATTCAGAATGGTTTATGTAGAGAGATAAAATTTTTATGACACCCAGAATATCAAAGAGGATTGCATAAATCTGATTGTATTGAAATAATAATTACTGTTCTATTGCTGTAGAATAATGATTAAAGCGATATTGAATTTAGTCATCTGCCTCAGAAGCCTTATAAAACACATTGCATCAATACCAGAATCATTATCTAGGTTGAGAACTTTCCCTACTTTTGATTTGAGCATAAAAAGTCAAAGGAAATAAAATTATGTTGGACTTTAATTAAGTTAAGGAGCCTAAGTACTAGGAAAAGAAAAATAACACAAATTCTGCATGAAGTAGAAGCAGATCTACAATATGAATTTACATATCTCTTTCTAAAAACATTCAAGATAACATTTTCATTTTATTAATTATTGGTTATAACATACATATATAGATATATATATTCCAGTTAAATTTCCTGTGTTTTCACTGTGGTTTCTGTTGCTTATCCATATTTCTTCCGAGGTGGCCTAGTAATATCTGTGTGAGGCTCTGCACCTGGAACCGAACCATAACAAGGGTGATGATTTATCTATTATGGAGGGTGTCACTGCAGTTAAGTTGGTCTACATCTTGTGTCAAAACTGCTTCCAAGAAGAAAAAAAGATGGGTTGTTCTGATAGCTGGCTCCCTTCTGAGAGGACAAAAGGCCCCATATGCAGACTGGATCCACCTCCTAGGAGAGTCTGCTGTCTCCCTGTGGTCAAGGTTAAAGACGTGATGAGAGCACCTAACACCATGGGACAGCCCTCAGATTACTGTCCACTGTTGGTTTTCCAGGTAGACAGTGATTAAGTTGGAACAAGAAGTCCAAGGGCAATCAGGAGAGACTTTCTGCACTTGGGACTACTGGTCTAAGATATCAGAAACAGAAGTAGTGTCTTCCTCTGTCTTTCCAGTTACAGGGAATGATGAAGGAAGAAACAGGAAGAGTCAAGCTTGCTTTAAGCCTGGTGTTATGGCCAGAGAATTGGGGATTTTGGTCATGGATTGTTTTACAAGACATCAGGACTGTTGTCAACAGACAGGGTACACCTGTCTCAAAGTGGGAAAAGGATCTTTGAACAGGAGTCAGCAGGGGTCATTGAAAGAGCTTTAAACTATATTTGAAGGGGAAAGGGGATAACTTCAGGCTCAGCAAGTGAGTGATGGTGCGCTAGCAAGGCCCATTGGTCTGCCATCTCAGTGGAGGTAGGGGTTGGAAATCCCTGTGGCAGCAAAGACACAGAGGTTATTGATGTGTTAGAAAACATGTAAGTGCCTGAGAATTGTCATGTAGGAATTAAGACTTCTTCCCCCTAAAAGGTATTGGGATCAGCAGCCCAGCTGTGGTGTATCTACACCACTGCACCCAGCATTGGCAACAGACAGGAGGAGCTGGAAACCATTGTACTCCTTCTTAACTGACTCACCCAGTAGAACTGATTATAGAAAAGGGACATTTCTCCAAGGGGATGATTTTGTACCAACCCCTAAAGCTGAAGAAGAAATTTCTTTCTTCCCAGAAATGTAAGTACTTACTATTAGATTAGCAAAGATCAATACCACCCCCAGTCCTCCTACTTTTTGAAAACTTATTGCAGTATTTTCAGATACTTTGGGACTAACTTCTTAAGTTATTGTGAGGGACTGAATAAAGTAGGAACTCAAAGTGGAAGTGATGTTTGCATTCTTGTCTGAAGTATCTGGGAACATGTTCAGCCCAGGAAAGACAGCCACTTATTATCATATACCAGCTCTAAGTATATGAGAACCTTTACAGTTAAAATGTAAGCCATAAGGTTGCAACATCTGTGTTAGGAAGCAACTCCCCTTCTTTTCCCTTTGCATTCCCAGGGGTAAGAACACAGCCAGCTGTGACAGTATATTCCTTCTTGAAGAAAGAAGATCAAGGAAGAAAAGTTCCTTACTGCAGTAAAGTTGTAGCCCTGGAAGTACCACAGTGATACTGTTCCATACATCACTGCATGCAGCCGTTTGTTGGCAGAATTACAGTTAACATTGCTCATAGTCTCAGAAGCTGAGAAACTACACAGGACCCAAGTATTTACAATGAAACTTTTATGAGATCTCTTTATGTTTTGCCTTTAAAGCACCCTTCTTCCCAGCATAACAATTACAAAATATGGGCACCAACACATAATTACAGTAATGACTCAACAATAAAAAACATTGCTATCAGTTAGCTGCTCAGAAGGTAAGGCTATTAACAATCCCTTGTTAGAGCTTATTCTGTCATAGAAGAGATCACAGTCATAGACGATGGAAGCACACCTGTGGAGAGGAAATAATCCATCTGTAAGTTAAGTGAAGGATAGAGGGTGAAAGGCAAAAGATTTAGCTGTATACACAAAGAATTTGGTGACAGGAGGGCAACTGAAATTCATTCCTGTAGGAGATTTCTGACACAAACCACGAGAGGAATCACATAGTTGGTGTCACTTTACAGTATTTACCACTTCATTAATTTATATAACTGCATGCTGCGTTCTTTCAGTAGTGGTACAATCTAGTGCAGTATATATGCTGTAAGTATCCTTTGCTTCATTGTTATTGGTGTAGGAAATACCCAGTGAAATAAGTGCAGCTGCTTAATTATACTGGTATTTATGAGAGTTGGATTCAGCCTAAGAAAAATGTACCACTATCCAAATCAGAAGACAAAGTCATGAGCTACACTTTCAAGCACTGCAGCATTGCAGAACACAGTAAGTCAGCAGTAGCAATCAAGTCATATTTTCCAATCAATTACTCCAGTAAACATGGTGTAACAATTAGAGACTGAATATGTGATGCTTCAATGAACGAGATACTATAAAAAATTTACAGTCATTAATATGAAATAGAATGGTCTTTGCTGAGAATGAGCCTTGAGGCTGCATTAGGACAAAGGTAAACAGTTCTTAAAGACTTCTTAAGGAGATGTTTTAAATTTAGCTGTAGTGCAATCAGGAACATAAGAATTGCTTAAATCAGCCATGACTTGATAACTTATGTAGGACATAAAAAGCCAGATTCAATATAAATGGGACTATAACCCTTTGCCTGTACCAATACTTTTACCCACAGCTGAGACAGAGTCCTGAGCACCACAGTGTGATCCCTTCCACCATTCAAATTTGTAAAATGATCTCTGACCATTTTGAGACCAAACCAAGTTTTTTTCAATTACATACAATTCCTATACGTAGTTGAAAGGTTAGCACAGGTTGCGGACCACTTTTAATACACAGTTGGGGTATGTCTGTCTTTTCTGAGAGACTACTAATGGTTGCTTAGACACCAACTATTCTGCACCAGCTGGACTCAGTGCTGGATTACAGGTCTTGCCACAGCTTAGTTTATGAATTCAGGCATAGGCATTATGTGAGAATAATCACATATTTCAGTGCCTCACATGAAAATAGCCATTATGATCCTCTGGTTTAACAGTCTATAAGTCTTAAGTTTTTACAAGTTTAACTTTTACAAGTTCACTGACTGTAGGGATAACATCCAACTAAACAAACAGAAACCTACTCAGAACAATTATTAGATTCTCAAAAACTAAAGGGCCACATACATTGCTATAGGAACTTCTATATCGGTGGCATATTCTGGTTTCACCTGCCTTGACACATAAAATTACTCCATTCAGTGATCTTGCAGAAGACCTTTTGATACCCCCTACCAGCTACAGTGAACACAGAGAAAAAAGAATTTCAACAGAAAGAAACCATAACATTTAAAATATAGTTGATTTTCAAATTCTGTTCCATAGTCAAAAATTCCTTGTGGGTTTTTTTGGATACATAATGCCTTTATTTTCCTTTGATTAATGTAAGAGCACAATAAAAACATATTCAAAATGACCCTCCGTCAAGTATACAAATAAAAATATCACAACAGTTTCTTACATTTGCTTACTGCAACACCATTAAGCAAGTTCAGGTATTAAAGGCACAATAAAATTTTACTGTGTGTTTAAATTGTAATAACTAGAATATTAAAGGTTAGGAATATATATATGGTAGATACTTTCAGTTTAATTCCTTATTATAATACACATCATATATACAGTACATATTGTATAATGAGATATATATATGAGACATACATATATAAAACATGAATCATAGAATACTTTCCAGAATATCATACAGTACTACTGTGAAACTGGTTATATTTCTTCTATTTTATTTTATTTTGGAAAATGGTACTCAAGCCACATTGTTCATGTAATTTGAAATACTGATAATGAAGTTTAGTCTAAAATTATAAATAGTTAGTGTATATCTAGTGTTGAGGTGGTAGCACTGCCTTCCAGTTTGAATAATTCTGTTATTTTCTTGGTGTTTATGCTGCACTGTATTCAGAAAAAGCAGTCATACCCACTTTTGAGCAACTTTTTTTAAATGAAACATGAGAAGCTTTTTTAATGTCCTCCTGCTAGTAGCCATTTTCTTTATCCAGAATTTGCCTTGTTTATTGCATCCTATGTGAGATCTTACAAGGCTGAGTAAACTGATACTATTTTTGCCCAGAAATAACTGTCTTGGGATCACTTTGGCTTTTCTTTTGTCATCTTAGTCACCCACAGACACCCTGAATTACTGGATTTTTCTTCAGTCTCTAATTTTAAAGAGAAATTGCATCAGCCATATCTTGATCACCATAAAACAATCCTCCCATGCCTACAATGGTTATACCTATGACAATTCAGTTCCCTACTATATAAACAATGGTTGAAGCTTGTGTCATTGTCAGTCATCAACATATTCCTAATTTTTGCACCAAGATTCCAAGGAAAACTTCAATAAGATCTGCAGCAAAATGAATCCTTGAAGAATGCCAAGTAACGTGCTCTTCTCTGTTCAATAAGACCTGCTTTTGCTGTGGCCATTTGCAAGGCAGAAAAATTTCTGAATGCCTTAAAGTTGCGATAAAAATTTTCTGTATAGTACTGTATAAAGTTTATCACTTAAGTATCAAGATATCAGACATTTTCCTTGCCTAGAAAATGGCTTTTCAAAGGAATTTTTTAAAAAATGCATATGGAAGACAGAATTTTATTGGCAGGTAAATGAGCCAAAAGACATGAGAAACAACTTCCTACATAAAATTTCTGTAGCAATTGTTTCTGACCATGACAGCAGCACTGTAGGGATATAGAGCCTGGCGTGGTTTTATATAGCCCCACAGCACATTCCTTCTATTTAGCAGGGAGATATATGATGTCTTACTGCCTGGGTCTAGTAGACTTAAAATGGAAAGAGGAACACACTTTCCTAACAACACAATTATTCCACAAACCCCAGATTTTCTCTTTTAAATAATTTAAAATAAAATAAAAAAAAAAACGAAAGGGAGGGCCGGAAGGAGGGACGGAAGGAGGGAGGGAAGGAGGGAGGGAAGGAGGGAGGGAAGGAGGGAGGAAAGGAGGGAGGAAAGGAGGGAGGGAAGGAGCGAGGGAAGGAGCGAGGGAAGGAGCGAGGGAAGGAGGGACAAATATGTATCTTAGCCAGCCACAGTTTTTTACTGAAATGCATCTTTTAGCTTCTGTGACTATTCTAATAGAGGAAATTCTTCTTCTTTATAAACAATCTTATAATTCTTTTTAATCATTCATTCTTTATATTCCTTCTTCTTTATAATCATTATCAGCTCCATTACAATTAGGTTACAACATAAAAAGACTTGCTTCAGACCTGTCCAGGTTGATCTCAAATGCTATTCTAGTTGTCGAGAAAGAGTATAACACATTGCATACTGGCACTTATCATCAGTATATCTCAAAATACTTTACAAAGCAGATCATGAGTTCATTGCCTTTATATTGTTTGGGAAATGTGAATATGGAGCAGAAGTGATGAAGTATATTTCATTGGCAGTCCCAATTTTAGAGTAAAGACTGAAAGACAAGGCTGCAAGTCTTTCCACCATCCAATCTTCTTCAGACCTCCGCACACATATGTCTTTATATTCTTCTTTCAGTTAACCACTGTAGACATTCCTTTGCTGTATTTATAAGCCTACTAACCTGAATCTTATGATTCACTGGGAATTAGAAATCCATTTTTAACTGAAAACTACATATAGTCTGTTTGTAAAACTCTCATAGAGTTACAGGCTTTTCCCCATTTAGAATTTGTTTTAAATTACAGTTTGTTGAACTCAAATTTGATCAGATTTCCAGGTTACAGATGTTCAATTTCTTTATTATCACCACCTCAGTCCATTGCAGCTCTCAGTAAAGAGTCGAGGAATTGAAATTTATTATTTTTTCTAGTTAGCTCATTATTGAATAGGTTTTACAAGACAGCTCTTTCATTGTGCTGTCATCACAAAGCTCAGTTTGGAGAAAAGTAAATACTTTCTTCATCCATGAAATGGTGGCTTCCAGCAGTTTTGAGTAAGGTCCATAGTAAGGCCAAAGAGCACTCCATAGAACTGAGCTCGCTCATACAAAGAGGCCGTGAGAATGATTCCTGACACAATCAAATTCAGTGAATTAGATGTAACTTGGTTCCCTTCATACTTGGCTTCTCTTCAGCTTCCCAAACCACAAGCACAGAAGCCAGGACTGTGGCTGTGAAGAGCAATGTAGAAGAAACTTCAAATTATTTAGAACTTTTTCATATCATTATCCATTGTGTTGACTCTCCATTCAAAAGACTCATATTTTCTCTAAAACTCCTTTTGTGCTAGAAAATGTGTAAAATCCTTTCTAGTTACACATTATTCCTAACTATAAGCAATTTTACATCCAAGTTATCTTTGACCTTCCTCCTTTGTACCATAAAGTTTGAACGTTTTTAGACACTTCCTAGGTTGTCTATCCTTGTTTCCATTTTTTTATGTCCTTTATTTTTTGTGTTGTAGTCCTCCTCTGATATTATCTTCTTTATAGAGATGGATGATAATTCTTCTTTTTGATTGCATACTAAGCATCAATGGAATTAACCAGAAGAATGTCAAATTAAATAGGCAATAAAAAAATGCCATATTTGACCAGCACACATTTTAATCAGACTTGCATTCATCTTATTATTTCTACGACTCTTTAAACATCAGATGAAATCAAAATTCCCCAGTGATAAATGTCTATCTCAGTCACTGTCAGTTAGATGAGAGACAAGTGGATGGAATAAGAATGAGTTGGTAGACCTGAGGAAGCTTGATTGATGGATCTTTGGAACTATTAATAAAGAGTACACAAATTCAGTTGAATTTGTCTATGAGATTGCACTTCAAAAGAAGCTGAAACAGTAGCAATTAGGAATACTCACATACAAGCATGCCTGAACAATGATTTCCAAACATGCAGACAGTTATAATGCCAGATTCTAATTCTGACTACACCAATAAACTGAATCATAGGATTCAAGACTGTATAGGATTCAGCGGTGCTCTCTTGTGAGTCAAAATCATTCAGAGGTTTATGTGTAGTGTTGTTTGCAAATAACAAGGTAAGAGAGTGTATCAACACCTCTCAGTCACATGTCATTCAGGTAAAGTTTCCTAGGTCATTCATTTATGTAGGTGTACTGAAGACAACATTCATAACAAGTTATGTCCATAAGAGTCCCCATTGCAATACATTGCTTTTGAATGGGACAGTTCAACACTGCAAGTATTAGATCTGTTGGGGAAATCAGACTTTGACAAATAATAAAAATTAGTTCTGGTGTGAAAGCTTGTGAAAGTCACTGTTATATCTGTCTTTTATTCCACAGATACTCAGTAATGGTAGATTATATTTCAAGAGAGTGCTGGAGATGTTCTCACAAAAAACTAATGCTGAAACTGCCTTTAATAGATGTCACTGCACCTGTGCTAAAGTTGGAGTGAGTTTTATGTATATCAAATTTATCTCATTTTAGCTTGTTTCAACTATTCTTCTGATTTAACTGAATTACAATTCCCTCCTACAAACACAACCCCAAACCTCTTTTACTCAGTATATTTACTAAGGCATACTGCTTCCTTGGATGTTAGTGACATTTCAGTTCTTCTTATATGCCAGACCTCTAGATCCAGAAACAAATTTATTCCAAAAAATGTATATGCCATGATGCTCACATAACTTCCAATTCATGTGAATATTTTGTGTTGTGTATGACAAGCACACTGGAAGGAATCCTGATCTGCCCGTTGGGTAAAGTAGGAAGCCAGCTCAGGTAGTCAAGATATGAGGACCTGCCTGGTCCAGAACACATTTTTATAAAGGCATTAATTTTGCTGTTTGGTAGGACAAGCTGCATTCAAGCACACAAGCACTATTCAGAAGCCTAGTAGATCTCATTTATTAGTCTAATTCTTTTCCTAGGCTGGCCAGAGTGCTGTTGGATCCTTTTGTGCAAAGAAAAGAATGTTTCTTTTCTCCATACAGCATCTATTGCTTAGGGTGTCAGCTTCACACACCAGTAGTTTCCCAAATGAACCAAAAAATATTTTCATTTCAAGAGTCACCTCCTGCAATGTGTGACATTTACCACTTGTCTTTAAACATTTGATTTACTATTTTTAAACATAAAATTCAATTTTATTTTAGTTCTAAAGGAATGCAAGCTTGTATTGGAAGCATCCAGAAAAACCCAGATATTAATTAGAAAACCTCAAACAAAACTGGAAAATGGCCAAAATTCTTGCCCACATCAACTGGTGTCATGCTGAGCAAATGTAATATGTTTAATTATTTATGAATTTGAATATAGATTAAAATTCTTATAAACCTTATATGTAAGATTTGCAAAATGGTGACTCAACAATGTGTCCTGGAATGTTTTAAGTCTGGGTCTTTTATGTGACCCAGCAGGCCTCGCTACAGGGAAGAAATGAAGTAGCAGGTGAATGTAAGCAAAATGGACAGTTCATCAGAGCTGGACTTCAGGATACATTGACAGCATCTACTTAATTGTACTCAGGTTCTGGCTTCCTTTTAAAAACTTTTAGAAAGCGCAAATTTCATTGATATTTCACAGTACTGAACTTGTTCACAGCAGTAAGAAAAGGGCCAGCAACCTGAATTGCTTTTAACTCGTGCAGGTGTAATATATTACATACTTAAGAAAATCATTCCAGACATCAGACAAACAGCATCACATCAACATGGCTAGAAACTGATGTTCATAGCATCCACAGTATGGCACTTGGTTCCTGCCCATTGTTTTTAGTGCTGATTGTTATCACTTCTTTGTCATTGTACCTAGACTTAGCAAAGTTCCCTCTTTTCTAAAGTCAGAAAATAAAAGTACTTGAATAGTACAGTATATGTCAACCTTAAGAGAATGTGATAAAAAACTCCTGGTGTCATGGAAGGCACACTGACAAGTCATCTTACTGTTACATTAATTACCTGCATAAATCCAGTCATCACCTTCCTCTCTACTCTCCCATATAAAAAAATGAAGATGACCTTTTTCTTACCTTTGTTGCTGTACATCAAGTGGCAGTCCCTCAGAATACAATCAGAAGTCCTCACTGCCCCAAGAAACAGATATTCAACATTTAATGAAATGGTGCCATCTTTGACTATACATTTATTAGACAATAATTTTGATCTTCGATACTACAAGATATGAGCCCTCCAAATCTGAAAGTGAGGCAGTAATGGAAAATAAGAAAGGGGATAAATATAACAATCTAGTTTTTAGTCTACCTTCTGTCACAGCTTCTGCTGCTACGGAGGTATTCGAGCATGCTCGATATTTCAAATCCCTTCTTATCACATTGTTCTCTCTGGACTGCATCAGCTACATCCCTTAAAACTTTCAAATGCTAAAAAACTCCCTTAGCTTCTGTCAGTTCACTTTCCTTAATGAAATGCACTCTGCTTTCAGCAGCATTAAACTGGAAAGAATACAACTTTGGCTTTATAAGGTTCCTATATCCCAGATCACTATTCATGCCAGAACCAATGTCATCAGGTGAGGTCAAATAATATATTTTACTTTCAGATTTTTGGGAGTTTTGTGTTTGTTTGTTTGTTTTTTTCCCTGATTCCTCCATCCCTAGCTGATGATTTCCTCCACCCACTCTTCACACAGAGGAATTCAAAGGGGTTCCTCCTGACACTACTAATTATATAGGTCAGTACAATCCCATGCAAATGATTCTCTTGCTGTTTTCTCCTCCAGGTCATAGTGTTGCTGAATTTTTAGGCAGTTTGTGAGTCGTGGGAACAATTCACAGCAAATAACCTTTTTTTTTAAAGAATACATGACCTGGAGGAAGCATAGCAAGAGAAAAGCCTCAGGGTCAGAAAAGTGCTTAGCAGCTTTATTTGAAATTCTGTTATTATCAAATCTGCAACACAACAGAGTGGGATATTAAAGAAAAAAAAAAGACAAGAAAAAGCGTTCTCTAGGCTTCAGCTGAATCATTTCCCAGTTGCACTTAAGCAGCGACTCTGCAGGCAAGGTCAATTAGTCTCATTTTAAAAAGTTATGAGAACGAATCAGAAAGTTCTTCTACAACCTGTTATAAGAAATATACACACAGTGTATAGATGGAGACTGGGAACTGCATGAATCAATAAAGTCAGAAGAGCAAAAAGTATACTCACTTCTAAGTGAATTCAATCAAAACAAACTCCAATGATGAAGAAAAATCAAACCCCCACAATGGTCATAACAAGGAACTTGTAAAGACATAAGGGAAAAGTGATATTAGCACAGTATTTTAGGTGATTCACCTAGATCCCTTTGCAAGGAAAGGAAGGCTGAGATCATGCTACAAATAAATCATATCTATCAGTGTAGAAAACTTTACAGCTGCTCAAGGTATATTCATCACACATGTCTATTTTAGTCGGCAATGTTGCTCTTTTGCTATTTTCCCACTTCTTTTCCCCCTTTTGCAATTGCTTTTTTATCAAATATATTTTATATTTTAAAATTCTTGAAAAAAGTAATTTATTATTTGGTATGTTTGTAAAAACCCTGCCAGCATATGAGATTCTGAACTTCCTCTCATTGTCTTCAAGAATTTCTATGTAATTTGGTACAAAAAGATAAACAAGGTAAGACTAACAGAAATTGCAATCAGTCCCCCTGAAGAAAAGCAGCAGTTTATTTATGAACTTCTAAGGTTTCTGGTCAATAGAAAATATTTCTTAGGGATTTAGAAGATTCAGATCACACAAATACAGTCTTTTAAAACAACACGGGATGGGGCAGAAGGTGTCATATAAGGATATTACCTACATTGAGGGAAAAACTCATGCTATGAACTGCATGTTCTCTCTTTTTCTGTTTGGGCAATCTTAATCAGTCTGTAGTTCCTAAGGAGACTTCAAAAATAAACATTTTGGAAGGACTTGTACTGCAAAATCTTTTGTTCACATCTTCTCAGCTTTCTCTGTGCATTGTGTTTGTTGTATTTAATTTCTAACTATATATGTATATACAGAAATGAGTTTATTCATTTCAACTTTTCTTGCTATCTTCTATACTTATTTTTTATTAACTGTTCCTCTTCTTCAGGACTCCTACTGTTTTAAGCTTAGACAGTGAAACAGTGACCCTAATGAAATCAAAAGAACTTGGCTCTTGCTGACTTCATTAGTACCAGGATCTCAACTGTGATTTCAAAAAGAAGCATGAGAAATTAGCTACCATATTCTTAAAAGAGTGTCAGAAGCATTTGAAACCAGACTAAACAAATTTGACTGACCTCGGTTTTTTTCTTATGTGCTATAGATGCAGGTGCAATCCTTATTCATGGATTTGATGAAGATACACCTAGTACGGATATATTTTTCAGTTCCAAAATTGTACTTGTAAGATTTAGATATGCAGTGATATGCAAAGTCAATACACACATTTATTTTTAAATGTACATTTACAAATCCATCAAAACAACTAATTTGTTTACAGTGCCTACTGATTTATACCATGTTTTATTGATATATACAGTTCTTCATAAAAAAAAAATTCCCTTTCCTTCCCAAACCTACCCTGCCCTTCCCAAACCTGCCCTGCCCTGCCTTTGCTCTTCCCTTTCCCTTCCCTTCTGCCCCACCCCACCCCGCCTTCCTTTGCCTTGCCTTCTCATTGTACTGACTAAGAGATCTGGAATATAAGTAAAAACAGAGAGGGATCCCCAAACCAAAATCACCAGTGTTGCCAGCTCCTTAGTGTGACTAAGTTCTTGAAAGTATTTTTTGTTCTGAAAAACCGTGACAGGTGATCTACAGAAGCCTGGTAGAAAGGCTAAGTAGTCTTGAGGTAAAGCACAAAAAAACCCATCAGGTAGGAATTGCTAATGAAATCAGAGGCTTCAACAGTGTTATATTCCCTCCTTCATTAAAACTTTATGAAGATGCATCTTTACCTTCTGTACCAGGTTTGATATTCCTTAATATACATGCAAGTGATTTAGAATGGGGCAAGGGGGAATATTGAGGCAGCTGAGTTAGTAATGAGATAGAATAGTTCAGTTAAAATCAGAAAGCAGTGTAAAAAGCCTTCAAAACACCAGAAAAATTGCAGTGAATTGTAATGACAAATGAACAGCCATACCAATGAAAACAATTAGACGTGAAACAATTAAATATTTTAACCACATTTAGGGTAAAGTAATGATTGAAGAGTAAGAGATAGACATGCATGCCATTGTACTCCAGGTAATTAAGATTTCCACCCAGTGTGCATCAATAATTGGAGGCAAAGGAAATATTTAGCAAGATTAGTGAAGAATGGGATAAAAATTTTCAGAAAATTGTTATAATACAATAATAGGAGGCAGTGTCTCACCCTCAGCTGGACTGCCATCACCTAGTTTCATAATTAATGGAGCAGAAGAGCGTTTTCCAGGAACATACAATGCAAACTAAAAAGGTTACATGACTGACTATTTAAATGTAGATTTTTTATTTTCAGTAATGGGAACAGAAGTGAACATGACAAAATATGCAAAGCCATTGTTTCTACACAGAAGATTTATCAGAAATTTCTATTTACCCTGTTTAAAGTGCAAGAATATCAGTTAGTCATTGAAATTAAAAAGGGTATAGGAAATACAAATTCAATACAAAAATCCTTTTCCATACAATGTACAGACACACTGTGAAATTGTCAGTTGATATCTCTGAAAACACAAATTTTAATGAGACTAAAAATGTATTGAGAAGTCATATGAGTAACATCGATATCAGACGTGTGGCAGTAACTGACTTGGGCCTTATAAGTGTTTTCTTCTGGTAGAATGGAAATAGGGAAACATAGTCTGTACAGAGTCAGGTTGTTCTCATGCAGTGGTATTAAATCTGCATTTGAGGGTCCTGTGCTGGCCACTGGCAGAAAGAGGAAGAAAAGATAACCAACATACACCTCTAATTCTCCTTCTACTATCAATGATCTACCTACTGTGTTTGGATTAATAAATCCATCCAAAGACTATCTAAATCTAGGATCTTGTGCCAATTAAAGTAGAAGTATTTGCCCTTGCCCTTTCTTCTCTTGCCTGCTATTGTCTCATGTCATCCTTCAGATCCATGATACAAATGCATAATTCTGACCCCTTCCGTTCACTGTTCCACTCAGAGG
The DNA here is from genome assembly GCA_035041345.1 of Poliocrania exsul. Classification (NCBI taxonomy): domain Eukaryota; kingdom Metazoa; phylum Chordata; class Aves; order Passeriformes; family Thamnophilidae; genus Poliocrania; species Poliocrania exsul. The sequence goes on from JAWWLZ010000118.1 coordinate 84,372,978, forward strand.
TACATACTGTACCTCCTGTTGACATCATAATAAGCATGGGTCTCCTGTAAGATCAGTTTGTGACTTTGAGTAGCCTAGAAAGTTAAAGAACAACCTCAGACTGTAACTTATTCTGACTTAAACTTCACTATGAATTTAATTGTCTTTATTCCAAGATTTAAAATAATGCAAAATTAGGATTAAATTACCTGACTATTGTAGAGGCACAACTATATTAATGCAATTTCTACCTTTATCCTTTTACAAAGACTGGATTTTTATCTCTTTTTAAATCATCTTTTAGGACAAATCTTACTGTTTCAATTTCCACTGAATTTGGAGAAGAGCCCAATGTTGGCCAAATACACACTGAAGTAGTGCTGGCCAGCTGGGCAATTTTATTTTATGCTTTTCATACTAAGGGTAACTCATAGAAATAGTTGGGTTTTGAGAATCCATGTCTCCTGGGCTGTCCTACAGAGGAGATAAATAGCTGGAAAGACATTGGTGTGATCACCAGTTCTGTTTAGAAACCCACCAGATTTCACCGAAGTGCCACCAGAGCAGACACAGTCCCTCCTCATGTGCATGTTTGGGCAGAAGCGCTCCCTCAGAGAACAGTTGAGTGAAGCTATAATCTAGAACTAAAACTAGGTGTGTGTGCAAGTCAGAATTGTAGCTTTTGAGTTTTAAAAACACTACAAAAAGTGTTATCCTGCCATTCCTACCCAACAGATTCTGTTGACCTCTCATACTGCTGCTATTCTATTACTGTTTTCTCTGTCTAATGCTGCAATATTTTGTTCTTATTCCATCATAAATAATAGACAGACCAAAGTTTCAGCTTGAGAGGATCAGTAGGCCATTTTCTTCTTACTTGTCAGATGCAATTCGTATACCTAGAAATTTTCTCCATTGTTATTCTGTCATTCCCTTCTGGTTTCATAAGAAAAAGAGTGAAAAAAATTTTACTTGTTTTAAGCCAAACCTGAATTCTAAATGTGAATTCCTATCCCACTTGCATTCCTCATCAAATAAGATGCTATAAAATAACTAATTGAGAAAAATCAAACCAAGGTAAAAAGAAATTGTTTTTAATTTTTATGAGTTTAATTCCATATTACTTACTGACTTGGTTCTCAGCAGATTAAAGAAGCAATTTCAAGAGAAATTCAGATTTCACTTTTATAAGACTTTTTAAGTACTTTTCTCAGTATTTTGGCTGTGGTGAAAAGCTGAAAGACTAAGTAAAAAGTTACATAAACAACAATAACCCTCAAATGTTCTAGTATTGTTAAAAAAAAAAAGTCTTTAAAGTCTTTCCTTTTTTTGACCAGCTACATGGAGTTTGTATGCTCAAAGGAGATAGACTTTGAAAAATCTGCAGTCCTTACCTTTAGGACAAGTACACAGTTCAGAAAGACAAAACAGGCTCACTTTTCCATAAATATTATAGAACAAAAAAGTAGTAACTGTATTAATCCTATCCTCAGAGGCAAAGAAAGCTGAATTGCAGCTGTCCCTTGGCTTTCTCTCTAATGTAATACAAAGCCTTGAACTATACGTAAGCTGTGCAGACTTAGCCTTCAAATCGCCATGGTTAGACTATAAAAATGAAAAGCAAAATGAAAGCTTGCAGGAATAAACAGGTTATTTCGGGGAACGGTACCACAGCAAGAAGTGCCACCTGCTGTCCTGAGGTTACAAGCTCTCTGCTCTTCTGTGCCCTGCAGCTCCCAGTGCAGCCACCAAGCTGTATCCCACAGCAGCACACCGACCAAGGGCACCCTCCTCATCAACGAGGCTGCTGCTTTCCAAGGTAATATTGTAAATGCTTAGTCAAAAGAGCAATTCCCAGTCAATTCTGCAAGGCAGATAAAAAGCACAGCTGATTATAAACCAATTAAGTTTCTGTTTAAACTTAAAAGTTTGTGAGCAACTCATCTGAGTGAAATGAATTCCATAAAAAGGTTACAAACTAATCTTCTCTCAAGCCAATCAAGTTTGACAGAAGTTTATACTTTGAACAATAATGAATGCAACATGCAGATAAAATTAAGCATGACTGAAAGAGAACTTTATTGTAGGAGCAAAATCTTAAATTCATTACATACATACAGTAGCACAGTGCAGTTCTGTTGCCAGTGAAACAACATGAGCATAATATCTCCTAAGGAAAAACAAATTTCCTACTTGCAAACAACTCAGGCAGGCAGCAAGAATTTCAACTTACCTGTGTTATTGTTTGACTTCCCTGTGCACCAAATAAATTCAAGAATGTTAAATCTTTCTAAAGAGCAGGTTTACGATATACTTCAATTTTCTGGATAAACAGTATTCCTCTGTTGACAAAAACACTCCATCAAGTTCACTGGTAAAAGAAAGACAGAGGCTAATAGCTGTCCTCAATAATTGCCACATAATGCTACTCCAAGTAAGAAGGAAGAGAAACTAGTAATGGAGTGATTTATTAAAGGTTAACATTATATTCAAAATACAGTCTAAATATACTCGATTTATTTTTCCCGTGGTACATTGTATGTGTATGTTGTAGATGGATTCTTTTTCTACTCCTAATGACTTCCCAGCCTGCCCTTAAAGCCCATACCATCTCTGCCACATCAGCTACTTAAATAATTAGGGTACTATTTAACAGCATGTTTAGATGTAATATATCTGTCAGAAACAAAGAAATACTCTTTGCTTTACATAAGCATTACGAGCACTTTTCAAGCATCCAGCCCCATGTAATCAATGCAGAGCCTGAAAACTTCGCAACAGTCAAGTTTAATTCATTGTGATTATTAAATGCCCTGACAATGCTTAGATGAAGGAACCATTTTCAATAAAAATATATATGTAGTTGAAAGTGTTAAACAGATAAAAATAACTCATCTTTGAAGTATGAATATATGCACTGTTTTCAAAAATTTAGTTCTGAATGCTCTCCTAGAACTACAGTATTCTAAACAGAATAATTCCTAGATCTAGAGTTTTACCAACCAGCATACTGGTTTGACGCTAAGCTTGTCATCTTCACTTCATGGGCTGTACTTTACAATACACCACAGATCTATATTTTACATTTTATTTCTGACTTTTCACAAAATCAACAGAACTTCAAATGCATAAGGATGGCAGAATTCAAATTTGTCTAATGCTGAAGTTTTCAAAATTTCTCCGTTAAAGTTTATATCTGATTTTCTGCATTGACTTTTACACATTGGTAACAATATTTTTTGACGTAGCTTAGATTAATGCCTGCTAATTTTTTCCATAATAATCTATCTGCTTTACCAGTTTTTGCACATTTAGAAAGAGAGAACATAGTTTATATTACCCACATCAAAAAATAACAACAATATAGACCACTGTAATAACCTAAGTATACCAGTTCTAAGGAATTACTATTATTAAAGTTATGTTGATTCTGTTCCTCTCTGCTCAACCGTTGCCTGAAAGATATTTTCATAAGTATATAAGAGAACAATAACAGTATTAAGTCTAAGAAAACTCAACGAGACTTTTCAAGAAACTTATTTGAAGGATGTCCAGCTAGTTTACCTCTCATTCTATGTTATTTGAAATTTTCCAATAAAGCTCTTTGAAAATAAAAATATATCACAAATTTTAATACTGATTCCTATGACAATAGCACAGCAATAGGAAAGGTTAACACATAATACACATAATGTTATCAATACTCATAAAATAAATCATATTACTTTGCGTTCCATACTATGTAGGACTCCCAGTGACAGGCTGTGATTTTTTTTTTTTAACAGGTTTTTCCAGAGAAGTACCAACTTCTGACTTCCACCCATGACATTCTTTTTATGCTATTCTTTCTCATAAAGAAATAAATGAGTCTGCTCTGACCTGGTCACAAATGACCATAACTTATAGGACTTCTCACAAGGAAAATTCTGAGGATTTTTTTGTTTAAATATTCCCCAAATTCTTAAAGCACTCCCTTTCATGTTATATACTTCAGCATCAAACTAGTATTGTGTCCCTGTTACAAGTCCAAAATTTCTTCTGTCACCAATTGTAGGTCACCAGAAATCAGTTCTGTGTCTGTAAATGGTTTTTCTCTGGGGTAATGTCATAGGGATGGGGAAACAGATATAAGAGGAGGATGGGACAGGATGTGAATCTGTGGCAGAGAGTTTCATAATGTTTCTTTCATTCCTTTGAGAGTGGCCTTTCATTCACATTTCGTGGCTCTGGTGTCAGACAATTGTCTATTCCAGCAATGGGGAATATGTGGCAATGTCCTTGTCTTCCATTTCAGTGGGTCACGAGCTTCAGGGGAAGTGGGCAGGGGAGAGTAATATTGCAGGTCTACAACTTAGCTGTGAAGCTGCACTTTTGCCATCACTTACCTCCATCTTTGCAGATTTTAGCTACTCTTCTGTAACATGGAGCTTACAATCATCCACATAGAAGAATTTTGCATCATAGATTGGCTGTGATAGCCAACTTCTGATTCACCTTTGCAATAAGAAACATCCTCTTTTTTCTGACATTCTTCTTAGCTTCTTTAAAAATCTCCTTTGCATAGATCTGTAAAAGGCTACACGCTGGCTTGGAATGCCATGATTTCTTTTCAGATGTCTCTGAAATGTAAATGTTTCTGGTGGATCAACACAAAATAAAGAAATGCAATCTCTCACCTTCCCAGAAAGCTAAAGGTATTTTATTAGAATTATACTGCCCCACGCTGTAACTCCAATCAAATATTTTTATTTCCTGGAAATTAAAAAGACAGAAAATCCCCAAATACTTCCTTGGTTGTAACAAGTTACTTCATTACTAGTTATTCATTACCTCTTTAATATAATCAGGCTCACAAATAAGTGAGGGGGAAACACTGTAAATAGTGTTCTGCCATGCATGACAAGTGTGGGCGGAAGCACATTTTACAAACAAGTATCTTGAAGGACAGGCTCCATGCCCTGGAACCTGAGTACACAGTGCTGCAGTGAGGAGAAAGAAAACAAGTCACAGACAATACCATGGCTAGTATAATACACTAGACAATACCAGGCAAGCACTACTGAAAACTAATGAAGCACCTGCTCAGACTGCTACCAAACCCCAAAATCCCCAGATGGACTCTACACTCAGGGCACATCTCTCGGGTAGACTCAGTACAAGCAGGAGCACACAATTCTGTGAAAGCATCATTTACAGACAAACAGCCCCTCACCCTTGTTCCCTGTGCAGATGAAAGTAAAGACTGGAAAGGAACAAAACCAACAAGAGTTTTTCAGGAAGCTGGTTCCTGCACCACTAAATCTTCCTGAGCAATTTGTAAATACTCCAGGTTTAGTTAGTGTTATATTTTTTTCATATTGTACCTTATCTGACAGTGTAAAGTTCCATTTACTTCTTGTTAGCAGTCAGTAGAACTAATGCCAGGGCTCTGAATTGGTTTTTACGTTTTTGTAAGCACAAGAAATCCTGTTCTTTTCCTTCAGTACTTACTGTTGTCCACCGAGTTTCAAGAAATATAGCTACATCAGCGCGGTTTATTAAGCATCCCTGCAATCTTCACAAAACAGTTAAAAGGCTCACCACAGGTCAGGTTAGCAAACAGAGAGTTACATTTAAATTTATGTTTTACTTGGAAATAAATCAGCCCTTATACAATAAATGTAATTAAAATTAGTCAAGTTTAAAACTGGTTATCATTTTCCTCCTAACTCAGTAGGAAGTTGCATTGAGTGTAAGATGATTTCTGTGAATATTCTTCTATTCATAATTTTACCTACAGTATTCATCTAGTTTTCTACTCCAAACCCACTTTTTTGTACTTGGTATAAAAACACAATTGCTACATCTCTCTTATCCCTTTGCTATATCCATTGAACCTAGCACTTTACTAGGCATGGATTTTTACTGCTAGCTGCAAGAATCATAAATAGTAGTCTTATACTAAGAAAGCATTTTAAAACATACACACACACACACACACACACATATGTATAGTTTGACTAGTAACAGTCCCAAAGACAGAACTATGGAAGACAGCAGCTGCTAGAGTCAGAAAGAGAAAGCAAATCATCTTACTCTTCCTAGATTGGAATGACTCCACATTATCCTAGAAAGTTTGTGGAAATGCTAGTTTGATATATGAATAGCCAACAAGTCCAGAATAAGTTAAATAGGCAGAGTCTGACACACATTAAGTAAAGCAGTGTCTAAACATAATATACAAGAAGTGTTGCATTTGGCTTGAGCTAATGGTTCTGGAGCATAGGCTCTTCACAGCAAAACCATTCTCTCAGTCTCCATAGTCTGAATACATCTCACACAAATTATGCTATTGAGCATCTGGGTGGCCGTTTTCAGCTAAGCATCTAGGGCACAATTTAGTTCAAGATTCACATCCCTACATTTAAGTATTCACAGGTAGGTGCATACAGGTGCTAGGTATTTATATCTACCTTGTGTAGGACTTATTGTCTGACATCTAAAACCATGTCCAGTGTCCTGACTGGAATTCAACTTCTGCTCAAGAGTGTGCAATTCCCCATAGGACCAGTGCCATGGTCCTTGGTCATGTAGATGTTTCCTTCCTCCTTCCTATCTCCTCAGCTGTCATCTACCTTCTCCTCCAGTCTAGTTTTGACACAGCCCCACTGCGTAACAGCTCAGAATTCTGAGGACATTGTTAAGTTGCAAGGAAGAACTGTGAGTGTGTGGACAGAGCACAACTCAAGCAAAAAAACTGTGATCAGAAAACATACAGAAACTGTAGTGAAACAGCTGGAAATCAGAAGACAGCTCAGAGGCAACACAGATCAGGGCATTCAGGGTACAGTCAAGGCTCACTCTTCCCTTCATGACTTACCATTTCTGTTCAGCAAAAATTCATTGTTAGCTCAGTGGGCATGAAAAGCATAGTAATGTTTACCATAGGAACTCATTAGTCCTGACTATTGCACACTTTCAACAAATAAAAGAACTGCCGTATGCTTTTAAGAGGTTTCTGCTTTGCTTACATGCATTAAACTTACTTGAACAGGTTGACACACTGAAGGAAAGTTACACAAAGCATCGAAAACAGGCCTAGAAAGCCCTGTGTTCAGGCTAATGTCCATACAGTGACACCTCAGTGTAGCCAATGAAGTCTAGGCAGATATTCTGCTTCTTGTTGCCTGGATCTCCACTGACTGAAAAAGGAGCTTAGACTTATAACATCCATGTAGATGCTGAATTTCAGGTGTCTGAATCTCACCTGGCTGTGGTGTCATAGGCAGATTTACAGTGGCAGAAACTGAAAGAGTCTTTTTTGCCCCTCTTTTTACAACCCGATTGTCCAGTCTCTAGAGGCAGCCCCAACACCATCCTGGTGGTGCAGTTGATGTGAGGCAAAGGAAAAAGAAACAAATCCTGTGGCTACAGCAAGATGGGACAACTCTTCAGATTCTGTTGGTTCATGTCAGGAGGTGGTTCACCCCAGTCACATGGCTTCAGCCTGCTTTAGTCATGACCTTCCCCATACCTTCACCAGATCTAGACTCAATCCCATCCTTAGCTCTGTCCCAGAGTGCTCCTGTCATCTCGTGAGTATTGGTTTCTGGGTATTTTAAAGAAAAGTTATGATAAAAACACTAAATGCTGGTAATTTCAGGCACTTTGAAAGAAATCAGAGAAAAAAAATTTTTTAGCTTGGTGGATGACAGTAATATATTTAAGCTTTTTTTCTATGCAACAGGAATTTAAATAAGTCTTTATGCAAGCTCTTTGTTATCTAGCCATTATTTAATTCTTATGCCAGAAAATTTGACAGTTTTCTTAAAAGATGGTTTTATTCCCTGCAGACAATAAAAATAGTGACTTTGAAAAGTGTTTTTCTATATACTATTGTCATTTTCTAAAAAAATAATTTTCTGTTATCTGCTGTCTCCTCTGATCATACTGGCAATTATCTTGTTATATTACTGCTTTCTATAATTTAATTTTCAATTTGATTTTTGGACCAAAGCTGCTCTTCATATCTGAGAAATCAATTTTTAATGGTCACTATTTCTGATCTTCTTAACAGCCTCTATCTGTAAGTCTTTTTTTTATCAACTAAAGCACATAGTGAGAAAGAAACTATCACCTAATAATCATATTTTCTTTTTTTTTTCCCATTAACTTGTCTCTAGACTTCCTCCACTTTCTCTGTCAGAAACATTCCACTTTCTTCTGAATTCTAATATCCTAATTCTGTTTTTCTTTTCCCTCTTTCCTCCTTCCCACTCATAGTTTGTAATTTGATCTGTGACAGCTTTAGAACAAAAACAAGTCTGATTTTAGTAACTTCCTGTCATTCCATGTTTCACTAACTAGTTATGCAGAACTGAGATCCAAATACTCCCAAATTTGGAAAAAATCAGATTCACATTCAAATTGTTCTGCATTATATTATAAAGAAAACCTCCAAAAACCCACTGTAACATAGGGAGCAAGTCAACACAGTTTCAGGAAGAGCTTCATTCTTCTTAAGCCAAAAGAAAAAGAGCTTACTATTAATAGCAACTAAGGGAGAATGTACAAAAAGAATTAACATTTCTGGGCACATAAATACCTATCAGGAACAAAGCCAGATTTCATAATCACTGTTAAATCTACAGCTGAGACCAGTGATACTATCTGTTTTTAATGTATTATTTGCTCTGGTATCTTCCTGAGAACCAAGTCACCATCCAGCACCACCCATAGAGAGTGTTTTGATCATGCTGTATAGATGACTGAAGCTTTTTCTTGAAGTCATTTTGGTTTATTCTGAATGTCTTTTCCCTGAATATCACCCTCTGCTAATTGGGTTATTAGTTACATACATGGTTGCTGGCTTCTTGTGGGACACTTATGTTGTCTTTGTTTCCACAGCACACATGCTGGCAGGGGTCAGAATCTCATCTGAGACTCTGCTGGTGACCCATGAATGCTGTCAGAGGCATCTCATCTTTTGCTCAAAGCAAAGCTAAGTTGTTTTTTTTTTTCAAGACAGACTCTAAGGACAACAGGTGATCCATCATATATGGGCCACAGGCCTTCCCAACATGCTGCAGCTGAGACATTCAATAAGCCCATTGCAAGGCACAGAGAGTTTAAAACTAGAAAGTATTTGGTTTGGCTAGAAAACTCTTGACAGTACAGAAATGAAAGCAGAACTGTATGTTTTTCTAAGGTACAAATGAATGGTTTAAGGAAGTATAGGAAAACAGCTCTCCCTACAGAAATACTAGAAATATTAATGACTCAACAATGCCACTTTCCCATGACAGGCATTAAGAAGGAACTAAAGGATAATAGCACAAAACACTACAGTGTTCTTCAACGAGAGAACCTTGAGGGCATGACTTGCGCAGGACACATTGCTGCTGAAAGGGCAGTGCATCTATAGTGAGCTTCTCATCAACTCGTGCGTGAACATCTACTACATGTCTCTTTCCTACCAATTCCAAACCATCTGAAAACAGAGTTCAAGGTAATCATATAGCTTTTTAACTGCAATGTCATCTACGGTCCCCTCTCCAAAAACTAACTTTGATGCAAATCTGTTTTGCATTACAGTCAACCATTATTCCTTCTTGAGGCAACTTGAGACTGACTTTAAATGCAATTATTATATGTATAAAAATTTCAACTGCATTTCCTGGTACACAGCATATACGCTACAATTCACTCATCATTTATATAGAAAAATCATTTTTACATAAAACAACCCCATGTTAAAAAGCTTTTACTTATATAGCATCCTTGATTTGTCTTAGAAAAACAATGTAAATTAATTAAATTTTGAAGTCTCCTTTAGTTGACTTACAAGTTGAAGAAAGAAAAGAACAAGGAAAAAACCCCCATGTTTTGTTCCAAGTTAATCTTTGAGTTTGTCCTTATTTTTCATCATCCTTTTCCCCTTCAAATTTTAAATTATTTGTTTGCCTCAACAAAGCCAAATTGCTTTGATCCTTTAATTATCTAAATTATTTTTCTGTGTTCCTTGTTCCTCTGCCAATCATTAATTCATCATGTTGAGAACAGACTACTAAAAATTCAGGTTTTGCACAGTATGGCAATGACGTATAATATGCATAGCTTTTACATCCAAGAGTTTGAAGACTTCCTGCTTCATTCTATGAGCCAATGAGTGTGTTTATCTAATGCTTTGCAAAAGGAATAACTTGCTCTGTCTGTTGTCATTGTGTCCCTTTTGACTATCATATTCTCTTGAGTACCACTGTCAAACTGACTTCTGTCAGAGCTAATTCCTCTGTGATTGTATCTTTCAAAGAAACACTGACTCTTAAAAACCACTGTCATGATGATAACGATAAACCTAAGAGCTGATCCTCTTAGTGTAAACTGCCATACCTAAGATGCTGCTCCTTAAACTTGAGTAGCTGGGAACACCATATGTTTCAGACATGCCCTGGCAGGGCTCTGCAGTTATAAGTAATGTTCAGCTCTGTACTAGATATTTAACCATCTCTTCTGCCGCAGTCATGAGTTTGATTTCTTTCCTTTATTGCCCTTCGTCACCTTTCTTCTCAGTCTCTCACTGTCCTGCATTTCCTTTTTTCTTTCAGAAAATTCACTAGTTTTCTGTACTGCTTTCTAACTGCTTTCTTAAACACTGATTTCACTCCATATATCCCCTCAGCCTCTAAAATCATGGGATGTATTGCCTACAACAAATGCATCAGCTTCCTCTTCTGCACCTGGTTACCTTGCTTCTTGGCTTCCTATATTTCCGCTCTACTGAAGATACTCTCACTGCTGTCTCCAGGTCCCTTTCCAAAGTTAAACATTAGGATCCTTTCTTAATAATTTCTCTTTTTATCTACTCTTTTGTTTCATATATAAATCAACATTTTAGCCTTTTCTTAAATATTATTCTGCTACACATTTGAAATGAGGCCTTTTTCCTTCTGCATCCTTCCATGACTTCTTCAGCAGCTCTCAAGAAGGCAAAGTAGTTTCCCAGAGAATATTCCCAAGGTTTGTAAGCTGGTAACTTACCTTTTAAAGATCCACTTTATGATCATTCACCTGAATCAGACCTTCAAGGATCATGAACTGACCCTTTTCAGAGACACAGAAAGCATGTAGCATACACTAGAAAATTTGCAATCAAATATTTTGTTCTGAATTTTTTATGAATCATCTGTTTCCCCAAGGCAATTTCTATAGTGTGGGAATATTTCCCATGTAAGATATATTTTTAAAAAAATTGTTTTTCTAGATGAGGAAGTCTAGAAAAAAAGATTTTTTCCCCCCCCTCTTTGTGTATCAAGAAACAAAAAATATATCATGGCTGATCAGAAAGTCATTGTTTGCTAATAAGACTTCAAAAACAATAAGGAAGGCATGCCATTATGAAAATCAAGTTACAAAAGTGAAAAAGTAAATGAAGAGTAGCTTAAAAGAAAAAATGCCACGTCTTTGACAGAGCTGAGATTTTCAGGAAACAGAATGTTCATACTAAGAGAAAAGTGACAACAAGATTGTGTTTAATTCCTAAAACTGAACACAAATTCTAATGTTAAAGAAAGAGATAACAAAGAGACCATGGAAATATTTGTCAAGTGAAGGAAACACATGTTCAGTGCAAATAAGCGTCAGTTGTTATGAAAACCTAGCAGTGGGGATTTTCGAGATAATGGTGCAATGTAAATGATCATATATAACCTGAAAATATAGCAAGTGTTATAAATGGATTAAATAATGTATTTTTAGGAATTAAAAAATAATTTCAGACATGATGCTGCAGGCATACTACTGGACGAGTCCAGTAAAAAGTATTCATATAAAATCATTTGCTATACAAAAAATACATCTCTCTCTATGCCAATCTTCATACAACTGCTGTTCCATCTTTTTTGTACAGGTAATAGAAAATACCTTAATAGGGAAGGGAGAGTGAAAGGTTCTAATTCAACAGTAGGCATTATTTCAAATTAATGTATCAATATTTGTGATATAGCCTAAAAGAAATTAAATGCAGACTGAGTCTGCCACGCCTCTCTTTCCTGTTTAATTCAAAATACAGAATGTCTGATGAAAAGATTTACGGTTGTTCAAGGTATTCATCAAGGCCTGGATAGTCCGACATTTTTTTTCAATATGTGTTTTTACTGACAGTGCTAATTACAACAGTGTACTTACAGAAAAAATCCCTGGCCAGATGCTGATCTCAGGTACCCAACATAAGTCTGGAGTAATCTGATTGCTCTTGAGAGCATAACTCCAGATTTATGCTCATATGCCTAACAGTTCAATCTGGCCCCAAGCTTTAGCAACTAGTAAACCCCTTCTGTTCAGGGTTTTTACGCATTGCTTTTCATCCCTTATGGTCTGCTACATGAAGTCCAAAAATATGGCAGGTATTTTGATGGTTTAGATGACTATCTAATGCACTGGAAAAGGACACATCATATTAAGAAAAAAAAAATCTAAGTCAAAGGTTTAATTGTTACCCTTGGGGTTTTTTTTCTGAAAAATAATATCTTCAGAAGAACACAGTAAGAGCTTGTAAAATCTGGGAATACTCTTTTCCTAAGGCTAACATTTGTGGAATATGTTTATCATATTCTGTTTCAAAGAGTGTTTTGTTAACTCGATATTTAAAACAAAACATTGACTCTGATATGACTGTCCTAATATTGGCAATTCTCTGTGCTAGGGAGGTAGGAGTCTGATTGTGAGTTCTGTTGTTTTACAGACAGATTCATCCTGAATTTGAAGCCATCATCCAGCTTGTTATTCCTGCCATCACAAAAGAAATAACAAATAAACCTGGCAAAAAGGGTATAGGAAGACATTCTTTAACACTGAGTGATTCCTTCAGAACTCATTATTTTAATAATGAACACAGCCCATCCATGACAGGCACAAGACTGAATTTTTATGCAAATAGATTCATCAGTTCTGGAACAACTCCAGCCCTAAAAATCAAATTAACAATATCCATCAAGAGACATAATACATTAGCAATCACAAAAAAAAAAAAAAAAAAAAAAAGGAGGAGGTGTTACCTCCTTAATAGCTGAGAAGGTTAGAAATATACTTTATGGTTGACAATGTCCTTCTATAAGCAAGAACACCACCATAGCAACAGTTGCTATTGTTTAGGTATAGATGTTAAAGTTTCAGTACAAAAAGTGCTGGATGAAGGTCAAAAATAATATATTAGATAATTTAGGAAATAGCAATATTATATATCTAACACAATTTGTCATTGATTAAGTTATGAAATTATGTGGGCAGAGATTCTGAAATATTACATTTATATTTCCAAATATACATCAGCTACAAAAACTATGAATTGTGATGGAAGCATTGTAGTGAATCACATTAATTTTGCAAAGTTATAAAGTACATTCGACTCTTTAAAAAGTGTCCCTACAGGACCTACCTTTTATGAAGAGAAAGTACGAATGAAGCCACTATGTTGAATAGGGGTATGAAAAGCAAACTTTCTGTTGGTTAGCTTATCCTGGGGATCTGGAGAAAGTATTTTCACATATTTTTAATAAGAGATATTTGAGCAAAACAGCTGCAGTTAAACAAATACCATGACTTGTAGCTAGGAAAGGATAATAGTCTCTAATTTCAGTTTTTACAACAAACCACATAGTTACAACACAAACAGGGGGATGTACTGTCTTTTTTGGAGACATTTACAGACAGATGCATAGAGGCTACAGGTAACTGTGCCCCTGCCTCATTGTGCAGTTCTACCAGCATCAACTGTCCATTCTTGGCATTTATTCATTTCTTAAAAATTACTTTTTTCTTTTTTTTTCCCCCTCACCTTTTAGCTGTCTGACTGAAGCCAGCCTAAGACAGCAAGTCTGCCAAAAGGCTTTAAGAATTATGCAGCCATGGAGTGGACAAGACTGGTAAATCCACATAGAAAAACAAAAAGCCTAGAGAGAAAAGAAAACCAGAGAAAAGAAACCACCTGTGAGTCAGACATATTCAAACCACATTTGTGGGATGGCTAATGTCAGAGCAAGAGAGGGTAGAAACATCATGGCAAGACTAGAGAGGATGATATTGTTCAACCTCAATGCAGATTTACTCAGCTTAAACTGCCTGGGAAGTTCAAGTTGCTTCATCTGGGCATTCCCTTTAGGAAAAATGAGCTCAATTGCTATGTCCTAGTTCTACAAAAATCATATTTCTGTGTATAATCTAATGCTTCATGAACTGACATATCACTTTAGGAAACCCCATCAGCTATTCACTGCTTCCTTCATTCCTTCATGTGGATGAAGTTAAACTTCTCTGTAGGAGTGGCAAGAGAATTCATACTTAAAATATCCAAAGTTACTTCTTTCCCTGTATTCCAAATGTTTTGTTTGGTACCACTTGGGAGGGAGAAAGTGAGAGAGGGAGGGAGAGGAGAGGGAAACAGGCTAAGGAAACAAAAACATATTCATTCAAATTATAGGAGAGAGATGCAATTTTTTCTGTTTCCTGAGAGGATCTGAAGCCTTGTCTTCTCAACAGTGACCTCGCTACAACATTGTAAGATGTTCTAGAGAGGTTTGTTCACAATCTCTCCCACTGATTTTGTTCTGTCTTGCATGGACTATTTAAATATTCATTAAGGCAGTGAGAAGGAAAATTACTCAGTATTAAAGCACTTTCCTGAGCACTTTCCTGGAAGGTGACAAATCTTGGCTCAAATCCATGTTTTGATTCAGAGCAGAATTTAGAATGAAGGTCTCTCTTTTCTCAGGAATGTACTCTAACCAAGTTGTACTTACTCTTTTTTTTATTGTCTTAGGGAATATTTAGCCTCTATAAGGTGGCAGAGAGTAAGCAAAAGGTGTTGTACAGACAATCCAGGACAACATGAGAGTTAAACTATCCTGGAAATTGCAAATTTAAATCTCCAGAGGAGGAGCTGGTGTGAATATGAGGTGAAATGGACAAATTCCTCAGCTAGAGGGCATGCAACTACAGTGCAACTGGCCTTTCCTCCCTCACATTTCCAATTTTGCAGTTATACCTACCTACAGTGTTTGACCCTCATGTCAGCATTCTGCCCTACAGCAGAAAGCAACAAGCATTTTTCTGATGCCACATGAGAAAAAAAAAAGAGGACAGGTTGTTACACTGTAGTTCAAGTCTCCAAGATTTCACAAGAAATCTTAAATTTTATCTTACAGCATTAGGATTTCTGATGAAATGAGTGGTAGAAGCAGACCAAAGAAAAGACCCCCTTTTGCTTCAAGGCCTATCAAGTACAAAATTATTCATAATCTACATTTATGTTAATCTATGGTAAATATTAATAAAGTACTGCTGCTAAAAACTGACTGTCCATCACCAGCAATTGTAATGGCAAGACCAAAGACACCACTGCAGGACATATATTAGTCAGAAACTATGGAAGGGTAAAAGATTACTTGCCATGGCTACCATATTCCTGAAAGCTAAAAGACTTTTGAAAAAAGATATCACTATTTCAGCTCACAGAAGAAATGGGATCTCCTGTTTTTCCTTCAGTATCTTCCTTTAAGAAAAAGATAAAATTATAAGGATATCTTGAACAGGAATGTTATTTTAGACATTTATATACTGAAATGATAGGCAATTAAATGCCTCCCTGACACTTAATCCTGTCAGATCTCGGAAGCTGAGCAGGGTCAGCCCCGGTTAGTACTTGGATGGGAGAGCTCCTGGAATACTGGGGGCTGTAGGTTCTAGTCCTGAGGACTTTCCTGTCACTGTCCAAGCTCTCTCGGCCATGGCAGATGAACCTTAGGAGTTAAAGGATGGGGCCAGTTCTGCGCACGCTGTGCCTCACCTAAAAAATCCAC
>JAWWLZ010000118.1:84388889-84434495 GCA_035041345.1 Poliocrania exsul
GGCCATGGCAGATGAACCTTAGGAGTTAAAGGATGGGGCCAGTTCTGCGCACGCTGTGCCTCACCTAAAAAATCCACCGCGCAGGCTGGAAGGGCACAGCCACATGGGGAAAGGCCTGCCGAAATCTTCATTCGCGAAGCCGAGCCATACATACATACTGAAACATCATTTATTTTGTTTATCTAATTTGCAACTAGTTTTGAATTTTACTGTTTTGGATTTCCCAGATAATTCTAAATGGAAATTAATTTAATAGCCTTTAGAAATTTAGAAAGAAAAAAGAAACTAACATAAACAGACAAAAAATATTACTCCTTGAAACAGTATCTATTTATCTGGAGGAATGGTAAATCACATTTCATGGCATTCAGCCAGGTTACAGCGCAACACCTGAGAGTAAGAAGTTTTATGTTCTTTCCCTTGCCTCAGAGCATAAACTTGAAAGGCAAGAACTCGCTCGATGTCACCAGAAGATGCACTGCAGTTCAAGCCTGCAGAGAGAAAAAGGGAAAGGGAGGTCAGTTGAAAACAGCAACATCACCAAGTCTGAGCAGCCCTGAGGGGCCTCTGCACAAACTCAGAGGCACCCAGACAGCACAGTCTTCCGCTGGCCTGCCATTCCCAATGACCTTCCAGCCTCCACCCTCCAGTATCAGAACATATTCTGAGCCCTTCAAAACCTTGTAAGAGAGCCTTGACTTGAGGTTTCTGCTTAAGACTGAGTACTGACTCCTCCAAGATTTTTGCAATGAGAACCAAGAGGAGGAAGGAAAGGAATTAAACTGGTTTCTGAATCTGTGTATATGTAAAAGAAAACCTTTGCCATTCATTAGTGTAGAAAGCTTTCTTTTCCTTGCTGTTTTTAATACTTGATGTTCATAACCTGGTGTTAGTTTCTAGGGCTTTTGCTTGTCTTGGCAAGCAAGCAAAAGGATTTTTTGTAACACGCATTTTAAGATTTTTTTGATTTGTTCAAGAACGGCATCTCTGAATGCAAGACTTGAATTTGCTCTCTCACATATTCCATTGAAGAGAAAGTATACTCAGACTTCTCTTTAAATTGGAATTGGATTTATCATGTTAATAACATATGATTAAAAGGTTTTTTATTAAAAATACGTGATGATTCCCATCAGTTCTAAGTTTAAAAACAGCAGATCAGATGAAATCTTCTTTCAATCTAATGCACATAAACAATAGTATACACCCAAGGACAGACTGATTCTATGTTGTCCAGGAAATGAGTCCAAAGCCCCTGGAATACAGACTTAGCACACTTTCACAGCAGAGTTCCTCTCCCTACACTAAGTGTAAAATGTATGCCTTAAATGGCTATGCTCAACCTCATGCGTTACTTTTTTTTTTTTTAATGCATAAAAAAATAATTTTGTCATCAGCAGACACAGCCTGCTGAAAATGAGCATTACAGCAAATTCAGACTTTCTTGCTGACAGGAGCTGTCTGTTGAAACCTTCTGAACTCTGTTAATGAGTTGGAAAAGGATGCATTGCACTTCCATTACTCTAATGTTATACCAGTGAGGTTCCACTGCAGTTGAAGCTTGCTGAGGGTTCAAAAGTGTCCAGCTGCCAGCTGGAACTCTGCTAAATGCACATCATCAGAGTAAAGTTTTACAAAAGTTGCCTTAGAACATGAATGATTTGCAGCAAGCTCCAAACACAAATTAAATTCAAGGCAATTTTAAATAATTTATCTAAATAAAAAAACAACATCTAGTTTTAGAATTCATTTTGCTTAGGAAAATAAATTCAGGAGAAAAGAACACATTAAATTATAATTACTGCAACATGAATTGATTTCCATTAAATATAGTCCCAGTATCTTCCTGGAACTATGTGCAGCAAGCTTTAACTTTAGGTATTCTATTCATAAACTAAGCTCAATGTTAATGAATTAACCTAGGCTGAGTACTAGTTTAAAAAACAGCTTTGACAACCAAATGAACAGTGACAGCTCATGAAGATCCATGCTGATCATATTCAAGGGCAGAATGTCATTTCTGAATTATAATGAAGTCATCTTAGTACCTAGTCACCAGATAGAGAACTCACAGAAAAAAAATAGTAATTTTGGGAAACAGCGGTGAAACTTACCCATATATTTTATTCTTTAGTTTATGCAATTAACAGTTCTAAAGTTCTATGTTATCTATAGATTTCTGAAGATATAGTCAATTATTTATACAAAATAGACTTCTGTAAACATTTAAACATTTTTCTCACAATTTATAAGTACAAATATAAATCATAATATCATATTCATCTGTATGTATCCACAGAATTAAAAATGGAGATTTGGCCTTAGTTTTGTCAAATCACTGATGTCTAAATGGCAGATGGGTATCCAGAGATTAATGGGATGGGATCAGTCTGTCTATCTGTAACAGAGGGGTTTTTAGTAACCAATGTATGTAATCATGCTTTATAAAAATACTTTAAAAACTCCAAATATGGACTTGACAACTTTGTTTTCTGTTGGGGTACACAGACAACAGAGGAAGGCTTGGGAGGCTTCATTAGTCAATAAGAACACTCCATGCCATTATATCTACTCTCATGAGTCCAGGAAGAAGCAGTAGCTACAACAGCATCAACTTCAAACTTCACTGGCCAGGAAGTGCTTACAACCACAGCTCCAGTAGTTCCAGCCTGGATATTTGTAGGAAAAGATGGAACTGCCCTATGTAATATCTAAGGCTTGTCAAGAGTTGGTAAAGAGTGGACTCTGCAACTGATTCTTCTTTAGTCCTTTGAAGGTCAAAAATACTCTCAGCAGAACACAGGAAGGTTGAAGGGCATCTGTCTTCATCATGGAACCATAAAACCATTTATTCACAGAATCACAGAACATAGAATAATAAAATAGTTTTGGTTGGAAGGATCTTAAAGATCATCTAGCTTCAATTCCCCTGCCATTGATAAGGGCATTGTCAACTAGACAAGGTTGCTCAAGGCTTCATCCATCCTGGCCTTGAACACTTTCAGGGATGGGGCAGCCACAACTTCTCTGGGCAACCTGTGCCGTTGCTTCACCACCCTCACAGTAAAGAAATTCTTCCTATTATCTAGTCTAAACTTAGCCTCTTTCAGTTTCCCAATCAGTGTCATATCACTACATGCCCTTACAAAAAATCCTTCTCCAGCTTTTCTGAATCTCTCTTCAGGTACTGGAAGGCTGCTGTAATGTCTCCCCAGAGCTTTTGCTTCTCCAGGCTAAATAGCACCAACTGTCTCAGACTGTCTTCACAGGAGATGGGTTTCAGCCCTCTGACCATTTTCATGGTCCTCCTCTGGACTGTCTCCAACAGATCCATGTGGGTTTCAGCCCTCTGACCATTTTCATGGTCCTCCTCTGGACTGTCTCCAACAGATCCATGTCCTTACACTGGGGTCCCAGAGCTGAACACAGTACTCCATGTGAGGTCTCACTAGAGAAGAGTAAAGGGGCAGAGTGACCTCCCTCAACCTTCTGGTCACTGCACTTGTCATGCAGACCAGGATACAGTGGTTATTCTGGCCTGCAAATGCACATTGCCAGGTCATGTTGAGCTCATGTTGACACTTACTTCATATTAACCAGTTATATACTTTATAAGTAAATGCTTCATCACATTTGGACTCTGATCTTTTTTTGCTGGCATTATAACTGAGTCACTAAAGCAAAGCTTGCCTGGCAGCTAACGTCAGCAGTAGTCATGGCAGCAGTGCAGTTCCATTTGGAAAGTAAGCCCAAGTCACAGTTCAAGGTACCGAGCAGAACAGTGTGGAGATGCTTGAATTGCTAATGTTTAGGACTTGCCTGCTCTACAAGGGAAAAAAGCCCAACAGATATTTGGCTCCACTGTCAAGTAATATTCAGCTATCTAAACCCTAAAATTGTTTCTGAAATGGAAAAATCCATGGTTCCTTTATATATATATATATATATATATATATATATATATATATATATATATCTCCATTAATACCTGTATTAGCTGCTAGATAGCTCCTGATAGTATAAAAGTAAAGGGTCTCAGAAAAAATAGACCACTTTTCCCATGGCTTCAGCAGCATCATAGTCTTCACATTTTTCAATTTTCATATACAGACTTAGGAAATAAGTAGACATTATACTGGAATATATAAAATATATGCAGTGTGCAAAACAATTTAAGTAATCCCTTCTCTCTCATTAACACTAATAAGGACTCAATTGTCTCTAGGTTCAGGCATTGTCCTTCGAGGAAGTCATGGACCAGCTGAGCAGAATCCTTAGGAGAGCAATGAAGAAGTCAGAAAATCATGATCTATAAACAAAGACTGAAGGGTCACTTAAATTGAAGCATACCAAAGAGGCAAGCAATATTGTTCAAATACATAAAAGCGTGCTAAGAGAAGAAATAAAATAATTGACTGTGCCAATGGTGGATAGTGCAAGAAGTATTTGATTTGAATTAGCATGAAGAATTAAACTAAATACTAGCAAGAATATTCTGATGTTAAGTGTATCTGCTTACCTATTTTATATTTTAGAGTTTGTGATTCATATCAGCTCACTTTGATATCTAAAAGTCAGATAACCACTGTAAGGTTCCTTTTTCAAGATACAAGACATCTTTTTAGGTGAATTCATCCTACTCTTACTGCCTAAAATAAACAAGGTGGTTTGTTTATTGTTTGTGTCTCTCTCTTGCCAACTCATCAACTACATAACTATTTCTATGGATTGCTAAGATAATCCTTGAAGCAACTGAAGAGACCTTAAAAGGAACAAATAGCAATCATAGTGTGAAAATGGCAAATACATCTCAATTCATATTGCACTACTGACTAAATGGCACCAGTGTAAATGATCAAATCTGTTTTAGGGGTCATGCTGAGAAGGTACTACTTCTTCTGTATCTCCAGGTATTTTTACAATGTTTCACAATTTGGCAGGGATTGTTTGAAGTAGGTTATGATGTTATGAGTCAGTACATTCAAATCAGCTGGACTGCTGAAGAAGCAGCTTCCAGAAGGCAGACATGAAAACCAGTTTCTCCCTAAAAGTGATTTATGATTGCTTCCTTAGTTGTGGGGCTGGATTTGAAAGCCTAATCCTCCGGCTATGCCACTCCATTGCCACCTGCAGTATGTGTTACTTCAGTGTGCCTTCTATTAAAAGAAAACATATCTGATTTCAGCAAGGTGGACAAAGTCCTTAAAATTCCTGTTGATATTTCATAACAAAATTAAACCAATGTGCATTTGAACCCAAACAATAGTTTAAACAAAAGAAAGGCTCCAAATTGTACCCCTTATGGATTATCTGGGATATCTTGGGCCTGATACCAGAAAAGTGGTTTCTAATTAGTCTCTATGAATAAGGAAGATGTATATATATATAGTATATTATTACAATACTGTAATATTAGTAGCCTTATTTTATTAGTAACCTTATTTTGAAGCAGAATACCTAATTCTCAAAAACAAATTGATATAAGTAATCCTTTGTGATGCGAATATTATTAAATCAAATTTCATTGTGTGATAATGTGCACACACACAAAAATCAGTCTTTCATAAGTTATAACTGATATTATATACAATATGTAATTGACATAATTACTGTCCCTGGTGATGTAAAGATAAATTAAGAAATATATTTTTTCATACTGCTTTGGAAAGTTTTTATAAATGCTATTTAAATAAAATTTAACTTTGGTTTGAATGCTCTGATATCTTTCATAAAATGAGCTCTAAATTCATTCCAAAATCAAAACACAACACAGCAGGGAGCTGCAGCTGATAGGCAAAGATCTACTCGGTGCCTGATATATTAATTAACCACATTTTAAGTGTGCCCCTACCATTGAATACAATGCTAAATGAAGGTCCTGCCCAACATAAGTTAGCATGGATGAAAACCAATAATTTTCCTGTGTCAAAAGGGTGGGTGGAAGCAATTTGGCTGCTGTCAGCTCAAATGGCATTCCAGTAAAGTATATAGCCTTGAGGAAAGTATTACTTTTTTCATAAACTCTGAACCTCACTGGACAAGATATTAAACAATCTGCTCTTTTTAATCCTGCTTTAAACTGGTTGGGCAGACGATAACCTCCAGAGGTGCCCTCCTACCCCATCCATACTGTCCTTCTGCCATTCTGTGAACAGGCAGCCAAACCAAGAAAACACAGAAAGTAACTGCAAGGTAGTGATGTGCGTGAACCTGTCCTTTTTTTGAAATGTTCTCTTTCCTTTGGAACAAGTTCATTATTTTGGCTAGTTAATCAGCAGTATCATCTTAAACCTCATGTTTGCAGATGGACTAACTGTCCAAGAGAGCACTAAATCACAAAGAACAAAACCCTTACACACCAGAGACAATGCTGCATAACACTGTAAGAGGGAAACATATACCTGAACAAAATGAGAGTAACATTCTCATCCAGTTTTATTACTGGAAAATGTGGCATCTATTACAGCCTAACCATTCAAGACGTCTCTGTGAAACAGGTCAGATTAAGGAAAATTTAGAGGATGATATCTTTACCAATTTAAAAAGGACCTTAGGAGACTGATGATTTGTTCAAATTGGGCACTTCACTTTTGCATAGTAAAGGCTATGGAAAAGGAACCTCATTAAAAAAATGAGAGAGAAGCACTCAGTGAAGAATAGTCTTAAGGGAATGTTAGAAACATGGTGTTAGTTGAAGAGAAGGCAGTCAAACACAAATCTTACAATATATTTTCAAACCTTCACATAGATTTAATATCTGTCTTTATATTTATTCAGACTTGAGTAGTCCTTCAACAGGCAGTTTTAAAATGAGAGTAACTCCCTTTTTTGAGAAATAAATGTAATAATTCCCCAGGACAATATGTCTTCAGTGTTGGATATGCATTTTCACCCTTCTGTTGTTGAATGCTTCTGTTTATGTTCACTTTTGATCAGAGCTACAACACAGCCTGCATGCTCAGGCAGACCAGAGCAGACACAGATGAGCATGTGCCAGTCGCCAGGAAGGCTTTGGAGGGATCAAGTACGATTTGCTGTGAGACCATCTCTCCAGTACACACCACTATAACACCTCTCAAGGTACTGCACAGTGTGTCTTTCCTTACATGTTCACTCATTTCTTCTGAACAGATCCAAACAGCCTTATGAAATGCATCACACTCCCTATCTCTTTGTTCCCTCATTTAGCATTTCTGTTAAATGAATATACCTTTCCTCCCTCTTCTTGTCATTCTTTCCAGTTGATAGGTGCTTCTGCTCTTGCCAGCCTGAACAATATTACCCCTGGGACAAAAGAAAACCTGTGAAACCTGAAGATTTTCTGTGAGGAGAGAGAGCAACAGTACTAGGTCTGAACTATAGGGAACGGGGAATAATTTATATGTATTTGGATTGATATTTCGGCAAACTATTACCATGTTAGAAAGAAGAGGATAAGTATCAAAATTAAAAATGTATTTCCTGTCTCCATCATTTGCACGTGCTGTTCACCATAACAGTGCTTCTAGCCCCAAAAGGCTGCAGTTTGAGGAGAGTACTGATGAAAAGGGACATAACACCTGTGACTGTTGTGCTTAGGGGACCTCAAGGACAGTATCCTAAAAACTCTGAAGCAATTTCCAACACTAAAGAAGACAGAGGTGTCAGAGCTTCCACATCTTTACCCTAGACAAGGCTTGAAAGTTTTTAAGCATTCTAGTTAGAGGCAATTATTTGATTTTCCAGTTCCTACCTCTACTTCCATTGATTGCTACATTGATTTTAAGGAGGATCCTTGAGGATTAAATTTCATATGTCAAGAGTGAAACTTAACCCTGCTGCACCACACTGACTAGCCATTAAGGAATACAGTCAATGGACAAACAAATGACATGCAAAAGAAAGATTTGTCTAGATGATAAAATGAAACATTCAAACAATGCTCCAGGGAGCTCTGTGGGTCATAGTCAAATAAATTGGGAAAAGTCCAGGTCACCTTTTTTTCATCTTTCATCGTGCTTTGCAGATGCCTCACAGGAGGAACGGAAAGCAAAGACTCTGGTCCCCATTAGAAACCAATTCTAGATGCAGTCTTCTAGCTGGCATCTAGCAGTTACTGAGCTACAGAATGTCGGCTGCTGCAGTTGGGCAGGAACTGGAGCACAAGACAATAAAGGATTGATGGTGAAGGAGGGTAGCTTGAAATCATCCACCACTCTAAGAGACAGGGGGTTTTTGATGGAAATCATCAAAGCTGAACAAAATCTCCCTCAGACCCCAGGCTTTTTTTCCAGAGGATGTGCAGGCAAAGAATCTAGTTGCACACCCAGCTGGGCACCTAATACTCTGTAAGTGAATTTCATGGACAATAAGTTTTGATTAGGATTTCAGGAGACATGCACAGTGTAGTACCATTCAGAACAGATGCAACAAAAGAGAAAAGCTATTACTTAGAAAGAGCAGAGCCACTGCTGATTTTTCTCCTGGCTCCTGTACAGCTTATCTTGAATAGGAACCCCACCATGAAGGCTGTGAACTTTCAATATCTCCCCAACAATGGGTGCTTTCAGACATGGGAAAGAGAGTAAGGAAGGAGGGACAGAGTCAAACTAGAATTGTACTGCAGATTCCTTCTTTCACTCTGACACAGTGAAAATTGTTCCAGAGAGAAAATTATGAGGACATAAAATGGAAAGTCATTCTGTGCAGGATTTCTGAGCTTGGGTATCTTCTAACATCAGTTCTACCTCATTCACAAAGTGAAACGAATCACCATGGCAAAAATGACATTAAACCTTATGAAAATACAGTTCTTCCATGTACCATGAGCCAATGTCTATGACACATGGCACTCCTTCCCTCTGATGGGGAATGGATGCAATAGGATTGTCTCACAGAATGAAAGTTTCCTACTACCCAGCAAATTCACCACTGTATCACTACAGCTCAGGTGGGCTCACCAGGGGTTTGAACTGCTTCTCATTGCTGCATGGAAACACAGTTAACTGCTCATGCCATTGAAAACTTCTACCCATTACTTCTAGCTCAGAATTTCCATTTTTTCAGAAATGGACATGTTTTCTTTTGGTGCAAAATTTTTTCTTAATTTCTTACCAAATGAAAGTACAGAAACAAGGACAACTGAGGAAATGTTTTCAAATGGAAGATGTCCTTAAAATGAATGTGCTGTTGAAAAAAAATATTTTTTTTTTAAACAAAGCATTACAACTAGTTCTCCTTCCAACCTGACCACTCTTCCAGGGAGCTGTAAATATGCCTGTCCTGGACTGTTTTCTTGCAATGCTGCTGGACTGCACAATACTGACATCCACAATTTCTAATAGGTCAGCCAGGGTTTTTTTTTAAATTCATTTACATAATGTTTTTCCCACCACTTGTATTTTTTGCATGCAAATAAGCAGAGCAAATACACTAATGAGCTCCAGTTCTGGATTATATTCTCAAAATATAACAAGCCTCATCCACAATTTTTCCATCCTGTATTTTCTTCTTATAAACATTCAAATTACATGCATACAAGTCACAATTACTTAATTGATTATAACAAAGTAGAAGTGTATATCTTACAGTTAGTCTTACATTGTAAGAATATAATCAAAAGCAAAGTTAATAATCATTGGAAATTTCAAGTGAGGGAAAAACAGATGTTGTGAAGTTCGTATTGTAATTTGATTCCACTTGAGAAGGAATCATTGCAAAGTGCTATTTCTAAACAATACTGGAATATTTAAAATATTGTTGAGTATAAGTTGTATATATTTGTCATAAGCCACTCTACCTTGTAAAATAGTCATGTTTTAAGGATTTAAATTGTTTTTTGTCAAGTAACAAAATTGGTAGTTATGCATTTTTGCAAGTTATATGTTTTATCAGCCATTACTTTCTAAGTCGATACAGTCTTATTTTAAAATATCATTCACTCTTGGTTGACATAACATTTTCAAAATACCTAAGTATATTTAAGTGATTTGGAACTTTTAGTGATTTGGAGGACATAGCAATGTTCTGCTTCTACGTGGAGGGATTCAAAATAGACTCAGCAGTTCCAAGCTCAGTCATATGGAGCATGTCCATGGTCAGGAATACAAAAACACAAGTCAATTAGCAAATTTAGAAAAAACTACCACAGCTAGCTACTTCACATTCATACAAAGCACATTCTGGTGAAAAACATAGAGTATAAAAAAAAGAACTTGGAATGCAAAAGGTTAGACTTCTAGGTTACTGTGCTGTTTTAAAGGTAAACCAATAGGAGAAATGAACCCAACACAAAAGAGATTATAAGTCAGAGCTATAAGTTAATAACAATATTACAATAAATTCAATGACACAAAGAGAAAATTGGTTTTAACCCACAAAACCCTAAAAGTATGAACCAGCACCCTGGGGCACAAACACAAAGGGGTTTGTTAGCCACTGTGCATAACCCCACGTGGTTCCCCCAAGTCCAAAGTAAAAGGAAGTGAAAAACCTGTTGGTGCAGCTGACGATTGCAGTCTGGTAAAGAATGGTGGTCGCAGTCTGGTTGAAAGTGCTGGCCTCCTCCTGTCGAGGTTCTGGTCCTCCTCTGGATCCAATGAGTGATTTTCTGAGGTCTTCAAACCCCAAGATTTTATACCCTCAGGTCTAGGTGGGAGCATCCAGTACCTCCCCCAGGGTAGGGAGTTACACAATGGGTGATCTGACTCTGTGAGTCATGGGATATTTTGGAATCATTGATGGCCCATTAGCCAACATGACACCTCAGGCTGGGTATGAAGGTGCTAATGACTCCCTGGAGGGGAGTTATCACAGCTCTTATCTCACAGGTGTCTTTCACACCCATCTCACAGCCTGAAGAGTTGGGTGTGCCCTGGGCTGCTGCAAATGGTCCATTGTTAACAGTTCTTGGGAAATTAATAGAAGGTGTGGAATACATAGCTTTGGCCACCCCCACACAGTGATAAACTGGTCCCACCTGCTGAACTAGGACAGTTACAATGGAAATTGAAAGATTCAGCTAGGAAGGGTTATTAACATCACTCAAGTTTTTATGAAGAATGAGATCCATTTCTAAAAATTAAGGCTCAGAAAAAACAGGTTTCATCTGCTTTAGCACAGAGGTCTCTTGTGGCCTTCTGGCTTCAGCACTTAGCATGCAAATTTTGCATTGAGTCCTTGTTCCAAGTGTAGACCAGCCTACACAGAAACGGTTACAAAACTCTGGCTAACTTCCTGAAGTACCCAACTCCCACAATGTGTTTCAGAATCAAATGCAATATGAGACCAAGCCTATTCCTTATAGTGTTAAGCCTAATTGCAGATGTTCCCTAAATGTTATGCAGGATCAGAGAAAATTGTTAATATTAAAATTATTCCCAAGCAAGACTGGGGGAAGGAAGGTAGAAAGAGATCAGGTCTTTTGTGAAATTTCTCTCTCATTGTCAAAACTGCAGGGTATGCCACTATGCAGGGTAATACACAATGTGATTACATTATTTTAAATTTTATTTTCATAATCTTTATACTCTTTGATGATATTTTAGGCAGTCAAGCTTTAATATTATGAATATTTCTCAGAAAATGACATCATAATATTTAATTTACAGTTTTAGGGGTAGATATACTAGTCTATTAGTTATGAAAAGTGATACAATAATTCTAGCTTTTTTGTAAAATATAAATTTCAAAGAAAGTTTAACCACAGAAAAGCAACAGATTTCAAGTGAGAAAAAAAGGATGCCTAACAAGTTGATAAGCACTTTTGAGCAATGAATTACTTTTGAGAAATGAATGTTTTTGAAGAGTTTCAATCCATTCCATGATCTATTTGCAAACATGAATAAGCAAAACTCAAATATGTTCTTCAATAGAAATAATTTCTGACTTCTCACAGTAACCATTTCAACACATAATAGGCAATCACACTTATAACATCAGTTTTTCTTGTGAAGAGTGTTGCTAATCAAGTTTCTATCCTGCTGGGCATGGTGAGTATAAGGTTATAGCACTCTTTTCATGTGTCCTGAGAATGGAACCTTGCCTGATTTCCATAACTTGGGATAAAGCCTATACATTTTGAAAAAAGACAAAGGACTTTGTCTCTCTTGTTCTTTATTCAAATAGCATCCTTTAAAAGCAATCTTAGGAACTTCTTTGTTACTATATGCAAAGGTAATATTCAGCATCATTAAAGATACTAAAACATGCTTCTAAATTCAAGTCCTGATTTAGAAAAATATAAGGAAAAGTTACATTTTAACCACTTCTGTGTTAGTTGAATTACAATGACAAAAGGGGCTTAGACATAAATCTACGTACTATTTTATGTAGTAATAATATGATGATCGTGTCAATGAAGACTGTGCTAGACAACTTGCTAATAAATTTGGAAATATGGCTTGAACTAATATTGGAATAATTGTTGTTTAACTTGAATCCATTCAGGCTAACTTGGTCAAAATATGACAGTATTCTTACAACATAATTATTTTTTTTACTTGTGTGATTTCTGCTCTGTGTTTTGACTGGCCCACTATAGTCAAAATATACCAAAAAAGGCAAAAGCATTCAAACTTAAAATCTGGTGTTTCTTTAAGGTAGTTCAGCATAAAAAAAAAATGAAGTTATATTTAGTTTAAATTTTTGAAAGGTGGTGTGTTGTATCTCATCAAAGTAACCTCTCCTTTTTTACAGAGAAATTTCTAAAATACCTACCAAGAGCAGTGCCCCTCTTGCCTTTAGTCCATGTTTATAGGTTTGGTATTTATATCACGAAAACATAAGAAATATTCTGAGAACTTACACTTAATGAAAGAAAGATTAGAAGTCATTTTCTTCTATTTTAAATTAAAGTTTTGAGATGGGGCAGGGGTTGGAAGTAGATGATCTCTAAGGTGCCTTCAAACAGAACCTTTCCATGGTTGCATGAATATAGAAGCAGAACCAAATAGTGTTACTGAATTTTTCTGATGGTTGTTGGATTTTACATATGTCAGTAAATGTTCATTAAGCACCTTTAAAATACAGTGAAAAATATTTGTTTAGAGGGCTGGATAGATAATTACTCACTTTATACACAAACTGACAACACAGTGGTAATTGCATTCCTTCACAGGTTTCCGGTCAGTGGTGGTGAGAGTATGTATTTACCAAATAATGGAATGTTACTGGGAGGTTTCATTGGTTAATGCAAGGCATGAGGGCATTGCTGGGATGTTCTTGTACCCACTTAATATCCTAAGGGTCATGATAATAATCTATGGCAATCCTTTCAAAATACTTATATACCTTTGTATATTAAGGGTGGAGGTTCAATGCCGAAGGACAAAGGGTTGTCCCTGGCAGTTGCACTAAAAATGAGATACACAGTTTCTTCTAATTACGCATTTTATCAAAAGCTCTAGCTCCAGTCATTAAAACCTGGCTTCATTTTCACATTGGAGTCCCTCAACTCTGTTGCCAAATACAGCTTTCTTTTTCACAAATGTAAATTCCAAATTAGGGTGTATGTTCTTATCTGCACAAAGGAAATTAACATTCAGCACAGTTTTCCAGGGGTTTTTTTGGAAGCTAGCAAGATCCCTACTGAGTTGTGTAGGCTAAAGTGGCATACTTAGGCAATTAAAGGGAAATATAAAAGGCCGAACACACCAACACACTCTGATTCTTTCTGGAACAAGAGATTAGTATTATATGAAACACACATTTGTGAATGCCCAAATTATATTTAGGAGAAAAAAATTTCATCTTGTATTTTAAAACCTGAGTTGTATTCTGTGTCCTTAGAAGTACACCAAGACTGAATTTGTCAAGTGAGTTTCATAGAATACAGAGGTACACACTTGAGTAGAGGGGCTGAAGGACACAGTTCAGTTCTGCAAAATGTTGTCTCGTGAAATTTTATTCAGAATTCTAAGACACCAAGAAAGCTGGTGCAACTCAAGATCCTCAGAAAATTTGCTTGTGTCTGGAGCTGTAGGTACAAGAGTCTGGACAGTTAGATTTAGGCAATGGATTTCAGACCAAGGTGTCCCAGGAGTTTAAACTAGGGTGCATGAAAAGATCATTCTTGAAGTCAAAGGTTGGCTTCGAAAACCCATATTAAATACCCTAGGTCATATATTTATTGTCATGCTAGTGGATCCACATTCACAATATCCCTTTCCTGTGGTGCATGGCCTTATGCAAAAAATGAAAGATGCCCTTAAAATTGCCCTTCTGCTTCTGGCCACACTGCACCTGCATCTTGCAGCAAGAGGCAGCAAGTTCAACACAGCAGCTGAACAAGGCATGGGTACCAGGTGCTGGCAAGCCAGGGGCACCAGTAGCACAGACAGGCTGGGAGCAGCATGGGCAGCCAGACAGCTGACAAGCCTGAGTTTGCTCCAATCAAAGTGTAAAATTGCTAAAATAAAATGAAACCATAGGCACACATAAAAATTGGTACATAGAAATACAACTGTGTAGTCACAGTAAAGGTGACAAGTTCTAGCTCCAATAAGATTTTGATTCATGACAGAAACTAGTACAGCAGTAGGACTAAGGAAAATTAATTTTCAATATTAAAAAAAGGTATGATTTCTGAAGAAACTGAAAACTGATTAGTAACTTGAAAGGAGTGACTAAGAAACTGCCAGAAAATAAAACTGAACTGAGATTTCAGAAGTGCTGGTGCAACCAAGTTGCAGAATAGCTCAGAAGAGGAAAATGTGCCAGGCAGATCAAACCCATTTGGAAAACAATCCAGTAGCTGCTTAATAACTTAAATATTAAGCTCTCAAAGAGAGCTGTTAGAAGAAGTTTTGCCTTCACTAAGCTCACATGAAAAGTAGATGAGGCTGGTCTAGGACAGCACCAGTGGACCTTGGCCCACAGATCCTCACTGCTCATTTTCCTGTAACTTCGAAAATAAGGTGACTGAGCATAGCAGGCAATATGACCTTGTCATAGAAGGAGATCTGGCTGGTCAAGCAGGACCCAACTTTCCTAAACCCATTTATGCTGGCTAGGTCTGATCCTATGGTTGTCCTGCATGTGCCATGTGATAGGCACTCAAGACAGTCCTCTCTCCATGGCACCAAGGTCAGGCTGACTGGTCTGTAGTTCCCTGGATCTTCCTTCTGCCCCTTCTTGTAGATGGCCATCTGTCATGATGAGACTCTGTCAACCAGACTCTTAAACAGGCCCAAGTCTGCTCCCAGGAAGTCCAAGATGTCTGGACATTCTGCTACTTACCCTCCTTACTATTTCTATGATAACTGAAAAAGCTACCATTTCATGACCACTGTGCCCAAGAGGCATCACATCACATCACATTACCCACCAATCCTCTGTTCACAAGCAACAGGTAGAGCATGGCACCCTCCCTAGCTGGCTTCTTTTCCGGCTCTGTCAGAAAGCTGTCTTACACACACCCCAGGAACCTCCTGGACCATTTCTTCTCTGCTGTGTTGTATTTCCAGCAGACATCTGTTAAGTTGAAGTCCCACAGGAAAACAAGTGCTAGAAATTGTGAGACTTCTCCCAGCTGCTTACAGAATATTTAATCTTCCTCTTCATCCTAGTTGAGTGGTCTAGAATAGACTCCCACCAGGGTGTCTGCATTGGTATCATTCCCCCTGACTCTTACCCACACTCAACCCTGTCATCACCATCATTAAGCTTGACAGCACAGACACTCTGTAACAGACAGGGCTATCCCACCACATCTCCTTCCTGGCTTGAAGCATTTAAAGCCATCTATTATAGCACTGCTATTTTGTGAGTCATCCCACCATGTTTCCACGATAGCAACCATGTTCCTGCTGTGTTCCTGCTATGCAACAGCTTTCCACTCCTCCTGTCTGTTGCCCATGGTCTGTGCATTGATGTAGATGCACTTCAGCTGGATGATTGATCCTACCACCATTTTATGTGGAGAAGCCCCAATTCTTCAGTGACCATTCTCAGGTGCATTCCTTGTTTCTGACTCTTAAATAACTCTTGTGTCTATGCTGCTGCATGGATCTCCATCCCCTACCTCCACTGAGACAGCAGAGCGAGGCACCTCACTCGCACACTGTCCCTCCAACACCACTGTGCGCCCCCCCCCCCCGCCATGTTTATTTTCAGAGAACCAGGTTTTATCTTCTTTCCCTTCACATCTAGTGTAAAACTCTTTCAATGAGCCCTGATGACTCCTTGCCTTTTTTCCATTTGAGGCAGAGGGAATTCACTGGGAATCACCATGTTGCATCCTTGGCTCCTTTCCCCACTTTTCCCACTATCTTCTCATCTTCATCTTTATTTTTAACTTCTACTTAGTCCTGCCCTACCTAAAATAATCACAGCCTTCATTATAAAAATAATTTGGCATTAACATAGTTAATGTTTGCTGCAGTAGCAGATCTAGTTTTTATAACCCACAGAATCCTCAAAAGAAAATTTCTTAATAAGTCTTGTATGTAATTTCTTTGTGTACACACCCATAAGTCAACAGAGATTTAAGAGAGCTGTATTGTAAAAAAGATCAGCATAGCTTATTCATAACCAAAGTAATAGAAACAAGACAGGAACATCAGAGAAAATGGAAAAATTGCCTATTGCCATGCAAAGGACAGTGTTATTTTCCCCTGTGTGTGCCTCTCTGTGCTCAGCCTGGGCTGAGCTATGCCCGTCTCTGTGAGTTTGGGATGACCAGCAAGATCCCAGGAGATGTTTATTGTACAAACACAAATGTTCTAGAATTAGGTAGCACATTTAAGTGCTATTTAAAATGTACATGTCTTTGGAGTTATGCTAAGCACAGTAGCAAGTCTGTACCAGGTTTGCAATAACTGCTGTTGCATTATGCCACTACTGCATGTCACTGTTGAGACAGACAAAAAAAAGTGTTGGAGGTGGTTGGGATGGGCCCTCTCTCCACCTGCAAGAAGCCATAGTTTTAACTCGGTTTCTTTTATGATGATCCAATGAGATGATGCAGAAACAATGAATTTCTGTCCTCAAATCTTGCTTAATGTGGATACAGGCATAAGGAGACAACATAAAATCAATTACACTTAAGTCACATTTGGAATTTTTTCTTCCTAATTCTAAACAGAAATAAACACTTCTGCACAACCTGAAGGTGGCTCATGAATCACAAAACAAGCAAATAACACAAAAACAAAGCCAAAAACCACAAACACACAAAAACAACCCTGAAGTAGGAGATGAACCTGATGCTATCTAATGGAAAGTTTTAAAAAGTCAGCTTTCCATGGAACACCTTCCTTGGAAGTGAACATCTTCATGGGACTGTGAAGAGAACAAAGAGCCTCTTGTTTCCAGCTAGTCACCTCATAACAATAGAGGGGAGGGCAGCTAATCTTCACTGTTTTCTAAAAGCCCTCTGGGCTGTTGAAATGATTTGGCAGCTTCTATGTAGTTCATCATGCCCAAGTTATGAATATTCACAATGTGCTCTCACTGGATCACTCACCCCTTTACTGAAGGATAGTTTTGCAGATGCATATTCCCTCTGTCTCGTTGAGCTAATCTCTAAATAATGGTGGATTGTGCACTGGAAGTCTGCATCGGCACTAGTTATATGATTACTGGTTTGTGGCCAGTCATTCCCTCAGTGATTAACCATTCATCGCTGAACTGGCACAAGCAGGCACTTCAGGAGATCCCCTTGTGCTTCCTTGGACTAGCTAATGACGGATAATGGGCAGACAGGAAAAAGAAAAGTGGAATATGAGATACCTCTCTATCCATGGCATCTGTCTTTTTTAATTGGGTGTTCTTCTCTATCAGAAACACAGAGATATGAAAAGCAGACTTTTCCCTTTTCTTTTGATCTGAAGTAATGGTAAACACTGAACAGTGAGTGTTTGTCCTTGGCTGAAGTTTTATTAATAAATTCCAGCACATGGTATGGCAATAAGGTTACTAACTGTAGTCTTCCTTGAAATTATCCGAACAGGCTTTTCTCCCCAGTATCTTTGTGCTGTGAAGCATTCGTTGCTCAGATCAAGTAAAAGCATTCAGAGAGATTAAAATCTGGTATCTGAAGCAGAGCTATTTACAAACACCAAGTAGATGCAACTCATAGAAGGTGCATGGCATAAAGTGCACAAGTCTGCAACTGTACATTACTCACAGAGTTCACCCCATGATAGAAGATGGGAGAGAGCTCATAATTGGCAGGCAGAGTGCTTGGAGTTATGCTCAGAAGTAATGAAACAATACAAAAAATGGTATGAGTATGCAATCAAGGCTAACAGTGTGTAAAGTAGTTCTTCTAGAAATTAAAACAAAAGGAAGGAAGAAAAAGGTATGCATAAGGCTGGAAACAGCCACATCTAAAGAAACAAGGATACTAAAGGTCATTCTGAGCATGACATTTGGTTGAAGTCAAAACAAAGGGCTAATTGAGTGGCAGTAGTTGTTACAGAACTTTCAGTCCATAGAAAAGGCTTCTCAAATTTATTTATATTGTTTAAACAGGTTCTTGTGTCAGCTTTATTCTTTCTAATACATCAATAATGATTTGAAGGCAGTTTTTATTTTACAGACAGCATCAAGGCCCTACAAAGACCTTTTCCATAACTGAGTTTACATATGAACAAATGTAGTAAAGGTGTCAAATTTGAGAGTTTCAAATGAAGGCTGGCATCCTACTGTCAATATTTTCCTAGAGGAAACTTGGGTTTTTGAAGGACAAACAATTATTGCTACAAGATTTATATGGAATCATATTAAGCAAGTCAATCCAATAGGAGGAAGTAAAATCTGGATGCCATCTACTAAAGAAGAAAGGTATGGATCTTGTGTAGGATTAATAGAATCTGTCAGTTTCATATTGATTGCTCAGATACCCTACATCCTCTAAAATGTCCCTGGATGTCACATTTTAGGCACTCACATTTCTTCATCACACTGAGGTCTTTTCACATTGGCCCTCTATTCTCTAAAATCCATTTCAAAGCAAAACTTTTGTTTTAGTCCCAGGGTTCCCCCTAAATTAGTAGGGTTTTCTGCTACACCCTAGAACAAAACACACATGAAGTAAAACAAAAAAAGGAAGCTACTGATCTCAGAAACTGTTCTCTGATGTTGCTCAAAAAATGCTCAGCTTAAGCTGTATGACTCTGATCTGAAGAAGCAGAGAGATCAGTTCATCAAGTACAGTACTGCAGATAGTTTTAAAAATTAAACTCAATAAAAAAACAACCAGTAAACTTTGGCAGTTAAAAAAATCCAAAATTAGATACAGATACAGAATTTACTTGCTTTGTAGCAGCAACACAAAAAAATTATGAGTCTCTCAACTTACCCCTTCTATGATATGAGCAAGTCACAGTCCAGACAGGTATCAAAAAAAATCATCTATTTGAGATATGAGAATTCAAGTCCTTCAATGAAGCCCTTAAACATCCATTTAATTACAGTCCCATTGATTTAAAGATCCTCTGTGTTAAGCTTTTGGGTTACTGCTTTGCTGATTCATTAGATGATAAAGTCATTTCAGTCAATACAAATGTTTTAGGAGAGTAATTACATCTGTTTAAGCAGACAGAAGCAAAAGAAGAAATATAACTAGAGGTAATGATATAAAATAAAGCTAGACACACTGAAATAAGAAATAGTACATACACTTTCAAATTGATAGTCATTATGCACTGTCACAAGAATAAGCCTTTTCCCTTTTTAAAGTCATCATGTCAAGACAGAAGAAGATTAAATTCTATTTAATTTTATTTCATCTATAATGTTGCTCACAGTCTCATAAATCCTTCTGGGATTAAAACCTGTACATTATACCCCTTAATTCAAAATCCACAGTTGAGTTCTGAGTTATTTGAAATAAAGTCTCTTTTTTAAATACCATATTTCACTAAAATGTTATTGATAAATATTGCATATATCTATTTTTAAAATTACATTGTTATATTAAGGATTAAATTTAGTACTCTGCACTCACAAAGGAGGAGACATATGAACTATTCAGAAAGAGTGTATGGAATTAACAGAACTCCAGTCATTTGAAACACAAACTGTGCATTTCTGCCTGTAAGTGGTAAAATAGTGAACTTACAGGTAATGCATTTTGTCTACTCCTTGGTCTGGAACAAATTGTAGTATTTTGCAAAAATATTTTCATTCTAGATTATTTGGTTTTCAGTGTGCCTTGTGCACTGTTAATACTGTAGCTATCCCTACAAGTGATTCTAATATTAAACTGTTCTGCACTTAGGCATCTTCAGCACTAAAATCTTACTATCAGTGGAAGTAACACCTCAGAAAGATTGTATACAATATTATATTTCAAAAGCATTTGTGGGAATGGAAGTCCTCATTCTGCTTTATATTGCTGTTGGGCTGTCTCTAACATTAGGAAGCTATTCCGTCCTTTTCACTGCATCATAAGTTGTTAAACTCTGTTTTTTTATCAACTACTCCAGCATTACCCCAGAGGTATCTTTCCCCTTAGCTCTGTTTCCAAAACTTGTTTTGGTTTAAAAAAAGCAGAAGGATATGAATGAAAAGGAAGGTGTAGCAGTAGCTACCTCCACAACCTGTAAATGAACAAGATGTACACAGTTTTAATCAGATGTCAGCCTTATTTCTATCAATATTTGCCTAATAGTTTTGCATTGCACCTACCCTATTGTTTATTGACAACACAATATGAAATGGACTACCTTAATAACATAAAATAGATATGTTTGAACAGTCAGAGGGAGAGGACACAAATATCTAAGATGCTGCAAGTTTACCATCTCTGTAGTTTCTTATGCAGAGTGGTAAAATACTCTCAACTCTACAAAAACAGATAACACCTCTAGGATAAAAGCACGCCTGAATGCACCAGGAAAAGTGATGGAGCAATGGGAAAAGGGATGAACTGTTCAGAGAAGGAAAGTGACAAACAAGCAATTAAACTGGCAAAAAGTGGGGCAGGGGGGAAAAAAGGAAAATATTAAATGCTATAGTGTAATTCAAAAGTTTTAGAGTTAAATGCACAACTAAATCAGCAGAAATTCAAGGTTCATCATAACAATGGGTTTGATTTATTTCTGAAGATATATTGCAGAGTAGTATAATAATAACTACACAGTCTTAAGCTAGTGTTTTAAGGATTCCTGTATTATTATTTCAGTATCTCAAGACGTATGCATTTGATAAAGAGTGATGAGCTCAGTAATTGCTCTGGGTCTAGGATGCCTGAAAGATTTGTTTACTCAGTGATGTACTTTCAAAAGTCTTATTAGTAGAGGACATATTCTGCATTGCCTCTCCCAAGGGTTCCCAAGTCTAGGAAACTGAGCAGCTGAAGAGGCGCAGTGTCTGAGATTTCTCAGTGCTATTTTCACCTACAAATTTATTTGTATTCTTTAACTGTGCTTTCCTAAGCAAAGGGGAAAAAACACTTCCATCTTTTCTATCTAAAGCTAAAACATTAATAACAAAAAGTACATTTTTCCCTTTCATATCAAGAGGTTTTTTTCTTTATCATTGTTAACATTGACCATTTGGGGTATATTTATTTAAACAAGAAAATCTTGCTCATGCAGAACAGGTCAGCAGCAGTGGCTGAGACATAAAATCAATAGGGAAAAAGAGCAATGCTTTGGCAAAGGGAATAAAGAGATTGCTAAATATTTTTGCTGTCACTTGTTTTGCTTGTTACCTTCCTACATCCTGGATAAAAACAGAAAATTAAACTCTAGGCATCAGCTCCTATCTTATTTTCTCAAAAATATTTTGACGTATTTATCACCTAGGAAATAATGGGAAACTAAAGGAAGTAAAAAAAAAATCTCCTTCCTTTATTATTCTTTTCCCGTGGAATTATGGAAGACTATTACTGTAAATGCTGAACAATTCTGGCTACTGTACTTCACAGAAATATATGTTCAGGCACCTGCAGTGGAATAGTACAGCTAGCATAACTGATAATATTAAATACCCTCTTGAAATTATTCTGCATTTTTCTTTCCTTCTTTCAGAACTCAGTAAACAAAACATGTAGCAAATTCCTCACAACTTTTTTCTTTTTTTTTTTTTTACATACGTTTACCTCTGCATTGCACTAGTCTGAATTAATCTCTTTCAAATAAACATTTAAAGCTGTCATAGGACAGGACCTGCCCCTGACAGATACAAGGTAGGTGGCTGCTCTGATAGCAGACTGCTTGGAGAAATATTTTTCCTCATTACCCAGGTGCTGCCTCTGCTCTGCCTCATCACTGCCCTTTCCCAGCTTCCCTAAACCATGCTATCAACACAAAATTTGATTTTGCTGCCATTCATGTTGAGGAAAAAAACCTTTCTTTCATCATCCGTGGGGTAACAGAATTTCGTTTTCCTCATACTTGTGAGAGGATTTGGGTTAGGTCTGCCTTACCATGCCTGCTTACAAACAGCAGCAAATAAGTTTCCAGCACATATTTGCAGTTGCAAAAACTCTTTGTGGATTCACTTTGACTCCACTTATCAGCCTGGTTTAAAGTCCAGTTAATGACAGGACCCATGAGTTCTTGCTGTAGAGTTTTATCAAGAGAGAAAACTAAACACTGTGCCAAACAATAGGACAGAATAATCATTGATGCAACAGAGATTACACCCTTTATTTACATATCAATTGACTTTTGAGGAGGAAAATGAGGGCTAACATCTCCAGAGATTAAGGTCCAGATCAACATCACTCAGTACTTCTCATGAACATCAAGTGTTATTATTTAAGATTTTATTTTTCATTAGTTGTTTGCAATTAAAATTTGAATATGAATACACTTAATTTTATGTTATTCTGTTTTCCCTAGATCATGGAAGAGGAGCTCCTTCAAATTGCTACTGCTATATAAATGCTTTTAAAGGTATTTTATAACCTCATTATTTTTTGCTAAATTTGATCACATTCAAATTATTCAGGATTAATATAATTGTAACACTTTACAGAATATTCATTAATTCTGATTCTTGAACATCTGGCAATCTGGCAATAAAATTACTAAAAGCAAACAGGATTTGTTAGTTAGACTCCTCAGACATTAGCATTCAAACAGAAGTGAAATCCAATAAATGCAAATTGAAAAGACTGCTGGCACTTTGAAACCAAAATGATCTTCTAACACAAAGTCAGTTTAGTGCCTGAAACTACGTTTTTATCTCTGAGCTTGTACGTGAGATTTGGGGATTTTTACCACAACATTTATGTGTTTTAAAATCCTACTTTTGGTCCAACATGAAAGATCTACAGAAGCTGCCAATGGTTACTATCCATGTATGCAAGGAATCAGAGGAGATTGATTATAGCAATTCCAAGCACAGTTTAAAGCATCAAATAAAAAAAGCTTTCACTTAAATAATTATATTAAATCTTATATTTAGTTCTCATTGCAAATATGCTAATATAATTATGTGATTATGTGGTATAGATTTATTCAAATCCTTAGCTTTTGTACAGTCTAATGATTAGAAATGGTGAACAACTTAATTATAGACAAGTGATCAATTTGTTATTTATGTTGAGTTCCATTTGAAGTTGAAATTGGAATTGCATTCTTACCCTGAAAAGCATTTTTCTGTTGATCAGAACAGATTTTACATCTAGAGCTGGTTTGCTAACTGGGAATGTATTCTCTATTGTTAATAAACATAACTGAATTATTCTCATTTATTTGCAATTCAAGATTTTAATTCAACTAGATCCACCTCTCTTACCTCAATTCATTCATATATTTGAAAGTTTCTGCCTTTCCAAGTCAGTTTGACCTGTGATGTTCTCAGTGACTGCAGCTTAATGCAATGCAGGCCCTCTGCATGCTCCACACTCAAGCTCTTTTGCCAGAAGATGAAGTCATCTGGAACTGGACTTGAATCAGAAGAGCAGCCAGCACAGAGAAAGTGTGGATGAAACAAGGAGTTCCTTCTACCACAAACATTAAACAAAGAGCTGAGGCGTTTATTGTGGACACCTAATTACCTTGGGCAGGTCATCTGCAACACGGACATTCTGCCACAAACATCACAACCCGGGTCTCTGCAGACTCCAGCTGGGTACTGAACAGAGCTATTTGCTTTACACTGCCAGCTGTGGTCGATGAGCAGTATTGCCATGTTTGCCAGGAGCAGATGCCATGCCAATAAACCTTGAAGACCAATGCTGGCTCTGTGTCAGAGCATGGAATGGCATTTGTCTTCATGCTGCTCCCAGATCTGCTGGAGAAAATTGAATAAAGCAAGGCCCATAAGCATCTCTGCAGAATCAGCTTCCATTCTTCAAGGCTAGCACTGACTTGAAACCAGAGCACCAAGTACATCCAGATAGTTCTGGGTAGACCTGTGGGGCTCAGTCTGTGCCCCACACCCACAGTGATCCAGCTTCCAGTGGGGTGTATTTGCCCAAATACAATGCCAAGCTTGTGGTGGCTCCTTGTGCTTGTCTGGAATGTGACGCAGATACTCGAGTGACTTTTCAAGGGCAACTGGAAGGGCAGTGCAGTAACACAGCCCACATGGCAGCTCTACAGTAACTAGTCTTCCTGTTACCCAGGGAATCCTAGATCCCATAGAAGAGCAGAGATGACTACTGCAGGAACAACATGTTTCTAATAACTGTTTCGTGACTGAACTATCTAACTTGTTATTTGTGTGACAGAATCTGTAGGCTGGGAGGGACCTATGGATGAAGATCACTCAGTCCAACTCCCTGTTCAAAACAAGACCTGCTCCCAAAACTGAACCCTGAGCAAACTGTGCAGTTGGATCTACTTTCAAGGAATTCAGTGTACTACTATTTCACTTGCCTTCTGTTAAATACATATAAATGGAATATTTATTATTTCAAGATGTGTCTTCTTTGTGATTCAAAGCACTCTTGTTCTATATAAATCTAAACAGAAACCTACCCTAAACTCACTGACTCATCGCTGTACTTTCAGTGAGCTCTGTTAGAATCCTTCATCTGAAATTCATTTACAGACCAATATGCACTCATGATAACAAGACTTAAGGCTCTTACAGATCCACATAGGTTGTTGTGATCTCCACATACAGGCAGAGACATGGGCCTGCACAGTTTCACATGCAGTGCTGCACACAAGTTAACATACAAGGTACAGCCAGCAGTGTCTATGAGATAACACAAATACATTTTAGAGGAAAATAAGGTAAAAAATCTGGTAGGACTTAAACACAGCACAGAAAGCAGTTGATCTGCACAAAAATAACAACACAAAACATTAACTTGACAAAAGACTAAGTCAGTGGTTTAGTTGTTTGTTCTTTTTTTGAAGTATTGCTTCCTACTAATATCAGAACCGTTAATGCAAGAGCTTCTAAAATGGATATGGTTCTGAATTTCTGGATGACACAAGCACATATACAAAATGTCTAAAGGACTCTGTCTTGCATGAAACCATATTCTTTTAGTTATTCATCCTAGACCAAACATCTCAATGCATTTTAGAAGAACAACTTTAAACACAAATTTAGAAGAACACTCTGCAGCTTCAGAATGGCTATGGCATT
Organism: Poliocrania exsul; assembly: GCA_035041345.1. Classification (NCBI taxonomy): domain Eukaryota; kingdom Metazoa; phylum Chordata; class Aves; order Passeriformes; family Thamnophilidae; genus Poliocrania; species Poliocrania exsul. The sequence continues at coordinate 84,414,375 of JAWWLZ010000118.1, forward strand.
CTGTACAAATTTGTCAATCAATACAAAGAAAACATTGTTCAACACAGAAAAAACCACACTAGCTCTTCCTCTAGAAATTAAATGCCTGCGAGATAGCAAATAATAGCACTACTTTATCTCAGATTTGTTTGTAATAGAGATGTCATTTCAGTTCACTTGTTCACCTTGTCTATTGAAACAGCTGCCAGTGTTTCTGAAAATCACAGTGTCAGCTGATACCAAGAGCACACAAACTTTGCAGCAATCTCCTTAGAGTTATCTTGTCAATTGAGAGAGGAGCAATTTCACTTCAAGGCCAAATTGATCCAAAGAAATCAAGAATAATTTTCTCAGATGTCCTCTGTCTTTGAAGCCTCATTTCCTTCTCACAGCAGATGCATTTCCATTGGTTGAAAGTATTGCTGGGGCCTTGCTTTGTTTTACACAGTTGCTTCCATATTTGAATATTTTTCAGGGACTGGGAGGGAATATCACCTATTCTAGTTGATCACCCATTCGATAGTAACCATAGCAGCACTGCATCTGGGTTCCATGGGTACCAGGCTGCCATGGGTTCACTGCAGTGTTATGTGCCTCAGCAGGTGGGTGGCTACATGCAGCAGCCTTGCAAGCGGCCTGCAAGCACTTCAGCATTTCTCTCGGTCCCACCATTTAAGAATAGCATAGGCATAACCAGAGAGGTCTTTGAAAAATGTGTATGTTAATCTTCCATCTTTGTAATGTGTTTGTAAGATAGGAGGATGTAACCCCTATCTCACTCCTATGTTCTGAGTACTACACACACAGAAGAGCAGTTTATTCCAATAACCATCTGGCATAGCTGCTTTCTTAGCTTAACAGGGCTTCATGTGTGGGCTTGAAGGTTCCCAGGTTCAGGCATCAAAATGTTTTGAGTAGAGAATTTTTTTACTCTGTTTTAGTTTGGGCCTGCCCAAGCACAAAGGAGAGACATTACTTACAACTGTGCATCAGACCTCTGCTTAAAATATAGGATGAGAAACATTAAGTTTTGTTATTTAAGCACCCCAGCAGTAGACATAGAGATGGAAGTACTACACTACTTGCCCTACTTTGTCCTACAAAGGGGTGATACAATCCTCACTTGACTGTTGCATGTCGTAACCCTTCATTGAATGGAAAATAGAGACATGCAGTGCAGCTGCAGAGCAGACACTGTAATATTTCTTAGTGCTAGACTGTAATTGAGTCAGGGCAATGAGGAGAAACAAAAACTCAGCTAGCACTGTGTTTTTCCCCACCAGTAAATCAGCAGCTGGTTTTGCCAGCAAATTACTTAAGTATATGCATATTAAAGAATTGTCTAAAAAGAGCATGTGGAAGAGGTTATAGTTACAGTATATGGTAGAAAATACCTTACAAATGTAGAAATAAACCAACAGAAAAAGATGGACATACTTTGCATTATATTAGCTAAAAGCTAAATCAGGTGCTGTTTAATCAGTAAGCAAGCGATCCAACTTAACCCCCTTTCAGTAGGTAACTTATACTAAAGATGAGAGACTTTTAATCCTGCAGTTAAGTTCTGTGCAATATCTGAAACATGAAATGATTCTTCTCTTGTTTAGATGTATTACACTCTCGTCATAGTGAACAAATGAAAAACTTTGGGCAAGAAAATTTATTTTTGTTCTTATATTAGTTTAGTGACTTCCTCAATTATACCTTCTCAATAGGGCCAAACTCCAAATACATCTTGTCCTTCACCCTTCAGAATATAAATTCATACACACAGGCCCACCTAAGGGTTGTGGTCACACAGAGAAACATAAGATAGATTTTGTTCCTTTCCAGTTCTCTGTTACTGGTACCTCTCTCAAATATAATACTTGAGACGTAGCATGCTTATTTTCCAGTCTTTTGTACCACTACCTTTCCTTTTTAACAGTGATGCTAACCTAAGATTACGTTAGTACAGACAGCATGTTTATACTTCTTACTTCTAGTTGCATCTCCAGTTTCTGGTGAAGAAGTTTTACTTGAAGAGCTTAGCTTTCCTAGCATCCTTAGGTAGGTTATTGGAAAAAAGCTTCAAACTAAAAAGGCCTCCAGAAGAACCTCTGCATCTTAAATCAGCATATAAAATTAATTTTCAGAGATGTTGACAAGTAAAGCCTGAGAACACAGAGCTTTAGACCAACTAAATTATTTTATTTGGTTGCTGTTGTCTTTGATTACTTTCAATATATATTAAAAAATCAAATAAGAAAGAAATAATTAATTTCGTATTATCATAACAGTGAGGCATGAACAATTTGCAACAAAAGTAAGGGAATATCTCTGAGCAATTAATCTAAACCAAGTCCTTCCCCTGAAAAGGTTAAAGGTTTGACTAGTTAAAATCTTCAATAGAAAGATTTGATAAAAAATTTCTCAGGGTATGATATGCTTCCAAATAAGACGTCACCAATCTACTAGACCATAGTGGAGTTTAAAAGAAGAAAAAAATCCAATGAATTCTGAGTTGATATATATCATGGACTATTATTAATATACATATTTATATATTATAATCACAATTTTAAGCATATTAAAAAGTTTACCGAAAAAAATTATTCTAATATGTCCTCTCAGTGAGGGCTATCCTATATTATTTAGGGAAAAATGAGTCCACACATATGGGTGCTACATGATAACCTATTTAACCTAGGACTTTCGAAATATCTTTTTATTGTGAGAGTGTACAGACACTCCTGCCCTAAATACAGTTTCAGCACGCTGGGCTATAGTGCTGTACTCACAAAGACAGCATAAACCATTCCAGGCCATAAAAAAAATGGAAACCCAAATCAGAGGGTGAGGCTGTCTGGGAAGAATCCATGTTATCTACACACGCTGATGTGGACAAGGAACTAATGCACAGAGAGATTAAGGCCATTGGTCAGCAAAACCCTTAAGCACAAGTATGAGTAATCCCACTCCCTTCAGGATGGCATTACTGCCCAAAGGAAGGTCTACAGCCTTTTGCGCTAATTCAGGGCCCTGTTGACCTGTCCAAGGTCATACAGTAAATCTGAGATAATGCCAGGATTTGGACTCAAGCCTCCTGCTTTCTTCTAGTACGCCTTAGAAAGAAATCCAGTCTTCATCTTTTAGTTTATCACCATTTTGTCGTGTTTCTGTTTAGATACAGACTCAGGATCTCAAACAAGTAATTACAACTTCCAGTCTCCATTCCAGTGTATTTTAAATCTAACAGACATAAATTTATTAAATAGGTGGAAAATAGTAACAGGAAAATAATACAATCATAGACATGAGAAAAAACATTTGCTGCAAAGTAGGTATGCACACAAAGTTTCATAAATTTGCCAGGAGTCCATGACTCAATTTCTGTGAGATCTACATGAATGAGTTCAGTAGAAACTGAAAAAAAAAAAAGTCTATAAATAAGGTTTTGCTGAACAAATTTGGAAAGATTCTTTCAGGAGGACAGGATGTCAGAGTAACCTATTTCATGAACACCGCCTTCATCAGAGAATGGTCATGATGTTTCACGTAAAACAGGAAACAATATCTTACAAAATCAGACTTTACTATTATGAAATGGACTTTGTTGTTAAGAGGTGATCATTTAAGTTTTATGTTGAGTAAAGAAAATAGTAGATTTTAAGCTGAACTCATTTTAAGTTGTGTTACTTAAAATAGTTTTTTTCTGTTGAACATATATTGCAATGCCTTCATCTTGGTTACATCAGGTCATTTTCCAATAACAAGCACGTATGAATTTACAAGACTATTATGTACTCAGCATACCTGAATACTTTTTAAGCCAGGAGCATAAAAAATTACCATTACCTCAATTAATGGAGTACCATGTATTGTCCCAGGGCTATTTGATCAAAACAGCCACAGGACAAGTAACAATTTAGTTGAAGTCATTTAAAAGTCTTCTTTTTTGCTCCTCTCATCTCATCCCATTTTTTTTTTTCAGAAGCTGCTCAGGAAGTGAAGTTACTCCTCATCCTTTGTCACAACTCCTGAAGTAAAGTTTAGATGCAAATGAACTGACAAAATAGATACTAGACAGGGGCTTGGTTATGAAGTGGAACTTGTTCAACTTCATTTCCAGGCTAAAAATGAAGGAGTAAAAAGTGGAGAAATTAGAACCAGTCGCACAGATTGTACTACCAAATCAAGAACCACACAAAGAACAAGATTGCATAAGTGGCCATAGCTGTACATAACATAGTTTTATGTCTTCAAAGTCAGTAACATGAGCAACAAAGAAAAATCCTCCTTTAGGATATGAAGCCTGTCATCTTCTTGACAACAGTGAATGAGCAATTTAGAGAGCCTTATAGGTACAGTGCACCAGGCAGACTGCAGGAAAAACCTTCACCAACATTGCACATAGTGGTAAAAGCTCTCAAATTGACTTGTTCAAAGAGCAAGGCTTCCCATTAAGCTTGCTCAAGAGTTCATAAAAATCATGTGATTACTCCATTTGGGAGTCTGCCACTGAGCTTCATTTGTGTATGCACACATTATAGAATTATTATTGACCCTTATGAATATTGCTTGGCACCATCCATTACTAATGTTGGCAGATACCTTCCACTGTAACACCTTGTTTACTAATTTATTTAAGCTTGCAAAAACTAATGGGGAGAAATTTTCCAGTACAGATGTCTGCCTGAGATCACACTTTAATGGAAAAATTCTGGAATATTTCAGCTAGGAACCTATCCAGAACAAAATATATTTTTGTTTCAATGTTAAAAGCACTTATCCTTACTTACAGAAGTTCCATTGGCCTCTGACTCTGCAAAAGGGCCATGACATTTGGCAGGGCTGAGGTTTATCATCAGGAATGGGCCTTGTGCCACTCTGTTGAAAATCACCCCATATGACTTCAGTCAATGCCTTTGCAAAGTCAGAGTTTGTGTAGGAAAAGCCAACAAAAATTGGCCAGCATTTCTGAGGTTTAAAAGCAAAAGTTTCTGAAGACATGTCTTTACTAAGACTGCTTGAAAGATCCCTGGAGCTGTAAGAAACTAGATCCTCTGTGTTCAGGCAAAGAAGATCTTTCACTTTCCCCTCAAATAAAAAAATCCACATCAAAGAAAGCTGAAACTTTTCATCCAAATAGAAATAATCCCTAACTTTTAGCCAAATGGGAGTAAAAACAAGTTCTACTTCAGTATTAGTTCCTTGCTTCTTATGAGTTTGATGTTCCGCAGGATAGCTACTCTGAATTTTTAATTTAGCTTGAAACATATGTGTTGCTATTGATCATCAGCTTAATCAATTCATACAATCTCAACATTAGTTTGCAATACTGTGAGAATTTTTAAGCTTTATCAAATTAATACAATTATTTAGAAAATATGGATACAGCAGAGTAAACCATCAGTCCCTGTAGCTTTTCTTCTTGACATTCTGTTTTTGCTCTTCCAAAAGAAACTACTTTTGTTTACAGAAGTAGTTTTCTAGCATATCATAAATAAACATATTTAAATCCTACCATCATCCGAGCAGCAGCTGCTCCTAAGAAGGCATGGGCTGTGGGATTTGAGTGCAAATCCAATTTAGTTCAGTCTCCAGTGGTCACTGCTCATAAAACTGAACATAATTTGTCTCAATTGGCAACATCTAGAGAAAGAAACTTGCAAGTTCCCCAGCATAATAAAGTATACTGCTGTCAGAGTCTGCATTCTGCGGGGGTAAGGGATGGAGAGAACAAGAGTCAAATGCAGTTTTCCTATTCCTTTTCCAGGATGTAGGTATATATATTATCCTTATTAAAGTTTACTGGGAAACACGAGCAATAGGCAAATCGCTAGTTTCAATGCAGTCTGAGACCACAATATTTAGGGTTTGCTTGAGAATCCTGAAAGATTTAAATTAAACAGTCCATTGCTGTGTTACCAAATAAATTAGGATGGCTGAATATACCTAGAAAAGTATTTGATGAACACTTGCAATAATCTATCCAAAGTTAAGAAATAAATCTAGGAAAGGATTTTTTTTTTCCATAAAGCAAAATAATAATTTACAGAACTGTTTATTTCAAAAATGTTGGTAATCTCACTCAGCTACAGGTGATACTAGAACAGTTGCACACAATCAACACATGTACATAGTAGTAAGTAAAATGAGATGGAGACCATTCCTCTGATGCTGAGGATGATAGGCACAGCACAGCTGGTACCTTGCAAGTGAACCTTTCTCCAACCCAGCACATGGTGGTTTCATCTACAGGAAAAATTGAAGCACTACATTACTTCCCAAGAAATGCTCATATATCCTTTGTGAAGATATTAGAAGGCAAAAGCCAAACCAAAACGAAGAAGCATATTAACACCTCATCTACATGGAGACTAAAGGCACCACACTTGTGTGCCTTGTCATCTTAGTATAAACACAAGCAAAAGTCCCCAGCTGTATTTCGGTTAGCTGATAGTCTATATTGTTAATATGATAATCTCTTTTCTAATGCAAGAGCCAGTCCTCCTCCATCAGGCACCAGGTGGAGTTCTGACCAGTTACTTCCCAAAGAGACAGTATTTTAAATGACAAGGGTGACTTGGGTAATCAACACTGATCTTGACATGGCATATAGTCCACCACTGTTTTTTGAAGCACAGTCTTGGTGTCAGGAAGCCTTTCCAAATTTATTATTCCCAAAGCAGTTCTCAGGAATAATTTCCAGAGGAGTAAATCAGCAGCCAAATTCTCCACACTGTGTCATGGCTCCTTCCCAAAGAGCATAATAAAAGAATATGCCCCAGGGTGAGATTTGTTAGCTTGGGTGAGCACTGTCTAACATGACCTCTTAGTGAACAAACATGAAAGCATCCAATATTTGCCCAGCAAAATTTTCCCAGGTCTCTGCTAGTTTGGAGTCTTTGTACCACTTTCAACTTCATGGTGTAGATTTTCCCTGGAGGCAGCAGCATCAGGAAGTACTGCATCCTTGTGGGAACAGGCAGGGGTACAGGGGAAAAAATCATCACAAATCATTGAGGCATAAGGTATTTTTCCATCTATGTAGAAGGCAATTTCAGCAATTGCTGATTGACTTTCAGACAATTGCAGCAAGTAGCTTTGACCACTGAAATCAGGAGGGCAAGGACACAGGAGTAAGAACAAGCTTTACAGAGAAAGTGGAAAAAGACTTTGCATGGAAACGATAACAGAGTCCCCTGCTGGGTAAGCTTCTTTCTTTCCTTATCTAAGTTCAGCTGCAATGTGACTGAGAGCAGGCCTGCTCTCTGCAGGCAAGGTTTCAGCTCCAGCCTGCCTCTTGTGTGAACTTGCCCTGTGTCTGTGAGACCACTTGATTCTCCAGCTTTACCCATACCTACGGATTTGCCATAGATTCCAGTTTGGGAAATCTTGCCTCTAGCCTCACCTCCATGAAAAATTTCCAAGAGGTATTTTTGTCATTTGTTAGTTTTAATGAACAGGTTAAGGGCATTCTTTATACACTGTCTCCTCATAGAAGCTTTTACACATGGAAGCAAAAAGCTTCCAGTCTTGACATTCAAAGTATATCAAAAAGAAAGCAAGTTAAGCATCATATGCTAGTATACATTGCTTTCTGAAACACAACTATACCACCTTTTTCACAAATTCTGCCTACTTGAAAAGACAACACAAAAATGAGCTAGGTGATTTTCAGTATTCTTAGCTGCCTCTAACTTGTGCCCAATCAGTTGGTGAGAACTTTTATCTTTGGGACTGCCAGAAGTACCAGCTTAAAAGACTTTGATGTGTTTTTTCCACTACTCTTCTTCAAGAAGGTATTCATGGAAGGAAAATAAATTTTACTCCCACTTGAATCAACAGGCAGGGTTTGAACAGGGTGTTGCTCAGGGTCTTATTTCTACATGTTTTTGATTTGTCATGTTATTCCAATCTCTTTTCACCTGGGAGTTATTTACATTTGGCAGTCTCCAGCCATGAATTAATACTTTTTTCCCCCTACTTTACTTTCACTAGAATTAAGGCCTGCCAAGACACAGCCTTACCTTGCCTTCACTTGCCTTTAGACAGCCAGATTCAAATCACCTTTTGGTTTTCTTCAGCTAGACTTGCTTTTTATTTCTTGGGCTGGCAGAGAAATAATAAGAATCTTTTCTTTCACTCAGAAATGTGGTATATTCTTATTTAATACACTTTCTCTTTACATATGTTGGCATCATACTCAAAATCCAAACTGAACATTGAACTAGTGTAATCACCTTTCAAAACCAATTTTGGAAGTGCTTTTCTTTATTTTCTCATGTCTATAAATGAAGACCTTGTGAGCTTTTCTAGCCATTAGTCTCTAGACGATTAAGAAAAGGGATGCAATGGAGAGAAGACAAAAATTACATCCTTTAAATATATATTAAACTGTTGTAGACCACACCCACTAGTATTTATTTAAGATATTTACTTTTCATGTATTTTATTCTTTTCTACTTTCCCTACTTATCCTTCATGCTTCAAAGAATCATCTATGAAAGAGTGCTCTGGTGTTACCCCAAGGAATTCATATACATTTCATCTCTGCAGAAGCTGCGTAGCTGTTGAAGACTGTTAAGAAATTAAATACATGTGAAATTCATTCCAAAATGTGAGAAAAAAATGCTAAAACTCGAAAAATATGAATATATACCACTTGAGCATTGCACTATTAGACATTCTCAGCAAGTAAAAAAAAAAAACCACAACAAAAAACCATGGCTTTAGCACTCTTCACTAACCTGCTCTCTTTCTCCCCTGGCAGCCTGCAGGTTTCCTCCTCAGAACCTCATAGTAAACTAAAAGAACAAATCTGTTCTCCCAGGGAGCAACACGCTTGCAGTTTATCTGAGTGTGTTTGACAATGGCATATTTACACTTAATTATGATATGGATTTGGATAACATTAGTGTCTTCAGTGGATCACAAGCTTTCAAGTTTTTATATATAGTGTGAGGTATCTTGACAGCTAAATTAAAGTTGGTAGTACAAATAAAGTCACATAGCCATACATGTTTTTATAAGGTTGAAGCCTAAACAACAATTGATTGTGCTTATAATCTTGTTTTTATATGAATAATGACCTGCAACACAGGTGAAGACTTTAGGAAGGTAAAAGCAGCACCATCCTTCAAGAGGGATGAAGATCAAGCATCATATAATACGCATATCTTCTTTGCTTAAGATACTGACATGAATTATCAGTAAACAAGCAAAAACTAACTGAATTATGTTTCTTAAACTGTGCAAAAGTATGAAGAATAAATCTTGCCAGGAAAATATGTTTAGTTTTTATGATAAAATTAAATAGTTACTTATTATTTTGTGAAGTATTTCTCTACTAGTCAAAGTAGGGAATAGGGATTGGGGGAAAACAGTGACATAATAGATGCAAAGGACTGAATTGTTAAGTATTGATATTGGAGGAAAAAACTTTTTCAGAGTACTGGTTCATCTTAGCTGAAACTTTTATTTCCTTTAATAAAAGGATAAACTTTAAACTTGCAGTAGGCAAAGGTTTATTAGAAAGTAATTGTGGATCTGAAGAGTCACAATGTCCACAGAAATTTGCCATAATCAGTGTTGAGCTCAGCATATTGCAGATTTGTTTACTAATGATATAGCAACATGATGAAGGCATGCCTTTTATTTCTGAAAGCAAATGTAGATTAGCTTGCCAGCACACACAAATAGTACATGGAGTTGAAATTATTTTGGTAGAAAATGCCAAAAAAAAGCACTACAACTAATGCCTTTCCCATTTTTCTGTTTAAATTCTTTTTCCAATTGATTTGGCATATAATTTTCTGCTCTGTGAAGTTTGACCTTTAAAACTCCAAGCATGAATATTGCTTGTTTGTAATCTTTTTTTAATAAATTTAATTGTCTTGATCATTTGCACTTAAGTAATCACTTATTTTTCATTCTGTGAAAACAAATACTTCCATCTGAACAGGAACTGAGGACAAAGTTCCTTACCAGTAGAACTTTTTTTTTTTAACTTGCTAGAAAATTCCTAATACTGGCAGCATAATGCCTCCTGAATATGTTGGCCAGATTAATGCCCTGCCTAATACCAGGTATTTTTTTTCTGCTTCTTGTAGATGAGTGTTTAAATGGTTGATCTTTCTGTTTTCCAGTCTGTGCTTTATCTATTAACACATCGATCTATGCACTTTTTAGACTATTTTCTTTAGAGCTGTCTGCAATTCTGGAATAGACAATGCTGTTTTGATGTTAAGTGCCTCTTCCCTTTTCTCTCTTGCTTGTTTTTCTATGAAGTCCTTCTCAGAAAGGGTTTATAAACTTTGAGTAATATTCCAGCAATATTCAAAGAGCTGGTGCTAATCAATAGGATCCATTTTATGCAAACAAAATATAAATTCCCTCTCTGTTTAATGATTAAGCCTGTAATATTTATGAGCAAGTAAATAAAAAATTTCTTCCTGTCAGGACCATCAAAACCTTGACGTTCCTGTGACGTCTTGTCTTTTATTCCCTATCCCTCACAGGACATAGACAATAGCTCCTTAAAATCCTCAAGTTCATGTCATGTACCATTAACCTATTCCCTGGCAGTCTTCTTTCTTCCATACACTTGCTTCTAACAAGTACTTAAGTAAAGCTGTTTAGTTTTGTGTTAATAATTGTTTCTAACTGCTTATCTATAGGTTTAATTTTCCTCTTCACTAGATAGGTATATTCCAGTGAATGCACTAGTGTCGAGGACCTGAGTAGAATAAAGCCATTTATTTCATCCTAAATGGAGTGAGGTTAGTATGCATATCATGGGCACAGACAGAAGCAGAGGTGAGCTAAATATGTTTATAAAAAATATGGTCTGCCATGGTTGGGTCTAACCAATTATAATATTCAAAACAAGGGTACAGCGAAAATAAACAAATTTGTATTCCTGCTCTGCACTAGTGTTGCTGGTTTTGGATTACAGAAGCATTGTAAATATGTGGTCTCCAAGGTGAAGCACAATGCAGCCGCAGAATCACCTGACACACAGCCTGTAATGCAGCAGCATCAGTTGCTTGTCTGTTCCATGAGATGTTGCTTTATAGTAATGGAAAGGGGTTCAAAGTAAAATCAAACAATATTACAGAGAGGAATAAAGATACTTAAAAGGGATTCTCTGAATATACAATGATTATGGCCACCTGATAAAATGTGAAACACAAATAAAACCTGCAACTACAAGACAGTGTTTTGTGGTAGAATATTGATCAGCAGAGAACAAAAAATTTATCATTACATCAACACATTTCCTAACAGCACATTATATATTAATTAAAACTAATATTGCTGATACTAAAGGACTTCAACTCATCACTAAGGAAAAGTTTCCTGGCAGACATTCTCTCTTGTTTTCAGAAAGGCATGTTCACATCTTTCCTGACACTGTGCAATGAATATAGACTGGAGCTGACAATGTGGGGTTTTGTTCTTTTTCCCCACCATACAGTTTATCCTTTTTCAAGATATAATTGCTGTGTGCAATTCAGTTTATCTAGAGATCCAAATGCTGAGGCTTCATTCAAATGATACAGAACCAGACACAAATGGCTTTAATGTTACTGTTCTGAAAGGGTTTACCCTGTCTTGGCAGTAGCGTTCCAAAACAGGTTCACGTTCGGCACGCTCTGTGGCTTCAGGAGGTTGTACTGTGAAAGCCTGTCTCAATTGTTAAACCTCTGGCTCTTCAGGAGAGGCTGCATTTTGTGGCTTAGCTGTACTTTTCTATAAACAAGGAAGTCATTAATAAGATAAACAAGCTTTTTGAGGAAAACAAACTGTGACAGCCAAGGTAAGCAAAAAAATTAAGACATATGATAGAACTGGACAGGCAATAGGGAGAAATTCTCACAGGAATAGGAAGTAGCAAGTGGTGTTGAAAATAAGAGGCATCTAGCTTCATTTATTTTTATTTTTTTATGTTTAACTACATTAAGAAAGTAATGAAAAACTACCATGGGCTTAAAAAATGAGACAGGTATTATAGTAAAACCCACTATTTTTTAAGAGTATCTGGAAGCTGAAGAAGAAACGAGAGTGATAAAATGTTCACCACCTGTAAATCTGCTTCCTTGACTCAGGATTTTATGTCTGAAGAAGAATTATCAGATTCTCTCATTTCTTTCATCAGACTCACTGCTTTTCAAATATCAAATCTTTTTCATAATCATGAACATTTGAAAAGTTTTTCATCTTGTGCTGATGATTTTTGCTGCTGAGGAATACTTCTGGATGTGTCCTTGCCTCTCAGACATCTTTTCTGGTTTTAATGACAGTCAGGTATCTATCTTCCTTTTGTCCCCACCTAACCTTTTTCTTCCACAATTTTACTCGCTATTTAATATTTCATATACTGACATTTAATATACTGATTTTTTTCCTGGGATAAAGAACATTTTAGAAAGAACAATAAGCAAGATATAAATTTTGCTTCTAATTTGCTCATTTATACTTTCATTTGATAATGCATGTTTGCTATATGTAAGCAAAAAAGAACAAAGACATTTAAAAGGGTCTTGTCACATCTAGGATTATCTGCTAACTTTTTTGCCTCTTAACATCTTAATCAGAACATTTGCATTCACTATCCATCCTATATGTGTGTGGTGGGATTGGGTTTTTGTTGGTTTGGGGTTTTTTTGTCTTTTTTTTTTTTTAATAAAATTTTACTCTGCAGGGAGAATACCAAAATTCTCTTTTTGAACAACTCTTGCTACTATTCTAGAAAGACTGAATTGAATTCTGTGATGCAAGGTCAAAACTACAGTAGAAAGACTCATCCTCATTATAAAGAAAGCTAGAAAATCTTTGGGCTAGAAAATCATTAAATTCAGAAGAAAAATCACAGAATAGGCAAGGTTGGAAGGGACCACAGTGGGTCATCCTGTCCAACCTCCCTGTTCAAGTAGAGTCATCCTACAGCACATTGCACACAGTTGTATCCAGAGAGCTTTTGAATATCTCCAGTGAGGGAGATTCCACAGTCTCTCTGGGCAGTCTGTTCCAGTGCATGGTCACCACCACAGTAAAGTTCTTCCTCATATTCAGCTGGAACTTCCTGTGCATCAGTTTCTGCCCACTGGTTCTTGTCCTATTGCTTCGCACCACCAAGAGCCTGGCTCCATCCTCTTGACACTTCTCTTCAGATACTTATATATATGGATGAGATCCCCTCTAAAGTGTCTTTTCTCAAGACTGAACAAGCCCAACCTCTCAGCCTTTTCTCATAAGAGAGATGCTCCGGGCCCTTAATCATGTGAATTTGGATGAACACCATGTGCTCACTAAGCCTCTCTATCACTTCATCTTCTCAACTGGACAGGGGAGAGAAAAGATGGAAAATAAGTAGGAAGTTGAGATAAGGCAGTTTCCTAAAGCAAAAGCAAAAGGTTGAGTGCACACAGGCAAAGAGGAAAAAATTATTCTCTACTTCCCATCAACAATACAATGAATGTTTCACTCTTTTATCGTCCTTCGCTTAGATTTTATATCTGAGTTGACCCCATGGTATGAAATATTCCTTCAGTTTATTTAGATCACTGCTCTAATTGTGTCTCATCCCAGGATCTTGCCTACTCCTAGACTAGGTGGTGCTGATGCTGTGCCAAGCACTGATCAACAGTGGCCAAAACACTGGTTTTTATCAACACCTCTCTAGCTGTACAAAGCACAGCACTGTGAGGGCTGTTATGGGGAAAATGAACTCCATTTGACACAGATCAAATACCATTATCTTCATAGACCTCTGGACCTGCTCCAGCAGCTCCATGTCTCTCTTGTGCTGATGAGCCCAGAACTGGACACAGCATTCCAAATGTGGCCTCACCAGGGCTGAGTAGGGGGGCAGGATCACCTCTCTCAACCTGCTGGCAATGCTCTTGCTACTGCACGCCAGGATACCATTGGCTTTATTGGCCACAAGGGCACACAGCTGGCTCATGGACAGCTTGTTGTCCACAGGACCCACAGGTCCTTCTCTACAGAGTGAAGTTAAAAGAGTATTTAGCTAGTGAAATGTCTTTCACATTTTTATGTGAAACATACTGTATTTTTAAGTAGCATACAGTGTATTATGCTTGAAAAAAATTATAACACAAAATTTTGATAAGCACAAAAAGCAATATTGAAATATATAATATGTATGTAAAACATTCAAATTCATGAAAAAAACACAGTGTAGAGGTTTTTTATTTGTAGTCATTTGATTTTACAATCTGAAAGGTACATGGCTATACAGTATTACAGAAATTTATCCAGCAGGTTTGATGAAGTGCAGTAACAGCATGAGATAACTGTGCCAGGCATCTGACATATAACCCAACAAACATGGTATTATCTGCATTTGCAATTAATAAAAACTCAGCTTTTCCTTCCATCTAAATTTATTTGTTGAGCACAGAAGTATCAGAAAACATTACTTGGTCATTCTAAGAGTGTAATGGGTTTGATCCATGGCTTCCTCAGTAATCAGTGTATCTAAGGAAGTGGACATTACAAGTATTCCACATGTGTTTTCCACGTAACAGAGGAGGAGTTTACTCCCCCGGCCTTCCTGCCTTGCTGCCCTTCTTTCTGGGAGCTCAGGAGAGCAGGAGAGAGAGAGAGCCTGGACTGTCCCCGGCTTCTGTTGATTTTTCTCCCTGCCCGGGATGTGGGTGAGATTGTTTCATGCTTGTTCTCCTCTCCTGAAGTTTTTATTGTATTTGTCTGTTTCATTTGTTTTGGTTTGGGTTCCCTTTCCCCTCAATTTTTCCCTCTCCCCTATTCCCTTTTACCCCCCGGGGTGGGGCCCCACATAGTGTATAAATAGTGTGCATACGTGTTTGTAGATGTTAGAAAATATAATTTCTTTTTAATTTAGTTTGGTCTCTGTTGAGTGCTTTTCCTTTTGGTTTTTTTATTCCCCTCTTGCTGGGAAGGCTCTGGGAAGAGGGAGGAGGGCAGTCCAGGGTTGGTAAAAAAAAAAAACAAACTAGGCCAAACCTGAGACAAACAGTAAATTAAAATTGTATGTTAATTTTGAAGGATAATGATAAATAGCTTCCAGAAGTGCCTGGTGCCTCTTCGTGAGATAGAGGCCAACAAACAGTTATTTTGCAGAAAGTGTGCTATGGTTGAAGAGCTGTGTCACCAGGAGAAGGAGCTACAGGAAAAAGTGAACAGGCTGCATAGTATTCAAGCAAACAAGCAAGAGATACACGGATTATTTTCAGAGATGCTACAGCCTCTAGACTCTCAGGAGTCTTGAACCTCCACTGTAGTGGAGAAGCAGGTGGACACAGAGCCCTTTAGGGAAATTAATCAAAGAAAAGTCAGTCAAGAGTCTGTTAAAGATGAAGGCTGGAAGCTGGTCACTGCCTGTACCATAAGAAAGGTTCCTCCTCCTTCTCAAAATTTGACACGTACTTTCTACAAGAGCTATGAGGCTCTGGAACTAGAAGACTTCCAACTCACAAGTAATTCTGATGTCTCCCAGAGGCTTGGGTAAGCAACATTACTGCAAAACTCTCCAGTGTAGTAAGGACCCCTGATTACTATCTGCTATTGGTTGTTCAAAGTGGCAGTGACAAAATAACAAAGAGAAGTTTGAGGGCAATCAAAAGACGTCTCAGGACCTTGGGATGAATGGTAGAGGGATGAAGAGCATAGGTATTGATTTCCTTGATTCTTCTGGTAACAAGGAATAATAGGCGAATCCATCAAGTCAATGAGTGGGGGGCATCAGGCACAGCATCGCCAGCCAGGTGAGGGAGGAGATTGTCCCACTCTGCTCTGCACTGGGGCAGCCTCACCTTGAATATCGTGTGCAGTTTTGGGTGCCACAATATAAGAAAGATATTAAGCTCTTAGAGACAGGAGGACAGTGAAGATGGTGAAGGGCCTTGAGGGGAAGCCATATGAGGAATGGCTGAAGGCACTTGGTCTGTTCAGCCTGGAGGAGACTGAGGGGAGACCTCATTGCAGTTACAACTTTCTTGTGAGGGGAAGAGGAAGGACACATACTGATCTCTTCTCCATGGTGACCAGTGACAGGACCTGAGGGAATGGCCTGAAGTTGTGTCAGGGAGGTTTAGGTTGAATATTAGAAAGAGGTTCTTCACACAGAGGGTAGTTGGGTGCTGGAACAGGGAACCCAGGGAAATGGTCACAGCACTGAACCTGACAGAGTTTAAGAAGTGTTTAGATGATACTCTTAAGGCTCACAGTGTGACTCTTGGGGATGCTCCTGTGCAGGACTAAGCGTTGGACTCAGTGATCCTTGTGAGTCCCTTCCAACTCAGTATATTCTGTGTGATGCTGTGATTTAAGAAAATGTCTGTTAAATCATCTTATCCATCTCAGTAATGCAGCTGTTCTGTTCCTACAACTCCTGCAATTAGCCTGCCCCTGCTCCCTTTCCATTGGTTTCTTGACACTACAAGATATCAAGATCCAGCATCTGAAATATCTTTTAGTTATGAGTAGATCAAATAGTCATCCCAAAAACCTCAGCATGCTTACCTCAGTACCTCTATGCTTACCTCAGTACCTTTGCTGCCATTTGCAATGAAGAGTGGTTTTGTATAATTGTTAGCACTTATTTCTAATAAATCAATTTGTGAAAATGGATGTAATTTTCTCTCTGGCTCTGATATTCTTTTTCACTGTGCATCTTTCTTACAAGACTGTTCATTTCTACAAAGACAGTTTATTTCTATATCTGAAAGACTTCACAAACTGTTATCACAAACATAATTTTAATTACTTTAACAACATAAAACCAAGATCAATACAGCACAGCAGGCAGAAACGCCATCTAACCTTTGAGTTAGTCTTGGTAACATTTAATGTCAGCAGTCAGCATGCATCTGGAGAAGGACCAAGCTTTGATGCTTTTAATCACTCAGCAAGTGCTGGGAGGTTCATAACGAAGGTGAATGGTGTGTGCCCTCTAATACAGAGACCTGAATGCACATCATGATGCCCTCACCTTCATAAGCAAATAGTGATGGTTTGCTACATAAATAATGGTGATTATTTCCTAGAAATTCACAAGTCAAATAATTACAGTCATCAAAAATAGCAGCACACTAGACCGCAGACCCCACCTTGCTGAAAAGGACAAGACTGGTACTTATGACAATACCTGCTTTTTTGAATCCATGTCAATTGCAAGCCCTTCAGCTCAGGTGTATCTGCCACAGTTGAGAGTGGGTGGAGACTCAACTGTGCCTAGGAAGGAAATTACACCCTCCAATCTCCATGGCTGGAAGATTAGCTACAACAGTCCAAAACCAATGAAAAAGTTCTGTGCATCCAGTCTTGCAGTTAAGCTGAAAGTTCAGAGCAAGGGAAAGAATACAGGAACAGGCAGCACTTTGACAACAAAACTATCTGAACTTCAAGAAGTGCAAAGATAACACAACTCCTCTAGGAATCACAAGGATGCATCATTTCATAGAGGCTGGACCTAAATTTGCTACTCTTTCAGCTACATATTACACATTATCCCAACTTTTAGGAGACTACATAACTCCCTTATCCATTTTGAATTCTTAGCAGAAATTCAGTGCTATGAAACTCCTACTTGTAGATGAATATTTGCTTAAGTAGTAAAAAAACCCCAAAACTCCAAACCTCAGAACAACATAAAGCTGCATGAGGCTTATTTTGTCCCCTTAACAACATTAAGGCAATTTGCAGCTCTTGTTGCTCTACATGACTATTTGCAGTTTTTTCATTGCTCAAACAATTTTCCAAATCAAAACTAGGCCACACATTGTTACAATGCTAAACATGTCAACATATTTCTGCAAAATTCACATTTCTAAGGCAAAACAAATCACCATAATACATAAGTTTTTTGCAAGGCATGGACTCACACTGAATCATTGCAACTATGTACAATATTTCTGAAACACACATAAATTATTTTTACATATTCCATTTTCTTAATATTAATGACCAAAATATTTACAGAAGAGACAGAAATATGTACACATTTTTTACCTCAAAGCAGGAGGATTTTGATCAGTTTCTAGGATTTTTTGAGCTCAGAAAGGATCTTTGCAAGCCATTATGTGAAGCCCCAGTGGTGGTGTAATGTGATGCTGAGCACTCCCTCAACGACTTCACAGGTGAGAGGAAGGTCTGTATTTTCTTGTGGATATTCAATTGAATAATTTGGTCCTGCAATTAGTCAGGGTTTATTTGAATGACATAAGTGGCTGAAAATACTTATATTTCCTTAATACTTTGTTCTAGTCATTTGGTTTTCACTTCATATCACCTGTAACCAAAGAAACAACATGACTGTGGTTCCCAGAGGGAACAAAAGAAAAAAGAACCACTTGTCAGTCATTTTGTTAATAATAACTTTGAGCTTTTTTGAATACTTTTATTCATAAAATTTACCACATCATCTTTATTAGATGATGATTGCTTCTACTGCAGACACGTTTAGTTCTTTTGTGGCACTACAGCAAGCTGTGCTGTGTTAGGCTCTTGTTTTAGCAGGGTCATCACCTGAATTCACTTCAGAGAGAAAGTATTCACTATCTTTTCTCAGTGATTCCAGGTTTTCAGACGTATTTTACTGGTATCATATCTGTAGAACCCTGAGCAAGTCAAATATGAAGTGGTTGTTGCTTCTGTTGTAATGTAGAAATATCAGGTTTTACCCTTGCCAAATGCATGTCTAAAGTCTTATATAACTAACAGACAGAGTAAATAACTGGTTACATATTTGTCAAAAGCTTTGATGACTAAAGACAAAATGTGTCTTGCAGTCACATAGATTTCCAAGTACTCAGTTTTAACTTGTAACAATTATGTACAAAATTATCTATCACCTTCAGCATCTGGCTAGAACAAGGATAAAATACTTTACTGAGTGATATCAATTACCATAGTTTCTTGTTTAATGTGACTTAGTTTTAACTTAACTCAAAAGAGTGGAGACATGGAAAAATGCAAAATCCAGTTATGGACACATTCTGGTTTGTTGCCTGATCTTGAATCAGTATTTAGCTTTTTTAGACCAGAATTTCAGTGAAGAATTTGGCAGCTTCAACCCCAGCGAAAAACAATGTCTAGGTTAGTCATCAAATACCAAATGTAAATTTTAAGAAGCACAAGCCCAGTGGCTTGACAATAGCAACTGGGACAGACAAAAACTCCTTTAAAAACACCCACTGGAATGAGAGCTATTTGTTTTCTGCTTTTCATCAACTTTTTGTTTTCCTTTCAGGCAATTTTTTAAAAGATGTTGTAAGCTCAAGTGACCTGTTGAAAAGTTCTAAACTGCCTTAAATAGGAAGATTTATCAGAGTCATGACTGACAGATGGTAACAAGCCTCTAAAAGATTTATGGAACATGAGAGCCTTTGATTTTCAAGAGCTTCTTATATCTAATGTGTCAAAGGTACAGACTGCAACGTAGGAAAGTCTCTAAATATTTTTATAAAAAGAGAAAAGGTGCTGAATGGGAGCACTGAATGAATGAGAGTGGACAACACTGCAAAGCAATGGGGAAAGAAGGACACAGCATGCAAAAAGAACTTCTGCAACTTGTGCAGTGTTTGCTGCTCCAATGCCTAACTTACAATGTTCTGCCTTTGCAGGTGAATATGCAGATGTGATGAAGATGCACTCTATCACAGGAGTGGAGCCACAGGGACTATCTAAACTTAAACATAAGAGGGTATGCCCCTCTAATTCTGTCTCTCTCCATGAAGTGGATACTTGTCTTGGGTTGAGCTGGCAAAACGCCAACTGCCCAAAGACAGAGTTAGGCCCAGCTGAGAAAAGGGGGAATGGGAAAAAAACTAAAACCAGTTTTATGCTTAAAACTAACTACATGTATTTATACAGTGTCTACGGTTGGCCTAAGCTTGCCTACCAACCCTAGACTGTCTCTTCCCTCCCCCCAGAGCCCTCATGGCAGAGGGAAAAAAAAAAACTGCAGAGAAAAGAACTCAAAAGAAACCGAACTGAATTAAAAAAGGAATTATATTTTCTAACATCCACAAACACATGTGCACACTATTTACACACTATGGGGGAGCCCCATCCCAGGGGGGTAAAAGGTAAATGAGGGAGAGGGAAGGATTAAGGAAAAAAAAGGGAAACTCAAACCAAATAAATAGA